>JAAGEH010000426.1:15295874-15362329 GCA_011751065.1 Lasiurus cinereus
GAGAGAGAGAGAGAGAGAGAGAGAGAGAGAGAGAGAGAGAGAGAGAGAGAGAGAGAACCATGGGGACATGGTGGAGAGGGAATGTTGAAATGTGCCTACTCCTACCACACCCCCATTCTACTCTGAGGTTGCTGTTACTACTGCTGCCAAAGCCACAAACAGTCTTTGAACTCCAGTTCCATTATCTGATCTGTAAAACTAGGACACCAGTTCTTCCCTCTTGGGGAGAGTAAGGAACATGAAATTAGACAGTGATCATAGCTAACATTTACTAAATGTTATGTATGTGCCAGGCACTGGCATGTGGTAAGTCATTCAATCTTCCCTTGAGGTAGGTACTATGATTACCCTCATTTTACAACTGAAAATTCTGTGGAAAAGATCTGAGATGAGTAATATTAAGTAACTTACTCAAGTTAGCAAAAGGTAGAGACAAAATTTTAAGCTAAGGAGTCTGATTTCAGAGTCCATGGCCTTAAAATGCTCTTGCCTGATTGTCCCCAAAATATATATTATCTTCCATTAATTTTATTTGCACACTTGCTAAATGTAGAATAATAAAAAGTCATGTATCAGAGATCAAAGGACTAGGAAATATTAAGACTGCCCTTTCTACCTCTTCAAAAAATAGTTTTTGATGTTCCTCCCTTATGGTCTAGAATAAAGTTTCTTAGCCTTGTACCATTGAAACTTAGGATCTGATAATTTCTTATTGTGTGGGACTGTCCTGTGTAATACTGGATGCTCAGTAGCATGCCTAGCCACTTCCCACCAGGTGCCAGTAACACTCCCCCTTCTCCCTCCTGCAGCTGGACAACCAAAAGTGTTTCTAGAAATTGTAAAATGTCCTCATGGCAGGGCAAAAGTTGAGAACCAGTTGAGAAACTAGATGATTGCTACTCATGCTTGTTAGGTCACCAGCACTGCTGACAGTGCAGTGTCTCTGCCCTTGGTGGCTGTGTAATTCAAAGCAAGTCACAGCCACTCTGAGGCTAATTTTCTTTACAGGTAAATCACTCCATTTTTGAATCATATATATATATATATATATATATATATATATATATATTTATATTATTTTATATGGTCTAAAATGAGAATAATTCAAGAGTTTTAGCTCTTTGCCAGCTGTTTGAAAGCAAATGATTATTGCTAATTTGGGTTTTAGCAGTAGTTGGACCAAGTCCAACCTGAGACTGTGCTCTAATTCTCACTCACCTTGGTGCCTTTTTTGAGCTGCATTTGTTACACTTTTGCTGCCCTAAATCAGAAGTCACACGAGCAAATGCTGACAGGGCAGGCAGCAGTGTGCGGTATGAAGTCAGTTAATGTAAGACAAGAAGCCCTGACTAGAGGTTTTAAAATCACTTTTTAAAACACAAACGCATATCTCTGGACTACATTTGGTCTGTAGACAATGGGTTAGGGGCCCCTGGGCTAAAGTGATCTCTTAAGATCTCTTTTAGTTACAGAGACACTTCTTTCTACTAGTAAAAATAGTCCCATCATTTCCCCTATGAAGAACGCCTAAAGTTGTAGATATCCAACCTGAAAATGCCCAGAAAGGTTACATTTACTTATGAGTCAACATTAAACAACCCAGCAAGGAGATTGAAAGACAAAGCTCAATGTGTTTGTTTTATTGACTAAGCAAAGAGCTCTTGTTACAGACCCATGTACATGTGAGTTTTATACCATCATTTAAAGGACGTCAATGAAAATACTTTCATGTATTCATTCATTCATTTATGTATCTGCTATTCTTTGCTACTTTACTTATGCGGAATTGATGATTTTCTACAGACTTGGTAGTATACATGGAAGAAAAAGATTTGTAGAATGTATAAATAAACAGCTTGCTTCAATTTTGTGCATGCAGTTTCCTTTTTCCAGTAAGTTCTGCAATATCATTAAGATCCAAGTGCAAATATTCATATTTAGTTAAAGAGTAAAAGAGGAGAAATCTATAGGTCACCCTCCCACAGGCCTTCACTGGAGAATAATTTCTGACTTTGACAACGTGGGAACCCAAGTGTTAATTTCAGAAAGCACTTAAAATCTGATATGAGAAATTTCTTTCTGTAAAAAGCACAATATCCTGAGGCAGGCAATTATCTGCTGAAATGAAAACAGAAAGACAAGCCATAGGATAACAACTAAAACCTCAAAGAACAGAAATATTTATCAGTGGTAATTTAAAAATAAAATACATAAGATTAATCTCAAGGTCCTCTAGGATTTGCTTTCAATTTATTTCTCCTTTTTGGCAAAACTTCTGCCAGCCTGAGTTGTGGACAATTTTGCTGGTGATGTAGAAAACAAGGGCCTGACCTTTCTCCACAATTATCAGGAAAAATTGAGAGATAGTTTTCATTAGAAACCCAGTTATATTTATTCTGATGTATACCGACTCTCTGGAATGACTACTTTTTCTGGATGCTAAAACATAAAGAGTAAAGGGATAAGGAAGCTATGACTAATTGCATATAATTGCCATAAATTGAAGCTGCACACGAGGGTAGCAGCAATAATTACTTCTGGGGAGTTTATCACCAGCATCTTTAATTCTAAGGGGACAACACCAATGAGGTCAGTTTTCCATGTATAAGCATAATGACTGGTAACTAGAGTTAATGACCATTTGATGGCTATTGGATAAGGCCTGGGAGATGGAGAACATTGTCAATTGAAAAATTCTTGAACTGTAGCTATGTAAGGATCCTTAGAGACTATATAATCCGATTTCCTCAGAGCATAGAAAAGAAAACCAAGGCTCCTAGTGGTATAATTACTTTGACTATGTATAATGCTTGGTCTCCCAACTGCCTCCCAGTGTTCTCTCTGCGTCTTCAACTTTCTTCTCAAGATGGTCCATTGCCTCTTAAGATAGATTCACAGTTGGAATTCAGAACCTAATTGGTTACTGACATCTACTAAGTATCTGGCATTCATAATACTAAGACTGACATTCAGCCCTAACTCTTTTTTAGTCAGTCATTTGACTGATAAATTTAGTGGCTGCACCCCTAACCAAAACATTCCTGGGTAGACTGGATCTTTAAATTTATTATAGCAGACAGAAGGCTGAAGTTTATATTAAAGTGTGTTTTTTTTCTGTCTTGAAAACATTTAGATGATAGCCTTTGAAACTTCTGAATATATATATTTTACAGTTTTATATTTACTGAGAACCTTGACATCTCCCAGACTGATCTTGGGATTCAGTTGGGGAGGATGGCATTTACTTTTTCCATCTAATCTCTCAAAATCAAAGATGTTCCCCTGTGTACTCAATGCATCATAGTCCACTTGGACAATTGGATATTCTTTTTTTCATAATAAAGTTTATCAATAGTATCTGCAAAACACATTGAAGACTCAAAACATGCTTATAAAAATGGAACTTTGTAAGATAATGTTATGTAAATATTAGTCTGTTAATATTAAAATAAAAATGTTGGATTTCAAGAACAATAAAAACCATTAGTTATTTACTTTGAATCATTGGGAAGTATGAAATGTTGAACATACTAGATAAGCATATACTGAAATTTAAAGGTTACATTGATTTATCTTAACCCCCCAAATTCTAAATTATAGATTCACATGTTTTTAATATCTAATTAATATGTAAGAAATAGCCGAGACTGGTTTGGCTCAGTGGATAGAGCGTCGGCTTGCGGACTGGAAGGTCCCAGGTTTGATTCCAGTTGGGGGCATATATCCTGGTTGCGGGCACATCTCCACTGTGGGGCGTGCAGGAGGCGGCTGATCGATGTCTCTCTCTCATCGATGTTTCTGACTTTCTATCTCTCTCTCTTCTTCTCTGTAAAAAATCAATAAAATATGTTTAAAAAAATGTAAGAAATACTGTGAATGATTTATCCAATTGCTTCTTTATAGATTATAAAACATACATAGTTAGTAGAAAAATTTTGAAAATTTAGAAACATATAATGAAGTTATTTAAAAATCACTCATAATGTCACCACTTGGAGTAAATCAATGTTATAAAATATATTATAAAGTTAATTTAGCATATTTTATTTGTTACTATTACAAGATTCCAGCTTGTGTTGAAGAGCCTAAAACAACTACAATTATGCTATGTTAAATAAACCTACTTACATATAAATCATCTTGTCTTTTTTATAGAGGATTTAGTATGTTAGAAGGTTGTATAAAAAGATAGTAAGTAGAATGAGTGCATAAAAGAAAAATAAGGGTGACATCATCAAGTGGAAGAGACAGAGAACATCTGTCATTATGACCTATGTGCTAGCCTTGGTGACCACATGATTAAGTTTAAGAGTTCTAGCCATTGAGGTGAAAAGATAATCTTGGGTAGTTGCATATATATATTGAAATAGGGATAGGCAGGAGGAGACCCCATAATTTTATCAGTCCCTACTGCCTTTAAAGGACTAACTTGGCCCTGATTTGGGGCATATCTCAGACTATCTAGAGAAAGGAAAATACTTGTTCTTTAAGCAATTGCACTATATGTTTTTTTTTTTTTTGTCTCAGTAAAATCTTGATAAATACTAAGTGGCAATGAGCTTGAGATCACACATCCTGGCAAGTAGCAGGAGTGTAGCTATCACCAGGCTCAGATTCCTTAAGAGACTACAGAGCTGGGGAAAAGAAGGCCTCTGTCCCATTCAAGCCAACCTGTGCACCATGGCAGCCAGAGGAAGGTCTCCAGAAGGATGACTATTCTCTTCAGACATTTTTTTTAATGTACCCTATTGCATAGATGGTTGGATGCTCTAGGCCCTCAAGTGTTACTGAATAGAACACATCCACTATTATTTTGCATTAAAAAACTGTATGGCATGTGTAACTGTGTATCTCGGATGGTTAATTTCTTGTGTAAACTTGACTGGGCCAAAAGATGCCCAGATATCTGGTAAGCATTATTTCTGCATGTGTCTGTGAGAATGTTTCTAGAAGAGATTAGCATTTGAATGAGTAAAGGTGATTGCCCTTCTCAATGTAGGCCAGCATTTTCCAATCCTCTGAGGGCCTGAACTGGAAAAGAAAGATAGAGGAAGGTTGGAATAGCTCTCTCTGCCTTACTAGTTGAGGTGGGACATCAGTCTCCTGTCCTTAGACTGGGACTTACACTATCAGTGGTCTGGTTCTCAGGCCCTCAAATTTGGATTGGAATGTAAACTACCAGTTTTCCTGGGTCTCCAGCTTGGCAGATGGTGGCACTTCTCAGCTCCCCTCACATGAGCCAAATTCCATATAATAGATCCAATAAGATATATGTATATGTATATGTATATGTATATGTATATGTATATGTGTGTGAATGTGGTATGTGTATGTATATGCATATGTGTACGTGTACAAGTACATCTACATTTATATCTCTATCTCTCTGTTTCTATCTCTAATTTACATATCTATATATTTATATGTATATATCTATATCTATATATCTATATCTATATCTATATCTATATCTATATCTATATCTATATCTGTATCTATATCTATCTATTTCTATCTCATCTTATTGGTTTTGTTTCTCTGGAAAACCTTAATAATACCTTTCCTGTAACCATCAAAATATAGCACCCACAGAACCCAATAGTACTTCCTAGTGGCAATGCTCAATGTAAGTACTATTTACATTGGTGGGGCAAAGGAGGGACAATATATTTAATAAAAAGACAAAGACTATCTGAGGATACTAAATCTTGCTATTATCCAAGCTGAGAAGAATTAAGCTGGGAAGACATTCTGAAGGGTATAAGTATTTACATGTATTATTATATTTAAAATGTGATATATGCATAAATAAGTGGAGATCAAATTTCAGAAATTTGTCTGATTTTCTGAATTTTCAAATGTGAATAGACATAGCAGTAGTACCAAATTAAAGGACAATATATGGATTAATATTGTACATATCTATGTGTTAACTCTCCCAAGCATAAAACACACTTTACTAAAACCTGATCTAGGGCTGAGAATGGGTGGAGGTAGAAGAGAGCATAGAGGAGATAAATGGTGATGGAAAAATAAAACCTATTTTGAGAGAAAAGTAAAAATAGAATTTTTAGAAGCAAAGCGTTTTTCAATTGTCTTTCCAAAGTCACTGTTTGTCATTTTTTTTTTTTAACATCAGTTGTCAACCAATGATGCAGGACCTTAATTGGGAATACAATCATGCATCACAAAATGATGCTTCCTTTAACAATGGACTGCATGTAGGATTCTGGTGCCATATGATTATAATGGGGCAGAATTTTCTGCATGAAAGGAAAAGATATTTGGTTCAGGGGGATTTTTTTTTCTCTGACTGGAGGAGCTTGGCAATACAGATTCATATCAAATGGCCTTTTTAGCACAAAGAAATCTGCCTCCCCCTCTTGCCCCACTGCTACATATTCAGAGGGTGCTATAGCCTCTTAGGTATAGCTTGATGTCTTCAGAGTACACTGCTATAGGTCTTTGTTGAGGATGTAAGATTCTCTACAAGGACAAAGGTCCACAGGAGCTTTCTTAACAAGTATGAAGTGCCACTCACATGTTAGTAAGAACTTTCTGTGGTAGTGTGGAGCTGCCTGCCCTTGTACTTCAGAAATAGTTTCAGGTTGTAATGATGTAAAGCATAAATAAATTTTATTCCATCAGTGTAATGCTGGAGAAAACCCTTTGAGCCAGACGGGGTCAATGGAACCAAAACCAAAATTTTAAGTAAAAATATTGAGTCCTCAGCTCTACACCCTTTTCATGTTATACACCCTCTTTTTACATGAATACCACAAAGTTCCTTCATCTGATCACTGTTCCAAAATGCAATTGCCAGAACAATATGGCCACGACAATCCCGTGTTCCTTTATCTCTCCATCCTGATTTCTTATTTCTACTCATGCCCAGGTCACCCTTCACTCCCTGCTGACAGTCACTAAAATGGTGATCTATATCTTTCCCAGTCATTTCCTCTTTAGTGTTTCTAACCAATCCAGCCCACACCCCTGTTCATGGAGTAGCACTGACAGCTTTGATGTTCTATTTCTGACCATGTTGGAAGGAAGCAGGTGAAGATCTTATGGGAAAGTTTTGTGAAGTCAATAGTCATGTGCAATAATATCTTGGGCCTTTAAATTCACTCACTACTTACTCACTGACTCATTCAGAGCAACTTCCAGTTCAGCAAGCTCCTATACCTATATAGGTGTGTCATTTAAAAAAATATCTTATACCATATTTTTACTGTACTTTTTCTATGTTTAGATATTTAGATGTACAAATACTTACCATTGTGTTAACTTATGTACAATTTTCAGTACAGTAGTATGTTGTACAAGTTTGTAGCCTGGAGCAATTGGCTATACAGTTCAGATGCCTGGTAGGCTATATCACTTAGGTTTGTGTAAGTGCAGGCTATGATATTTGCACAGTGATGAAATCGTCTAATGACACATTTCCTAGAATGTGTCCATGACATTAAATGCCACCTGACTGTAGCTTATTTCAGAGAAGTTTGCTGTGGATATGGCAAATCTTTCCTTAGCAGAGAACTTTATATTTCCAAAATAAAAAGAGGTACCATTTGCCAGAATATTACAATACACACAAAAGACAAATAAAATAAAATGGTTTTCCTTAGTATCAAATTAGTTATGTAAATTTGATGTCCCTTGTGTAGTAATGTCCCAGTGTCCTAGTATTGCCTTTGCTGATTTGGATTCCTGCTGTCTGCTTGATAAGTTAAACTAGATTGGCAGAAAGGCACATATCTTTGGTCATTTGTTGGAATATTTTTTTTTTAAATGACAACCTGGCTGAGTGGTTAATTTGTTGTGATTTTGTCAAATTCATTAACTGGAAACAGTTCCATTGTGAAGGAACGATCTGTTTGCCCATTTGAAGGTCGCCATATACAGCAGAGCAAGAGCAACCTTGGTGGTGCAGCTCATGGGTCGTTTTATATTTAGCTCTGTAATTGGCTTTTCTTCTTTCGCTTTATAAATTGTATGAAATTTGGGATGACTCAGGCTGCTGACTCCTTTGCAAGCTGGTTTCACAGATCAGAAGTTCCCCTCATAGGAGTGAAAATATATCTGTGCTTGGATCATTATAGTTGCTTATAGGGTCAACCTTTCCTAGGGGGTAAGTCAGAAGCTACTGATGATGGTGTGATTGAAGAGCAAAAGAAAGCTCCCTCATCCATGGAGGCAGAAGGAACACAGTCTTTGTGTGAAATATTGCTGTTAAAAAATTCTCTGTATCTTAATTTCATCATCTTCAAAATGAGGGCAAAGATCCCTAATTTTAGTCATTTGTGGGTAAAATGGAATAATAAAATGAGTGCTTTACATATAGGAGGTGCTCAATAAAGGCTAATGATTAAATCTAGATCATTTATCATCTCCACTAACCTGTGGCTGGTCTTAGAAAGGACCATCTTTGATAGAAATACCTCTGGTAAGTATTTTACATGAAGCCTGAGCAGACATTTGCTTCTCTATAGGAATTCACTTATAGTACTATTCCTTTTAACTCATCAGTAGAGAAGAGACCTCAGGGATACAGTTAGTAGTCTGGGGCAGAGTTCAGTGTCTGGCCACTGTGATAACACTTGTTGACAAGGAAGAACAGAGAATCATGGGAGAGACAGAAAATAGGCTGCAGGAGTTGACAGAAGTTGCTATTGATTCAGGAAGCAGCAGGAACCCACTTCTGTCAATGGACTGAAACCATGACAAGTCCAGAGACACAGCCTGGGGATCAAAGGCCACAGGAAGCAGGGTCAGGTGGCATAGCATGGGTACCAAGTGAGAAATAGGTAAAATTAATCCGTTCATTCCCATGGCCTAGAATTGCTCAGGGGTACTGAGAACTCACCCTTGCAAAAAACAAAAAACAAAAAACAACAACCTAAGACTTAAGGCCAGATGAGTGAGGTTAGGCTTTCTTATGAGGAGAAAGACATTGCAACTGTGAAGGGTGGGACTGGAGGGCTAGCAACCTGCTAAGAAGGATGGCAGGCTTTTTACCCATCTCACCAGGACTTGTTATTAAGTTCTCAGGAATTAATCCATGTTCAGACATCATATTGTAGAATTAGAAATGATTTGAACAATTCAGGGTAAATAAACTATAATTTCATTGTTTGTTTACTCCAATTGAGGGTATTTCTCCATATCTCCATTCACGGATTTAGAGTCTTGGCCCTTGAAGCCCCATCCTCATCCAGAAGGTCATCTGGACAGTCGTTCTGCTGTTTGGTCTAAGTAGCATATTAACTCTTTATTACATAGGATTTAAGAGGAAAAGAGAGTTAGGAGCCAAAGGGAATAGATTGGAAAGCTTAGATTACAAAATATCAGGCATTATTATAGCCTAAATATGTGATATATGTGTAGACATGTATATATAATATTTGTATAATATATATGTGAGCATATATATCTATACACACACACACACACACACACACACACACACATACACACAGACACAGGATATCTCAAAAATGTATGCACACTTTAACAGCTGATAACTCAATTTTGAAAATGAAATGTATCTAAATAAGACTGCCTTTATAGTTATTCAAAATGTATGCATATATTTTGTATTGTATATGTGTGTGTATATATATATATATACTGTATATATAGATATATAGATAGGCCTTTTATTGCAAATATTTATAGAATTAATTAATTACATTCTGTTTTTATAAGCATTTAGTAAAAGTGAACAAACCATAAAATGCTTACTATGTGGCAGGCACTATTATGAATACTTTACATATACTAACCCATTTTAGTTTCATTACTCTCATCCCATATGACAGTAGAAGAAACTGTGATACAGAGAGGTCACACAACTTGTTCAAGGTTGAACAGATAGTAAAGGCAGAAGTGGGATTTCCCTCGAGGCAGTTTGGCTTTAGCATTTGTATTTATAATCATTACTAGAAGTCCTGGTGCACAAAATTTGTGGATGGGGGGCTGGAGGATGTCCCTCAGCCCAGCTGCACCCTCTGCAATATGGGACCCCTCAAGGGATGTCCGACTGCCCGGTAAGATCAGGCCTAAACTGGCAGCCAGACATCCCTCTCACAACCCAGGATTGCTGGCTCCCAATTGCTTGCCTACCTGCCTTCCTTCCTGATTGCCCCTAATTGCTTCAGCCTGCCAGCCTAATCACCCCCTAACTACTCCCCTGCCAGCCTGATTGATGCCTAACTGCTCCCCTGCCAGCCTGTTTGTCCTTAACTGCCCTCCCCTGCAGGCCTGGTCACCCCTAACTGCCCTCTCCTGCAGGCCTGGTCCTCCCCAACTGCTCTCCCCTGCAAGCCGGGGTCTCCCCCAATCGCCCATTTCTGTAGGCGCAGTTGCCCCCAACTTCCCTCCTCTGCCAGCCTGGTTATCCCTAACTGTCCTCCCCTCCAGGCTTGATTGCTCCCAACTGCCCTCCCTTGCAGGCCATCTTGTGGTGGCTATCTTGTGTCCACATGGGGGCAGCCATTTTGTGTGCTTGAATGATAGTCAATCTGCATATTTTCCTTTTATTAGATAGGATAGAGGCCTGGTACATGGGTAGGGACCAGCTGGTTTGCCCTGAAGGGTTTCCTGGATTAGGGTTGGGGTTTCCTTGGTGGTTGGGGCTGCCTGGGGGAGGGATCTGTGGTGCTTTGAAGCAGAGGCCTTGGTATCTGGGATTTATTTATCTTCTATAATTGAAACTTTGTAGCCTTAAGTGGAGGCCAAGGCAGGCCAGCACTGTGGAAAGCTTGGATTCCTCCATTACTGGGGGAAACCCTAGCCTCTTGCTCTCTCCAGCTCCTGGCTGCTGCCATTTTTGTTGGAATTTATTTATATTCTATAATCGAAACTTTTTAGCATTGAGTGGAGGCCTGGGCTGGCCAGAGTGTATGGAAAGCTTAGCTTCCTCCGTCGCTGAGGAAACCTAAGCCTCTCTCCTGCTCGCTCTGTGGCCACAGCCATCTTGGTTGGGGTTAATTTGCATACCCACTCCTGATTGGCTGATGGGCGTGGCTTGTGGTATAGCAGAGGAATGGTCAATTTGCATATTACTTTTTTATTAGATAGGGTGGCATGATATACAGGTACAGGATTTTATGCTATAGTGATGTTGAGTTGGTCTGAAGGAGGTCTCTGCAGTAGCCAAAGTCTCTCAGTCTATGAGAATCCAAAGGAATAAAACTAAGTTTCTGGATGCATATAAATTTCTCTTGTGAAAATATGTAGATGTCAGATATAGTCTAATTCCAAGTATAAAACCTATGGATCAGACACAAAATTCATTTTAGGGGCCCTAGAGTGGCACTTCAAACATTGGCAGTCAGCCCCCAGAACAGCTAAAACTAAGGTACAGTGAGGGTTTGTGAGGCTTCTAGTACAAACCCACATGATTATATATATATTAATATATATATATATATATATATATATATATATATATATATATGAGTCCATTATGTATTGGACACAGTGCTAAGTGATTTATATGCATGGTGCCATTTAATCATCACCAAAAAATAAAGAAGTGGATGCCATTACCTTTGTTTTTTAGATGGGAAACTGAGACTCATAGAGGTTAAATAATTTTCCCAATGTTACAGTTAATAAGTAATAGATCCCAGATTAAAATCCAGTTCTATCTGACTTTAAAGTCCAAGCTCTTAAACTAACTCTCTCTCTCTCTCTCTCTCTCTCACACACACACACACACACACACACACACACACATACTTGGAATTTATTTGGCATGGAGTTCCATCTGTATATATCAGGTACACTGTATATATCGGGGAAGAAATGGAATAGTAGAGGAAGAAAAGGGAGCAAGGTGTAGAGGCAGTAATTTTGGATGATAGGTAGGACCCAGTAGAATTAGTTCTTGTTCAGATTCTAAATGAAATTCAGGTGTGATATTTAGATTAGACTAAAGAATGTGGTCTGAAGTGAGGGACTCTCTATGATCATTACCTTTTATATAGCCTCACTGTTCTTATGCCAAGGAACCAAAGTTTCTAGAACCAGTTCACAGCTCTGGGACTCAGGAGGTTGATGGAGGATATGTGGTCACAGCCTCCTGGCTCTCAGCAAAAAGGACAACATGGTAGCATCTCAATAAAATTGTAAAATATAGATGTCTTCTCCTTCACGGGAAGAATCTGGTATAATGTTGGAGAGTAAGGTCTAAATTTGGATCATTAAGGTTCCTTGATCCCTAAACAACTACCTAGAAAAACTGTATGCTTTTGGCGGTATTGCCTATTCAGAAATTAAAAGGTCTTTTTCAAGCAAGGTTATCGCAACAAACCTTTTCTAGGAAGAAGCTTTATCTTGTCAACCAAGCAGTTACCCTAAGTTTGTTCACAATAAAAATAAAAATGCAGATATAATAAATTATTGACTGAAATCTAAGGAATTATTAGGATAGATATGTGATTATTTGCATTGGGCAACATTACAAAATATCACAGGGTGTTGTCTTCATCAATGTGTTTTTTCTATTTAATTCTCAGATTTCTTTTCCAGGGTATGTGTCAGGCGCTACTCTTGGTACTGAAAATATCTATCATTTCTTACATAATAAAAGAGTGATATGTAAATTAACTATCATTCCACTACATGCAGAAGCCATACCCACCTGCCAATCAGGAGAGAGTATGCAAATTAACCCAATCAAAATGGCTGTGGCCACTGAGGGAGCAGGAGGCATGGGTTTCCTTGGTAATGGAAGAAGCCAAGCTTTCGGTACACCCTGGCCAGCCTAGGCCTCCTCTCAAGGCTACAAAGTTTCAATTATAGAAGATAAATAAATTCCAACAAAAATGGCAGTAGACATGGAATAAGCAGGAGGCTTGACTCTGCTCAAGGCTACAAAGTTTCAATTATAGAAGATAAATAAATCCCAGATACCAGGGCCTCTGCTTGGGTCGATGGGGAGTGTGGCTGGCCTGCAAACCACCATAAGCCCCTCACCCAGGCTGTCCCATGCCCCAAGGGAACTCCCACCCTGATGTGGACACCCTTCAGGGAAAATGGCTGGTCCCCCATCCATGCATTAGGACTCTATCCTATCTAATAATCCTATATAATAAAAGAGTAATATGCAAATTGACCATCACTCTAACACACAAGATGTCTGCCCCCATGTGGACAAAAGATAGATGCCACAAGATGGCCAGCAGGGGCGGGCAGTTGGGAGAGACCAGGCCTACAAGGGAGGGCAGTTGTGGGCAATCAAGCCTGCAGGGTAGGACAGTTAGGGGTGACCAGGCTGGCAGAGGAGGGAAGTTGGAGAGAACTCAGGCCTACAGGGGAGAGCAGTTGTGGGGGACCAGGCCTGCAGGGGAGGGCAGTTAGGGGTGACCAGGCCTGCAGGAGAAGGCAGTTAAGGGCAAACATACTGGCAGGGAGCAGTTAGGCATCAATCAGGCTGGCAGGGGAGTGGTTAGGGGGTGATCAGGCTGGCTGCCTGAAGCAGTTAGGGGCAATCAGGAAGGCAGGCAGGTAAAATGGGGCCTAAATGGGCAGTCAGACATCCCTCAAGGGGTCCCAAATTGGAGAGGGTGTAGGCTGGCCTGAGGGACACACACTCTTGTGCATGAATTTAGTGCACTGGGCCTCTAGTATAATATGTACATAGACCAAATGGCAGAACGACCCATTGCTATGATGCAAACTGGCCACCAGGGGGCAGATTCTCAATGCAGGATCTGCCTCCAGTCTGCAGGCCCCAGGCTAGCCAAGACAGATGCCAATGTGGTCCCCTGATCTCCCCATTGATTGCCCCGCAGAGGCAGACAACCAGCGGCAGCAGCGGGGGGTAAGTCTGGCAAGCGAGTGGCACCAGATCGGCCAAGTTAGATGCAAGCAGAGGGCCCCAGTCACCCCATTGGGCACCCAACAGATTGGCCCTGATTGCCAGCCAGGCCTAGGGACTCTACCCACACACATATTTCATGCACTGGGCCTCTAGTATATATAAAAGACTAATATGCTAAGTGTCCTTTCACTTGTCCAACCAGTCGCTATGATGTGCACTGACCCCCAGGGACCAGATGTGCAAGGCAGGAGCCGCCATGATGTGCACAAAGAAGTGGCACTGGGAACCTGGCACACACAAAGCAATACTCAGTTTCTCCCAAGTGGGACATAGGTCCTACTACCACCCAGGAGCGACAGCCCACCAAATTGCCACCTATGCTGCCAAGACCCTATGGCCCAAAATGCAGTCCATAGCCCAGCCTAGCCTGGAAACAGACACTATGGAGGCTGGGTAATGATGTCATGTAGCAATGTTCACTTTCTCTCCCTAGTGACGATTAGCCTCCTTGCAATTTCTTCAGCCCAGGAACATGAATTGCTTTATAGCCGGGTACAAACATTTTACATTTCAACCAAATGTCTGTGAAACATTTTCCCATGCCTCATCTCATTTGATCCTCACAGAAGTCCTGAAGTAGTAGATAGGAGACTCAGTGGAATCCCATTTTTTTTTCATTAGCCAAAAAACAAAAAAAACAAAACAGGTTTGGAAAGTTTTGAAACTTGACCTGACTGAAAAGAAGTAAGAAGTGGTAGACCTTGAAAATGACTTCAGGTTTTCTCACTGCACAGATTATAGTAAAACACTGCTGCAGTTAAATATTTTACACTTTGTTCTCCTTACGTAATCTACAGTAATAATCTGCTTCATGTTAATATTTACTGCTATGTTTCTGACAATTACTTGAAAGAGAAGTTGGGGTGCTTCATGGGGCTGGAAAAAGTTTAGTTAAATCATAAAGCAGTTTTAACTAAGCAAGTTTATTCCATATATATAAAAGACTAAGTTGACTCACACATGCATGATACATATAAAACTCTCACTGGTGCCAATCACACATGTATGTTTCGATCTTTGTCGTTTATGAATTTGGTTGACACTTCTATTATAGAGAAAAGGCAAATACTGATATTAAAATACTTCTTCTAATTAATTTCCTTTGTTCATGAATTTGTATTCTGGGCCACTAGTGACTCAATGATGCTGAAACATAAATTCAGATACTTTAGAGCAGCAGTTTTCAACCTGTGGGTCGCAACCCCTTTGGGGGTTGAACGACCCTTTCACAGGGGTCGCCTAAGACATCCTGCATATCAGATATTTACATTACAATTCATTAACAGTAGCAAGATGACAGTTATGAAATAGCAACGAAAATAATTTTATGGTTGGGGGTCACTACAACATGAGGAACTGTGTTAAAGGGTCGCGGCAGTAGGAAGGTTGAGAACCACTGCTTTAGAGTATGTATTAGCTTACATGACCGCATTGAGCATTGTATTAGTTCTGAGAGTTTGCAAGGATATGCTATGCATATTTGCTCCTATTTTAAAAGTAAATAAGGAGAGACCCTTCTGTATTCTTCAATTTGTTGCCTGTATTCTAAGCCTTGTACTTCCTCTCTTCAGTTTCTAAATTTATAAAACTTTGGTGATAATGACTTCCCTACTTCCCTTCTAGGATTACTAAAGGCCCAGTGCATGAAATTCATGCATGGGGGGGGGGTTCCCTCAGCCCAATTTGGGACACCTTGGAGGATGTCCTACTGCTGGTTTAGGACAGAGATCAGGCCTAAACCGGGAGTTGGACATCCCTCTCATAATCCTGGACTGCTGGCTCCTAATTGCTCACTTGCCTGTCTGCCTGGTCATCCCTACCTACCCCCACCCCCTGCTGGCCTGATTGCTCTTCACTGCCTCTGTGTGCTGGCCTGATTGCCTCTAACTGCCCCTGCTGCTGGCCTGGTTGCCCCTACCTGCCCTCCACTGCTGGCCAGGTCACCCCCAACTGTCCCCTCCCTGCCAGCTTGGTTGCTCCACACTGCTCTCCCAAGAGCCTGGTCACTTTTAACTGTCTCTACTTTTGGCCTAGTTGCCCCTAACTCCTCCCCACACCCCATCCTGCTGGCCTGGTTTCTCTCAACTGCCCCCACCCACGGGCCTAGTTGCCCCTCACTGCCCCCCTTGCGGGGCTGGTCACCCCCACTGGCCCCCCCCTGCCAGCCTGATTGCCCCTCACCATCCCCCCACTGGCCTGGTTGTCCCACGCAGCCTACTTGTTCATTTGTTTGGTCGTCCCTCACCAACCCCCCTGCTGGCCTGGTTGTCCCACATAGCCTGTTTGTTCAGTCATTTGGTCGTTCCTCACTAACCCCTCTGCTGGCCTGGTTGTAGGCAGCCATCTGGTGAGGGTGTGAGGGTTAATTTGCATATTATCTTTTATAATATAGGATTACATTATTTTATTTGTTTATTTATATATATATATTTTAACATATTTTATTGATTTTTACAGAGAAGAAGGGAGAAAGATAGAGAGTTAGAAACATCAATGACAGAGAAACATCAATCAGCTGCTACTGGGGATGTGCCTGCAACCAAGGTACATGCCCTTGAGCAGAATCGAACCTGGGACCCTTCACTCCACAGGCTGACACTCTATCCACCCAGCCAAACTGGTTAGGGCAGATTATACCATTTTAAATTAGGTAATTGATTAAATTAGGTGATTAATAAAAATAAAATTAATATAAAAATACAGTTCACTAATTAGAATTAAATATTTAGAATCACTATTGTTAATTTCCTATTGCTTTTTGTTTTCTTTATATGTTTTTTCCCCCACTGTCATAGATTAAGGTGTACCAAAGAATAGCTTTCCTAGTCCCACAGCTGTATGTAGTAAAACGTTATGACCAAACCACAGTGTTTATATGGAGGTACTATCTGAGTGTCAAGTTTTTCTTCATCTAACTAAATAATTAGGCAATCTAATTTAAGAGAAACCTAAAAATGTGGGATGACATTATTGCACTAATCTCTTGTGTGAAACATGATAGCTAGGTCTACATAGAACAAATGTCTAATATGTTTGCATAAGCAATTTTGTTCCCCAGCAAAGTACTAGATGTAAAATAAATATTTATAATGAAAAAAATACATATGCTTATGAGGCATGTGAGTTTACTCTAGAAACACTGCAATTAATGGATCCTACATGTTAGCCTCTGAAAAGAGTCTCTACATGGAGTTTAGGATTTTAAATTCTACAACTTTTTATAGCTATTACTATGTATTAAAATTCCCCTTTAATACTGAGCTTTTTGAAAGAGAAGCAGAAACTATTTATTTCTACTGTCTCATTATTCATTCATTTCTCAGGGAATTACAACCTGGCTTTCCTCTCATTCGTTTTCATGCCAACGTCATACTTTAATTCCTAGATGTAAAACCGATGGTCATACTAGTATTCAATTCTATTTCTGATGTTGCTGCAATATTTAATACTATTTATATGGGCTTTTGAAACTGTCTCTTCCCTTGGTATATATGTTTCCCTTTTGTCTTGATTTCTTTTCCGGATGCCGTAAGTTAATCTTATTGATCTCAATTTACTTGTCCTACCCTTTGAAAGTTGATTATACAACACATTCTATTCTTGACTTTTACTTTTTTTCATTCAACTTATATTCTCATCTATTTCTATACCTTCAGTGATTATCGCTATACTTGACTCCAAAATTTCTCCATATCTTTTATGTCTTTATCCTGAACCTTTATCTTCCTTTATAGCCTTGTATAGTTGATTACTGAAAACTTACATAAATACTTCATTCATTCTAGCAATGAATGAAGTATTTATGTAAGTATCTATCCATTTAGTAATTCACCATAGCTTTTTGTATGTCTCACATACAAAATGGAATGAAGTATCTATCCATTTAGTAATTCACCATAGCTTTTTGTATGTCTTACAAGTATCATAAACTAATATGTCAAAACCAAGCTCTTCACATACCACCTATTTCCCCTTTACTTTCTATCTGATGCCTGGGAAAATCATCTACCCTCTCATGCAAATTTTAAAAAATCTATTTGTCCGAAGCCGATTTGGCTCAGTGGATAGAGCATTGGCCTGTGGACTGAAAAGTCCCAGGTTTAATTCCGGTCAAGGGCATGTATCTTGGTTGCTGGCACATCCTCGGTACGGGGCATGCAGGAGGCGGCTAATCAATGTCTTTCTCTCTTCGATGTTTCTAACTCTGTCCCTTTACCTTCCTCTCTGTAAAAAATCAATAAAATATATTTAAGAAAAAAATAAAAAATATATTTGATTCTTTAAACTGGACTCTCTGGAGGATAAATTCTGCCTTGGTATGTTTTAACATGCCTCCAGAATCTAGAGATCTGCTATAAATAGATTACAAATTCTCTGTGTGCACAAGATTCATGTAGGGAATTCTGATGAACTAGGTCCGGTGTGTGTCCTGAGGTTCTGCATTTCTGACCAGCTCCCAGACCATGGCAGATGCTCTTTGTGCACAAACTTTGAAAATTAAGACTTTAGATGATTTCTTGATCATATTACCAGTCTACTGGCCCTCTCTTTGGATTTTCTTGAGGAATATATGGAACATTTCAAAGATAGGATGTTCTTTCTCCCATGCTTCTAGCAGTGCACTTTTTTGGTGTGAATTAGGTAGCTATACCTCTGTCTTTTCTGTACAGCATATTTTAGTCCCTACTTTTGAATTACAAATGTACCACTCACTTTGGTTATGGGATTGCAAGAGCTGTTTAGAGTATCAAGTCATTTTATACATGCTACTTATCTTTCAAATTGTAGTTCAAAGTAATTTTATTTTGAATCAAAGTTATTCCTATGTGCTCACATAATGTCCTTTGTTATCCCTATTGAAGCACACCTATGCTATTGCTTTGTAGTTTTCAGTTCACTTGACTGTCTCTCCAATAATTGTGAATTCCCTGAGGATAGTACTCTATAGCTTCAGTGCCTGACCCAGTGCCTGGCAAATTGAAGGATCCAATAACTTTTTGCTGAATTAATTGTGGCTGTTGTTTAAAGATGATAACTGAATTTACATAGCTGTTAATTTAATTACCAAGACTAGAACTGGATGCATCTCTAGATATTTTTTCTCCTATGATCTAGTCAGATTTGGCAGCAAAATTATACTAACTTAGGATTAAATATGAATAGAACAGTACAATGGGGTGGCTTTTGATTATATATGTTAGTTTATTCCTTGATGGTTCACAGGTGAGCAACTCAAAATTCTTTGTGTATTTAAATTCTCAAATATTTTGAGTTGCCCTGGTAGATAAAATTTAGAGGAAAAACAAAAAAGACAAACACAACATGAGAGATCTGGAGTTTCTGAGAAAAGAAACTTAAAATAGGCCACAAAAAATTTTTATTTCAAAGATCATTCTTTGTTATCAATAGAGAAACAATCAATGTAGGGAATAAGAAATTGCTTCATTCATGGTCAGTGGTGCCTCAGCTCCTGTCTTTATCTCAGTGATGTTCTTTCACGACATCTGGCACATGACATCCACTTTGATATTATTGAACTTGGCCTGGGTGCCTCACCACATTTCACACACTGCAGGCCACCATTATCCTGAATAATTAAGAGTTGGGTAAGTCTCCCCCTTCCAAGATGCTGTCACGAATTTGAAGGCTTTGGAATGAATTTAAGTACTTTGGATAACTTTACAAAGTCTTTAATGAGATTAATCAGATTAGACTCTCAAGAAAGATGCTTTTAAAACAAAAGGTTTATAGGCAGGAAAGTTTTCAAAATGGTTTCTTTTACAAAAATCTCATAGCTAAACTTATACCTAATTTTAATTTGTTTTACTTGATAAATCTACAAATGAAATATATAGATTTTTAACTTCTATTTCCTTCCCTCACCATGAGTTGTTGACAGTATCCTTGCAGTCACTTAATATTATCAAAATCAATACCTTCAAACAAAAGGGACTGTCTGCTAGCCAAAAGCCCAAGGCAAAGGGAAGATCCATTAAGAATGAATGACACTTCATTTGTTTGGGTGAAATTTAAATAACTTGAATAAAATTGAAATGTATTTGATGTTTTGTTTTGTTCATTTAAAAAATGGAACCATGTCCTGACAGGTGTGTCTCAGTTGGGTTGATCATTATCCCTTTCACCCAATTGGATTCCTGGTCTA
Source organism: Lasiurus cinereus (assembly GCA_011751065.1). Lineage (NCBI taxonomy): Eukaryota > Metazoa > Chordata > Mammalia > Chiroptera > Vespertilionidae > Lasiurus > Lasiurus cinereus. The sequence goes on from JAAGEH010000426.1 coordinate 15,315,929, forward strand.
GGGCACAAGCCTGGGTTATTGGCTCGATCCCCAGGGGGATCATACAGGAGGCAGCCAATAGATGTTCAGTTCTCATATTGATGTTTCTCTCTCTCTATGTTCCTCTTTCTATAAAAATCAGTTAAAATTTAAATGATAGATAAATAAGTAAAATAAAAACTGAACCACTTAATTGATGACTTGCACATTGCTTTATGTTTTATCAAGTTCAGAAGATAACACTAATTTTAAATTCCATTTAAAGACAACCAACCAGTTTTCAAAATATTCAAGAAGATGAATGGTGCTCCATCACTCACAGGCTCTACTAGCTGTTGTACCCTGAGCTAAAAATACTATAATCTAATTGAGCCAATTCTTACCAAGAAAATGTCTGTGAACATCTTCTATTATAAACTCCATGAGAATAAAATCCTTAAACATTTTTGTGCAAAGTTATATTCCACTTCATGAATAATACATGTCTTATATCAGACACTCAATAAATATTGGATGAATGCTAGCAAGAAGAGTGCCTCCTAGTTCCTGCTTCAGGGCATTGTCCATGAATGAAGGAACCTCAGCCTACATGAAACCTACATTGATTTACATATATAAAGTGGAAGGAGCTCCATTTAATTTTCTACTTGTGAAAGGCCAATTTAGAAAGAATTTCATTTTCAACACATCTTTTAAATAAATGATGTCCTACTTTGTTGTTGTTGTTGTTGTTACTATCCATAGCTTCCCTAAACTCTTAGGGTAAAGTTCCAGAACATACCTTGAAATCAAGGCTTTCAACTTTTTCCAGAAGTTGCCCATAGGAATTGGCAGCCATGTGCTGCACCAAATCATCCATGTGCATTCAGTGGTCCAGCCTCACTAGTTTACGTAAGTCACTAAAGTTTTCATTGCTCTAGATTTTCCATTTGGTCCTTCTAAAAATAGCATCTATTTCTTTCATATTTTCATTGTTTTTTTTTTAAATACTTAAACTTATTTCTAGTAGATCTTTTAATATCCTTGTCTACCAATTCCATTATCTTTATTATTTTTTAGTCTAATTTTACTGATTAATTTTTCTCCTGGTTATGTGTTGTTTTTTATCTTTATATTTTTTGATTGGATGATGTACATTTTGAATTTTATGTTGTCAAGTGTCTAGATTTTGTTACCTTTCTTTAAAGACTTTTCAACTTTGTTTTGTTCTGTTAGAAAGTTATCTGTGGTCCAGTTTTACCCTTTTCAAACTTATTTTAATTTTTTTGGGGGGGGGTTCAGGCCTACTTATAACTTTTACTCCAGGGATAGTTTAACCATACTATTAAAATAGTGTTCTATCAGTTTTTCAAGCATGTTATATTATTTCTTGCCTCTGGCTGTTTGGCATAGTCAGATCTCTGTGACTCTAGGTTAGTTTTGTCCTATTATAGGCCTCCATCATATTTTGAACTTTTCTTTTTAAATTAAACATGCAATTACATATTTAATGAATGCCATTCCTGCTAGGCTATAAACTCCATGACAACAGGGGAAATTAACAACGTGCAGATGTCATTTCACACCAAACAAATGGGATATATTTCAGAACTAGTGAAGAGATAATTCCTGATGAGGATTTGGTCAGTGAAAAGCTGATTCAGGCAGGCACCAATTTACCTACCAAGATGAAGTTAGTAGAGATGCCAGTTATTTGCTCTGTTAATAATTCCTTTTCCTCCCCCCTATTTCTTCTCAAATTTTGTTTCCATGATACTGTTGAACAATCAATCATTCATTTGATCTCATCCTCCTGGTCATGCATGACTGGCCAGACTGAGAATTGACAAGTATTATAATGCAAGTCAATAATATTCCTTATTTCATATGTAATAGTTAGGTTGTATGTTTCTTCCTTGAGGCAAAAAAGTCTCCTCAGTGGGACTGAGCCATTGAGCAATAGGCCCACTAGGAATCTTAGCTATCTAGAAGTACATCATGTTCAAACAATATATAAATGTCAATGAGGTCCATAATGAGGCAACAAGGTGTTTTAGAGGCAAGCAGACTGACTGTGTGAACAGAAAATATGAAAAAATACATGTATAGTCTGGTTAATATTAGGCAGTTCTTGGTATCAGGTATTATAAGATACTGGTGAGTGGTTATGTTACTTTCCTAGGGCTGCCATAACAAATTATCCTAAATACTATGGATTAAAACAACAGAAATCTCTTCCTTCAAGTTCTGTATGCCAGAAAGTTGAAATCAAGGTGTCAGCAAGGTTGGTTTCTTTTGGAGGCCATGAAGGAGCATCTATTCTATGTCTCTCTATAGCATGTGGTAGCCACTAGCAAGACTTGACATTCCTTGGTTTGTATATGTGTTAGCAGCAGAAAAATGGCAGCAGGTGCCAACTTTTGTTCAGCAATCTCAGATCTTGAGTACTGGCTAAGAAAAGAATTTAGAGGCAAGACTGAAACCATAAAGAAGGTTTATTTAGAAAGTCACAGAGGTAGAAGAAGTGAGCCATAGAATAAATGGGCTCAGGATACAAGTCACAACAAAAGAAGGGTCCTTGGAATTTGAGGGAGGAGGGAAAGTGGGGGCGGGAGAGGAGAGGAGAGGAGAGGAGAGAGAGAGAGAGAGAGAACACCCTGGGGAAAGAGTAAAGAAGGGGATGGGGAAAAGTGAGGGCATTCTTCATAGAGAGAATGGAGCTGGTTCTTAAATCCTGAAAGCTTTGATCTGAGGTGTCAGGGAAGGCTCTCAATAGAATATTCATCACCTTTCCTGTTATGTCTCCTCAGAGTTTTGGTCTCTACCCATTAATTGGCACCAGGAGAGGGCATCACCGGTCATTGAAGCTGGTACTGATGTCAGCCATGGCATCACTTAGCCCGGTTTTGCTGCCCTCCCAGACCTGCATGAACACTTCCTTGTGCACCGACCCTTGGAGATGGAAGTTGAGGCCCAGATGTCATCTCCATGGGTCAGTGCACAAGGGAGTGGTCATGCAAGGGCCTGAAGTCCACAGCCAGGTACCCAGGGCTCTCTGCTCTTTGGCCTCTGCACTTGGCCCATCACCTCTGCTCTGCTTCTGCTCTTCCAACTGCACATAACAGATATATTATTCCAACCTCTGCTTCTTTCTTCTATAGCCTCTCTCTGTTTCTCCCATATCTCCCTGTGTTTCCAATTCTCTTCTATATCTTATAAGGATACAAGTCATTGCATTTATGGCCTTCCCTAAATCCAGAGTGAATTTCATCTTGAGGTCCTGAATTAAATCTCCAAAGACACAGATTTCTAGTGAGGTCATATTCACGGGTAGCGGGGATTAGAATTTGAACCTGTCTTTTTTTGTCCATTATTTAACCCACTGCATTGGTAAAAACAGCACTGAATCCTACCTTAGAAAAACAAGGATTCAGGAGAAACCACGCTGGCAGCATAGGTGAACACATACACTGCTGCCTCGCACAACAATTTCAAAACTATAGCTAAAAGACAGAACAGACATCATCCAGAACCACAGGAAAGCTGGCTGAGTGGAAATTCTACAATTAGAAGGAAAGAGAAGAGCTCACAGAGACTCAGAGGAACTGGAAAAGCTGAGATACAGAGTTATGTGCGTAGAGAGGATGAGCAGCAGAATGCCTGGCTGGCTTCCTCTAATGGGAGAGAGATGGAAACTCCCAACTGCACTGAACCCCAGTTCTGGGCAAAATTCATACGGGGGGAGTCTGGACTATCGTGAAAAGAGAGGAGTGAACAGAAACTTAGGGGTGCCACAAAAAGCAGAGGTCTGGAGGCGCGCAAGCATGAGTGTGCACAGAGAGGGCTGCAGTGATTACCAAGGGACACTGAGACCCAGGGGCCTCATAGAGCAGGACTGACAGGAAGCCAAGGCTGTCTGCTCTGCCCTGAGACTCCACCCCATCCAAGCTGAACACAGAGGCTTTTGCAATTTTGCAAGTCTTGTATCATAAGGCTGACTCCAGCACAGAAGTTCTCCCAGCGTAGACACAACTGATCCTCACAACGATTTGGCTTGGAGGTCATATCCCCCCCCCCCCCCCAGTCATACCAATAACAATCAAGACTTAACTACAGCAAAGCTGTACACACAGTCCACAAAGCAGTGCACCAAGAGAGTCCACCTCAGGTAATTGGGGATGCGGACCTACTGGGTCATTTAGGACATCTAGCACATAGAGCTACCTTACCAACTCAGAGAAGTAGCAAAAATGTGGAGACAAAGGAAAAGATCAGAAATGAAAGAAATGGAGGAAAACAAACAATTGGATATAGAGTACAAAACCACAGTTATAAGGTTTTTCAAGAATTTCCTAGAAAAGATGGATAAATTTAGGGAGACTCAAGAGGAGATGAAAAAGGACCAACTAGAAATTAAACATACACTGACTGAAATAAAAAAATGTTATACAGCTGAAACCAGTTTGGCTCAGTGGATAGAGTGTCAGCCTGCAGACTGAAAGGTCCCAGGTTCGATTCCGGTCAAGGGCATGTACATTGGTTGCAGGCACATCCCCAGTGGTGGGCGTGCAGGAGGCAGCTGATCGATGTCTCTCTCTCATCAATGTTTCTAACTTTCTATCCCTGTCCCTTCCTCTTTGTGAAAAATCAATGAAATATACTAAAAAAAAGAAGTTATACAGAGACCTAACAGCAGACTAGAGGAACACAAGAATCAAGTCAAAGATTTGCAATACAAAGAAGCAGAAAACACTCCACTGGGAAAGCAAAAAGAAAAAAAAAATCCAAAAATGTGAAGATAGTATAAGGAGCCTCTGGGACAACTTCAAGCATACCAACATCAGAATTATGGGAGTGCCAAAAGAAGAGAGAGAGCAAGATACTGAAAACCTATTTAAAGAAATAATGACTGAAAACTTCCCCCAACTGGTGAAAGAAATAGACTTACAAGTCCAGGAAGCACACAGAACCCCAAACAAAAGGAATCCAAAGAGGACCACACCCAGACGTATCATAATTAAAATACCAAGAGCAAACGACAAAGAGAATATTAAAAGCAGCAAGAGAAAAACAGTTAATGACCTACAAGGGAGCATCCATATGATTATCAGCTGATTTCTCAAAAGAAACTATGCAGGCCAGATGGGAGTGGCAAGAAATATTCAAAGTGATGAATAGCAAGAACCTACAAGCAAGATTACTCTACCCAGCAGCATAGCTATAATTTAGACCTGAAGGTCAGATAAAGAGCTTCATAGATAAGAAAAAGCTAAAGGAGTTCATCAACACCAAACTAGTATTATATAAAATACTGAAAGGTGCTCTTTAAGAAGAGGAAGAAAAAGAAAAAGGTAAAGATAAAAATTATGAACAATAAATACATATCTATCAACAAGTGAATCTAAAAATCAAGTGAATAAAAAAATTGATAAACAGAACAAAATGGTGAATATATTAGAATCAGGGACATAGAAAGAAAGTGGACTGACAATTCTCAGGGGTAAAAGGGTGAGAGGGGTAGGGACAAAAATCATATACCCATGGATGATGACAATGGAGGGTGAGGTAAGGGTAGAGGGAAGGGTGGGATCTGGGTAGAGGGCAGCTATGGGGGGAAAAAGAGGAACTATTATAATAATCGGAACAATAAAGATTTATTAAATAAAAAAGAAAAGGAAAACAAGGGTTAAGATAGGCATGAAGTCATAGCTTTTGCACAAATAAAGAAAACAAGAGCCTAATTACAGGAACTTAAATTCAAGGTCAGAATGGTGTCCATACTACATTGAATGAAAACTTAGTTCTTTGTCTACGATGGCTCTTTCTCATTCTAACAGATTAGAAACAAACTTTGTCAAATAGCCTAGGACATGGCTATAACAGCAAGAATAGTAGGTGATTCATAATATTAATTCCTAAATGGAATAATCTGAGAGATATAGATGCAGTAAAATAAAACATGCAAATTTTTTAAAGGAATTAACAACTCAACTTGCTTACAATTTAATAAATTATATGAACATAAATTTTAATCAGCTTTTTAAAGTTCCTTCTTTGTGTATTCTTCAATTAATTTTCCTGAATTTAACATAAATTCAACTTTTCCTTTTGTTCCAAAGCTAAGTATAAGAAAATAGATATATAGCTCTTCAATTAATACTATTATGGGTTAGGCAAATCAAAATTGGAAAGAGCTTGATTAAATGTTAAAATCTTCATTGATTTCTTCTTTGACTTATTTAGCATTTCAGGAACTTAAAAAGAAATGAAACTTTTTATTTATTTAAAAAATGTATATTACAAATGCCATCAATTCTTCATTTTCTCAATAGGCTGGAGTTTGCTGAACTTATTCCTTTTTTAGGAAATTTCTTAAACAGTGATATCCCACTTTTAAAAATATTGAAATAAATATACGTTAATGCTTAGAAACATGTCTTATTCTGAATTGGGCCTTTTTTTTTTTTTTTCTTACTATCTCCCAAAACTGGAACAAAAATTGGTGAAATTGAGCAGCTTTACTCTTCTATGAATGAGCAGTACAGCTTGGAGCAGGTGTGAACATCAGTGATTATCTGAAGTCAAGGCCTGGTGTGTCAGGAAAACCCAATCAGAGTTGCAAAAATCATTTACTTCAAAAAATAATGACTCTTTTTTGTCCTCTTCCATATCCAAATAGTGTGCATCTTGGTTTACCACGACTATTCAAAAGACAAGCAGTTCTCTGTCCTTTAAAAGCCAATATAGATTTTCAGCTGGAAGTGACAGCTCTCATTGGTTTGGTGTTTGATAAACAGAGCCTTTGGAGTCACAGTGCACAGAATGCAGTCCTGACTAGAGCTTTGGCCAGGCTCCCCCACTGCCTCAGAAAATGACCAGACCGTCCCTCAAGGTGGCCTAAGGAAATCAACTTTCGGATGACTAATCGGAGGGTCTCAACTCTCGTTAGTGCTACATGTCATCTGGTTCTTTGGTGTCATTACTGGCCTGAAGTTCATGAGAAGACAGGCTTTGACACCCTGGCCTCTTAGCAGGAAATCGAAGTGTCATCTTCTCTCCTCCAGTCAGTTAATAAGAAAAAAATAAAAAAAATGGACACTTCACAGAATCCTTTGCATAGTGCTTGCATCTTTATTATTTTATCTCTCAGTAGATACCTTAGACAGCTTTTGGAAATTGCATTTACTCTGTTCTAAAGGTCACAGCAATGAAAGTTTCTGCACCATTGCTATATTCATACTTGGTCAGGCTTTGCCATTTCAATCTCTGTGTTGTTGTTTTTTTTTTTTTTGTTTGTTTTTTTACGTTAACTGTATAGCAGTGACTGAAAAATACAGGTTTTCAAGGCTGTGTATTAAAGTTATATAGAAATAGAGTTTCCATATTTTCTGAACTAAAACATCAGTTCTGTTATTTGACAAATATGAATGACCTCCTTGCGACAATGGGATAGAATATTTAAAATCAAGAATGTTATGGACATCTGGCACATGTGTTTTCTGTACATACAGGGCTTGACTTCATTCAAATTTTGTGAAAGCTAAACGACTACTTGAATATGTTTAGGTTCAAAGCCTGGATAGACTTGTTAGTGCATGTTATTGCTTCCTTTCCTTCTCATTAGTCTCTGTGTGATGTTAAAAGTATATGACAAACAGCAGCTTTCAAAGGTGCCTCATTTCCTTAGCCAACCATTAAACATGAAGGAAACACAATGCCATTTTGCTGATCAAATATAATGAGCAGGTTAATAAAAAACACATTCCAGGCTCCCCTAAGAAAGTAATGATTTTACCTCTATCTCTCAAGTCACCAGGGGCTGTTGACAAGCATGTGGCTTAGGGTACTCAGTAATAGGAATGTAGTTAATATGCTAGGTTTCCTTCCTGAGGAAACTATGCAAACAGAGCTTTTCATTTCAAATACAAGTCATGTTTTATAAAACCCCAATGATATGACAAGGGTGAGAAACATAAATTGAGAGATAAAGAATAGGAAAATATTTTTGGCCCTTCAGACTGCTGAGAAGCCAAAGCACATTGGGGTTATGATTTAACCATGCTGATTATTGGATTGGAGCATCAGATCTGCCTTGTGTTTGGTCAATTAATGATAACACTGAAAACAATAATAGTATGTGCTAAGTGCTTTTTATTAATTATAACAGTCAGTTGTCACAGTAACCCTGTGAGCTAGATTATAATGGTATCCTCATATTTAATGCAATGAAAATGGGCATTTGAGAAGTTAAGTAACTTCTTCATGGTCAACCAAGATTTGAAGTCGAGCAGCTTGAACAAGTTTTCTAAGCCTCTCTGTTTCTTAGACAACCATTTCTTAACAACCCATGTCAGGACTACAAGAAATTACATTTCTCTAGAAATGTTTTTGTCAGTCTTGATTCACTCTATGATAAGCAATATAATTTGCTTCCTATTATACACAAAAGAAGCTCAATAAATGTTAGCAGAATGAATTTAATTCTGTGATATTGTTTTAACACTTTCATTCCAATTGTGCACTCAGAAAATTAGGGCAGCCATATCCAAAGATGTGCATGGGTTAGATGAAGTTAGGTCCACTGACTTCCCTTTGGACCCTTGGAGCAGAGGGTAGAGAATCTGGGGCCAGATGGTGTTGCTCAGAAAATGGGCAGGTCAAGAAATATTCTCTGATTGTGGGTCAACAAAACCATTTCAGAGCTTTATATGGTCAAAGAAAAGGTCATCTGCCTTCGGTTATTACTAACATGCAGCAGCAGGTATGGTTGGGAGGACACAATAAACATGATTCTTATGTATAAGAAATTCCTCAGTCCCAATGATCCCTCTGAGAAAATTTGGAACCCAAACAACATAATTGTGCTAGTTAAACTTGCCTTCAGTCAGAATTAGAGGTAAAAGTAGTTTAATTAATTTATTTATTACCATCTTATCCAGAGGCAGCAAATACATTTTTATCTTCACAATAATCTCATTCCCAAAACCCACATGAGACCTTGAAATTCATCAATAGCTCTGATGTTTGTCAGGAAATAGGAGTCTGAAATATCTTTCTTTCTGGATCTGAGGCCATGTTATCCTATGGCCTATTATGGTTAAGATGTTCCCTATGTCAGATGACATAACTAATCACTGAACTGGAATTACAGTTTCTTATCAGCCTAATAGACAGCCTCCTTCTTTTAGAGATACAGAGTTAACCTTTAGGTCATTTTTTTTTTTTCACCAGAGCTTTAGTAAATTTCCTATTCTAAGAGGATTTTAAAAGTTGGTGTTGGAGGAGAGGAGAAAAAGGCGGCCAAGTAGACGGACGCGTCTGGAGCTTTGTCGCTGGGCAGAGGGAGAGAGAGCGGCTGAGAGTTGCATTGGGAGTGTTTGTTGGCAAGCTAGGAGTCACTTGTCCTCAAGGGGAAGGCGGGGAACTGCTGGAAGGGGCTCTCCCGGCCAGGCAGCCCCACTGCCACGGGGTTTTTGTCGGCCGGAGCCACCAGCGCGAACGCGGAGCCCAAGCCATCTTGCAGTGGGAGGTGGATGTCTGCGGCGGTCTGAAGCCTTCGGCTGGGCACCCATCGAGCAGCCAGGGACCCGGGGACCCAGAACTCCGCTCTCCAATCGGCGCAGACACGAGGCGGAATCAGAGATCCACAGAGCACACGGAAAGGTCAGATTGCGCCTGACTTAAGGGGGAGGTGGATGTCTGCTGAGGTCTGAAAGCTGCGGCTGACGGAGGCACCCACAGAGCAGCCAGGACCCAGAGCGCGGCTTCCCAGGCGGCACAGACGCGCAGACTGAGGATTCAGAGATCCACACTGCGCAAGCGGGAGGGTCAGATTTCGCCTGGGCCAGGGTGCTGTCTCCTACCCCCGCAGGGCAGAGATGCGCACTGTGGGAGCCGGGCTGCGGGAAAGCTGCCTCTGGAGAGGTCCGCAGAGGTGGTCAGGGCGTGATCCCTGAGTGTGAAGGCAGACCCTCTGAGCTGTTGACAGAGGAGAGCTCTGGAAAACGACTCTTTTTTTTTTTTTCTTTTTCTTTTTCTCTGGGGCAGAGGGACAACCTGGGAGTTATTGCAGTGTCCAGGCTGCAAAACCCCCACAAACTGGTTTTGGGAACCACAGAGTAGCAGGATCTGAGCACAGCCTAGAGAGGTCCTGTGCTTTGTTTCAGAGCTCAATTCCGAAACACTGCCACCTAGTGGATGACACACAAATTGACTCTCGCATAACCACAAAAGAATAAAGAGATTAAAACACTAAGAGGGGAACACAGGAAACTGCAATACCTCCCCTCCTGGGAAACAGGAGTGCCAAGCAGAATAATAGTGGAAGTGAAGGACCATTCTATTTTTCTTCTTTTTTTTTCCTTTTTTCTTTTTTCTTTTTTTAAATTTTTAATTCTTTATTTTTCATTTTCAATATTTTAATTAAAAGCATTTTTTTTCTTTCTGCCTCAATTGATTTTACCTTTATAACGATTACATTTTTATTTTAAACTAGTATTATTAATTACTACTAGTACTTTAACGTTTTTGAAAAAAAAAGTGTAATTTTGTTTTCTCTTTATTTTATTTCGGGATTAGAGTTCTATATTCTATTTTCATCTTCCCTTTAGCATAATTTTACTCCAACTCAACTCCATCTTTATACCAACACTTTCCTCCTAACTTTCCCCATTTTGCTGTCTTGTTTCTCTTTCCCTTTTCCAACTTTAGATTCTCCCTATTTTTCTCTTTACCTGGTTAAAATTTCACCCCATTTATATATCTAATTTCAAATCCCCTACTACAAGTCGACACAAACCTCTCCCCTCTTGTCTTCACTAGCCAAAAAGTTATTTTTTCTCTATGTCCTTTTGTTGCTATTTGCCTGAAAAGTGATTATATCGATTTTTTGAAATTTTTTTTGAGAGATTCTTTTAGTTTATTCTACTTGTTTTATTTTGCTTTTTGCTTGCTTTGTTTTCTACCTCTCTTTTCCCTCATCTCCCTCGATACCAGTTGCTATTTGCAATTTGCATTAATCTCTAGGTACTGGTTGCTGGCCTTTATTGGGATTAGTGATGTTCTATTGGAGTTGTCTCCTGACATCTATATTTTGTTTCTCTTTTCTCTCTTATACACTTTCTTTTCTCTCTGACTTTTTTCTCCTCCTCTTTCCTTCTCCCTTTTCTCCTTTTTATTTTCTTATTTTATTTTATTTTATTGTTCATTTATATATCTTTTTTTTTCTCACTTTCCCAATTTGATTTTGGCACTTCTTTCTTTTCTTTCTTCCTCATTTTCCTCTTCTTCTTTCTCTATTTACCCCTAATTTGTCCTTCTTTGGTGGTCACCTTATTTGTGATTATTAACATCTTGAATACATTTCTACTCAGTGCCTTGTGTGCTGTACCTGGTCGTGTTGTAGTTTGTGCCTTTCAATCAACATAGGAGAGAGCACTACATAACCAGACACCCAGAGAAGAAAGACCATGGGCAGAAAAAGAAACAGCCCACAAAAGACAGAAAGGCAGGTTTCACCAGAAAAGAAAGTAAACGAAATAGAACCACAAATAAGCCTACCAGAGAAAGAGTTCAGAGAAATTATCATAATGTGGTTGAAAAGAATGGAAGACAAATTTGACATTATGAGTAAGAGCCAAGAGGAAATGAAGAAGAGCCAAGAGGAAATGAAGAAGAACCTAGAGGAGGTGAACAAGCATGAAGAAGAAATGCAGAAGAAACTAGAGGAGGTCCAGAATAAACAAGAAGAAATGACTAATGACATCACTGCTATAAAGAACTCAATAGAAAGCATCAAAAGTAGACTAGAAGAAGCAGAGGACCGCATCAGTGAGCTAGAAGACACGGTAGGAAAAAATACCCAAGTACAGCAGCTTCTAGAAAAAAATGTTAAAAAGCAAGAGGAGAGTCTAAGGGAACTTTGGGATAACATGAAACAAAATAACATCCGCATATTTGGGGTTCCAGAAAGAATGGAAACTGAACAAGGATTAGAGAACGTGTTTGAAGAAATAATGACAGAAAATTTCCCCAATATAGAAAAGAAAAAACCCACACAAATCCAAGAAGCTCACAGAGTCCCAAGCAAAATGAACCCCAACAAACCGACACCGAGGCACATCATAATTAAATTGGCAAACACCGACGACAAAGTAAGAATCTTAAAAGCAGCCAGAGAGAAACAGAAAGTTACCTACAAAGGAACCCCCATAAGACTAGCTACTGACTTCTCAACAGAAACTCGTCAGGCCAGAAGAGAATGGAATGAAATATACAAAGTCATGCAAAGGAAGGGTCTGAATCCAAGAATACTGTACCCTGCAAGACTCTCAATCAAAATTGAAGGTGAAATCAAAAGCTTCACAGACAAAAAAGGACTAAGGGAATGTATTACCACCAAACCAGCAATGCAAGAAATGTTAAAAGGTCTGCTGTAATAAAAAGAAAGAGGAAGCGAAGAAGGAACTTGGGGGTAAGGACTAAAAATGGCAACAGATAAGTACTTATCAATAATAACTTTAAATGTAAACGGATTAAATGCTCCAATCAAAAGACATAGGGTAACCGATTGGATAAGAAAACATGATCCATATATCTGCTGTCTGCAAGAAACCCACCTTAGGAAAAGAGATGCACACAGATTGAGGGTGAAGGGATGGAACATGGTATGTCAGGCAAATGGAAATGAAAAAAAAGCTGGGGTTGCAATACTTATATCTGACAAATTAGATCTCAAAGTGAAGGACATAACAAGAGATAAAGAAGGCCACTTCATAATACTAAAGGGAACAATCCAACAAGAAGAAATAACTCTGGTAAACATATATGCACCCAATATAGGAACACCTAAATACATAAAAAAACTCTTGGAGGATATTAAGGGAGAGATTGACAGCAATACAATCATAGTAGGAGACTTTAATACCCCACTGTCACCATTGGACAAATCCTCTAAACAAAAAATCAGCAAAGAAACATCAATCCTAAATGACTCACTAGACCAGATGGAATTAATTGACATCTTCAGAACATTTCACCCCAAAGCCACAGAATATACATTCTTCTCCAGTGCACATGGGTCATTTTCAAAGATAGATCATATGTTGGGTCATAAGAAAAGTCTCTTCAAATTCAAGAAGATAGAAATCATATCAAGCATTTTCTCAGACCACAGTGGCATAAAACTGGAAATCAACTATAATAAAAACAATAGAAAGAAATCAAACACATGGAGACTAAACAGCATGCTTTTAAACTACGACTGGGTAACCAGAGAGATCAAGGAAGAAATAAAAAACATCATGGCAACAAATGACAATGACAACACAACAATACAAAATTTATGGGACACAGTGAAAGCAGTCTTGAGAGGGAAGTTCATAGCCCTACAAGCCTACTGCAAAAAACAGGAAATAATGGTAATAAATCACCTAAACCTACAACTCAAGGAGCTAGAACGTGAGCAACAAGAAAAGCCCAGTGTACTCAGAAGGAAGAAAATAGTGAAGATGAGAGCGGAGATAAACAACTTGGAGACCAAAGAAACAATTCAAAAGATCAACAAAACACAGAGCTGGTTCTTTGAAAGGATAAACAAGATTGATGGACCCCTAGCCAGGCTCATCAAGAAGCAAAGAGAGAAGACCCAAATAAACAAAATCAGAAATGAAAGAGGAGAAATAACAACAGACCCTGTGGAAATACAAAGGATTGTTAAAAAATACTATGAACAACTCTATCCCAACAAATTGGACAACCTGCAAGAAATGGACATTTTCCTAGAAAAATATAACCTCCCAAAACTCAATGAGGAGGAAGCCAAACATCTCAATAGTCCAATAACTATGGAAGAAATTGAAGCAGTAATCAAAAAGCTTCCAGCAAATAAAAGCCCGGGTCCAGATGGCTACACAGGAGAGTTTTACCAAACATTCAAGGAAGAATTAAAACCTATCCTCCTCAGACTATTCAAAAACATTCAAGAAGAAGGAATACTACCAAACACCTTCTATGAAGCCAGCATCCCCCTAATACCAAAACCAGATAAAGACAACACAATGAAAGAGAATTATAGGCCAATATCTCTCATGAACATAGATGCCAAAATCCTCAACAAAATTCTAGCAAACCGGATCCAGCAGTACATCAGAAAGATCATACACCATGACCAAGAAGGATTCATCCCAGGAATGCAGGGATGGTTCAATATCCGCAAATCAATAAATGTGATACATCACATAAACAAATTGAGAGATAAAAATCACATAGTCATATCAATTGATGCAGAAAAAGCATTTGACAAAATACAACACCCTTTCTTGATAAAAACTCTCAGCAAAGTGGGAATAGAAGGATCATACCTCAACATCATAAAAGCCATATATGATAAACCCACAGCTAACATCATACTCAATGGGCAAAAACTAAAACCATTTCCCCTAAGAACAGGAACAAGATAGGGATGCCCACTCTCACCTCTCCTGTTCGACATAGTACTGGAAGTATTAGCCATTGCAATTAGACAACAAGAAGAAATAAAAGGCATCCAAATTGGAAAAGAAGAAGTAAAACTGTCCTTATTTGCAGATGACATGATATTGTACATAAAAAACCCAAAGGACTCCATTCCAAAACTAATTGACTTAATTAATGAATTCAGCAATGTAGCAGGATACAAAATTAATGCTAAGAAGTCTGTGACATTTCTATACACTAACAGTGAAATTATAGAAAGAGAAACTAAAAAAGCAATCCCATTTACCATCGCACCAAAAAAATTAAGATACCTAGGAATAAATCTAACTAAAGAGGTAAAAGACCTTTATGCAGAAAACTACAGGACACTGAAAAAAGAGACAGAGGAAGATGTTAACAGATGGAAGAGCATACCATGCTCATGGATTGGGAGAATCAACATCATTAAAATGTCCATACTACCCAAAGCAATCTACAGATTCAACGCACTACCCATTAAAATACCAACGACATATTTCACAGACCTACAAAGAATTCTTCATAGATTCATCTGGAACAAAAAAAGACCACGGATAGCTACAGCAATTCTGAGAAAAAAGAATAAAGTAGGTGGGATCTCAATACCAGACTTCAAGCTATACTACAAAGCAACTGTTCTCAAAACAGCCTGGTACTGGCACAAGAACAGACATATAGATCAATGGAATAGAATAGAGAGCTCAGATATCCACCCAAACCACTATGCTCAATTAATATTTGACAAAGGAGGCATGAACATTCAATGGAGCCAAGATAGCCTCTTCAATAAATGGTGTTGGGAAAATTGAACAGATACATGCAAAAAATTGAAACTGGACCACCAACTTACACCAAATACAAAAATAAACTCAAAATGGATACAGGACTTAAACATTAGAAGGGAAACCATAAAAATACTAGAGGAATCCACAGGCAGCACAATCTCAGATATATGCCGAAAGAACTTCTTCACTGATACTGCTCCAAAGGCAATGGAAGCTAAAGAAAAATTAAACAAATGGGACTACATCAAAATTAAAAGCTTTTGCACAGCAAAAGAAACCATCAACAAAACAACAAGAAAGATCAATGCATGGGAGAACATATTTGCAAATGCTATCACTGATAAAGGTTTAATTTCCAAAATCTACAACCAACTTATACAACTTAATAAAAGGAAGATGAAGGATCCAATAAAAAAATGGGCAACGGACCTATATAGAACCTTTTCAAAAGACGACAGAAGGAAGGCCAAGAGACACATGAAAACATGTTCAAAGTCATTAATCATCTGAGAGATGCAAATCAAAACGACAATGCGATACCATCTTACACCTGTCAGAATGGCAATCATCAACAAATCAACAAACGACAAGTGTTGGCAAGGATGCGGAGAAAAAGGAACCCTTGTGCACTGTTGGTGGGAATGCAGACTGGTGCAGCCACTGTGGAGAACAGTATGGAGTTTCCTCAAAAAACTAAAAATGGATCTCCCATTTGACCCTGTAATCCCACTCTTAGGAATTTATCCTAAGAAATTACAAACACCAATCAGAAAGGATTTATGCACCCCTATGTTCATAGCAGCACAATTTACAATAGCCACAATTTGGAAACAGCCTAGGTTCCCGTCAGCAGATGAGTGGATCAGAAAATTGTGGTACATCTACACAATGGAATTCTATGCTGGCGTTAAAAAGAAGGAATTCTTACCATTTGCAGCAACCTGGTTGGAACTGGAGAGCCTTATGCTTAGTGAAATAAGCCAGTCAATGAAGGAGAAGGATCACATGATCACACTCATTGGGGGATAATAAAGAACATTATAAACTGATGAACAAAAGGATAGATACAGAGACAATAAAACTTCAAACAGACTGTGAAATTACAGCAGGAAGATTAAAGTTAGGTGAGGTAGATAAGAGATCAATCAAAGGACTTGTATCTATGCATATAATCATAACCAATGAACATAGACACTGGGGGTTTGGGGTATGCCTGGGAGGGAGGGGGAGCAATGGGGAGATATGTATAAAAAATTAATAAAAAAAAAGAAAAAAAAAGAGGTTAATCAGTTGACTGCAAAAGCAAAAAAAAAAAAAAGTTGGTGTTGGGAAATGCAGTCAGGATATCACAAACTCGGAGTCAGCGAAAAGACTTCCTCTTGGCATTTCAGTGCCAAACTTGCTTTTCATCTGGCAAGGAAGGTCCAACAGACTTGTCAATGGATTGTTTCTTAGAGGATCCTAGTGTGAGCTTGCTATTCAGCCCAGTTACAGAGGATAATAACTAAAACTGCAGCCCCCATATTTTTTGAGTAGGAAAACATGACAGTTTATATGACATTTAAGAGAATGGTACAGAATTTTTTATATAAAGAATGTCTGGTAAAATTAAAAAAGTTCAGAGACAAATATGTATGTACTTTATTTGTACTTATAACTACTAATAATAATAATTATAGCCCGGGTTGTGGGCTCCATCCCAAGTATGGGGCATGTGGGAGGCAGCCAATCTATGATTCTCTTTCATCATGGATGTTTCTATTTCTCCTTCTCCCTTCCTCTCTGAAATTAATAAAAAATATTTTAAAAAATGTAGCAGCTAACACTACTTGGCTGAAAGTTTACTATATACTAAATACAATCTTATTTGGTCCTTACAATAGCACCATGAAATCAATGCTATTATTATCATCCAGATTTGGCTGATGGGAAACTGAGAAAAAGTGTTTAAGAATCTTCACCAACTTCACACAACTAGTAAGTGGCCAAGTTAGAATTTGAACCCAAGAATATATATGAAAAGATTATACACTTACTAGAGGCCTGGTGCATGGATTCGTGCACTGGGTAGGGAAGGGGTCTCTCAGCCTGGCCTGTGCCCTCTCGCAGTCCGGGACCTCTTGGGGGATGTCCACCTGCCAGTTTAGGCTCAACCCCCTGATCCAGCAGTCAGACATCCCCTTGCAGTCTGGGCCTCTCATAGTCCTGGATCCTTCACTCCTTACCACCAGCCTGCAGCAGAGGTGGGAGAGGCTCCTGTCATTGGACAGCAGTGAGCCTGGCTTGTGGCTGAGGGCGCTCCCCCTGTGGGAGCACACTGACTACCAGGGGGAAGCTTCTGCATTGAATGTCTGCTCCCTGATTGTCAGTGCACATCATAGCAACTGGTTGTCTTGCCATTCAGTCAATTTGCATATTAGGGTTTTATTATATAGAATCTTATGCTGCATTGCTTGTTTTAACTGCATTGCCTGTTTTAACTTGTTTGTCTCAATAACAACTATTACAGCAATTAACATTTTTTAGCATTAGGCAAGATAGTTTCTTAGCTTGCTATATACACTTTTTGAGTTTCATTCCCTCAAAAATCCTATGAGGTATGTGCTATTGTTATCCTCATTTTACAAATGGAAAAACCAAGGTTCTTGACATATGAAGAACTTGCTTCCTGTTACTCAGCACATAGTGGTATGCCTGAGATTTAAACCCAGGTAAGGCTAAGCATTCTGACCCAAACTTCTTAATTTATGTCTGTTAATATTGAAGGAATATTTTGAAAAATGGGTGCTAATTACTGTATTCTTAAGTTCAATAAAAATACTTTTACAGTGGTCATATATATTTTAAAATTACTCCAAAAAGCTTTCTTTTTTAAATTAGGTATTCTCTAATATCAACCAAAATGGCTAATCACAAAAATCACAATTACAATCAATTACTTGTTTAAGAAAGACAAAGTAGGCATTCTTTAAGTTATAAAAGTATAACTACAAAAAGAAGGAAGAAGTATAGTAACTTATGTTCTATAAGATACAGGTATTTTTTCAAAGAGGTGATAGATAAACTTAAAAGTTTATGTGTAAAAGGATTTTTTTAGTTTTTTAAATTTATTGATTGTTCCTACATAGTCTGCTACTTTCCTAGTTGGTTAGAGCCAAATATAAAATACAGTGTCATTTATTTTGTGATTGAAATTTCTATTGAGGAGAGCCTATTTAAAATGGTTGTTGGCCTGGCAGGATTTTGGTTTCTTT
Organism: Lasiurus cinereus; assembly: GCA_011751065.1. Lineage (NCBI taxonomy): Eukaryota > Metazoa > Chordata > Mammalia > Chiroptera > Vespertilionidae > Lasiurus > Lasiurus cinereus. The sequence continues at coordinate 15,334,419 of JAAGEH010000426.1, forward strand.
TGATGCCCAGTAGGGGCCCATGTGGGAATCAACCAGTGGGTGCATTAATGAGTGAATGGAGGAACAGATCTCTCTCTCGCTCTCTCCTCTTTCCTTCCCCTCTCTCTGAAATAAATCAATAATACATAAAATAAAATTATAGTTGATCATATCCTTGACAGACACAAACCCAGCAAATTATAGCTATATGTGTGTATGTGTCTTCATTTTCAAACAGAACAAATATTGCTGCTCAAATACTCCTGTTGTTAAAAAGTAGAAGCACCACACGATCTCACTCATTTGTGGATAATAAAGAACATTGTAAACTGATGAACAAAAGGATAGATACAAAGGCAGTAAAGCATCAAACAGAATGTGAAATTATAGCAGGAAGATTAAGGAGAGGTGGGGTAGATAAGAGATCAATCAAAGGACTTGTATCTATACATATAAACATAACCAATGAACATAGACACTGGGGGGTTGGGGTATGCCTGGGAGGGAGGGGGAGGCAATGGGGAGATATGTATACATGTAACACAATAAAAAAAAAGTAAGTCATTAATATAGAGTCTGGAAAGCATACTTGCTAATTATCAAATAAAACATACTGATCACTTCTCTGATTAATCAGTTTATGAGCATTCCAGAGTTCCACCAAGTTCTACATTAGTAGTTCATTATCTATAATAATAAAAATGTAATATGCTAATTAGACTGGACATCCTTTTGGATGACCTTCCGGACAAAGCTGGGGCTGTGAGGGAAACCCGGGTTCCGGGTGCCAGAGGGAAACTGGTGCTGGCAGCTGGGGGAGGGAAGGCCTACTCTTGCTCAAATTTCATCCATCAGGCCTCTAGTTACTTTATAAATGGAATTGTACTAGATCTTGGTTGTTTCTGATATTAAGCTTCTTGGTATCAAAAGTAGGCACTTTGTGACACTAATTATAAGCTTTTTCAGCATAAATCACCAGACCAATAGTATGATCTTTTGCATTTTCTTTCCAACTATAATGAATACATTAGACACAGGAGTGCTGAATGCAATATGCATTTTCAGTTGTTAAAATTCACTAGGTCAGTGGTCAGCAAACTGCAGCTGTGGCTCGCGAGCCGCGGTTTGCCGCTCTGTTGACTGATGAGTTTGCCAACCACTGTACTAGGTGACTGTTAAAGATTAAACGAGGCATTAAGAAAATTGACATGGGCATTTAGGCAACTCTAGCATGTGGATCATTACAGTAAAATGCAAGAATGCCAGAGTTGGAAAGAACACTTTATCTGATTTAATTGCCATTTAAAACCGATGAAGAAATTAAAGTCTAGAAAAATTCATCAAGCAGTCCTAGCTCACCCAGAGAGTATAGCGCATAACCAGAACTAGAGCTCAGATCTGTGGATTCAATTGGAAGGATAGAAGACTCTGAAGATAGCAGCTTTCCCTCAGGAATTAATCCTATATCTAATTAATTAATTATCTTGGCTTATCAGCAATGGAACCCAGATGCAAGCCCTAAATACAGGCTTTCCCATGCAACCTGATATAAGTTGAAGCTATGGATTAAGCATGATGTAGATGAAAAGCACACCTTAAACCTGTATAATTTTATTAACAAATGTAACACCAATAAGTTCAATAAATATATAAAAATTAAATCATAAAAAATACGTCGTACCTGTAGATTCTCCCATTTGCATTATGACTTTAAGAAAGCTTTTAGCCGAGACAGGTTTGGTTCAGTGGATAGAGCATTGGCTTGTGGACTGAAAGGTCCCAGGTTCAATTCCGATTGGGGGCATGTACCTTGCTTGCGGGCACATCTCCACTGTGGGGCATGCAGAAGACAGCTGATTGATGTCTCTCTCTCTCTCATTGATGTTTCTGACTTTCTATCTCTCTCCCTTCCTCTCTGTAAAAAAAAAAAAAATCAATAAAATATATTTTAAAAAAAAGAAAGAAAGAAAGCTTTTAAATTTCTCTGGCCCTCATATTTTTAGATATCAGAGATTAAATTAAAATTTATATGCACTTAGATCACTTAGACAAACTAAAACACACTTCTTTGCTTTTGGCTGGAGTTATAGCAACATTTAGATAGATAACTTTGGCTACCTCATGTTACTAAAAAGTTCTGAATGGAAACTGCATATAAAATGAGAAAATAAACTATAGAGCAACTACTCTAAGTATTCATCTAATTTTTTCATATTAATGGTATAATATGCTGTTTTTATATAGGAAAACTTAAGCCCAGAAAGATGAGGATATTGTTTGAAGTCCTATTGCTATAAGGCATTGAGCAAAGATTCAAAATGTGTTTTGCAGAATTCCAAAACCACATTGAACTGACTTTCAGAAGGCAACAAAGGAGAGCCATTTGGCAAACAAAAGGACACAAAGAAATTACAGTATACAATGATTCAGAAATACAAAGATCATGGTCATCCAATGTTGTTTAGGATCTGGTCAAGCTCAATAGTCATTGAAAATATTTCTCTCATAACAGGCAGGATGATTATTTTTCAAAATGATAGCTTTGAATCATCAGTGAAAAGTAAATTCTGATCTTCTATTTAAAAAAGATCATAAAGTATAAAATCAAGTGTGTTCAATCAGGAAATCTCAATTATATAGAATGATTCATTTCCAGAAGGTTCCATGTGGCTGAATATTATTACTATTGGTAGTTATTTCCATAAAAATATCCTTGCTGTTACTTTGGAGAGGAAGTAAATGGACTACATATGTTTTTTCAGGTGACAAGGTTAAATTTGAGACTTAATTAATAGTATAGTCATCCAAAATGCTACACCCTATTTTCATTTCTGGTACTTATTCATAGAGTTTATGAACTGTATTAGACCTTTAGAGTATATGGCTCAGTTAAGTGATTTGTGAGAGATAAGTGGGTGTTGTTGTTTTTTCTTTCTCTAAGTTTATTTAAATAATGGTCATTATTTAAAGTTAAGGATTAACTTTCATCCTAATTGCCTAAATAATTTTCATTTTGCCACTCCCTGCCAAAGAATTTATTAGTGCATCTAAATGTGTTTGTTATAGATTTTCATTAGTATATTAAAAAAATGTGAAAACATCTTTCTAGAGTGTTAATAAATTAAAGCCCTGCAGTTAGTTCTCATTCAAGTACTGCTCACTATAATAGAAGGTAAATTATAGTGCTCCTAGAATGTCATCCATGTGGAAAATGATAGCCTATTTTGCCTCATGTCTACAAACTTGGAGGTATAATTTCAAATGTATTCAGCTAATTAGGCCATCTTTGTGTTTAAAACCTTTATATGTTTTTCACTACATTTAATAGTTTTTGAGAAAATAGCTGGAAATTTCTATCAATGAAAACAGATTTTCTTTTATTATTATTAATTTTTTTCATCTCTATATACCAATAGGATATGCTACAAATCATTTTAAAGTTCTATACAAGCTGGACATATTGACATTAAAATAAAAACAGAACCTTTTGCTTGCAGTTATTAAAGTATTAAATATTAAAGTTGATTTACTGACAGGTTTAGCATAAAAGACAGCTGAGATATGCTATGAAAGTGAAATTAAATTGGATTATGTTGTTTGTGGTTTGAACTGACTGGGGTAGAACTAATTTTACTTCATAACAATAAAACAAAAATGAATGTTGACATTAACTGTCCTAAGTAGTCAGTAAAGCAATCATATGACTACTTACAAAAATAAGTGCAAATAAAATTTAAAATATCTGTATGGGTCTGTTCTTTCCATAGAATTGGGGGAAATATTAACTTTAATCCAGGACAAAGAACTACATGTATCTGTCCCGTGTGGTTTTGGAAGTCAAATAATTAATCAATTCAAGAAATAAACAAGTCCTAAGACAAAGTTTTATTTACTGTAGAAATTCCAGTCTAAGTCTTTAAAAAGGGAGGAAGTCACAGATTTTTTGAAGATTCAGAATAAACCAAAGAAAGGGGAGAGAAAGAACTAATAAGAATCAAATGGCACCCTAGCTGGTTTGGCTCAGTGGATAGAGCTCTCATCAGCCTGTGGACTGAAGGTTTGATTCTGGGCATGTACTTGGTTGCAGGCACATCCCCAGTAGGGGGTGTGCAGAAGGCAGCTGATCGATGTTTCTCATTTATGTTTCTAACTCTCTATTCCTCTCTGTAAAAAAAATCAATAAAATATATATTTTTTAAAAAAATCAAGTGCCTACTATATTCTGGGCATGGTTCAATATGTTTCATATATGGTATCATAGAGTTTGCCCAATCCACTTTGACAAAATTAGTATCATCCTTATTCAAAGCACTTTTGTCAGCTTTGTTTTCACCTATCTCATTCAATCTCGTCTTGTTCCCCATTCTTCATTTATCTAATATACTCCTGATATATCAGCCTCCATTCGTTCCTTGGAAAACTAGATAATCTTTCCTTCCTTGAGGGCTTTGTACGTCCTCTTTACTCATAATACCACCTAAACTGTTACATATAACCCACTCTTCAGATGACTCATTCCTTTTATATTTAACTTCTTCATTTTGGGAAAAGAACAAAGAGAGTCTGCGATACTGTGGTCTTTTCATGTGGGAGCCTAAAGATTGGTGATTGTTGGACTGCCAGGTGACCCATGAGCTGAACCCGGACCATTGGAAGTTTCTCATCCCGTCCCTTGTCCTTGACTGTGCATTCTTCCTACCATTCCCACAGTGGAGGCCACTGTCTATTATAGCTGCTTTCTTCAGTCTCTTCTTGCCTCTGTGGATGGGAGCCTGTTTGTGAACCTACAGTGATCCATAAGTGGTAGGCAACTCAGCCATTCTCATGCATGATATAGCTTTGGGTCCAAACCCCAGAGTGTATATCTGCCAACTACTTGCCAAGGGGAAGAGGTGAAAGGAGTTCATGTCTAATTGTATTGTTGCACGTAACAATTTGTTAAATGGGTATATCCCATGCTAAGTGTTTTACAATAATAACAACAATAATATCATAATACCCAGATATTCAGAAATGGCACAAATGTATTTACTCACATTCCATTGACTAGAATTTAGTCACTTGCTTACTCTTAGCTGCCAGGAAAGCTGAGAAATTGAATATTTAGGTGGAAAATCATAGCCCTAATTTAGTGGTTGGCAAACTCATTAGTCAACAGAGACAAATATCAAGAATTGAAATTTTTTTTAAGAGCCAGATTTTTTAAACTTAAATTTCTTCTAATAACACTTCTTCAAAATAGACTCACCCAGGTCTTAATATTTTGTGGAAGAGCCACACTCAAGGGGCCAAAGACCCGCTTGTGGCTTGGGAGCCGCGGTTTGCTGACCACTGCCCTAGTTACAATCACATTAAAATGGAAAATAAGATTCTATCTAAATAAGGTGAAGGGATTAACCAATTAACACATGTACATAAAACATCAACATAGACAACAGTGTGGTGACAGCCAGAGGGAAAGGGTGGTGAGAGGCAGGTGAAGGAGAGCGAAGAACGGAGGGATGGGAATGGAGAGACTTTGCTTGGGGCAATGAGCACAGGATGCAGCATACAGATGATGTTTTATTGAGTTGTATACATGAAACCTGTCTGGTTTTGCAAACCAATTTCACCCCAATGCAATCAATGAAAAAATAAATAATAATAAAATAAAATTAAACTATTCTTAATTTTAAAAATAAAATGGAAAATAAGGAGACTAATAATTGGGGGACAGTTGGTAGTGTAGCATAGGGTTTGGTTTAGATATCATCTTTACAGAAAATCCTTCTTTGACCACTTCATCTAAATAAGTTTCTTTTATTATATTTGAACTAGAGGCTGGTGCATGAAATTCGTGCACTTGGTTTGTGTGTGTGGGAGGGGGGAGGGGGGGACATCCGTCAGCCCAGCCTGTGCCCTCTACCAGTACAGGAGCCCTTGGGGCTGTCAGTTGAACATTCTCAGCACTGCTGCAGAGGTAGGAGAGGCTTGCTAGCCTTGAGCCTGGCTTCTGGCTGAGTGGTGTTCCCCCTGTGGGAGTGCACTGATAACCAGATGGCAGCTTCTGGTGATCAGTGCACATCATAGCCACTGGTCATTCAGCCATTCAATTGATTTGCATATTAGCCTTTTATTATATAGGGTTTTTGAATTAATGAGTGAGTGAATGAATGGAAATTCAAACAAATTTCTGGGCAGGTAACATCTTAAATCAGATGGAATTATTTACTGAAAATTTGAACAATTCATAGGGGAAGCAACAAAATTAACTTTTAAAGGACCAGGCAATACTCCTAAAATGTTGCTCGACTGTCAATTGTGGGTTATAAAATCCAATCCATTTATTAAGTCATAACAAGCATTAAAAATAAAAGAAATAACCCAGGATTCCACTTCTGGGTATATATCTGAAGAAACCTAAAACACTAATTCAAAAGAATATATACATCCCTGTGTTTACTGCAGGGTTATTTAATTAGCCAAGATATGTAAGCAACCAAGTGCCCATTAATAGATGAGTGGATAAAAAAGTTGTGGTACATATATACAGTGGAATATTATTTGGCCACAGATTCAAGATATTGAGAATAGACTGATGGTTGCCAGAGGGGAATTGGGCTAGGAGTCTGGATGGAAAAAGTGAAGGAATTAGAAAGTACAAATTAGTAGTTACAAAATAGTCACAGGGAATATAGTTAATAATATTGTAATTGTGTATGTCACCAGATGGGTACTGGAAATGTAATGGTAGCACTTTGTAAAGCGTATGATTGTCTAACAACTATGCTGTACACCTAAAACTAATACCAAGTAATATTGAATCTATTGAAAAATAAAATTAAAAAATAAAAGGAACAGAACAGAATAAAGTAGAAAACAGAAAAAATAAGCAGCGAACATTGTATATGGTTAGAGGAAGTATTGTTTCATAAAACTTTAGTCTCAGTTATGTGCATAGAGACTGTGTGCTTTTTGGGTCACAAGGTAAATGTAATTATTATGGTTAATAATATAAAAAATAACAAGTTTGAAAGCTACTGCTTACTGGACTTCAAAGAATCGGCTCAAACACAAGACAACTATGAGAGGAAAAAATTGATCCTTATACAGCTTAACATGACCTGTCTCATGGGCAGGTTGTAAAAAAAAAATGACATTAAATGGTGACTCATCTCTTCACCAATTCCATAACTTTCCATTGCATTTTTTCCAGCAATGTACTATCAAAGTATGTTTCAAAGAAGAGAAGAGTATGTGCTTCAAAACATCGTTTCAGATTATTGGTCATAGTGGGCTATTTAAGTATGGAAACTTCAGAAATAACTTTGAATTATAGTTCGACTTGAGAACATCTTTTTATGTTTGAAATTCAGATATACCTAGGAACTCACATACTTCCTCTGGTGGTTGGTCTTAGTTAATTGATTGGTGTGTTTTTTCAAATATGAGGATCCGATCTTTTATTTAGAACAAAGTTTAGTATCTCCTTTGAGCTCTTTGTGTGGATGCAATTTTGCTCTTTTTTGGACTTCCTATATTGCTAGGAGATTTTTTTCTCTTTCTTACTTCCTTGCTTACTAGAGGAATCTGAAATGAAAGTTGCATTTATCTAGCAACCTTATTAAGATTTTCTCTTGTATTTTATTTTCCTTTTAGAATCAATACAGTGTTTTTCTTCTAGCTCCATCTACTTTCACATGAGGTTCAACTCCCAAGCACTTTATAAAAACCCATTTCATGAACAGTATCAAAGTCAAAAGTAAGAGTGATAGATTTGAACACATAGCTAGGTTTGACACTTTCACAGATCTTTTAAATTAGTTGTAAGTCATGTTTACCATACACAGGAAGTACAAAAGGTGAAAACGGCAAAAAAAAAAAAACAGTATCTTTTCAAAATCAGTTTGTGAATCATATGCCTATTCACAAACAAGGATCAACTCTCTGTAATAACAGACCTATGGAATCCTGAGATATCTATCCAGGCTCCTTTAAATGGATTCAACTTTCCCACTCACCTGCGCCAGATGGGTAAGAAAAAGTACTCCTCCACTATTGGCAGGCTGTCACTGGAATTCAGCCAGACCTCTACCAATTTATGTACTCTGCTTTCATAGTTACTGGACTTTCAACCCTCTTTCCTTCTTAGTTTTGCTCAGAATCTCATCCAATATTAACAGCTAGTAATATTTTTAGGCTTACTATGCTTCAGTCATTATGCGAAAACTTTTACTTGCATAATCTAAATTAATCCTCAACAACCCAGTGAGATAATTGTTTGAATTAATTATCTATTACTGCATGACAAATAACCCTAAGACTTAATGGTCTATACTAAAAAAGACCTATCTATACTAAAAAAACCCAAAAGATTAGGCTCCACCATTTTCTGGAATTAATGTCAAATAATTTACAGAGAACTTTTAAAATCACTACAGCCTGACCTTTGGCCACAAATTATTTTCATCCTTCCCACATCAAAATATACTTATCCCCTCCCAAGATCCCTCAGAAATCTCATTTATTATGGCTTCAGGCTTAACTATGAGGTCTCATCTTTGAGGTCATCCAAATCAGATCCTTAAATATAGCCATTGAGTGCAGTTCCTGTCCATCTGAAGAGCTGTGGCCTCAAGACACAAGTTATTTTTTCTCCACACATTCAACATATATTGGTGAGCAAGCATAGTAGAACTACTATTGACTTTCCTGTTCAAAGAGAGAAAAAAATGGATGGCACACAGGGGTCACTGGTCTGAAATCCTGTGGTCCATCTCATGTCAGTTCTTTAATTAGAGCTCAGTGTTAGTACCTAGGAACGATTGTCCGCAACTTCTGATTCTGTACTCTTGGACACATTTCTTCCTTTTCTACAAGAAATGGCTGGCATATTTCTGCCTGCTTCCTGCTCATGATTTTGGGGTCCATGGGTCTCTGCATTTTTTATGTTTCTGTCTTATTTCTGTCAAATTGGCAGTGTTTTTCTATTGATAGCATTATTTAAAAACCTTTATGGGCCTCTTAGGAATCTTGCTGGATTCACTTCTTTGGTCCAAAGCCACACCCACAAATCTCATTGACAGAAGTACTGTTTACCTTGGGCTTTCTAAAGATAGCAATAGGGTAATATACTTAGTTATTAGAAATCCTGTTGGTTAGCGAAGAGGATCTACAAGGCATGTTCTTTAAATCATTAGAGGGGCTTTATATTTTTCTACTTGAGGCTCCCATCTTAATTTATCTGAAAGTTCTAAAGTCATACACTTGATTGCATCTTCATTTTATTATTTTTTATCCTTACTTGAGGATATGTTTTTATTGATTTTTAGAGAGAGAAAAAGGGAGAGAGAAACACTGATGTGAGATAAACAACCATTGGTTGCTTCCAGTTCACACCCAGATAGGGGATTGAAACCAAAACCTAGGTATGTGCCCTGACTGGGAATTGAACCCAAAACTTTTTGTATTTGGGACATCACTCATACTAGAGAGCCAGCCAGAGCAACTTGGTGGCATATTTAGATTATATTTTCCTGCAACATCCTAGAATTACTCTTTCTCATATAGCCATTCTTAATTTTAGCATCATTTGAGAGACAGACTAAAAACATTTTATTTTCAAATTCAGAAAGTCCTGGCTCCCTATGTATATAATAGTTATTTCAGTACTTTATCTTTGTCCTCTCAAACTCTACTATGAGCTGCGCATGCGTGTGTGCATACACACGAGTTGGGTGGCTCCTTTAAATACTCTGCCTGGGAATCCCCTCAGCCGATTATCCACCTCAGTAGGTAAATTTTCTATTTCCACCTTATTCTAGGCAACAGTGCTGCTAACTTCCCTATCACTACAAAACAACTGTCCTTTTTCCTCCACGCTCAACAACATTTTTCCCAATTTTTTTTAGACACTCATACACAGCCTCTTTTTTGGTTCACTAGGCTTTGCCTAACAAAGTCCCTAAGTTACTTTAGTTTCTTCCTCTACTTAGTCCCAAAGCCACATATTTTAGATTTTATTATAGCAGTATTCCATCTCAGTGGCTAAGAAAAGAATAAGAATAATAGTAATAAAATTGATTTCCCCCTCCACAAATCTGAAATTTGGGCAAGGCTTCCTGTAGTAACACACTTTTCCCCTTCTCAGAATCAGCTGGGTGGCTCCAAAGCTGGAGCTGGCATCATCAGTCACTCATATGTCTTGTACCTGAACTAAGACAACTCAACTAGATGGGGCTGAGACAGAGGGGTGTCTTCAAATGTTCCTCTTTAATTGCCCCCATGTTATCTCTCTATCTGGTTTCTCCAGCATGGCAAATTCCATGTGTATAGACTTTTTACATGACAGCTCAGGACTTCTTTGACACATATTTTAATAAGAGGGAGAGTCAAGAGGTAGTTGTATCTCTGCATCATCATTTATAACTAATCCCTAATAATCACTTCTGTCACATTCCACTTAATAAAAGCAAGACAACCCACAGTCAAGGTGAGAGGGATTAGATTTAAATTTTTGTGGGAGGAATGTCAAATAAATTGTAGACAATATTGATTTTTGTATCCCAAAATTTTACTGAATTCCCTTATTAGTTCTGACAGCTTTTTGGTGCAATCTATAGGAGTTTCTAGATATATGATCCTATTCTTTCAAATTTGTATGCCTCTTATTATTTTACTAGTGGCCCAGTGCACAAAATTTGTGCATGGGTGGGATGGGGGGTCCCTCAGCCCAACCTGCACTCTCTCCAATGGAGGACGCCTTTGGGGGATGTCTGACTGCCAGTTTAGGCCTGATCCCACAGGCAGTCAGATATTCCCCTCACAATCTGGGACCACTGGCTTCTAACTGCTCACTTGCCTACCTGCCTGATTGCTCCTAACTGCCTCTGCTTGCCTGCCTGATTGCTCCTAACTGTCTTTGCCTGCCTGTCTGATTGCCCCTAACTGCCCTCCCCTGCCGGCCTGATCTCACCCCCAATGGCCCTCCCTGCCAGCCTGATTTTGCTCCCAACTGCCCTCTCTGCCTTGGCTTTGTCCGGAAGGAAGTCAAACATCTGGAAGATGGCCAGTTGACCTGGCCTAATTAGCATATTACCTTTTTATTAGTATAGATAGATTACATATGATGGGATTGCTTAAATTCGGGGGGGGGCGGCTTTTTTTTAGCATTAGGAGATACTCTTGGCAGACAAAAAAAACATATAATCGCTATATCTGGACTGGTAGCCAGCCATATGCAGTATATTGCCAAACCAGTCTTTAAAAAATTGAACCGCTTTCTTACACTTTACATCAAACAGTTGTGGCCTTAAAACCTTTCCTCAGCCTCCTCCTTAGGTTCTGCCTTCACAGTTCACCCAGATTAGGTTCTGATTGGTTGATTTCTATGCCAGTCAGTGTCAAAAGCTCCACCTCCTAGGCAGCCATTGGCTCCTCACAGTTCACCCAGATTTCATTCTGACTGGTCAGTTTCTATGCTAGTTAGCATCTCTGGGCTTATTGCTAGGCCTGATCTGAGAGGTGGGGCTAATCAGGTACAGCTTGGAGGCCTGAAGAGAAACAGGTACAGCTTCTGGTGAAGCCTGGAGAGAAAGCAAGAGGCAACAGTTGATCAAAAGCTGCCATGGAGGCTCGGATCAGACCCTGCCTCTCTCTCCTTGAGCCTTTCTCTGGGCCTGATCCTCATCCACCCTCAGCAGTCAGTGCTGGGTTGCCATGCCCACAGCAGTGGCAGTCAGTGTTTGGGTCACCCCGACAACTTCACACTGATTATAGGACTGACTTCTGATGGGTTGAGTCTTCATTCGTTTTGGACATCATGGACCCTGGGTTTTTATGTATTAGGATTTTATGTTTTGCTAAATGTTATGACTAGGAATTCTACTGCTATGTTGAATAGGAGTGTTGAGAGTAGACTTTCCTGTCTTGCTTCTTGCTTCTGATTTTAGAGGAAACGTTTTCAGTCTTTCACTAGGTATGATGTTAGTTGTAGGCTTGTCATATATGACCTTGCTTATATTTAGATATGTTCTTTCTATATTTAATTTGTTGAGTGTTTTTCTCATGAAAGAATGTGGAATTTTGTCAAATGCTTTTTCTAAATCTATTGAGATTTTTTTATTTTATTTTATTAATGTGGTATATCCCATTTGTTGATTTATGCATATTAAACCATGCTTGTATTCCAGGGATAAGTTCCACTTGGTCATGTGGTGTAATTCTTTCAAATTCTTTAAAAACCCAATTTTGTTGAATTTAGTGTGCTGCTATTTTGTTGAGAATTTTTGCATTCATATTTATCATAGATATTTGTCTATAGTTTCTTTTCCTGTAATGACCTTATGTGTCTTTAGTATCAGGATTATGCTAACCTCTGGTGGTGTCATGTTTACCTGGTTGTTTGTGATATTGTACCCTCACATTGGTGTCTGCATTTTCATCTCCTTTTCTGGCCTCTCTCAGCCCTTAGACGAGGTTATTGACTTGCTCCCTTCCCTAGCAGGTCATAAGATAATACTGCATGGCTCCCCAGCATCTCAGGCCAGCCTTCCTGATCAGGAGGGGCTGGAGGCTATGCTAAGCTGTTGGGCACGACCAGGTGTTGATCTAGAATGTGCTTTATGGCCCAAATGACCTGTTGATCTGCAGCTCAAACTGGGAAGAACTGCCAACTCTGTCACCTTGCCAGACAGGGCAACTTGCTCTGCTTTGTGAATGAGCTGAACCATTGTTTGGGATCTCTGCTCAGATGCAGAGGTCAGCAGAAACACAGGCCAAGGTCTATATGCTAGTTGCTATGAGCCTTGCACCCACTTCTCCTCCATCTCTGGTCGATTCCCTCAGTGATCCCTGTGGTGCATTATCTTAGTGGACCTCCCAGAAAAAATCCCAGGATGCTAGGAAAGCTAGATGGTCACTTTGAATTCTTATTTTCCCACTGGAAAAATTGTAGGTACAGGGTTTGGGTGCCAACCTTGGGGAATGGAGTTTATGTGGGCACAGTAAAACCATTCAGACTGATGACTGTTTCTTTAAGTTTAGTGGAGTAGTGTGTGTGTGTGTGTGTGTGTGTGTGTGTGTGTGTCTTGCTTAGAAAAGCTTTCTGACCCTGAGGCCAGAAAATGTTTTTTTAAAAGAATTATAATGTAATATTTTTAAAATAATTACAATTTCCATTTTTTTATTTATGTGGTTAATAACATAAAATTGATTTTTTGTAAGCAGTGTTAGAAAAAATTTTAAATTATTTTGAAACCTATATCCCAGTTTGCTGCAATGACAACTGTCATAAACCAAGCATCTAATGAAATTATGTACCTGGAATTTTTATTCTGTTTCTCTGCACCATTATCTTAATTACTTTAAAATTTCATATCTGCTACTTATGGCAAATCAACTACCTTTTCTTTTCAGGTGTGACATGGCTATTTTTTTGTTTCATTTCCATGTAAATTTTAAAATATGAGTTCTACAATCTAACCTGCTGAGATTCTGATTGTGATTATATTAAACCTATAAACCAATTTAGAACATTTATAATTTTACAATATTGAAACTTCCAAAAACATGGTATTTTATTTATTGACCCTTAATATCTCTCTCGAGGAAATAATATGATTCCTCCCTATGTTCTTATACATATTTGTTAGAATATTCCTATGTATGTATGTTTTTGTTGTTAACATACTCTTTAAATTTTTATCTTTTTATCTTACATTTACAGTTTACATTAACTGTTATTTTATATTCTTTCCAGGTGTATAGCATAGTGGTTAGACAGTCAGGTGGTCTTCCTGATATTTTAAGTAACCACCTGGCACCATACATAATTATTACAATATTATTGATTATATTTCCTATGCTATACTTTCTATAAATATTTTATTTTCTAATTGTTGCTTATAGATATAAATGCAATTGCTTTATACCTACTTGATTTGCATTAGCATTACATAGTTCTCTGCTGAGTTATATTCTAATTCATTATAAGCATTTTATCTTTCTGTGAATAGTTATAATTTCTGCTTTAAAGTCCCTATCTGATAATTCCAGCATCTGATTTATCTTGAGACTAGTATTTGTTGATTGGCTTTTCTCCTGAGATTGGGTCATTTTTTCTCAGATCTTCATATGACAAGTAATTTTGGTTTATGTAGTGGACATTTGAATGTTATATTGTGGATATTCTGAATTTCGTTACATTTTTCTAAGACTTTCAATGTTTTAGCATGTTCCAGGATAAATTTTGTTTCCCCCAAATTCATATGTTGAAATCCTAATCCTCAGTACCTCAGCCATTTTTGGGATTATGTAGTAGTAATTCAGTTAAAATAAAGTTATTAGTGTGAACTTTAATCCACTATAATTCCTTATAAAAATAGGAAGTAGACACAGACATATATGTGGAAGGAAGACCATGTGAAGGCACAGGGAGAAGATGACCATCTGAGAGCTAAGGAGAGAGGTATCAGAAGAACCCCACTATACCAATTACTCTATTTCGGACTTTTAGCCTCCAGAATTGTGAGAAAATAAATGTTGGTTAAGCATCCAGTCCATAGCGGTTTGCTATGGCAGGCCTAGAGAAGTAATACAACAGGCACTTACCTTGGTTAGGTTGGAACTGAAAATTGTCATGACTGTGGTGGCGAGTAGCTCAGATCTTAATGTAGTTCTTTAAGCCTTGGCTGAAAGATGCTTTCTTATTGTCTTCATAAATGAGTGTATCAGAGGTCAGTCAGAGATTTGAGCCGAGTTTAAACATGAAATTTAGGGTTACTTTTCTATGGATTTTTCTTTTCTAGGTTATCTCTCTCAATTTCTGGTAGACCTGGATTGCCTGGGCTTCCTTCCTCCCCACTTATCCCCACCCTACCAGTTACTCTGATTAGAAAGATGGCAAGCTTTTCATTAGAGTTTTACTTATCCTAGAGGAAAAGACATTAAAAAAGGGAACTCACTCAGTGCTAATCCCTTGCTCCCAATTTTTGTTTCTCTCCAAATCTTCCTAACTTTATTCACTTTCTAGTCACTTTAGGTCATTGAATTTTGTCCTGAGTTTATAGCTATTATTTTCAGGGGCACCATTTATTTGGTACTCTCTTCTCCCTATTAGAAGTAAAACTTCCATTGGTTTTTGACTAGTGATTTTAAATGTAACTGCCTTTCTTAGTGATACCAAGTAATTTATCTCTAAATTTATCTTTTGGGAAAAAAGATGAAAGCCAGGGTTCAAATGGTAAGAATGTTTTGATGTACTACATATAACCGATTAAAATAATTTTGTATTGGCTAATATAATTTTACAAAGGAACATTCTGATATATTAAAGATGAAGGTTGTTTTCTTGATCAAGATAACAGAATTTAGCTAATGATATACTAGATCCTTATTTTGGAGGAATAAGTCAATGAAAGATACTCCTATTTACTTACTTAGCAGTGTTGGGAGAAAAGACCAGTGAGGTCAGGTTTCATTGGTCAATAGTAAATCCTAGTCGCTGAGGCAGCTTATGTTTTGATATTATTTTTAATCTATTTGGATGGTTGTCTGAGACCTAATACTATTTCTTTACTTTCCTTAGTTCCATGTAAAATAAGCCCTCACTATGGGGCTCTATATTAGGAGGAACATTTATTAACATACTTTTTTAAAACAAAAATATATTTTTATTGATTTCGAGGAGCAAGGCGGGGAAGAGAGAGAAACATCAATGATGAGAGAATAATTGACTGAATGCTTCCTGCACACCCCCCACTGGGGATTGCGCCTGCAACCCAGACATATGCCCTGACTGGGAATCAAATAATGATCTCCTGGTTCATAGATCCATGCTCAACCCCTGAGCTTTCTGGCTGGGTCTAACATACTTCTTAAACATTGATTCTGAGGAGAAACACTGACAGATCCGTAAACATCTACTTTGCTGAGGCCAGGGGAACAGAAAGTATCAAGGTTGATACTGTTCCCTCAGGCTCTTTTCTGCCTTCTCAGACAGGAAAAATTACTACATAATCAGCACTGGGCATGTCAGATCCCACAAAAGTGGTTTAGCCAGTATAGGAAAAAGTGGTGAGGAGGATTATTCTATACCTAAGGCCAGATAATCATTAATATGTTCATCATGTACATAAGATTTAAGTCAAGCAAGGAAAATCAAGCTGCATTTGTTATGGTATCAAAAACAACCCTTGAGCTTCTGTCACTTTATCAATGACTGCCAAATGAAGATTTTTATCCTTGACACCTCAGGGCTGGATTTTTATGGCACTGGAATAAATATCTTCTTACTTACTTAGGCCCTTCTCCAGGCAAACTTCAAGAGGAAATTTTTTTTTTGTTTTTGTTTATTTATTTATTTGTCTCTATTTCCACCCAGAAGCTTTGACATCTATGCTTTGTAGAAATCGTCATCTAATATATAAAAGTAATACATGCCCCAAGTCATTTATTAAGACCTAAGAGCAAGAAATCTTAGTTCTGAGGAGATTCTTTTGATACTATGATTTTCTTCTTCAACTCAAATGTAAACTCTATGTAGGGAAGGGCATTTTCTATTTGTTCACTGCTAAATTTCCAGTGTCTAGAGCAAATACTTGTATAAGTTTGGACAAATCTGTCACATAATTTATAGTTGAACAAATGTTTGAGCCAGATGCTAGCCCAAACTCATACAATGGAGTCACATAGTTCCCCAGATTAAATTTCAAAACAGTGACAAGACCTTGAGCAGATGTCACATGAGAGGGCATCTCAATACAGCAGGCAGGAAAATGGGTGAGGAACACATCTAAGAGGCTTCAAGAAATGTCTCATAATAGAAGCAAAAGGAATTCAATTAATTTATATTGTCACTTGTTGATCTAGTGAAATTAATAACTTTATTGCAGTGAACACTGATTTTAACATCTATTATTAGGATTTTAAAAAGGATTTAGCATTTCCCCATAGAAAAATCCATCCAAATAATTACACTAGAGATCATAAAGTAGAATTTACAAGGATGGGGGAAAGGAACAAAATTTATAATCAGAGAAAAAGTCTACTGGGGTAGAAGTGAATGAATATTTTACTTTCAAAGGGCAAAAGACAAAGAGAGAATCTTAAAAGCAGCAAGAAATAAAGTTAGTTACCTACAAGGGAGTTACCATACGACTGTCAGCTGATTTCTCAACAGAAACTATGTAGGCCAGAAGGGAGTGGCAAGAAATATTCAAAGTGATGATAGCAAGAACCTACAACCAAGAATACTCTACCCAGCAAAGCTCTCATTTTGAATTGAAGGTAAGATAAAGAGCTTCACAGACAAGAAAAAACTAAAGGAGGAGTTCATCATCACCAAACCAGTATTATATGAAATGCTGAAGGCTATTCATTAAGAAGAGGAGGAAGAAGAAAAAGGTAAAGATAAAAAATTATGGACAACAAAGTGACAACAAATACATATCTATGAACAAGTGATTCAAAAAATAAAATGAATAAAAAATCTGAAAAACACAGTAAACTGGTGAATGGCATAGAATCAGGAGCATGGAAATGAAACAGATTGATGATTCTCAGAGGGAAGAATGTGTGGAGGATGTGGGAAGAGATTAGACAAAGATCTTTTATGCATGAATGCAGTACCTATGGACACAGACAATAAATAGGGTGGCAAGGGCCTGAGGTGGGGTGGGAACTGGGTGGAGGGAAAATATGGGGGGGGGGAAGAAGGACATATATAATAATATTAAGAATAAAAATAAAAAAAATTACAATGATTGAAATTCCTTTCTTGAGAGCCAAATTTTTTAAATTTAAACTTCTAACGCCACTTCTTCAAAATAGACTCACCCAGACTATGGTATTTTGTGCAAGAGCCACACTCAAGGGGCCAAAGAACTGCATGTGGCTCCCGAGCCACCGTTTGCCTACCACTGCTCTAGTCTGATGGCCATTTTCTCAGTCTCAGGAATATTCTATGCTCAGTCCTGTTTTCTGTCTCTTCCACTGAAACATTGCCTCTTTTTCTCTGTGTATATTTTAGCCCAACATTATTCTCCTATATCTGTACTATAATATATCATGTAGAAGTTTTAAAAAATGAGGTACAGCTGTGTCTTGGTGAGGAAACACGATCAAGGTATGCCATAAATAAAAATAGAACTGCAATAAAAGTAAAATCTTATATGTGTATATATAGTGAGAAAAAAAGACAAACAAGTATGAGCCATATATTTTTTTAAAATATATTTTATTGATTTTTCACAGAGAGGAAGGGAGAAGGATAGAAAGTCAGAAACACCGATGAGAGGGAGACATCGATCAGCCGCCTCCAGCACACCCCACAGTGGAGATGTGTCCGCAAGCAAGGTACATGCCCCTGACCGGAATCGAACCCGGGACCTTTCAGTCCACAGGCCAACGCTCTATCCACTCAGCCAAACCGGTCTCAGCCATATTTTTAATAGTAATTATTTCTTGAGGAGGAAATTTAACTTTTATTGTATTTCTGTATTGTTTGAATTCTTTAGAGTATGTATTGCTTTTATGACCAGAATAAAAGCTTGTTTAAAAAAGAATTTAAAAATTATACTTTCTCCATAAATCCTTCCTTGAAAACTACCATCTTTACTGATATGCTTCTCCTAAAATTCTAAGTTGTACTACAAACCTCTAGGACTTTGTAAAAGACTTCCATTAATTCTTATTTGTGTATACATGTTATTTCTTCAACTTTCTCATAGTCTTTCTTGCAACAGATGTGCTATACTAATTTTGAATCCTCTCAGATTCCTAGAAATGGACTAAACACATTGTAGATCCTCAGAAAACATGTAAGGATTAAATTAGTAACAGAGAGAGCAGCATTACCCCAGTAGAAATCAACATCTGTTTCTTCTGACTTCTTACCTGGCATTGGTAGGATGCTCTGTAAGTGAAAGGACATAGGGGCATCTCAGAAGAGTGTGGAAAAGAGGTGGGAGGAAATGGCAAGGAGGAATCCTCTAGGTGCTCTTGCCTGGCAGGAATGGATTCTTCTACTGGGGGGAGAGGATCACTAACACTTAGAATTTTTTTTTCCATGACCATAACAGCAGTTAGTTGAACACAGCAGGAAAAATGTTTTGGTTTGATAAGTAGTTTTCTACCCTCCATTGGGGCATGGGAAGAAAGAGAAATATTATTTTTCTTGAATAAAGTGTTGCCCTTTCTCTCTGCCCCTTTCCCTCCAATTCTGTAGCACTGACCACCCATAGGCTCTCTGTCCCTTTAAATCTATAGACTTCCATGCGCTACTTCCATCCCAAAATACACTCATAGTAATTCTCCTTTTGGAAGCCAGTAACCTCAGAGTCTGGAGGAAACTTAGTATCATCATATACCAGGGACAAGCAAATAGTTTGTATAGAAGCTAATTTTGTACATTGAAAAATAGATGTTTAGTAAGAATATGGAGGAAGGTCAAGGGTAAAAAGTCAGTTGAGGACAGGCCAACTTGAAAGCATCAATTTCCCTCTAACGGTTTTGTGCATGTAAAGAGAAGAGATGGCTGTTTTAGTTAGACTTCCTCTTCATATGATTGCTATTGAGCTATTTGCATCTTGGAATTTATCTTTCTACATCCTTTATAATTGAGTCCCATTTGCATTTTCCTTCGTTTTCTGAGAAAAATAATGATTTAGGTGAGCTAAGGCTATCAATCTGAATAAAAAAGATTTTTTTCCCCAGAAAAAACATCAGCAAATTTGTAAATCTAAGCTTAAAACTTTTAAATTGGATTTTCTGAGTTTAGAGCTGAGGTTATTTTCATTGCACAATTTTGGGCTAATCTTAAAATATTAATAATGAAATCATCATCTGTGGAAACCCAAGATTTCTTCTGTACAGTTATCACAGTTCTCTAACATTATTGAATAAAAATCTCAATTACATTTTTTGAAGTTCTTTCAACATCATATCCTTATTCAAATTTATTAATTTCTAGCTTCAGTTACATATATAACTTAGACTGATATATAAGTGTAAGTTTAAGGACATAGAGGTCTGCTATAGTAATCAAGTAAAAACCAGTACCCATTTTTCTTTTACTATTTATTCACTATCTTAATTGATTTATAATGTATATGCCATAGAACATGCAATCTCAAGTGCAGATGCACAGATTGACAGATCAACTTTTTACTATGTAACAGGGCACCAATATTTAATTTTATCTGTGGAATGTCTTAACTCAGCTCCTGCAAACTCAGATTTTTATAGGAGCATATTTTTTGATTCATCAAGTTTATATAAATGTAAAACATTATTATTATCCCTAGAAGCACATGAACTTGTTAGTCTTTGTCTTAAAGAGTTTACAACCTAGATCAAGAATTAAGATTTATAGATAAATAAGCCACTTTATTTTACAGATTATATTACCCAGATGCTTTCTTCCGTGGATTTTGTTTTAAGATTTCAAAAGGCTTCTAGAGCAAGCGAGTTAAACCCCAGTGACCCTCAGGTTTTCCACTTTACAGTCTGCGTGATATGTAGGGTCATTGTGAAGATGACATAATGTATATGAGGGTCAATCACAGTGTCTGCCACATGCTAGTGTTGTATTAATATTAGTCACAACTCATTTTATTCTCTACTCAGCATTTTTCTCAACGGCTGGTATCTGTTGCCTTGCTTTCTCCTTCTTCCTTTTTTCTTGGCATGACTATATTTTTCAGGTGATTTGTATTCCCTTATCTCACTCATGCTACAGGCATGGAAGATATTAGCATATTATTGATTACTGACATTAACAATTATTCTCTGCTCTTAATTACTGGGAATTTCTCAAACACTATTTCTGTTCCTCCTGTATAAAAGTGGAGGAGTGGGCTGAGGGTAAATGGGTGCCCTTCACTTGAAAATATTGACTGCAGTCAGCAAGAATCGTGCTCTTTTTAGAGTGTTAACATTCATTTTCCTCTATCTTAAGCCTCAGAGTTAAACTAGGGCATCTGGCATAATTTTTTCTAGTTGATGCTCTGATCAAACTTTCTGTGAGTTCACTGCTAGAGGGCTGGGTGATTGTTGTGAGGCATAAGTTTTTAATTTGATAAAATTAAATCTCTTCGGTTAAATCTACTGTGAAATTAAAACCTTGACTCAAACCTGACTTTCAATAGGATCGCTTTGAAAGTGGCCTGATTTTACTGAATGCAAATGGTTTACAGTAGCCTTAGATCCCTTTCAAATTTTTCAGCTCAGCAGCCTGATGGGAGATACAAGATTGTTGCAAAAAGAAGTACATTTGCAGGTGTGGAAAGAACAGGTTGAGGTGGATAGTCAGAGCACTGTAGGGCTATCCTCTCTTTATATCTGTATTGTAGGGGCCTTTGTTAGGTAGTTTGCATTTTATTTAGTGACCAGGTTACTGAACTGTATGTGCATGAGTCTGTTACCACTGGCCTCTTCTCTGCTTAATGACATTACAGATTTTTTTGATAGAATTGATAGCAGTGGCACTGAGCTCCTCTTAATTTACTCTTCTTTTGGTTGCAAGATCACCCATCTATGGAGTGTGAAATGATAATTGCTATTTGGTCTGATATTCTTGGCTTTCTCTAAGTACAGAAGTTTAGTATGCTTAACGAGACACGTAATTGGTATTACCTGATTAAGATTGCATTTTGCAGCAGAAGGTTGTTTGATTTTCTACCTTTGTATAAAATTAACCAAGGCTAAATTTTTAATTTTTGGTAACTTTAAGAAAATGTGTTTGTATTTTTTAAGGCACAATTCTCTAATTTCTTAATTGATAGATTACTTACATGTGGAATAACAAAAACATACCTTGGTGGATTAAGACTTCTACCAATATTTTGTCTATTAGGTTCCCCATTCCTTATTTCTATACCAAATAGAGTGAGGAGCATCAGGCCTATACTTCTAGAATTTTCCTTGAACAAGGTTATCACAAAAAAATCTGTTTCTAAAATGCTGATTAAAAAAATAGGCATTTTATTTTAGAATACTTTGGATTTTAAAGAAAAATTGTAAGGATAGTACAGACAGTTCCCGTGTACCTTCATACAGTTTCTCTTAGTATTTATATCTTATATTAATATGGTACACTGTCACAATTAATGAACAGTATTGATACATTAATATTAACCAAAGTTCATACTTTGTTCAGAATTCCATAATTTTTCCTAAGATCCTTCTGGAATACAATCTGGAATGATGGTGTAGAATAGAGACAACTAAAATGTTTTTACACATGACATAAAGGAAATGAACTAATTTAATTACTTTAAGGAAAACAAAAGAAATAAAATTATCAACAGCCTACTTTCATAAATATAAATACCAAATGAACGCTGGTTATTGTTTACCTAGAGACTCTTGTAAAATTACAGGCTTAAAATGGCTTAATGGGTTGGCCTAAATCAGGGATTCAGGCTCAGAAGAAGTTAGACTGCAAGGACCTGGAGTGTAATTGAAATAAAGGGAAAGGTTGTATGCTATTGCAATGATATAGGCAGATTTAGCTTGTTCTGATGCATTGCAGTCCCAGTCTGTTTTAAATGATTCATAGCAAATGAAAGCAACAACATTGTTTTGGTCCTATTTGTCAAAAGCATTTCCAATTGAAGCAGATTTGCGCTCTAGAAAATTAATAATTTGTTTCTCCATTAGTTTCATTTTACATTCTCTGTCTCCATCCTGTTGTGTTAATTCTATTCAAACCCTCTAGTGGGCTGCCTAATCTCCCAACTTAAACCATCTCTCTTCACTCCTGAGAACTAGGGGTGAAGTTCCTAGCTTTTTTATGCCACTTTACTTTGATACTCTCCATCTCAAATCTATTAAGAGATGGCCTTCTGGCCTACCTGCTGCCCTTTACGTAGTTGACGGACCCATCTTGCCTTAAGTCAGTGGCTGACACACATGTTCTGATTTGATACAGCTTCTGGCCAATCACCTCTTTCAATAAGAGCCACTTAATAATATAAGTACACTGATGGAGTGCCCTTACCAAGATGAGATGGGGATATACTGCCACTACAGTTAAAGTCCGTGGAGGGGAACAGAAAAGAGGATGAGATTATTATGTTTCCCCCTTGGAGATTTCTTCCATATTGCTATCAATATGACCCTGGCAAAATTCTGTCTTCTTCCTAGGCTACAGGCCACAGCATGATTTCTCCTCTTAAAGTTTCTGCTTTCATTCTTTTTTCTTGAAAGACAAATATTAACCTTCTGAACATACCCACAAAACATCTTGTTTTGCAAGCATCCCAGCATCTTTTAAAGGTGTGAGATACTTCTCTTCACTCAGTTCATTTAGAATCTAAGGGAGCCCAATCAGCAATTTCCTTATTCATTGTTGTAATTGGGCTGAATCCTATCTTTCATTAGATAGATAATGAAAGAATTGTTATACAGTTTTTAAAACAGATATTCATTGTATTGAGAAGCTTAATGAGGTTTAATATACTTTTAGTTTTGTCTAAAAGTGGCTGACTCTGCCGAAACTGGTTTGGCTCAATGGATAGAGAGAGCGTCAGTCTGTGGACTGAAAGGTCCCAGGTTCGATTCCGGTCAAGGGCATGTACCTTGGTTGTGGGCACATCCCCAGTAGGGGATGTGCAAGAGGCAGCTGATCGATGTCTCTCTCTCATCGATGTTTCTAACTCTCTATCCCTCTCCCTTCCTCTCTGTAATAAATCAATAAAATACATTTTAAAAAAGTGGCTGACTCTGCTAATTGTTACGAGTATAATAATTACCTTCCACTAATTAGGAATTTATTATAGGTTGTGCAGGCAGCATCTAATTTAATTTCACAAAAATCATGTGAATACTATTCAGATTTACATAAATGAAGAAACTGAGGACCAAGTAAGTTACTCAGGATCCTATAGCAGCAAGCTTAAGAATTTGAATCTTTTTGAATCATAACTCCTTATCTTACACATTTTGATCTCTGTCATCTCTGACTCTATTGTGATTGGACTTCATGGGAGGGAGTTATATGCTCAGAGAAGGGCCTCCACTGATTCAATCCAGTTGAGGGAGATTGAATTCAGATGCTTTCAGTGCCTTTTTGTGTCAAGGTCAAAGCAAGAGAAAACTAACAGGACAGTATTTAAGAGAATAGCAGATATTGGTAATTTTGGAAAACATTAGGCCAGACGAACTAGGAAGAGCTGGTTGAGGCAAGAGCAACCAGTAAGGAAGGGCTGATGAGGCACTTAACATTCATCTTACATGACAAGTGGCTCAAGTGCAGAAGACGGTGTAGTCAGCCAAGAACAGGTTCAGAAATGGAAGCTCATCACAGTGTTAAGTCACTGTGCTGTTTGTACTCTGTAGACACATTTTTTCCTCATTCCTTTGCACCTGCATGGTTTATATATTTTAAAAAGTGAATATACATAATCTTTGGATCATTAATTGTCCTTATAAATTAATGTCAAGTAGAACCCTGCTTGCTTGTTTTTTTTCTTGTAGTTTTGGGACGCTGAGGACATTCTAATTTCTGTAATAGCATAATAAGTTGTATGACCTGGTTTGGATGTCATCTTTCTGTTCTCTGTCTTAATGAAATTATGGTTCCTCTAGCACTTCTGACAGAGTTGTCTGGTCTCTTTTATATTTATAGGTAGGACATAATAGGCAGCTTAAAGTCAAACAGACCTGGGCTTTCAATCCAGTTCCCCTATATATAAAATCTATGCTCTTGGGAGAGTTAATTCCCCTTATACGACATGTGTATAATAATATTACTATACTGGGGTGTGTGTATGTAATTGGTTAATGCACACAGGGCAACTCATAATACTGGTACATACCCAGAGTGCATCTGTGTTAACCCTATTTTAGTTATTTAGTTGTATGCTGAATTATAATCTTTATCTTCTACCCACTGATTTTAGAGTTCACTTTAAAATAATGTACCTACACATTTTTAAAATATGTTCTGTCCAGGGTACTGGCTTATAAACTGTGATGGTGTCATGCTCTTATTGATTGGCTTTGCCTACCCTAGATGTTTGAGCAGTAGATTTGATAAGCGAACACAGTGTATCTGCTTTGTTCCATTTTTTTTATCAGTGATAGGATTTTGTAGACATTCATATGCAATTTCCTCCAAGAGGACACAGAGTTATGTACATTTCATTCTTGGCCTTGGGCTCCCATTTCTCTGGCTGATCAACTGGATCCCATTAAGGAGAAATTGTAGCATCTCCTATGTACTGCCATTGTGCTGATGTTATGGAAGTTATCAGAATAGGTAAGTGTGTGACCTACCCTTTTTGAGTTATAATACTATAGAGATATAAAATAAGAAAACTCCATTCAGCATAAAGTGTAATATGACAAGTTCCATAAAAGGACAAAACATGTGCTTCAAAAGTTTCAGAGGGAAAAAGGAGGATATCTAGGATGAAAGAATGAAGAAAAGATTCATCAAAGATATTATCTCTTAAATGGGGTCTTAGAGAATGGGTACTGCCAAGAGATATCAATTTTCAAATAACTTGACAGAAACTTTAAAAATTAATATATTATTATAAAAGATATACAGAAATACTTTCCTTCATGTAGTGTTGACATAAGAATATATTATTACTTTTGGAAAGTAATCTGACTGTCTTTTATTAGAATTTAAATTATGCATACTATTTGACCCAGGAGTCCATGTTGAGAATGGATTTGAAAAAATAAAGTAATAAGTTATAAAGATTTTCATATAAATATGTTATTTCAGCCTTGTGTATAATAGTTATAAAAAGGGAATAAAAATAAAATAAAACAGGAATAAACTGAATGTTCCTATATAGAAATGGTAGAATAAATTAAGGACCATTTATATCACAGGATATGAGCCTGTTATTAATGTGAATAAAGCAGATCTCTATAAACTGAGGTGAAATAATTCTATGTAAAGTATATGAGGAAAGCTAGTTGCATCTATATATGGTTTAAAATCAATCATCAAGTTTATAGACATAGATATGAAAGTGTTTTCTGTTCAAATTGGTCCACTGCATTCATGTATATCTTTGTCATTTTTAGGCACATAACTATATATTCTTAACACAGAAAGACACTTTAGGTGCCCAGAAAAATGAGTTATTATGGAGTCTGAGAAGTCCCACCATTTACTGCCTGCCAGCTAGAGACCCAGGAAAGTCAGTGGTGTAATTCCAGGTGTAGTCTGAAGGCCTGAGAACCAGAGGAGCCAGTGATGTAAATCCCAAGTCCAATGGTAGGATAAGACTGATGTGCAGGCAGGAGGAAAAACGGATGCATCTATTTTTATATATAGGAAAGGGCAATTACGGAAACGAGCTCAGTAAATTATTCCCTTAGGGTGGTAGAATTAGAGAAAGGAAGGGGAACTGGTATAAATCATTGCCAATAATATACATATACAGGGTGTCCCCCCAAAATGTACACACACTTTGAATAATTACAAAGTGGGTGTTTATTAGCATAAAGCTCATTTTCAAAATCAGGTGAGTTATCAACTGTTAAACTCTTTACATTTTTTCGCGGGAAAAATATCACTTAATGAAGAGGAAAAATAATAAGTAGGTTGTTGGTAATCAAGGTTGGTTTGAACTTCAGGAAGGTGGGATTTGTTATAGGCATGACTTCTTAGAAGAGGCTTAGAGACCAACCATCCAGTGGTACAAGCCAAGGTAATGCTTGAGTGGAACAGTCAGTAGAGGCAGAAGAGACCGATTAAAAGTGGCATGAACAGCTTGCATTTCCAGTGCAGCTGTTGGAGCAGGGGAATTACATGACTCTTGCTATATTGGAAGAGCCCTTCCCACCCCTAGGTTCAGGGTGGATAGCAGAGAGCAAAGCTTGAGAGCAGGGAGAGCCCTTCCGAAGCTATTTGTAATGGTTTGGCGAGAGATAATGACCTATGCTCGAGGGTTGGCAGTGATTTGGAAAGAGAAAAATGAGAACAATATGTTAGAGGAAAATTATACAGAGTTGTCAGATTATTGATATAGATAATGAGAGAAGAGGAGAAGCATGGTATCCTTGGCAGAAAAAGAGGGGTCTTGAAATGGTTTGGAAATTAAAGGTGACAAGTGTGATTTATGGCAGAGTGAGGGATTAGTTGGCACCTAAAAATTGCCAGTCAGATGGAAACTAGAAGTATTCCACTCAAAAAGAAAAAATTAACTTGAACCAGATCAACAGATCCTTCAGAGATACTTTTTAATAGGAAACCTAGCAGGTACAGGAAGAGGGTAATAATAACACAAGGAAGTAATCAGTAAGATGCAGAATATGAGATGCTCTACAAGCCAAATAATCTAGATTTATTACCATGTACATGGCATGAAAAAGGGAGGTAGCTGTTGTAAAAATCATAGGAACTCCCAACTCACCTGTCCCCCAAAAGGAAGATATGAGTGAATGTAATAAGTTGGCTTAGAAAACATCATTGATCATTCTTTTTCCTTGTTTTAAAAGTCATAAGAACCCCCCTCCACACACACCAAATCTATCACTTAACCTCTGAAATGTGATGATTTTGTTTCTTAAATGTTTCAATAAATCCATACAGCCCCAGGGCCACTAGCACCATCCTAGCTACCATCATCTCTTGCCTGGATGGCTCCGACCACATCAGACTGATTTCTTTCCTCTGCCTTGTTTCCATTTTTATTGACCATACTGTAGCCTGAGTGAGTTTTAACCATGCAGATCTGCTCCTGTGACTTTCCTGCTTAATCACATCCTAGAATCTAGCAGGTTTCCCATGATATAGGCCCTGCTTCTCTGAGGCTGGCCATCTTTGTGCCTTAGCTGACAGTCATTTCTTGAAGGGGTTGTAGACTTTCCCCCTTCTGATCCTTTTCATTGCTATCTGTCCTCATCTGGGAAATCCTTTCCCAAATACACACACATACACTCTCTCTCTCTCTCTCTCTCTCTCTCTCTCTCTCTCTCTCTCTCTC
>JAAGEH010000426.1:15362339-15405029 GCA_011751065.1 Lasiurus cinereus
CACACACACACACACACACACACACACACACACACACTCACACAGTCACTCACACACATTCATTCCATTTTAGGAAAATTCTCCTGAGACCTCATTCTTGGTCATAGCCTCCTTGTGCTAGGCTTCCTGTGTTTGTTTTTCCTTCAGAGCATTTATTACATTATATACATATTTTCATGTTGGCCTATTTATATGTTGGCATTAGGAAGCTATAAGCACTCTGAGAGCAGTGGCTGTGCCACATGTGGCAAACATTATATCTCCTGTGCCTAGGCAATAGCTGCTACCTTAAAGGGCATAATACTAGTAAATATTTTCTGAATAAATCACTGGTCTTTAGTGAAACTTCTGGGCACTGTTATTATGTCAATACAGATTCACAAGACTCTTCTATCTCCTTGGTTTTGTGTTCATTCTTCCATTAACTCCACTCCCTTTTGTTAGTTTAATTTGTGCCCAGAGAGATCTCTCAACATTTTAGTTATTGGGGTACCTTTGATGTGGCACTGAGATTATTTAATGCATATAGTCAGATTTTATTTCTTGTCTTTCTTCCTGAGTTATTCAAATGTCTCTGTGTATCCACCAGTGAATATGTTCTAATTCATCTTTTTCATTTTCTTTTTTTAAAATCTGTTCCTAAAGTCTCCAGCTTATGTTTTCTTCTTATCTTTCACAGATTCCAGGATAGTGTGGACAATTGGCTCAGGTGTCAGGTTTCCATATGTCCAATTATTTTCTCCTCCTATCTCTTTCCTGTCCAAGTAAAGTCCGGAAAAGCTCCTCATTTGGTGCTTTCCTTGATTGGTTACAAGCATCTGTAAATTAGACAAATTTTGGAAAAGTGGGTATTCTTTCAGGAAATACAGACCTAGATATTCATTCATATGATTTGGGGTAATTTATTTATGTCTCTGATTTTCTATTTTATTAACTCTATTTGGCAAAATAACATGTAGATTATCACATCAGATACTCAGTTTGTTATTTTTAAACTTGTCACTAGTTATTCTCATTTGACAATATTCACAAACATATAATTAATTCTAAATAATTTAAATAAGGTAAATCCCTTTTAAAAAATAAAGGTTTATGTTTTTGTCCAGAAGGCATAGGTGGATGATTGGTTTTCACCTAAGGTGGCTCTTTAGGCTTGAGACTTTTTCTCCTTTCCTTTCAAACTTGTCTTCTGCAGCTCAATAGTATTTCCACTCTACCTCCTGAGGAAAAGGTTTTGCTCATTGAAATTTTCCATCCTTGAATTTCCAGGCTCAGGGAAGAAATGGACCTAATCTGTGTCTCTTGTCAGTGCAGTAGTTCTCAATTCTGGCTGTCTATTAAATCCTTTGAGGAGATTTTTAAAAACTCCCATAATCATTTAGGACCCCAGATATTTTAGTTTTTATTTTTTAAATCCTCACTCAAGAATATTTTTCTATTGATTTTTAGAGAGAGGGAAAGACAAAGACAAATATCAATGTAAGAGAAACGCATCGATTGGGTTGCCTCCTGCATGCTCCCTGACCTGAGCCTGGGCCAGGGAAGAGCTGGCAGTCAAGGTATGTGCTTTTGTCTGGAATTGAACTGGAGACCCTTTGCTCCTCAGGCCAACACTGAGCCAAACTGGCTAGGGCTATACCTGGATATTTTAATTTAATTGGTCTTAGGTGTGCTATTATGTTTACCATTTCATTTTAGTATTTTCCTAATAATTTTAATGGGAAAGTAGAGTAGGAAACCACAATTGGTGGTCTTTGAGAGTCAATCACTGGACCAACAGCCAATAGGTAGGATATGGGAGGAGACAAGCAGAGCTTTTTTTGTGGTGCAGCTGTAATTCCAAACCATAATTAGCATGGAAAATGATGAGTTGTGCTTAAAATGGCTAGTTTGTTTTATTTCTAAAGTATTTTGGCTTTTTCTACATAGTTATAAACTTGGTTGTAAACTTCTAAACTCACATATTTAAGACTTTGAGAAAATAAACCAGGAAATAAATGTGTTTTGTTGTTGTTTGTGTTTTGTTTTTTTTTTTTTTGCCTCAAAGCAAATGCTACACTGAAATTTTGAGAAAACGTTTCAAGTTATAGAGGAGTTAGAAGTCATTCTGTCTCTGAACATTCCACAGAAACTGAACCCTGAAGTTATTATCTTTCCCTAGGGATACATCAAAAGTGCTTCTGCCTCTCCTTGTTAGCCTTTTGTATATTCATGAACTGGAGGAATTTTGAGAAACTGCCTGATAACTCAACAATTGTTATATGCAGAATAATACTTGAGCCCTTGATATTTCTGAAAAAGAAAAATGAAAGTGAAATTTGATTGTGTTTAACATCTTTCATGCAATTTATCCTCAAAAACCTGTCTTTACTGAGTTTTTGCAAATAAAAAAATACATTTACAAAATTTAAGAAATATCAAGTAGAGGGGAATTTAGAAGTGAAGAGATGGAGTAGGATACTTTCACCGAAGATGAGGACAAAAAATAGGGTATGAGAAGATGAGGACCTATTGGGAAAGATCCATGTGGATGGTTCTTTCCTCAAGCAGAGGAAAGAATTTTCAGAGGGAGAAATGGCAGTTGATCTATATTGAAAAAGCAAAATAGGTTGAGGAAGAAAGTAAGCAGAAGGTTTAGAGAGCAGAGCAAATTTATGAAGTGTATTAAAATTAGGAAGTGCCACTTGAAGCTTCCACTTGAAATGAGTGGATTAATGAATGTGATTTGTTATCCCACCTGGAGACAGCCTATAAAATTCCTTCGCCAGGGAAAATATAGTTTTAATCAGTCACACAAAACAACTTTCTTCATGTACCTAGTAATAAAATACTTTATCAAGATGATGCATGGAAAGAGAACAGTGTGTGTAACACTTTAGGATATTAGAAAACTTTTACATGCCATTTACTAACTTGACTTATTTTTTATAGGCTCCCCGTAGAAATGGAAATGTTAATGCTAAATTTCTAGATGAGAAGGATGCTACCATATCCCAAGAAAGAATTTTAGAATGTGATGGATGTAGCCTAGCCATAGTATTGTGTCTTCTTTACTTTGTGGAGGTATATCTAGGATTGTGTTTCAAGCTAAGCAAATTCCAAAGTCCTGAGGTCTCCATAACTTATGAAGTCAACTGAGGGTGGATTCTGTGGTCAGCTGCTCCCTAGGGTGGAGAGGGGAAGCAGAGAAGAGTACTGAGAACAGTGCTCCTGCAAAGGAATATCAAGTAAAATCAATGCTGTCTTCTAATATTCTCTAGTCTCCTACGTACCTTCTATTTCTATGATACACATATTGAAGGTAAAGTCAAACTGATAGATACTTGCTTTATCTGAAAGAAATTTCTGTTTTATTATCCAGTCTTTGAGAAACTCTTTTCCACTGGGAAATTTTGTGTTCACAGCTGCTTTGTAGTATCTAGAGAAATAATTTTTGACAGAGAAATACCAACTCAACTATTTGAGAGAAACCTGAAATCTAGGTTATTTTTTTTTTGCACCAAATCCAGCCGCATTTTATTCTATGCTAGCTGAAGTTGACTTTTAATAAAGTAATTTGTGTTTGGGTGCTAAAACCAAGCTGACAGCTACTTAAATTCTTTGATGTGACCAGCAAGCCTATTTTCTTGTCTTCTTTTAATACCCACTGATAAGTCTTGTGGTCTGATCAGGAATAGCACCCTTAGATATAAGAGACAACACCCAACCAATTGAATCATATCAGCCAGGGCAAAAAATAGTTTCTAATTATTGCTTCAAAATTAATCTCTAATAGAATCTTCTTTAATGGAGCATAAAGTAACAAATTTTATTGAGTTTACTAGTCAAGCACATGAAAGTTCAAATCTACTTATTGCTATTCTTCAGACTATTTAAATTCTCTGAGCCTAGATTTCCTCATTTCTAGAATAAAGTGGTGATAATACTGTCTTATTGGGATTGTTATAAGGATTAAATTAGCTAATACACAAAGATACTAACTATAGTGCCTGGCTTATACTGGCCATCATACATGTTTGCCATCCATCACTGTTATTATTATTGTCATTATTATTTCTTGACTAATCAAGTGTATATTCAATATCCTTAGTATTGTTTGTAGAGTAGACCATTTGGCTACTCACAAATATTCCTTCAAATCAAGATAATTCAAACCAGTAGGACAATTTAGATACTGGCCTCATTTAGGTTTCATGACTCCTGGTAAGATTAATTCTGAGTGCTTCATTGATCATCAGGCCACACAAGGAACTGGCACCATCAATAGTTGCAATGACAGGTGGCTTTCATAGTGGAGACACTCTACTGAGGGTGGAGGGAAGGGCACACAGTGCAGTTACTATAGGTACAGGGTTTGGTAGCGGAGACTCCAGATCTGTGTCCTGACACCACCCCTCATCAAATGCTTTTGAATTTGGAAATGATAATATAAAATCAATGTACAGTGATTTGACAGCACTATGTGTGTGACACACACACACACACACACACACACACACACACACACACACTAAGTGGCCAGATTATTATGACCACCCAACATTTGTAGGCATATTAGCTATAATTTCACGCTGAATTTGCTAGAGGGCAAGACCGTTATAAATAGGGAAGCAGGATATTTACCATGACTGTAGAAGTGATTTTTTTTAAAGATATGGGTAAATGACGTGATTTAACAGCCTTTGGACATGGGATGATTGTTGGTGCTTGGAACCATGGAGCGAGTATCAGCAAAACAGCTGAATTTGTTAAATGTTCATGAGCAGCTGCTGTTAAAGTGTTTAAAGACTGGACTGTCAGCTGAAAATCTGTGTCTGAACATGCGAATTGTGGCTGTCAGTGACTAGTCAATGTTAGGGCAGAACGGAGAGTGGCAAGTCTGGTACAAGACAACAGAAGGTAACAGTGCATCAGATTACTGCAGATCTTAATCAGGGATCCTCTCAAATGATCTCTGAATGCACTGTTCACCGTACTGCATCATATGGGATATGGAAGCTGAAGGCCTATTCGAACACTTCTGCTCTCTGCAGTTACCAAGATAAAACATTTCCAATTTGTACAGGAACACAAGGATTGGACAATCGAGCATTGGAAAAAAGTCATGTGATCTGATGAATCATGTTTCCAGTTGCATCATGCAGATTGCAGAGTGAGAATTTTGTGGAAACAGCATGAAAGCATGCACCCCACATGCATGAGTACAACCCTTCAAGCTGGTGGAGCAGTGTTATGGTTTGGTGCATGTTTTCCTGGCATGATTTGGGCCCTTTAATTCGTGTGGAATAACATCTGAATAGCACAACATACCTAAGTATTGCTGCTGATCAAGTTAGTCCTATCATGTTGATGGAGTCCCAATGGAGATGACTTTCCCCAACAAGACAATGCATCATGCCACAGTGCTCGTATTGTGCAGGAGTGGTTTTAAGAACATGGGGAGGACTTTACCTTGCTTAGGTGGCCCCCACAATCACCAGATCTTAATCCAATTGAGCATTTGTGGGATGAAGTTAAAAAAGCCACCAGGCAGCTGGTTCTACAACCATCAAATCTTACAGAACTGGACAGTGCTATTCATCAGGCATGGTGTCAGATTCCTCACATCACCTTTCAACATCTCGTGGAGTTAATGCCAAGAAGAATCACTGCAGTATTGAAGCCAAAAGGTGGCCCAATGAAGTACTGATTGGATGACCTGGCCACTCAGTGTATATATATATATACATATACACATATACATCTGAATTGGGGAGAGAGAGAGAGAGAGAGAGAGAGAGAGAGAGAGAGAGAGAGAGAGAGAGAGAGGCGAAGAGAAGAGAAGAGAAGAGAAGAGAAGAGAAGAGAAGAGAAGAGAAGAGAGAGAACCCTTAGCACTTAAGAGTCTCCTGGAGAAGTCCAGATGAGATAATCACTGTCCTATTGGTAGTTTCTGAGACAGGTAGAATGATGATCTTTTGGAAGATTTAAAGAAAACAACTTTAATATGCTATTGTCCAAATGCCAAATTTGGGTATTCAGAGCAACAAGTAAGATGACTAATCTGGATAGAGCATTTTGGGGAAGAAAATAGAGGAAGGGATACATTTGACATTTATGGTAATAATGGAAATCAATCTTGCTTCTAATTAACTGCCACTGCTATGAAATGGTTGTCACTTTGCAAAAGTCCTGGTCACAAGTTAAAATAACTTTCCAATATTTCAGATTGATATTTTTCCCCCCAAAGCAGGTCCTGAGACAAGGATGTGACTTTATTAGGGATTTGATTATAGGAGAATAAGTGAGGCAAGTAAGAGCAAGAAACCTATAGGGTGGTATCAAACAGATTATTGCTGTGAGTTTTTGGATCTATGAACCCTGAATACCATTATAGCACTTACATTAGAGTTAACCCCCATACATGGCACAGGAGCTGATGTATTTGCCCTTCAATCCTCATTAGTTATTGACTGATAGATGTTCCCAGAAGTATTAACTCCACTTTGTGCCCATGATGCCTCACCATTTTAGTGTACATTGGCCCAAAATCCAATTACTACTACTTACATCTCCTTGACTGAGGTTTTCCTCTGCACATGTGGCTTCCTAAGAGCCCCAGGGAATTAGAGATTTTTTCCTCCCAGAATCAGCCCAGCTCTTGGCCCTGCTGTGGGATAGTTCCCAGGCATATCTTCTACCCTATTTCCCAGAGCTCTGCAGCTGAACTAGGTTCACGTTACCCAAAGTGATCACTTGCTTAATAATGTACCTTCACAGTCTGCCTTCTATCCTCAGTCTCACTCCCTCATTCTCTTACCTGTGTATGGTAGAATCACCTCCAACATTAACTATCTGCACTGGAATCTTTGCTGCAATATTCACTCCTGGAGAATACCACACTAAGGCAGATACAACATTACTTTTAATTTTTTAATCTAAAAGAAATATTAGTTTGTGAAATTAACTAGTTACAACTAAGAAGACATTTTATCCATTTTAAAAAAGAATTGTCAAGGAGAGAAATAACAGGCATTTGCTGAGGATTGTTTCAGGTATAGCCTGACCTGGAGAAGTTGGAATGTATTGGATAATTTCATGTGGCATTGCTAAACCCAGTCTCTACTATTTCATTTTAATGATGACCAGATCCCAGTTGGGGAATGGAAGAAGGAAACTTACATTCAAATGTAAAAATAATTTTACAGTTTATAACAGGTAATTAATAGCAAGGCTTCCTAATTCATTCTTATTTTATACAAAAATATGTGGATATTAAAATCTAAAGAGGAATTTGTACTCTAAGGAGAAATATGAAGCTCTGGAGGTTGTATAACTGCCTCATCACTCATCTGCTTAATGACTATAGTTATGATTTCAGCCAGGAAATACGTACCCAATTATTTTACTGAATGTTAAAGAACACAGTAGCCCAAACAAGGACTTGTTTTGGAATAGAATGGAAAAGAACAGATTATAGTCACCAAGCCCTCACTCTATGTTTTAATATTAATATGTTGCCTTTTTTTTCAGAGACATTGTTTCAGAAAATTAGTCTCAGGTTTTCATATTTTATGAGATGATTGCATTAGCCATGGAATGTCTATTTTGGTTACTTCTAAGGGGAGATCTAGAACTTCAAATAATAATTGAAATATTCCATTGATGTGGTTGCTTAGCAACAAAATTTATATAGGCAGACTAATTATTTTGCTTCAACTTTTGTTACTTTAAAATTTTTACCTTGTTTGCAGCAGATTATTTTGCTGTAAAATGTGATTTTTTTCCCTCCATAATTTTAAATGCATATATGTATCTGAGATGTTTGTTTCCTAGATCATGGCTACAATATGATGTCCTTTGAACTCTCTCCATGGGTTAGTTTGATATGGGGTCACTGGAATAAGTAAAAATATTGTGACTTAAAAAACAGCCACACATTTCAAAAACATCTGCAATAATGCTAGTTTGTTAGGAGCAGCAATTAACTATGTTATCAATTCAAAATGGTGGGCCCTGGATCTCACGTTTTCTCTCCCAACCTCCTCCTTACTATCTGATAGGAAAAAATAACCCTCAAGTATCCAAGGTACTAACAATTGTTTCCTTGGCAAATTATTAACATTATGATAGTAAAGTTTTTCATCTCTTTTTGTATTAGTGTGTTAACTGTGTTTTATGTAGGTTCACAAGCAACTGTGGGTTTAGTGGGCAGTATGTGAGTTCTGGGATCCCATAGACTTCAGTTAGTCATGTGGACTTACTGCACTATTTACTTTTTGGGTAAATCTCATCTAAATTAGTCTATGCCCCAGAACCTTAGTGTCCTCACTTACACAAAGTGCATAAAAATGCATCTTATAGGGCTAATTGTGAGAATCAGAGATGATATATAAGGAATGCCCTTTCTATATGTAGGTACTCAAAAAAGGCAAAAGTAAATGAACAGACTGTCATGTTACAGTGCGAAGGCAGGGAAGGTTGGCAGGGTGGGGGGTGGGGGGCTGTAAGAGATCAACTGAAGGGCTTGTATGCATGTATGTAAGCATAGCCAATGGATACAGGGCATGGGGGGGCAGGTGACAGCATGTACTGGGGGGTGGGGAGGGCCAGGGGTAGGTCAGTAGGGGGAAAAAAAGGGAGATGTATGTACTACTATTTATAATACTTTAAACAATAAAAATATATAAAAAAGTGTTTCAAAAATTATCTAGTTAAAGCTCAGGATAGATAGTTGTGCTATGCATCAAAAATGGCATACAGATACATCCACTGTTGTTATGACAGAGTTTGCTGGTCAATATATCATTTAGCAACATGTACATTCTGAGCTGTTATGGTCTTTTGGTCACCATGGTGTGTTTGGGAGGCTACAGTTTAGTGTAAGACAATGTTCTCTGCTCCAAAATCAGTGTCTAATTTTGGAGTGGAGAAAGAGAGAGATTAAAGAAGAAAATTAGTCACAAATATGGTGTTGCATATAATGTGAAAAAAGTATAGATTATAAACATTCCTAGACACTTCCTTCTTTTTGATCTAGACAACTATAATTTTTCATTTGTATTCAATCTATAGCCACTTAGCTGGACCTTATTAGGAAGTTCTTACTTCTAATAGATTATCACAGACTCTACTGACTTCACTCAATCCATATCATTCATTCATCTCTTACACTGCTCCATTCAATTCCCTGGAAGTAAAATAGTATGACTACTGCACAAACCCATTGAAGGCTCTCTGCAAGCATTCTCACTGTCCTCTGAGATGGTAGAAAAATCTGGATTCTATTTTATCACTTGCTGTCAAGGTAGGCTCAGGCAAGTGAGTAATAAGCCACTTGGGCCTTTTCCTTTTTGACCAAATGGAAATGATAATATTCATAGTGTTGAGGGGAATAGTAAGTGAATTAATGTGACAAAAATGCCTAACACAAGGATAGACACACAGAAAGTGATCAATTAAATCCTCCATCATATATTCATCATACAACAGATCTGAGAACTTAATATATTCCAGGTATCATTTTGGCTACAGAAATGATAAGAAGAGTATACAGTCTGTACTTTACAAATCTATACTTGATAATGAAAGGACAGCATGTAAACAGAAAAATCATACTAAAAATAAATACTGTTTTCTCTGCAGAATTCCATAGGAACAGCAAGAAGAGAACATACCCCATAGCACAGTTCAGAAAGGGCTCAAGAAGGCAAGGGCATTGGGACTGGATATTATAGGAGGAACAGGAGCTTGCCATGGAAATAAAGGACAAAATGGGAAGGACTTGAATGATTGAGCTTCAGAAGAGAAACACTAGCATTTCATACTCCATATTTTCATTTTTGAATGAACACTTATGCAATACATTTTCAGTGGATTGTCCTGTGAACTAGCCTGAAAACTACAGACTTTTAGGCATAGGATTCTATTTTAAGCATTGCTGAGAATGAGGCATTTGATGCTACTATGTAGGGTTTCCCAACAGTATTTTAATCCATGGTTGGGAAACTAGTTGGGGAATGTGAAAATACTGTTTTCAACCCGTGCATGGTTGGTTGAATCTACAAATGTAAATGGTCCACTGTAGAGTCAAAAGTTATAGATAGCCCTGGCTGGTGTGGCTCAGTTGGCTGGGCATCATCCTGTGCAATTGAAGGTTGCTGGTTTGATTTCTGTCAGGGCACATGCCAGGGTTGTGGGCTTGATCCCTAGTAGAGTAGCTGATCAATATTTTGCTCTCACATGGATGTGTGTGTTTCTATCTCCCTTCTCCACTCTCTAAATATCAATAAAAGTATTTTTAAAGAGTTATTG
Source organism: Lasiurus cinereus (assembly GCA_011751065.1). Taxonomy (NCBI): domain Eukaryota; kingdom Metazoa; phylum Chordata; class Mammalia; order Chiroptera; family Vespertilionidae; genus Lasiurus; species Lasiurus cinereus. The sequence continues at coordinate 15,372,633 of JAAGEH010000426.1, forward strand.
ATAGATTTTTGGCTTCACAGGCTTGGTGCCTCTAACTCCCCTCTCCCTCCCCCTCAGTTCTTAAAGGCTCAACTGTACAGCTAGCTAAGGTCTCCACAAGGTAAGAAATAACCATCAAGGGCATGAAGTAGGCACATGTTTTTTTTCTCCCCAATAATAATAATTAATTAAAGTCAGATTTCAACCTTGCTTACAGGCATTATTTCATAAGCAAACTAAACTAGATTTAATTTTCAATAAGCTAATATGAATTTCAAACATTTTTATCTTATAGAGACTCAACCTTAATTCTAAACAGATGTGCTAACACAAAGCTTAACCTTTTTATTTAAGTCAACAAATGGTTATTATCTGCAATTATATTTAGCTCTACCCCTGAATCATGAATTTGTAAGGCACTATTTTCTAATATTTACAATTGATTGCTGATCTTGGTGTTTCTGTAAATGGGTAACAGTATCCCAATTCCTATGCCTGAACTAATGTATTTATTACTTTTTGCACCCATGCATTCATATCAAAACACTACCCACATTATGGTTTTCATTTGAAAGCTTCAGTTTAGGGTATACATTTAGCTTGTCCTAATATAGTTGTTATAAAATACAAATGTTTAAGATGGTTTTAAGTCTCATATCTAGATAACTTTTGTGTGAAAGATTTTGCTATTAGGAGTTGGTTTGCCACAGAACTGAAATTGGAGGGTGTAACACATTTCACTTTGGGGACTTCCCCAGCTCTTGTGACAGTGAACTACTTAGGGCAGCCAATTGATTTTCTACTCACTAGCAGTCCTAAGACAATGTTTCAGAAAGAGGCTTCTTGGATGGAAATCATCAGCACATGTTACACCATGTATCTCTATGGTGCATAACTTCCTAAAAATGATCCACTTTGCTGTAGTCCTATAGTTGGTACTAGATCACTTTGACACTGTGCTATCATATGTGTAATACTCCCCCAAACTGTCTGATTTGAAACCCCTGCTTTCTTTTTTAAATTCTTACCCAAGGATTTGTTTTGTTTTGTTTTTATTGATTTCACACACACACACACACACACACACACACACACACACACACACACACTGAGAGAGAGAGAGAGAGAGAGAGAGAGAGAGAGAGAGAGAGAGAGAAAGAGAGAGAGAAACATAGAGAGAGAGAGAAACAGAGAGAGAGACAGAGAGAGAGAGAGACACACACACACACACACACACACACACACACACACACACACACACAGGTGAGGAAAGCATCTATCAGTTGTCCTCCACACACACCCCAACCACGCTTTGAACCTGCAACCTAGGGATATACTCCTACTGAGAACTGAACTCACAACCACTTGGTGTATGGGAAGATACTCCAATCAACTGAGCCACCTGATCAGGGTGAGACCATTTCTTAACTCTTTTCTGGTTGGTCCTTTGACGTCATTTTTTTTAGTTGGCACTGTTCCTATGTTATCTGGAAAACCTAAATTTCTGTCTGAAATAATCTGAGTGTTTGCAAAAGAAACAGACCTCTTTTGGGGGGTTTTATCTCTGCCTATTCTTCTTAAATCATTACCATTCCAGAAAAGTGGGGAGAAAATTTTCCATTCCTCTCTAACTCTTCCTTTTACTTAATCTCAAATGATGGTCATCTTTACCTATCCCTCTTTACACCACCACCCTTAGTGAAATTACTGCTATTGTAGTGATTACTAGAGAGGTATATCCTGATAGAAGACCTACAGCAAGATAAACAAAGGTGATAACTAATGTGAGGATGGTAAATTATAAGTAATTTCCCCCAATTCTTTAACATTATCATTTCTTTTAAAGGAAACAAAAAAGTAAAACAAATAAACAATCCCCAACAAAACATATACCCCTTGCATTATGGTTAAAGGGTATTTGAAGTCTGTCTTCAGATGAAATCTGGAATTGGCCACTTATTGGTTCTGTGACCTTGCAAATGTTACTTAACTTCCTTTATGGTCCTCAATTTTATCATTTTTACAGGATAGATTGGATGATAAATATAAAGATTAACAGACTGACTGTCACAAATTAAGTCTCCAAGAAATAGTATTTTTATCATTATAATCCACAATCCCTATCTGCAACTTTTAGACTCCAAAATCTCTGAACACTGAAATATTTTTCATAAGTGAAAATAGGAAACTTATATGCAAAATATACTTCTATATGCTAATGTTTATTTGGAAAACCACATTGACCTGAACAGATTTTAGACAACTCACACTTTATTTTGTGCCAATATGTCTTCATTTTTTATGGAAATATTACTATTATTGACTTTGGGATGCTACTATAATCCACAGATTACTTTTCTTAAGTAAAATAAATTTTGAATTCTGAAATACATATGGTCTTAAGGATTTCTTTAGAAAGTCTAAAGTATGGCATCACCATTTCTTTTACTGCACTCAGAAGCTGCTTGTTATTCATAATGGTCCTCGAGGTGTCACAAAAATCACTGCTCTGAGTTGCCAAAGGCCAGTGCTTACATAGGGTATTATCTACATTGGCAAATTTCCCTTCTCACATATCTCAAAAGTATTTTAAATAAGGATGGGATCTCTTCTGCACTTTTGCTGATATTTATGTCATAAGGTTTTTATGCAAGTTATTTGCTAAAACAAAATATAATCGTCATAAGTATGAAATCTGACTTGCTTCTTGTTATAAAAATTCCAATTTTCAAATGTCCTTTGCCTCATTTTGGTTCTTGAAAAGGCATGAATTTTCTGGTTTTCATTGTATATTATTCTCCTTTGGGGATTCTTATGAAACAAGATCTCTGGACATGAGATTCAAGAACTTTTAGTAGCCACAGGCAATTTTCCTCAGCTTCTTGAGTTTCTTAAAGTATGCCATAAAAACTACAGTTTCCCTCTTTTTCTGATTGCTGGATTTTTTTCCCTCCTTCACTATCTTCTCTAGAACTTTCCCTTTCATATTTTGTTTTTGGTCTTATGTATAGTCAAAAGGTCATTGTAAAAAAAAGGTTATTGTCTCCATTCATATATCTTACCAGGAAGGTATATTAAGTTATGCTGCTTAACAAATTACTTCACAATTTGGGGGCTTGAAACAACAAACCTTGCTGGGTAGTTCTGACTCAGACTATTTTATGAGATTGCAGTCAGGATGTTAGGTGGGTCTGTATTCATCTGAAGTCTTGACCATGGCTAGAGAGTCTGCTTCTAAGCTTAATCATGTGGCTGTTTGTCAGAGGTTTCAGTTCTTCTCTATATGTGCTTCTCTGTAAATGTTCATTTGAATTCCTTACAGCATGGTGACTGGGTTAAAAAGTCAAGCTTTCTGAGGAACAGGGCCACAAAAGCCATATCATCTTTTGCACCAACACTTCTTTATATGTTCTTTGCTACCCATAGTTATTAAAAGCTACACAGTATTGCGTCTGCCACATTCTTTTGGTCAAGTCAGTTAAGGTGATGGGAAATAGACTCTACCTCTTAATGGGGAGTGACAGCATTGTAAATGAGAATATAAAATATGGCAATATTGCTGTGGCAAAAATTTTAGGAAATGTTATATGGTACACTGGATTTTCTAAATCATAGAGTCCTCAAACCAGAGAAAATCTATGAAAATCCATTTAGGCCAGAACTGGAGGTAGAAATAAGGGGAAGAATAAAGGGAGGACCACTGGTTAGCCTTTATAATGTAAAGGTAGATAGCGAGGGCTTTCTTCTAGTTCTGTTTTAGCAACCATCATTTTTTAATTTATTTTTATTTGATTAGATTGGCTGAAGACATGATAGTGTAAAGAAATGCATCTTTTACATGGCATTCTTACTTATGACTTTCCTAGGCTTACTTCTTAGGGAGATAATTAGAAGTTAGATGGTGAGATCATCACTCTCTATTACTCAGCTGGAATGGCCTGAAATTTACCCTCAAAAGTGATTTTTGCTGAGCTAATTGCTGAACCAGAAAAAGCTGATGTGAGATCACATGGTATTTTTTTCCAAAATGCTGATTTCTAAATATAAATGAAATAGAAGCCTATTACAGAAATAGCATTAATGGGAGCTCCAGTGGTGCAGTCAGTTAGCACATGGTACTTATATAGAAATAACCTTAATGTATGAAAAAATGCCAAGGCAATATAAAGACCCACATCATAGAATTTTTTAGGGTAAGATATGCTGTGTATATCTATGTGCATTAGGGATATAGTGTTACCTAGAATATGACTTAAATCTAAAATAAATGTGGTTCTTTTAAAAAAAGAATTCACTGCGAGTAACAGTTTCTCTCTAATCTTACCTTTTTTTTCTATGAAATTAGTGATAGGTTTCTTTTACCAATTTTGTTCTAAGATGAAAGGTTTATCCTGGAGGATATTTGGTTTCTGTGCCATATTTGCCTGTTAAATAGAAATTTTGTATGAATAGAGGACAAGACAAGTGAAGGACTAGGAAGAATCCATATCTCTGCCATATTAATCAATCTGTTTTGTTAAGATGTCCAGATTGCTGGTGATCACTCCTGTGCTTGATTGGCAAAGGCCGCACCAACACTTCTTTACCCACATTTAAAGTGCTCACTAATTTATTCTGTGCATATGTAATTTGTTTATATAAAGCATCTAAGAAAAAGCTACACGGCCAACATAGTAACTACTTGAGTTTTAAGCTGTACAGAAAAATATGTAAAAATATATATTAGACTGGGGAAGAACAGCAAGTGGGAAAATGAAAGGGAAGTCTCCTTCACTGAGAAATAATAGAACTGTACACAATTAGAAACCTGCCAATTGTTTTCTAACCAATGTCTGAAAATGTAGTGAAAAATTACTCTCCTAATTGGTTCATTAATTTGGGACTGAGAACAGTTGGACATCAGCTTCTGTGGCTTTTGTATAATTGCTCTGGCTGGGTAGCGGAATGCTTCCCTTCTGCGACCTGTTCTATAAAGTCTCTGACTTCCTATTTCTGCCTGTCAAGGCTTCTAATAATGAACCCACTCTCAACCTTATGACACTTGAGCTCCACACACTTCCTATTATGCACAGTCCTTTAGTCTCTTTCAGGATGGTGTTATTGTTTCCTGTTTCATAGGCTATGTTCTATCCTTAGCCTATGCTGTTCCCTCTTTCTCCTCAGGATCAAAGCTCAATTTATTATGTATATACTATGTATCATCACTGTCAAAGAAGTAAGAGACAGTCTCTGCTTTCAAGAAATTTAGTGAGCTCTTACTTGTGAAGATGCAAGTATCTTAGTTTGGGTTATATAAGAATCAGTTTAAAAATATTAGTATAGCCCTAGCCAGTTTGGCTTAGTAGATAGAGCATCAGCCTGGGGACTGAAGGGTCCGGGTTCAATTCTGGTCAAGGGCACATGCCCAGGTTGCAGTTGTGGGCTTGATCCCCACTAGGAGGTGTGCAGCCAATCAATGATTCTCTCTTATTCTCTCTCTCTCTCTCTCTCTCTCTCTCTCTCTCTCTCCTCTCTGAAAGCAATAAAAATATATTTTTAAAAATAAAAATATTAGTATACATTGTTTTAATCTGATTAATCTATATAAAGAGTAATATGCTAATTAGAGTGGGAGTTCTTCTGGACAAAGCCCATGGTGGCAGGGCCAAGGCAGAGGCAGTTTGAGGCAATCAGGCCAGCAGGGGAGGGCAGTTAGAGGTGATCATGCTGGTGGAGGAAGGCAGTTAGGGGGCAAGCAGGCCAATAGGGGTAAGGAATGTGGGGGTGAGCAGGCCATCAGGGGGTGGCAGTTGGGGGACAACAGGCCAGCAGGAGGGGGTAGTTGGGGGTGATCAGGCTGGCAGATGGTGGCAGTTGGGGGTGAGCAGGATGGTGGGAGTTGCAGTTGGGGGTGAGAAGGCTAGTGGGGGGAGAGTAGTTGGAGACAAGCAGACCTCAGGGGTAGGGGGCAGTTGGGGATGAGCAGGCTAGCTGAGGGTGGCAGTTGGAGGTGAACAGACCGGGGGTGGGTGTGGTAGTTGGGGATGAGCAAGCCAGCAGCAGGGGCGGGGCAGATGGGGACAATCAGGCCAGCATGCTGAGTGGTTAGGGGAACTCAGGCAGGCAGGCAGGAAAGTGGTTAGGAGCCAGCAGTCCTGGATTGCGAGAGGGATGTTTAACTGCTGGTTTAGGCCCCATCCCACAGAGAGATCCCCCAGCAGTTGAACATTTCCTGAGGGAACCCAGTTTGGAGAGGGTGCAGGCTGGGCTGAGGGACAACCCTCCCGCTCCCAACCCTGTGCACAAATTTCGTGCACTGGGCCACTAGTTACTATATCATCATCATCATCATCATCATCACAGTTATAATTCCATACCACTTTTGGAATTTTAAAAGAAGACTTATTCCTATTGTTTAATCTCCGGCAGCTTATTTCTGTATTTTTCTTTCTATATTGTGGGTTAATAAATTAAAACTCATAAATATCACAAAATTATAACCTATGAAGTATAATTTGGATCTGAGACTAGAACCTATATGCCCTGATGCTTAATTATGTTTTCTTCCACTAAACCACATCTTTCCACTTAGTTATTAACTAAAATCAGTGCACTAAATTAGAGGAAATTATTATTGAACAAAGGAGAAAATGATTTTGAATCTCAGAAAGATAGTAAAGATTATAACAGTTTTAGAGGGCTCTGTGTTGTCATGGCAATGAGAGGACAATGGTATCTGGTGGTCCAGGGCTAAGGAATCAGAATCAACTTTATTTGTTGAACATGTTGCTTAGTATCAGATCTATGTTTCCAAGACAAGAATGGAAGATTTCCCTTTCTACTTTCTCTTATTTTTAAATTTAACTATAATATTTTTTGCTTCTAAATTCTCAAACTCAAGGTCAACACTATTTGTACTTCTAATTTTCTTTTACAGAAGGGTTAAATAAACCTTTGGGATTCATACAGATACAATCATATGTATAAACTTGGGGGGTCTGTGTAACAAAGTAGTTTGAGTTCCCAATGATCCACACTCAAGTGGAATGTTATCTCTTTCCCTCCAAAGGAATCCTATTCTTTTTTTTTTAATATATATTTTATTGATTTTTTACAGAGAGGAAAGGAGAGAGACAGAAAGTCAGAAACATAGATGAGAGAGAAACATTGACCAGCTGCCTCCTGCACGCCCCACACTGGAGATGTGCCCACAAGCAAGGCACATGCCCCCGACCGGAATCGAACCTGGGACCCTTCAGTCCACAGGCCAATGCTCTATCCACTGAGCCAAACAGGTGTCGGCAGGAATCTTATTCTTAATTCATGGACTAACTTATGCATCACTCTAGGACCTGTGAAATTGAGAATTCAATCAACAAAAGGTGGACTTTAAAAAACATTATTTTGTTGATTGAATTCTCAATTTCTGCTTTTATCTCTTATTGTCTTCCTGCCTGGGAACTGAAAGATTTAGGGGGAAAATGACTATGATGAGGTTACTAGTGCTTTTTCCAAGTAATTCAGGTTCTCCTTTTATACACATTTCAGGATTGCATTTCTCTCCTCCTTTGTGGTTAACAGTGGTCATGTGACTTACTTTGATCCATAAAATAAGAAATAGTGAGGTCTGGTTAGAAGCCTTGAGAGCTGGTCTGTGATTTGCCATGTCATTTCCCTCTCTCATGGTGACTAAAAGGCTCTAGGTTGGTGGCTACCCATGAGCTCCCTTTGGCAATCTGCAATGGCACATGACATGAAGGAGAAATAAACTTTTGTTGCATTCAACTTTGAGATGTTGCGTTATTTGTTACTGCAATGTAGCCCAGCTTATCTGTCTTATCTAAACTCCAAACAGTCTAAATTATAAAACCAATAAACAGACATGAAATTTGATAGAAAACAAATACAAACCAAAAATCCACCTCCCTTTCCCGCCCTTCAAATGGTTCTGCAACTCAACTTCTAATGTGTAGAGGGGGGATTTTTTTTTTTCCACATAGAAACAAGTAATTCTTCAGACACCAGCTAGTTGTTCTATAAGTCACCTCAATTCTGACACTCTCTGCTGGGACATAACATCAGATTCCCCCGGTTGAGCCCCCCACCCTGTGCAGTTTGTTAAAAACAGAGACTTAAAATAGTGTGAGGTTGCTTTAGTTTTTTTTTTAAATTATTATTATTTAAGGATATTGGGTCAATTTAGCAAACAAACTTCCCTTTCTAAGGCCTTTTAAACTGACTTCCTCAAAGGCAATAATCTCCGTACTATTACTCTGTGGGAGTGTCTACTCAGGGAGAACTATACGCTGGGATTCTTGTAACCCTCACCCGCCCTCCTTTTTTTTGCCTCCTACTTTCTAACCAAGCAAATGTAAAGGCAGTGATTAGTTTAAAGGAAGGAAATGTTGATTAATCACCACAATTAAAGATTCATTACCTTTGCCTGAATATTAGCCCCATCAAATTCCAGTGATTTAAAGGGAGAAAATTCTGTCATTGTCAATCATCAAATATCAAATGTCTAAAATTATTTGATGTTATGAGATTTTTAGTTTAATGGGAATCCATTACCTTTCCTTTAATCTCTGGGGAAACAGTGAAAGAAATGAGGCATATATTTACTCTATGACTTTGCCATCTTTTAGTTTTTTTACTTTGGTTGAACAAATTATTTTAACTTTAGAACTTCCATTTTCTCATCTGTGCTGATAAAACCCATTTCAAAAGGCTAAGGCATTCAACACACCATATGGCAAACATAAATGTTCTTTTTTTCCCCCTCAGTCCTAAACTTATTTGATTATTTAGATAACATTTTAGAGTTTAAAAAAATTCAGACATTGTATTTTAAAAATATACTGACTATTGATTTTATATATTATACTAATAAATTTTTCAATTTCCTTAACATTTGCAAATTTTAGATTGTACCTGCTTTTTAAGCAGAAGGAAAATAGCAAACTTAATATCAAAGCAAATTAAATGCAAGTGGATAAATTATTTTCAGTGCAAAAATATAATCTATGGTAAATGCAAAAGCTTTCTTTCTTTAAGACCCCTTTGTCTTTTAACAATTATTCATAAAGCCCAACATAATACTGGCAGACTAATGAGCCCATATCTGTGGTAATATTCTCATTTCTATTCAGCTTGCTGGTTCCCAGGAGAATTATGAATTGCTTTCCTAGTTTGAACACGTAAAGAAAATGTATAAGGAGTCAATCAATAACTGTTTACCTTTAGATATGAAGACAACGATTTGGAAAAACAAACTAAAGAAATTAAATAGACAGAAATGAAAATTCAAATACTTGTTATTTGTGGGTGTTACTGAAATTTCTGCACTATCTTAAGTAACATACCCTTCTCAGATGAAGATAAAAGCACAGCTAGGGTGGTTACAGTGGGAATCTGGACAACTATCATGATGCTGTTATTGAATATTCAGATGCGTAGCCCTTGTCTTCTGACTAGTCTCATGTTTTTATGAGAAGTGAATTGCAGGAGTAATTCAGGGGAACTCAAAGAGAAATGCCACCAATTCTGGAGGACTGTGTAGCCATAGGGTTTTTTAATGGCTGGCCATACTGCACTTTGTGAAATCTGTTTGAATCCTGTGGAGCACATTTTCTCTGAAGCTTCCCATAGTCCCAATCTCTCCCTGTTTTCCACATTGCTGCTGCTTTCATTTACATTATGTGGCTCCCTTACAGGATATTTGAATCAAATTTTCATCTTCTCTTCTATTAGTGCAGTAAGTGTCTCCCTTCCTATTGATGACCAGGTTCTGTCCTTGTTTTCTGGATCCTGTCTCTTTTCTGCTACTTAGTTACTTCCTCTTTCTGTTGCTTCACCAATCTATCATCCTCTATTGGATTTTTTAATTCAGCATAAAAACAAGTTCTGTCCTCCCACCTTCATAAAAACAGAATGCCCAGTTTTCCCTTGACCTTACATCCTGCTTCTGTTTTATTTTGTTTTTGGGTATTTAGTGTCTCCTGCTGGATGCTCAGAAGCTTCATATTTTTTATTGATTGATTTGAGAGAAAGAATGAGAGAAATATAAATTGCTTGCTCCATTTATTTATGCATTCATTGATTAATTCTTATATATGCCCTAACCAGGAATTGAACCATTAACCTTGGCATATCGGGATGATGCTCCAACCAGTTGAACTACCTTTATTTTGTTTTCAGGTATTTAGTGGATGCTCGGAAATTATATAGATGTTGGCATGAACAAAACGTGGGAACCAGTGAGATATGATATCAAGTTTATTATTCACACAATAAATAGCAGAAGGATTCCCCAAGGAGAAGGGCTCAGGTTCAATCTCAGTGAAGCAAGAGCAAAGCAGGGTGAATAGCTTTGGCTTTTATTAATTTGGTGGGGCTGGGGGTAGGGTAGAATGGGGGGACCTGTGTCCTGGGTCGGGTATGTGTACATTGAACTTCCCCATCAGCTCCAAGGGAGGGAGCATGGAGGCTTCCATTGAGTTGCAGCCTCCAAGGGAACTTCCCAGGTATAATTTGAACCCCTCCTACCACCATCATGGAAGAAAAGGGCAGGCCAATCCAGATTCAGAGATGCACGTTTGATAAACAAGGGAACTTACCTACGAGGCTTACCATGGTAGTTACATGACTAGCAGTTTTTCACACCCATTTGCCAAATCTTAAATATTTACATACCAAAGGCCTGATGCATGAAATTCGTGCACGTGGCAGTGGGGGGGAGGAGGAAAGGGAGGTGCGTATTCTTCAGCCCAGCCTGCTCCCTCTCCAATCTGGGACCCCTTGAGGGATGTCCAACTGCCCGTTTAGGCCCTATCCAGGTAGAATTTCGTGTACCAAGATTCTAGTTATAAAATAAAATGTATATCCAGGTAGGATCAGACCTAAATGGGCACTCGGACATCCCTCTCACAATACAGGACTGCTGGCTCCCAACTGCTCACCTGCCTGACTTCCTGATTGCCCTTAACCACTTCTGCCTGCCAGCCTCATCACCCCCGAACCACTCCCCTGCCAGCCAGATTGATGCCTAACTGCTCCCCTGCCAGCCTGTTTGCCTCTAACTGCTATTCCCTGTGGGCCTGGTCACCACTAACTGTTCTCCCCTGCAGGCCTGGGTACCCCCCAACTACCCTTCCCTACAGGTCCTGTCACCCCCAACTTCCCTCCTCTGCTGGCCTGGTTACCCCTAACTGCCCTCATTTGCAGGCTTGATCACCCCCAACTGCCCTCCCTTGCAGGCCTGGTCTCTCCCAACTGCCCTCCCCTGCTGGCCTGATCGTCCACAACTGCCCTCCCTTGCAGGCTTGGTCCCTGACAACTGCCCTCCCCTGCTGGCCATCTTGTTGTGGCATCTTGTGTCCACATGAGGGCAGGACCTTTTGACCACATGGGGGTAGTCATCTTGTGTGTTGGAGTGATGGTCAATCTGCATATTACTCTTTTATTAGATAGGGTAGAGGCCTGGTGCATGGGTGGGGACCAGCTGGTTTGCCCTGAAGGGTGTCCTGGATCAGGGTGGGTGTTCCCTTGGGGCATGGGGTGGCCTGGGTGAGGAGCCTGTGGGGGTTTGCAGGCTGGCCATGCCCCTGGTGACCCAAGTGGAGGCCCTGGTATCTGGGATTTATTTATCTTCTACAATTGAAACTTTGTAGTCTGGAGCAGAGCCAAGCCTTTACTCGCACAGCCATTGAAACTTCGTTGTCTTAAGCGGAGGCTTCGGCCAGCTAGGATTTGCAGAAAGCTTGGCTTCCTTCATTGCCAGGGGCAACCCAAGCCTCCCTCCTGCTCTCTCTGTGGCCCTAGCCATCTTGGTTGGCTTAATTTGCATACTCACTCTGATTCACTGGTGGGCGTGGCTGGTGGATATAGGGGATGCACAGTTAATTTGCATATTACTCTTTTATTAGATAGGATAGGCTCTACCTGGGGTCAGTCCTGTACACAGGAGGCCTTAAGTGGGTTTAGTCCCATACCCAGTTCAGATAGTTTTCATCACCAGATTTCTATCTGTCCTTGGGCAGCTTCTAGTATGGGGAAGGCAAGAGGAGTACACATTCAAAGCACAGGGGAGGGCATGGGGAACCTCCAGTTGCCTGGGTCCAGCTCCAGAGCCAAACTGGCAGTCATGTCTTCCTGATGGGCTTCCCCAACAGCTTCTTATTCACTTGCATAGATGTGGGGCAATAGAAACAGGGGGAGACTTCTAGCATAAAAACTATCAGGGTCAAACATAAAAATAGACTCTAAAAAGTCTCCAGTTCTTCACCACCACTTGCATATTTTTTTATTAATCTATTTGAGAGAGAGAATGAGAGAAATATAAATTTCTTGCTCCATTTATTTATGCATTCATTGATTAATTCTTATGTATGCCCTAACCAGGAATTGAACCTGTAACCTTGACAGATCGGGATGATGCTCCAACCAGCTGAACTACCTGGCCAGGGCTACTACCTACTTTTTAACTCCTTTTCAATTGCCTTTTAATTTTCAGTATTCCACTGTAATGATTGTTGCCAAAGTCATGTGTGAACTGCTCATTACCACATCCAATAATAGTTTTCTGTGCTCAGGTTAATACATGACCAGTAGTCTTTGACCCATCTGACCAAATTCCTTCTTCTTGACATAGTCCCCTCTCTCTATTTCTGCAGTACCACACCCCCTAAGTTTCTACTTATCACCCCGGTTACTCTTCCCAGTCACATTCACATGATACTTCTTTCCTCTCTGACCAAAAATATTGGGGTCACTTAGAACTCTGTTCTTTTTCTTTTATATCAATCCCTATGGCATAGTAGCTATCATCACTTTTTGTGACTTTAAATATCTATATTTGCTGATGCAAGTTTATATCTCCCTATAGGTATTTCATATGATTTTCAGGCTTAACATCCAGGCTATTTGAAAGTTCTATTTGTACTTCTCATAGATATTTGAAACTTAGGACTCCCCAAGGAAAGTCTGCTTTCATTTAAAAAATACATCCCTCCTTCAGTCCTCTCCATTTCAGTATATGGCATCACCAATCTTTTATGACTAGAGCTAGAAACCAGAATCATTGTTCATTATTTATTTCTTCTATTTTATCACCTTCCACATGTACTTCAGCAACACTTCTCATTATTCTACTCTCTAAACACTGCTCATCTTACTTATTCGGTCTTTACATAGAATAAGATGTCAGTTGCTTGTAAGTCATCACCACTTCTTCCCAGGTCATCTATGGGAGCCTCCTAACTCATCTCTACATTCCCACTCCTCCTCTAATGCAGGTTCTTAGAATAGTCAGAGTGATATTTAAGAAATAAATCAGATCACACCACTCCCCTGTTTACATGCCTCCAATGGCTCACTGATGCACTCAAAGTAAATTCCAGACTACTTGTCATGCCTTCATTGCAATGACATGATTAGGTGATTATTCTGCATTGTGCACTAGTCCAAGTGTTTTTCAGGCATTCATTAATTTAATATTTACCTCAACTCTGCATATTATTTTATCTAAATATTATTGTATCTTTATTTTAACCAAGGAAATGAACCATTGTGATGTTAAGTAACCCGCCAGTGGGGGAACTACTTGAAAATAGTGGGGCTGGGATTCAAATCGGAGCCATTTGCTTCCAGAGTTCACCACCACATATTACTTCTGTAACCACCACATATTACTTCTTCTCATGAGCAAACACATGGACAAAGGAATGAGAGTGCTTACTTAGTGAGGCATGAAATTAATGGTATTCGACTGTTTCTAAATTTACCCAGAGAAGCAAAGCCCCTGCTTCACATGTCAGGACTAAGAAGTTTTGTCAACTCTATGCAGCACAGATATTAGGCTACCAGTATAGGTCTGGGTTTAGCCTGAATGGTCCTTTCTTTATTTTCTTTCAACCTAAGAATACCATCAGCATGACAGCCTTTGGACTCTATCCTGACAGTGTAGTGCTGCTTGCAAATAGCACGAGGAAGACATCAATTCCAAAAAGTGACTTGGCGCATTGCAGTGTGCTTGATAATTGCCATAGCAGAATTGAACCACCGTCCTTATAAAGATATAAAGTGCTACCATTGCTCCCAGCAACAGTTTTTTTCTGGCACACTTGTCAATTTCATAACCCATTCTCATAGGTACTAAAATAGTAGGTCCTCAAAGTCAGGAAAACATTGATAGTGAGTCCTGCTCTGAGGAGGACAAAGTATGGCATATAGATTGAATGAGCTTCAGTACTTGCTCTTAAGGCAAAGTGAAGAGACTGAGACTCTACCAAGTATAACAAATGTCTGTATATGGTAAGGTTATTTTTTAAAAAAAGGCTCAAAAATGCTGTCTGATCACAGAGGAGAGAGGGTATAATGGTTACAGAGGAAAAGGGGAAGCTGCATGGAGTTGGTCATGGGCATTAAGGAATTCAACAAATATTTAATTCCTATTGTATTTTGGGCTCTGAAATGGGTACAAATATACATCTCATGGAATTTATTAGTGTAAGTTAGAGAAGGAAAGAAAATATCATTTCTAGATTGTTTTCAATTGATATTTATTTCCATTTATGGGACAAATTGGGCCCAGTTTGGTAATCTGATTGTTTACAACATCCATCTGTCTTGGTGGGGAAGAGCAGACATAAGAAAGGAGAAAGCCAGCTGTTTCAGCTCTCCCAGAGAGAGATGATCAGGAACAAATATTCGCAATCATCAGGTTCTCAGTCATCAGTGTTTATATACATACAATATCTGGAAATTCATTCTGAAACATAAAACTGTAATTGTTACAGGAAAGTAGTCCTGCACACAGGCTAAAAATATTTTTTAAATATACTATTTTATAAAAGTTTTTTAAAACTTTTTCTTATTAAGTGAATATGTGCTTTTCCTTCAAAACTCGTCCAGTACCTTTCATAATTGCATAGTACCTTTGTGAAATTGAGATGAGAAATATTGGCTGTGATATGCTTTAGAACTACACCTAGTTAGGAGACACAAAAGGAATAACTGCAAAGACAATTGGATATATGAACAATGTAAGCCGAAGCTGGTATGTGACAAAGAACACTGTACAAATCAAGTTCCTGACCTTCAATAAATCTCTGGTTTTATTGTAGTCAGCTGAGTTTTGATGTATGGAAAAAGAGATGTACGAGAAAGTTGGAGGAAAGAGTCTCATAAGTGCAATTTTTGGAGCCAGTCCATAATTTCCAGGTCTACTTGTTCAGATATGAGAGTCCCACATCAGTGACATTGATCCAGTTCACTTGGCTGGTATGAGGTCCTCTTTCTCCCTCAATGGCCTGGAAAGTGTATGCTTGGGCACATGTTTTAGTATTGTTGACAACTTTTCAGAAACTTACATTTCCTGGTTTATGTACTTGCCTTTCTATGTGTAAATACGTTTTACTTCTTGCCCTCCAAATATCTGTGGAATGGTCAGGAATAAAAACACAGCTAATGAAATACTTTACTGCTGTGAATAAGTTCAGAACACATTGGATTCAGAAAACTCTAACTTTCAATTTATACTAGGGCCATAACTAATAGTGTGAATGTGGGGAAGTTATTGTCTCTAAGCCCCATTTTCTTTATGACCAGATAGGGACAAGTAAGACCTTATAGGGTTCAGCAGAGGGTAAAATGTTTGAACAACTGCTCCTATGGTCAGGATCAATCATGATCATCTGTTAGTCTGGCTGGGGTGGGATGGTGACACCGTATCATGTCACCAAGATCCCCCATAAGGAACTAAGCACTCATTCGCAAGTGGTTGGCAGTATTGGCTGCTGATGACTCAAGACTACATCCCTTTCTGAGAATTTTTCTCTGATGAAGGAGGCTGCCTTGCTTAGGGCTATCCTCCTTCTGCACGAACAGCTCACATCCAGTGGTTGGTCACTGTTGGCCAGTACAAAAGTCCAGTCTCCACCACTGGAGCACTTCCATGCTTTAGAGCTTTTTGATTAGCTGAGGCCACTGTTGGGAACTGCATCTGTTTGTCTTCTCTCTCTGTTCAATCCTGCTTTCCTTGCTCCTGCACAGTTGTTCCTTGGGAACACATCTCATTAGGCCTCCTGCAAGTATAGCTCAGCATCATAGAATCTCTTTTCTCAGAATGTGAAAGAATACAGGAGGCATCTCCATTTCCCCACACTAGTCTCTGTGCTTCCTTCCTGAAGGAAGGAGTACAAGGTTTCTGCAGTGGAGTTTCTCAGAGACTCCTGAGGGCCCCTGGTATTAACAACAATTGACCAGACTAAAGAACAAATGGTTGTTTTGTTGGTAACATCAGAATGTTTTTTTTTTTCTCTGAAAATTAGATTTCCCCAAGCTTTTCTGTATTTTCTGTCCACACAGTTTGGTTCAACCTAGACTAATTCATTGATTTTCTCCACTGACCCAGGTAAGCAGGGCTAGGAGTTGAAGATAAGACAGCTGCTCTGGACATCAATTCCACACCTTCCTTCATTCTACTCTTTTCTAAGGGGAAGTGACAGACACTTTACTAGGATAGCATAAAGAGGACTGAATGAGGGAATGGAATGTGAGTACTCCTAAAACTGCCTATCTGTTGGGGTGTGATTTTGAATTGGTTTGGGTATTACCTGGCAAAACCATAGTAAGCTTTTGAAAAAGACAAGAAGTAGTCTCACTTTTGCTGAAGCTGTGACTAGCTTGGATCAATACCAGATTGCCGAAGTTTGTCGAACTTCAGACTATACCCAGGGCCTCTGGCTTGGAAAGTTTTCCTTGTTAGATGAACAGTTTTCAATAAATCATACAAAAAAATCTTTGTTCAATGTCCACTCACCATATTCAGGAGACTGTTTTTGTCATCCTAGGGTTTGTAAAGAATGATTTCTACCTTTGACAAGTCTAAGATTTGGCTGGGAGTCATGAGAGATAGAAGATAAAATCTTTAAGCACATTACTTCAAATGTGCTGAAGATAATTCTAAAATCATAATTGCTTTCAAATTGTACCCTAGGCAGGCTACTATAACCATTTGCTAACTACCTTGGTATGCAACCTTTATAAGGTGAGCAGATTTCCTAGTATTTTAGGCAACTCTACTGAATATTCTTATCCACAAAAGAATTCAACTGTCCCCCCACTCACATTCTTGAATATCCAAATCTATTTCTGAGACAATTAAAGGACCATTTGAATGAAATGCTGCAGTCAGTGTCTAGTTTGATTAAAAAATAAAAATGCCCAGTGATGAAGAACCTCAAATGTCAGGGGAAAAGGTCTGTTTTCCCATAGCAGTATTTTCCTTTGGTAATCTGTCAGACAAACTTTATCAACAACTATTGGGCTCTTAAATCTTCCAAAGTGTTATGTGTTATAGAAAATAGAAAAGTTATTAAACTTGTGCCTATAGGGAAATATGAATCATAAAAATCCAATCAACTAGAATTAAAAACTTCAGATTGTGTATAATTTATGTTGAGATGAGCAACACTAAAATCATACATTTGTTAAAAAGAAAAACCAGTAACTGAAGTCATCTTCAGGCATTAGAAAGTCTCTTTAGTGTTTAGAATAGATAGTCTGCCTTTGGGAACATTCTTAACTGCACAGAAATGGATTATGTGTTTTGTTATGGAATTGAGGCCATGTTGATTTACCAGAAAGAACATTTTCCAAAAGAAAAATAATTGTGTATTACAATGCTTTTAAGACTTATTGCTGTTGTTTGTTTTAAGCTGAATTTATCCTTGTCAAATGAAACTGTATCTAAAATTCCAATTTAAAAAATGGGTGAAAGTCAGAATTTAGTAAAATTCAGTTCCTAAAAAGCACTTAGTGATACATTTAAATGTCCTAATTGAAGCTTCTTTGATAAACAGAAATTTAATTCAGCATCCAAATTTTTATTTATTTTATATTAGCTGCACAATATGGAGAAAATTACCATTCATACTGAGGAGAGGCTGAACAAAACAGTTTTTTTTTAAACAGAACATTTTGCAATCACAGTATACTTTTCAAATAAAGATGAAAAAAGACATTATGTTTGAAGGTTTGCCCCTAAACACTCAACATGACAACACATATTTTATCATATTAGTTTACTTTAATGTATTGTAACTTGAGACTGGTGTGTATATTTGCTTATACATTTTTAAAATTACTTTAAACAAACATAATAAAATTTGAATAATTATTTATAGATTTCTGAAACACCTCTTTCAAGAGTAGACAAATATCTGTAACAGTACATAAGCAAAAAATTAAATACTAATATCTATCTTAGGGGATTATATTAATGAACATATAAAGTGTGAGGGTTTGATTTGATTAGGCCTTTCATCACTAATAGTTCTTTTTCTTTTTAAAAAATATACTAAATCTACTACTGGCTTTCAATGTCCTATAGGATCCTTTAATTTTTATGAAATCCATTTTCCTCATCCTAAAAGTTGGAAATAATATCTACCTAATGGGTTGTCATAAGAATTAAGGTGCCAAAACCAGATTGGCTCCATGGATAGAGCATCAGCCTGTGGTCTGAAGGGTCCCAGGTTCGATTCCTTGGTTGTGGGCACATCCCCAGTGGGGTATGTGCAGGAGGCAGCTGATCAATGTCTCTCTCTCATCGATGTTTCTAACTCTCTATCCCTCTCCCTTCCTCTCTGTAAAAAAAAATCAATAAAAAAAAAGAATTAAGGTAAGATGTGATATATCCTCTCTCCTTTCTTCTATTGAATATTACATCATTATTAATATTATTATTTATCTAATTATTAAGCCAATTGACTTGTTGTACCATTTTTCCCTCTGCTCCATATAGTGAAGAAAAAGGAAAAAAAAAGTTTATTTGTAATGAAGAGCTTTACAGAAGCATCTTTAAGGGGAAGCTGACTAAAAGCTTTCTGCCTTTTAGACTGAAAATTTGTATGTAAATCATTAACATTTAATTAAGTTAATACAATTTGATTAAAATGAAGATGGGATGGCCTGAAAGGGATGGGCATTTATAAAAGGCAACATGAAACTCAAACTCTGTGTTTACAGGTGCCTGCAGGTCCTCTCTACCTTTATGAAATCCATTTTCCTCATCTGTAAATTGGAAATAATGTCCTACCTAATGGGTTCTCATAAGAATAAAACAAGGCATATCCTCTCTTCTTTCTTCTTTTTAATACTACATCATTATTACTATTACTATTATTAATGATATAGTATTAATAATGATTAATTTACTATTTATGTAGTTATTATTTGTTTTCAGCTGTTTCTGAAAACAAACCCTTTTGCTAAGAGTTCTTTATTCAGAGGGAAGCTTGAAGCCTGGGAGTGATATTTGACTTCTTTTTCTTACTCCCTTATCCATCAACTGTCAAGTCCTGCCAATATCCCTGCTTAACCATCATAAACACTGCTACTTCATTTAGGCTTTTATTATGTTTTTACAGAATTAAATCAATAGTTTCCAAATCCATGTTTTCCACCCTCCACAAATCTGAACAAGGCACTCTTTTCTTAAAGACCCATACATGCCTGAGGTATTGCCTGTAGAATGAAGTGCGAGCCTGTCAGGATTTGGTCCTGCATTTGCCCAGGCTTATTTTTCATTGCTCTCTATATCAACTTTACTCCTGCTCAGCAGGGAATGGCTTATAGTCCTTAGTACAAACCACAAGGTTTTATTTCTATGTCTTTGGATTTCTTTCTTCTTTTGTCTAGATAAACAAGCTCAGGTACATGCTACTTCCAGGACGTCTTTTCTGAGTGTTATACATCTCTCACTTCTCAGCCTCCTTCCTTAGGTTAGGTGCTACTTCTCTGAGGTCCCATAGGACCCTGTTCATCCCCTGTCATTAGACTTATGATAGAACATTGTGGCTCTCTGTTTAGCTGTCTGCATCCTCTGTGAACTCCTGTAAGTGTCTTATCGAGTCAGTATCTGGAATTTTTCCTGGCTCCTAGTACGAGCAAAAAAGTATGATTTCACATATGAAATAAGTGAATGTATGAGTCTCCAATAGTTTCACTCTTTTTCAGTGAAATCACGAGTTAGTCAATAATGGATTGTATCTCGTGGCACTTCAGATTTGTTGATTATTTATTTTTAACTACAAACTGTCCAGAAATGTTTTTGCCCAGAAAAGTTGCCTTTATAGAACCTCACAAAGAATATGTTTGGGTAATCACAACCATACTTCATAGTAGTGGTAAATTTCTGCTGATTGGAACTACATAATTATGGCTGGCTGCATATGGCATGTGCCACAGTAGGCCAAGTTAATGGGTGAGGCATAATGTTTAGTTGATGGGGTTAGGCCATTGTATAACTTGACTTCCATAGCCCAAATTTTATTGGTAAGCTCAGTGGGACATCCAAGGCAGACTACATCTTTATATTCCTGAGCATTTAGTGATTCCTTTTCAAGGGCATGGAAGTGTGTCGGTACAATTGTGGGAGATTAGGAAATAGTAGTAATACATTTATATGAAAGAGATTTAAATGTAGCCTCTTACTCTCCTTTCAAGCTTTGTTGAATCTGGATAATATAAGACCCTGATTTAACCATAACAGGAATATAAATTAACAGAAAAAGTCAAGAAATGACATCTCAGATTAGCCCAGAAATGGCAAGGTTTAGAATAGAATCATTATATTATCAAAGAAAAAAACAAATGAAACTCATTAACTAAGAAGAAGTGGGCACTCTCCATGATTTAAGGTGGTAGTTGGAAATAAACATGCTGTATTTCCTCTCTAGTACCTATTATTGTCTAACATACCTTGTAATTTACTTTTTATCTTATTTATGTCTGTCTCCTTCACTGTGATGTAACCTTCCTGAGGGCAGAGGTTTTGGTCTGCATTGTTTGCTCCTGTATTATGAATGCTTAGAACAGTGTGTAAAACAATAAGCATTCAATAAATATGTTTTGAATGAATGAATGGTTTGGTAGGATATATTTATAGCCATATCAAATTCTATTGAAAATGACATCATGGAGAATAGTTAATCTTACATTCTTTGAAGACTTTGGTAGTATTCTTCCAAGTTAATTATTTCATCTCTGCCTAAAATTTAAGGTAATTAATAAATTCAGAAACTGATCAAGTATTTATTGAGAAGAAATACCAAATCACTCAATGTTTACCATTAGAGTTTTAGCTTCTTTTTATTTCAAGATCACCCTCTGCCTAAAATTATTCTAGCATATGTTATCATATCTCCATAGAAATAAGCATTTCCATATTAAATATTATAGGCAAAATTTGCATTAAACCATGAATCGCAGACATAATGATGATTATTTACTGAATCTGAAATCAACCTGAATTTAAAAGAATTTTCTCAAGTCCTGAATAAATAGCTATTATATTCACATATACAAGAAACAAAAACACTTAGAAAAGCAGTTTAATCAGTAATATCACAATACTCTCAATGGAGTTAATTTTTAATTTATTGCAGGATTTTATTGGGGAAGAACCTTTTTTTAGTCAGATATCAATCTACACTAACATCTTTTGAAGTATTGATTTCCTTAAAATATATTTCTAGTAGAATTTAGAGTATTTATTTATTGAATATTAACCGAATAGATATTGACTATTCATGCGTTTTAGAATTTAACAATGCCAAATAGATGATCTTAGTCAAGTGTTCTGTGTTTGCCACAAATAATGTCAGTATGTATGCCGTTATATCCAAGTTACTTATTATCTTTAAGTAATGTGGAACTTTTTCCTAAAATGTAATTATTAATGACATTCCATCTGTTAACACATTTGAAGTTGAACATTTCTGTTATAATCCAAGTTTGACAGTAATTAGCTCTATTGTTTTAGATAAATTGCTTTCTGGATCTCAGTTTTCTTATCTGTTAAATGGTCTTTATAATTTATTCTTTCACTAAAAACCTATGCATTATTTCATAACTATTTGAGCAATTTAGGAAATAATCACAGAGAATAATTATATTTAATTTACATTAAAAGTCTTCAATGTATATTACTTTGTAAAATCTCTTTCCCTTCAATTAATTGATACTGAATATAAGTTTTCATTCATTTATATATTATTCATGTTATTCATATAGTGTGAGTCTTTCAGAAAGAGAGAAGGATCATATATTTGATAAGTTATTTTTTTCAATTTTTATTTAGGAAATATGCTTTAGAAGGAAGAGACTGATAGAATAATAACTTTGTGGTAGAGAAAATGGGCTCAGTAAGCATACATCTAACTTCACAATCATATTATCTAAATGGTCTTGCTCAATGAAGAGTAATACAAATTTTTCATCATAAATGATCTCTTCTTTTGGCTACTTTTATTCATATATCCATTTTGTAATGAAAGTTATAGTAAGCAATGTTTGTATATGGGACAATAATTTTTCTTTTCAAAATCAAAGGTAAAATGTATTTAGTTCTTCTCCCATTAAAATATGGAGGTACATTAATTTCCCTTTGTTTTTCTAAAATTGTATTAGACAAATACATACTGTAGTATATAAAAGTTTTATTGAACTATATAATACAAATACAAATATATGCAACAATAAAAATAGTGTTTAGTAAATATGATGACTGGTAGGAATGATAATTTTAATACTCTATATATTTCTTCAAATATTACATAATATAAATTTATTTATTACATCACTTAAAAAACTTGAAATAGGACAGTTCTATGGAAAGTAAGAACTTAAAGCTCCTCCATTCTGCTTGCCTTTCCACAGTAGTTTCACTCCCCTCCCTGGAAGGGATATACTAATGACCTTTGGTTGCAAGTTTTTGAAATGTATCTACAGACCATTTTCTATTAATTTACATTTATATATTTATATATCTAGAACCTTTAAAAATACATGGGCATGTTTTGTTTTTTTTTACTTGACACTATCTTGGAAATTTTTTTCTATAAGCCACTATTTACACATTTACATAGTTTCTTTACTGTATGCTTAGCAGTTCATTAATGTAATTTATTTTGTACTAAGCATATATTTTTCTCCCTCCTTGATTTCAAGAAACAAGAGATGAATTTTTATGGATTCATTTCCTTCCAATGAATCAACTGTATGATGTCTGAAGGTTATTGATCTTAAAGAAGACTGTACTGATCTAGGGGATATTATGCATGAGCTATTAGTTTTCATGAGTAAGAAGAAGAGTAACACTTTATAGAGTGCATATTATCAGTAGTTGTTGATTAAAGCACTGGCTTATTTGTTATTTATCAAACCAGGTTAAAAGCTTACTAGGTA
The DNA here is from genome assembly GCA_011751065.1 of Lasiurus cinereus. Lineage (NCBI taxonomy): Eukaryota > Metazoa > Chordata > Mammalia > Chiroptera > Vespertilionidae > Lasiurus > Lasiurus cinereus. Next base: position 15,395,841 of record JAAGEH010000426.1, read on the forward strand.
ATTACTGGATTTGAAGGCCTATGAAATAATCATTGTATTTTTTTTTTAGTAGCAATTCATCTTATTTTCTGTATATTTTTTTTCTTTCCATTACATTACTTTTTTTTATTAATGTGTTACATGTATAATATCTTCCCATTGCCCCTCCCCCTCCCAGGGACACCCTAACCCCCCAGTGTGTTGTGTTCATTAGTTATGCTTATATGCATGCATACAAGTTCTTTGGTTGATCTCTTATCTACCCCACCTCTCCTTAACCTTCCTGCTATAATTTGACAGTCTCTTTGATGCTCTACTGCCTCTAATTATGATTAATAAATACTTACTATAAAAAATGTTGGTATATATAGAAAAATATACTGTTATCTTAGCACCCAGACACGACTTTAGTTATACTTTTGGTGCATTTTTTTCCCTAAGATTTTTCCTTTAAGTACATACTGTAGATATAAGCCTGGCTTCTGGAATAAGAATTCCTGCATTCAAATCCTAGTTATGTCATATGCAAGCTATGTATTTTTGAGTAAATTCCATAACTGTTCCAATCCTCAGTTTCTTCATAGGAATATCTGAACCTTCCTCCCAGAGTTGCAAGGATCTAATGAAATAAAGACATGCAAACCAGTAAGCTTGGCATACAAAATGTACTCAATAAATAAATTATTTAAACAAATTGGAACACAATGCACATAATTAGTTACCTTATTTTCTCATTTATATGTATTCTGAATGTCTCCAGGTCATTAAGTAGTCTTATGATGTATATTTCATGTAATACTTCATTATTATTAGGAAGTTAAACTTATTTAAAAGATTATGCTATTAGAAACAAATACATTTATAGATAAATTTTGTATTCTTTTCTGATGTGAAAAATCTGAATGTATGCCCAGTTTTCAGACTTGTCATATCTGTTGCCAAATTGAATACTAGGGTTTGATGGCTTTTAAAATCCCTATTTTAAAAAATCTTTCAGTGATTTTAAGTAGTGAGTACATCAAAGAAATTATAGAATTCAGATTTTTCTTATATTTTCTATTGGGTGAAAATTGGTTAATAGTGCAAAACAATAATAGTCTTATATTAAGTATGTGGTATAAATGATGTAACACAAAACCTTATGCATCCAATGTTGTTTTTAAAAAATAATTACCTTGAAAGATAGGATACACACTGAAACTGGTTTGGCTCAGTGGATAGAGTGTCAGCCTGCAGACTGAAAGGTCCCAGGTTCTTTTCCCATCAAGGGCCCATATGTTGGTTGCGGGCACATCCCCAGAAGCGGGTGTGCAAGAGGTAGTTGATTGATATTTCTTTCTCATCGATGTTTCCAGCTCTCTATCTCTCTTCCTTCCTCTCTATAAAAATCAATAAAATATATTTAAAAAAAAGAAAGATAGGATACACACTTGTTACAGTCATAATTATATTTGTTGAAATGGTTAATTTTTTAAAATATATTTTTATTGAATCCAGAGAAGGGAAGTGAGAGGGAGAGAGAAATGAAGACATCAGTGATTAGATAGAATCATCATTCACAGCTTCTCACATGCTCTCTATTGGGGATTGAGCTTGCCACCCAAGCACGTGCTCTTACTGGGAATCAAACTGTGACCTTCTGGTTTGTAGTTCGACATTCAACCACTGAGCAACACTGTGTGGGCCAAAATGTTTTTGAGGTTATTCTTTAGAAATTAAATAAAGGCATAACATAAATTATGGTAAATTACTAGTTACAAAATATAATTGAACTTTATTTTAATTTTTCATCACCTTTGACTTGAAATAAATTGTTTGCAACATTTTTCATACTCAGTATCCATTTTCTTTCTTAATCAGAATCTTATATTTTCAGCTAGTGTGGCTGTACTATATTTGGCCCTGACAATAGTTTATGGCTGATCAGGATGTCTTAGAACATGATGTAGTCTTAAGAATCTGTTCTTATCAATGAGACTTGATCAAAAGTCTCCTTAGAAGGTATTTGCTAAGGGTTTTGCTTTTCTGATTAAAGGAGATGGTTGTGGCTGCCCACTCTTGCTCTTCTCTCTTCTTCCATTTCGTGACCAGGTCATCTCTGTATCATTGAGCTTCTGAGTCAACAAAACTGTCCACCTCCAAATTTCTTGCATGGGCAGGGGGAACTTCTATTCATTTAAACTACTGATAGCTTTTTCTTTTAACTGATTTGAAGGCATTCCTAAAACATAAACCCTGATATTTTTACAACTGCTTTTAAAATATACATCTTTAGAGAGTTCATCAAAATTGACTGCTGTAGGAGTCACCAAAATGACTTCATAAAAAATGAGGTTTTCAAATGAGTACATCAAAGAAATTGTAGAATTTAGAGTTAGAAGACACCTTTAGAGATCATATAATTCATAAATACTTAATGGTGAATGTTCATTAAAATTATCACTGGAACTTTAAAGAAATATACATATTTGGGCCCTATGCCCAGGCACTGTGTTTTAGTAGATCTCAGGTAGGACCTGGACATCTGTATTTTTTAAAACTACAGGGTGATTCTAACAGACAACCAGGGATAAAAGTAACTGAACTATGTCTACACCTCTCAAACAGTGATCTGTGGAATAATATGTTATCTGTAGATCTAGCAACAGATTAAAATTTTGAAACCCACATAAGGGAAGTAACTTTATGTAACTGTATTATTTGAAAAACCCAAGATCCTGGTAGAAAGAAAAAAAATTATTATTGTAAATCTAAGCTAATGTGACCAATTTTCTTTCTAGAAAATTTAAATACCAAGAATGGAATTTGTTGTCATTCTTTTAACTCTCTCATGCTTCCTTTATTTCCATTGTTCACAATTGTTCAGAGTCTGCTTAGATTTAGTTCAATAGTGTGGGTGTGCCTTGTTTGAAAGATTAGGCCAATTTAGTGAATGGAGAGGCAGCTTGGATGGGGTTGTTGGCTGGATGGTGTTAGCTGTCACTGTGCCCTCTCCAACCCCTAACTTCTTTACCAAGAAAAAGAGACTTTGCCAATGAAGCTTATTTGGACACGTTTGGTTGGTTTATGGTAGTGATATGTGCTATTACTTTAGAAATTCTTTCAGACTTCATCTGATAAGTCATTCGGTTTCTCTTTAATATGGTCTCAAGTAATTTACATTATTTCTATTAGTAAGTAATGAGTCTCCAAAATGAGCTCCAGGAAGTTTTTACATATAGGGTAAAGATTCAAAATTAGTTTTGAGCCTGAAATAACAAGAAAACATTTTAAATATCAAATTATGCCTTATTAAAGTTAAGTTGCACCACTCTTTTGAGCTCATTCATCTCCAATTTAGCCATTTCCCATTTCAAACCAGATTAATCTTTTTTTTTGTTAATTGATAGCTCATTCTAGGAAATGTATTTTGTATGCATATATGTTCAAATACACAAATACATACATATATGTTATATATGCTTTCTGTATATGTGTATACACACATTATGTATTATATATAGTGGGTAGAGTTATATGCATGTATGTATATGTGATATATATATATATATAGTGTATAATATATGAATACACACATATATATGTATAGATATAATTAGTCTAATGTACATAGTCTCCTAAAAATTATAGAAAATATTTTTGAAGACATTTCTGTCTTCATGTACTCCATCTTCAAAAGCAGAATCCTGGTCTGCTTGTAGAATTTAAGGTATGCTTTAGGCAGTATTAATTATAGGGAGTATATTTTATGTAATTGGATCTCAGTGGCTGTGGTTGCTCAGGGCCTTGATTATGTTGTCCTTCTCATTTTACTCTCGGCAGCAACTGGCAGAGAAGACTTGGTTCCAAGGGGCCTAGACTCCCCTTGGCTAAGTCTGTGTTGGAACCATTTAAGGCCCAGGAGCCTGGGGCTAGCAAAGAATGCATTACTGACCTCCATTCCATAGACTCCTCCTCATTTGCCAAACCAGAAGCCTACCCCTCAGGCCAAAGACCCAGGATTAGTAATTAGGCATCTTTCACAGAAAGAGGGGAGGTGTGTTTCAGTCTGTTATATGTGCAGTATCCTGGGGTTGGTAGTCTGCCAAGAACAGTTTCTGGTTATTACAATCCCATGAAATTCAGGTTGAAATTCCCCTCCTCTCATCCAGAATCAGATGAGGGGATAGCCCTGGGTAATAGCCACAAAAACCAGGGCACCAGACACGTGCAAAAGCTCCTGTCCAGGAGATACTGGCACTCTGCAGCACAGGAAAGGGAGGGCCCGAAGATGGTGCCCACCGGCCCACTGAGGCAGAGGTGCAGCTTATAGATGGTGTCCACCTGAAAAAAGAAAACAACAGAAAAACCTAAAGAGAGAGAAGGAAGGGCAGCCCATGGCTAGAGCAAGCCAGAGGCAGAGTGCTAAGGTGGAGCCACCTGCCAGTGGCATCTGCAGGTGTGGGCAATTACCTGCTGGCCCCTTTAAGATGCCCTTTAATTTAAGGTTAGCGAGGTGAATTCTGGGAGCCTCTGGTCAGAATTCACCTGCATTGGTGCTGAGCCCTGTGGTGGCCGGTGAGTCTGGCCTGTGAGGCCTTGAAGAGTCTTTTCATAGTTTTTTTAAAGTTTTGTGGGTCTCTGAACGCACGCACGTCCAGTTGGTTTTTAAAGCTGGATCTGGGGGTGAGGGGGAGGAGGCTTGTCTTAAAAGTTCAGGGTGCTTGGGTGGGGTTCAAACCTTAGCTTATTAGGGAGAAGCTTCCGGTTTTGAGTTCTCTCCCACTTGTGGGCCAAGGAGTCAGGGACCCGGATTTATGGGGTTTACGGCTAAGCGGCTCCTCTTTGTTGCAGCCTTCTGCCCTTCGCCAGGATGCGCAGGAGTCGCTCAGTTTTAGGTTTGTTTCCCGGAGGAATTTGTGCCTCATGGACCTGCAGATTTGGTGTGTCCATGGAAGAGGAGAGCCCAGCATCCTCCTACGTGGCTAGAAATCATTAATCTTTGCAAAAGTGTACTCTGACACGTGGAGCCCAAATTAGAGGGGCGAAGAGTTGATGCAGGTAAACTAATTAGCAGAGATAATTTGGGCTTGGACTGGGAGATGGAAATAAATGAACCAGTTTGAAAAATTGAAGTTCTGTGCTGCAGAGGATTTACTCACCAACTGGATGAGAACTTGTTGAGAAGGGAGGAATGGATGATTGCTCAGATTTTGGGCTTGAGCCTCTGGGTATAATGATACCATTTATTGAGTTTTGGTGCATTACAGGAAGATAAATTGCCTTTCCTGCCTTGGTCTTATTTTCCTTTTAAAACGTTTTATAGTTACTTTTGCATTCCCTTTATACCTTGTATTAAAGACTGAAATTTTATGTAGGTGTGCTGTCCTTGGATTAATACTTCTCTCCTTCAAAATATTGTAAGCTTTATTTTATCTCCGTGGCTTAGAACATGGCTTGGCACATGTTAGGGTATTAATAAATGAGTATGTTGCCATTGAGACATGAAGATGGGGACATTTCTGATTGGATGTAGATAATGTCTGGAGGTAAGAAAAAAGAATGGGCTGCAGATAATCACCTACAAGATGATGAAATCACAGGAGCGAGTTGAATGAGATGAGAAAAAGTCAAGGAAAGGAGGAGTAACTTAAAGATTAAGAAAAACGGAATAAGGCATCTAGTTGGAAAACTGTTGATCACACTTTCAGACTTACAAAAAATAAGCATTCTTGCATAAACTTCACATAATCAAAGATGATCATAATCTTCTACTTTAGTTATTCTGACCCAAAGCTTCCTTTTCCATTTTAATTCCTCTTTCTGTGAAATGTATAAAGCAGGAAGAAAGGGGTTGTTCAGTAAGTGCATGGAGAACTTCATGACTCAAAACCATATTTAATAAAAATTTATGGACAAAATTAACATATCTTCCCCACTGAAGTTGAAGGTAAGGAGAATTCACATATGTATTAGCCATCTGTGGAATCTCGCTAGAAAATTACCTCTGTTACTATATTGAGTCCAGGTTGCTTCCTCGAGCTCATCTAAAGCTGCAGGCAATTCCAAAAGTAAGATAAGCTTCGTCTAATTAATTGTAACATGTTCTACATAGCGTGATGATGTAATTACAAACGATTTTTTTTTAAAAGAAGGAGGTGATAATTATTTTACTGCTTATCTATGGAAGAGAAAAACAGATATTCTGGTTATATCATCCTATAGAATAAAGATGTAAGGGTGGTGGAGAGCTACAGGAGGGGTCAGGGCAGCAAACTATGGCGAGTGCTGGGTCGCAGAGGCAGCTACAGGAGGGTGGGGTAGTGGGCAGTGACCTATTGGAGGGCAGCAGAGAGGTACTGTAGAGCTACTGGCACATGGATTCGTGCGCAGGGCTACTAGTAGAATATATTTGTGGGAATGGGTACGCCAGGTACCACAGTTCGAGTCCACAGCTCATTCATTTTCTTTCTATACCTACTACTATTACTACTCCAACTAAGAATAACAACAATGAAAATGGTTTTGATGTTTACTCATATTTTGAGTACTAATCACTTAGATTTTATTATCTCATTTAATACAACAAAAAGATAAGTTGGTATAATTGATTTTCCTGTTGTTCTTTTGAGGAAATAGAGGATTTGAGAAATTATGTAAACTGTCCAAGATTGTGTAATTAATGAATGGTATAGGTGAGATTGCAGCCTAGATCTGTTTGACTGTAAAGTTTAGACATGTAAACTTCACCACCCTTTCTGATGGTTGTTTTGTTATTTGTATAATGGCCAATTTAAAGTTAGATCTATAAAAATTTCATGTAAAGGATTAGACCCAGGATTCAAGACATGACCAAAGCACAGGCAGTTTTCTAGGCCTGCTCTCAAGCCACCAGCTGGACTGCCTCTTACAGTTGTAGCCATAGTGCCCTCCATCCACCAGCTCTAGTTTGTCTAAGGTAAGAGATCTCCTTAATGCTGCTTACGTGAATCTTTAAAATCCTATTATTGGTTTCTGAAGGCTTTCATCCATCACCCTCCTGTGATAAATATCTAACAAAGCTTTTGGTCCTCCTTTCACTTTCACATTTCCTCATTCTCAATAAATTTCTTAGTGAAGTCACAATTAATCTTGAGTAGCACATTAACCTTGTTCATATCAAAGTAACCCTGCAAGTTTTGCAGTTTTACATGTGATTAGAGACAGGTACCTAACATGCTGTGAGTCTCCTTTTTCCCTGGGCAGAAAGGAAAGGATAGCTGTCTGATCTCTGCTCCCATTAATCTCTGTTCCCTAAACAGGCTTGAGTATCTGCAAGGCTCTGCTGATTTTTCAGAATTTTTATCTTATTCACTTATCATCTGATGAAATCATTTTACATCTTTCCATTTTCTTAAGTGCTATTCCTCAATAAATTAGTTTGAATTAAAAATTTAAGATCCTCAAACTGTATGGGAATTTTCAACCTTTTATTTAATTGATTTTGAAAAATTCTCTGCTTCATGTCTGAGTGGCTAGCCGCTAGATTTTCCTTCAGAGAGCATTGTCTTTTTGCAGTCAGAAATTCAGCTACTGACTCATAATCGCTATGCCTCCAAAGGTAAGAAGGTGGTTATTTCATCAAGATTCCACCAGAAATAATTCATTGAGAATGTATAGTTACCGGGTTGCATTCTCCAATAAGCAGACGTACTAGGTGTACTGGTTAATAATAGCCAATTTTGTAACCAAAGAAAATACGATAATTTCAAGAGATACATCAAAAGTGCTTTATTCAAAGTAATGTTCATTGCTAACTACACATTTCCCCCATCTTTCATGTAATTTGTGGATATCATCTCAATAGAACTTTTCTTGTTTTGAGACAAACTATTCAGAGACCCAATTTTTCTCTTCTTCATACGTTTTGAAGTGCTGCTCAGAAAGTGTGTGTGCCATCGATTGGAACAGGTGGTAATCTGAAGGAGCAAGGACTGGTGAATACAGTGGGTGGGTTAATACTTCCCAGGCAAGATCTTTTAACATGTCTTTAACTGGTTTGGAAGTGTGTGATGGTGCATCATCATGAAGCAAAATTACTTTGCCGTGTCTTCTGGCCCATTCTGGTTGTTTTACAATCTAAGTGTGGTTCAAACGGATTATTTCTTGTCCGTAGTGATCAGTATTAATGGTTCCACCTGGTTTTAGAAGCTCATAATACAGCACACCTTTCTGATTCCACCATTGTTTTCTTTCTGAAGCGATTTGGTCTTGCAGTCGATATTGATGGTTGACCTGGATCAACCCATGATTTTGTGCTTTTGGGATTCTCAAAATCCACTTTTCATCACCAGTCACAATTTGATGCAAAAAAGACTTTTTTTTTTTTTTTGCGACATTGGAGCAACATTTTACTGATGACTTTTTGGTTTTCCATTTGTCTTTTGTTCAGTTGATGTGGCACCCATTTTCCTTCCTTTAAAATCATTCCCATTGCTTGTAAATGATTGGAAATTGTTTGCTAAGTAATGTTTAGTCTTTCTGCAAGTTATTTTTGAGTTTGACACACATCTTCATCCAATAATGCTTGTGGTCTTCAAGCTTTTTTGGTTGACCCAGAGTGAATGTTCTTTGCCTTTCACATCGAAATCATCACTTTTAAAGCCTTTAAACCAGCGTTCACAAGTATCTTGAGATGGAGCATATTCACCAAAAGCTTCCCGAAGTATTCAGCAGCACTTTTCTTCAAAATAAAGTAATGAATTATAACTTCCTGCAAATGCTCTTTTTTTTGGCACAAAATTCAACATTTTTAAGCATAAAAATATCTATGATATTAACAACCTTCAGCAAATTTGACATGAAGTTTTGAAGCTTGTCAGTACAACAAAATAGCATACATATCAAATCGCATATATATCAACATATGTGTAACTCCATCTATTAAAAATAATACACATTATTAACCAATACACCAGCCATGTGCAGACTCATAGGGAAAAGCTTTTTACATAATGTGGTTACATGAGGCATTTCATCATCTATATGTCCATTTCCCTTGTTCATCTTCCTTGTAATTTAAAATTTCCGCCATTTTTAACATTTTAGGTTAAAGTATTAGAAGCCTTCTTATAATTAAGTAAAGGTCACCTTTTAAGTCATTGATGGCTATTAACATCAAATTGAGATTTACTTTTTTTTATTATTATTAATTTTTTATACATATCTCCCCATTGCCCCCCCTCCCTCCCA
>JAAGEH010000426.1:15452817-15466305 GCA_011751065.1 Lasiurus cinereus
TCAATTAATTCCATCTGGTCTAGTGAGTCATTTAGGATTGATGTTTCCTTGCTGACATCAGAATTTTCAACCCAGTCATCAACTTCAGAGAAAACACAGGTTGTTGGGAGCCCAGGCTCAAGATTTTGCATATCAACTGTCTAAACCCATTTTTTCACACATGAGGAAATGGAGGTCCAGAAAACTAACTCTTTGTCCAAATAAGATATTCTATACTTCATCAAACAGGAAATAATCCCAGAAATGCTTTCCTTTGGAAAAAATAAGTTAAAATGTAGCAGAAGTTCCTGTCATAGTGTATGGGGCATCAACAAATGCTAGTTCTATACTGACATCTTGTTTTCCCATGGAGCTGGGTGGGAGAGCTACCTCAGGTCTCTATAACTCCACCAACTGAGAATAATTTTTTATACCAATTTGACAACTTATTACTGTGGGAAGGCTCACACTTTTCTGTAACATTTATTATTTTTTAAATTTTTTGACAAAAGTAATTGTGTGAAATTCAGTGGTTAATTGCATGGGTTTGGAATCAACCAAACTTGAGTATTAATTCTGATTCTATCCACGAAATTGGGCAGTTTATTTAACTTCTCAGTCTTGGTTTTCTGCGTGTAAAATGTTGACAATAACATAGATCTCATAAGGTTTTTGTGAATGTCCTATATAATAAAGAGCTAATATGCTAATTAGACCTGAAGGCAGAATGACCTCCAGAATGACCTTCTGAATGACCAGTGGGCGGGGCTAAGGGGCTGCTAGGTTGCCAGAGCCATGAGAGCCAAGCCCCTTGCATGAATTTTGTGCAATGATCCTCTAATTAAATAATAATAAATAAAGTTCTTAGCATAGTTAAACATTGGAATAATATGAGCTACAATGTTTTTTAAATTTAAAAATTGAAACAAATGTTTATGCATTCTGAGTTAACCTATATATTGATGAAGGTAAAACAAAGTCCTATGACTTGCACCCCTATAATTTACACACAGATAAAGAGCATCCATTTTGTTACCAAATGTCCTTAGGTTTGAATCCCAGCTTGTTAATTTACTAGTTATGTCACTGTGGAAAAGATTTGGAAACTGCCATACTCTGTTTTTGTTTGTGTGTGTGTGTGTATTTAATTTATAAAATGAGAAAAGTAATATAAAATTCATAGCAGCGCTGAGAGAAGTGTAAGAGGTCATATTTACAATGTACAATGTAAAGCACTGGTGGGAATAGGAGATGCAATGAAAGGTAGTGATCTACTAGTTAGCAGTTCAAGCTTGCCCCCTGAGAACTCAAACTCATAAAAATCCAGATACCTAAGCCTGATTCCTTTAATGTAAAACAATTTATATTTAGAGTCAATTTTAAAAAAGCACACTTCTGACAATTTTTAAGAATGTCAATGCACTACTTGCTGTAGTTCACTGTTGTATCAATGTAAATAGTTGACTTTGCTTAATATTGATGCCACATTTTTCTTGTAAAGATTTTGTCATATCTTCATGTGTCATCTTTTTTAAGGCTTTATTTCAAATGTCCTTTAAAAATTTATTTTAAGCTAAGTGTTAAATTGTCACCTTCAATATTAATGAGTATAGTATTTTACTTTACTCTGTAAGTGATGCAACTTACATAAACACAATTACTACACCCGAATAAATTTGCCCAGTCAAGTTATTTTTAAGTTGATGAATTCTCCAGTCTTTTTTGTCAGGTGAAGAAATCAGGTCTTTCCTTAATGAGGTCCTTTCAGGAAACAATAGTGAATGCTGGCACTGGTTTTGGTCTTTTTAGTCTTTGGAAGACTAAGGTGTAGTCTTCCCATAAGAGGATGAAAGACAGGAAGGAGAAGAGAAAAGGAAAGTAGTGATAATATTGAAAATTGGAAGGGGGAGGGTGTCAAGATGTCTTCAGGAAAATTAGTAGTGCTGAAGGGAAAGGTGAATTTTTCACTTTGTGTGTGTGTGTGTGTGTGTGTGTGTGTGTGTGTGTGTGTGTGAGTTAAGATAGATTTGAGACTGAAAAATGACAACTAAAACTTGGGAAATTTGACTGAGAAGGTAGTCACTGACTCATCAACTTCAGAGACAACACAGGTTGTTGGGAGCCCAGGGTTAAGAGTGTTGCTCCTTTTTTGCTCTGACAGTAAAGTCACAGTTAACTAACAAACAGCTCTCCCATGGAATTTGGGTGGTGATAAAATTGTCTCAGTGTCTTTTTCCCCTCAAAATAAGGAAATTGTGAAAACTTCCTGAAAATGTTACTTTCTTGCTGGAAAATAAAACTATGGAAAGTATAGGTTTGCAGAAGCTCCTGTTTTCCATGTCCAGGGCCATATAGAATTATTTGTCTTTGTAGTACAGAACAGATGCTACAAATTAGCTTGCTGAAGATAATTAAGCTGGTGGAAGATAGTGAAAGCATTAGCAAAGTTCTCATTGTATAAAACAATATGGTGCATGAGGAGGGTAAGAAGTATTTTAATATGATTGCAGTATAAACCTAAGGTTGTGTAGCAAGAGAAAGAATCCATTGCAACAATGACAATGTATTATTTCCTCTTTACAAACAAAAACATCCAGATCCAGATGAAATCATCTGCAAAATATGTGAGTGATGCTTATCTGGAATATTTTTAAAAGGGGAAGGATCTCTAAATCACAATGCTTTGCAAATCTAGGTAATCTCTAGTAATGTAGTATGACAAGATATAATAAGGTGAGAGATCTTTATAAGCTCAGATTTGGAATATGAGAGTCTGACATCAGAATTTTCAATCCAATCAATTTTTAGTCATTTATACCATACTTTCATGCTTTTGCCTTTGACTAAGATATTATCTAAATTAGACTAACATTATTTTTTTTTATGACCACCATAGCAACATAGCATAAAAAATGCTGAGAAATAAGGAAAGAAGCATAAGTGGAGAGATTTCAGGAAGAAGGTTGATTAAAGCAATTGAAGGGAAAAATAAACTATGGAAAATTGTTTCCTCAAAGTGAATGATAACCAAAGAGAGTTGGGGAAAGTGAGCAGTGAGAGTATGGGAGTATAATGAGCAAATTACAAATACTTGACTGTCAGGAAATATGACTGGACAACTTTTCACTCTGAGTAGAGACTACTGATATTGGAGGAAAGATGTGATCGAAAGCTTGCTCAAGATTTCTGAGAAAGGTCTCTCTTTACTAAAGATAGGTGCTGCCATTTTCTCCTCCTCTCTTCTTGCCAGAAAAGGAATAGTTGATATGACCGACAAATTTGTCTTCCCACACTGCCTGGGAGATGGTGGTCTTGCATAGTCCTGGCAATTAAATTTAATCAGAAATCTGCCAAATACTTTGCTTTTTTGAAGAAGCTATTTCTCCTTTCTCTGCTGTCCTTTTTCTGGTTTTGACAGTGACAAGTATGAGAGTAAAGAACAGCAGAGTGGAATGATGCAAAGTTCTGGAGCACTGTTGATGTGTCACTATACCAGTCTTGACTCTCAAATCCACTTTTTCTCAGGTGAGGGGGAAAGAACCACTAGTTGTTTTAGTTAGTGGAATAGGGTTTTTGTTACATAAAAAAGAACAGCAATTCTAACTGATACATAGAGATCACAGGCTTTTGGGATCTAAGGATCTAGTGTGATGTGAGGAACATCCCCTAGGACCTTGTTCCCATAAAAATCTCGCTTCTCTTCAGATTAGAGATCTGCCCTCAAATATGTATAGACTTTTCCTATCTTTAAAAGATTAAGACGAATACTAATATTTTTAATTTTTCTTTTTTAAACATATAAAGTACATACAACTACATTCTAATTATAAACTATTCACACAATATAGAAGAACCAGTAGCTTTATCTTTTTATTCTTTTCACTTATTAAATCTGGAAAGTAAATGGCTTTGACTCAATGTTTTTCTTCAAATGTCTTAATTTTTTGTTTTTAACCCTTATCCGAGGATATATTTTTATTGATTTTATAGAGAAGAGAAGGGGGAGAAGAAAGAGAGGGGAGGGGGAGAAGAGAGAGAGAGAGAGAGAGAGAGAGAGAGAGAGAGAGAGAGAGAGAGAGAGAGAGATAAAGTGATACCAATGTGAGAGAGACATATCAATCAAGTGTCTCCCATATGCATCCCCACCGGAGATTGAACCTGCAACCTTGATGAAAATTGCAACCCAGGTATGTGTTCTGAACAAGAATTGAACCCGAAACCTTTTTGGTATATGAGATGATATTCCAAGCAGCCAGGGCAAATGTCTTAAGTCTTTGAAATCTGGTGTCTGTCCTCACCATGCCACTGAAAGAAGCATTTGACTGGGATATGAAAACTCCTAGATGCTATTCTGAGATAATCCTGAATGGGTCATGAATGCACAGCTTTTCCAGGCCAGACCAGGGTGCTGTGAGACTCAAGACAGGCCTCGAGGTGGTCAAAACAGGATCTTGAGTAGACACTCATCTCCCTTCATACAAATCATGGTAGGGAGAGTAAATCAGACTTTTCTTTCTATATCCACAGCCATGTGGTTTAGTACAAATACCCTCATTATCAAAAGCTAATAAAATTTCCACTTTTAAAACCCAAATAAAACATAATAAATGTAATATAGAAATGCTCAGTTTATAAAAATAGGTAAGTAACTATAAAATACTTCTCATATTGTCAGGCTAAATAATTTAAACAAATTTGTTGTGGAAAATATTTACTAGAGATTCTTTTATTTTTCTGAGACTTTGGCAGGGTATTAGTGTTTTGCTGTTTTCTAACTTATTATGAGATCTATCAAACTAGTTAGATATATGCTTTTGAAATTGCTAAGACATATTTGAGAGCATCTGTTTCAGGTATTTTTCTAAAACAATAAAGAATTTATATATATATATATATATATATATATATATATATATATATATATATCTCAAAACTATGCAGAATTGTCCACAGAACTCAGATTTTTGTTTTGTTTCCCTGATGTAGTATTAATTTTTGTAAACACCCTCCTCATTTCCTTTCATTTGGTCATCAATAAATGTTAAATGTTAAAGAAGATAACAATATCTGACAACATGGTCTTCATTTGTCAGATAATTCTGGGCTAGAATAAGTATCAATTTTGATTCACTACGTTTAGAACAGTTTGAGCAGAATGGATTAGATTAGCAAGCATGAATAAATCTTAATTTTGTTGAAATTTATACCTGTCCCATGATAAACACAGATAAATGTTTCTTTATCCAGCGAGTTGCATCAATTTGTATCTTGCAAAAGTTAAATGTTAGCCTAGAATTCAATTTGTGGTGACATAGTAAATGTAACCTGAGACACTGATGGTATAGGTCAGAATACGGTTTAATGGACACAAGAGAATTCTAGCCAGTAGATTCTTTGCTCAAGTATATAATCATCCAGAATGTACATGCATTTATGGAGTTGGAAAAGTATGAGCTGTTTTTAAACAAAGAAACAAATGTGTAGCCTTCAGAATTAAAATATTAGCTAGTATCTACTGTGGATCATGCAGTACTGGCTTTTGAAATCAGGAGGATGATTTATTCATCATAAAACTGGTACTGTAGAGATGGACTCACAGAGAGCAGGCAGAGTAGGATGTAGTGGGGATAAATGGTGATGGATGGAGACTTGACTTGGGGTGATGAACACACAATATAGTATACAGATGATGTGTTGTAGAACTGTGCACCTGAAACCTGTATAATTTTGCTAACCACTGGCACCTCACTAAATTCAATAAAAAAGAAAAATAAAACAATCCTGGAGCTGAACTTTAAAGCTGTGCTTTGAAGAATTGTGGTTGTGTCTGTGTAAGGAAATAAAGAGAATGAAGGCAGGTCAGTAGAGAGACTTTTTCCTACAGTATATCTGTTTATACATTTGAATTTTATATCATCCTATCTAATAAAATCATAGTAGGCAAATTGTCCCCTCAACTAGAGTTCTGTGAGTTAGATCAGGGGATGGGGTGGGCCAACTGGGGGAAGGGAAGGAGGCCCTTGCTGCAGCTGCTGCAGGTGGCCAAAGGAAGAAAGGAAGTACCTGGCTGGTGCCCAGTAGCGGGCAGCCACTAGGGATCCTATCAGTGCATGAATTTCATGCATCAGGCCTCTAGTGTGCCTATAAAAATCCATTCAAATAATTGAATAATAGAAAAGAGAAGCAAATTAAATTAAATAAACCAATGCTTCCTATTTAGAAGAAGACTCCAACAACTTCAGTATTTATAAATTTAGACAAGAGTACCTCCTGCCCTATCAGACCATGTCTCTCCTCAGAGTATGCTCTCTGTTCCCTTTGTGTATTGCATTATCTATGGTCCTCCATCTTTTCACACGAAAAGTTACTTTGGGTGCAGGGACTTTGCCTTATCTTTCTTTTACTCCTTTAGGATAATTCATGCTTTGCCTATGGAAGATATTTATTAAATAGTGGAAAAATACGTGAGAAACAAAAAAAGAATGATTCATTTCTCATTGCTAGTATCTTCATATAAAGCCAAAGTTGATAGCAATGTAGTGGATCTGGTAAATGGGTGTCCAGCAAAAGTCAACAGACATGGAATGTTTAGTGGTAAACTTCAGATAGGGGTTTCAGAAGGCAGGTTTATGCCAATTAAGGAAAGTTAGGAAGTCTGCAATCCAGAGTTCATTAAGGGGAAGACAAAAAGAGGTGCTGAAAATTTACCAATCAAGAGATTGAGAGGGTTGTCAGTGGAAGGAACAGCATTGCAGAACACAGAAAATTAATTTGGATCTCAGAGGAGAGTGTCTTTTGACATCTATTTTACCTACAGCTTAAATACCAACTTATGTCTAGCTCTGCATTGGCAGGGTTATGTGTTAGAATTGGTTAAAGAAATGGAGGAATAAAAGAGTCATAGAATTACAAAGTGAGGGAATATTGGTGCTCTAAGAGGCCTTAGTGTACCTAAGTCTAGTCCTTCTCATTTTATAGATGAGGGAACTGAGGCTGTTTAATAATGCAGAGATTTAGGGATTAAATGAAGTCTGGATTTTCAAGTTCTAAGTGGTTTACATTTTTTAGTATCTCATTATCATATCCCTTTCCTGAAAATCAAACTCATATTTTCACTTGCACAAGAAGAATTTTTCAACAGAATTATTGAGGGATATGCACAGCAACATGGGGAGTCTGATGGTACAAACATTGGGAGACTTCTGGAAGGAGCACCTTATCCTAGAATGCTTACAGATGTCTCTGGTTTTCATGCAGATGAAAGTGAATTAACATCAAATAAAAACTAGGAAGTTCGAGAAGAAAAACTAGGACATTGCAATGCCACAAATACTAGGGTTAACAACTCTCAAATGCCTCAGGCTCTTAGGAGCAATCTCTAAAGTGAGAGAGTCCCACAAGCTCCTTTGGTATACATCTATTAGATTGTGTTGTCGGACATGAATACAAATGATGTAACAGTGAAAAAAATTTCTTCACAGGATTGGATATACATAATTCCAAAGAACTGGTTACAAAGTTAGCTGTAGTTTTATTTTTCAGGTTGGTTATTTGAATTTGAAAAGTTGAAAGATTATATTCTTTATTATTGTGGGCAACAGTTTTAAATGTGTCATACAAAAGAGACTATTTATGAGAACAAGATTCTACATCTTAGTCTGTTTCTGCAGGACTTCATATGTAATCTCTCAATCTATAATTGCTTAGTGGGAAATGTGAATTCCTGCCCTCTTTAATAGACCCACTCTGGGGTCCCACAGGTTCACTTGAGCCTTAAACTTCATTTCAGCCAAGCTCATCAGTAGAGGAGTGGATAAAGAAGCCGAGGTACATTAACACAATGGAATACTACTCAGTTGTGAATACTACTCAGTTGTAAGTTGAGGAAATCTTACCCTTTAGGGCAACATGAATGGAACTGGTGAGTGTTATGCTAAGTATAATAAGTCAGTACGAGAAATACAAATATCTTACGATTTTACTTGTATGTGGAATCTAATCACCAAAATAAACTAACAAAAAATAGAAACATACTCACAGATACAGGGAACAGCTTGACAGCTTGACAGCTGTCAGAGGGGAAAGAGAGTGGGGCTGGGTAAAAAAGGGAAAGAGATTAAGCAAATAAAAGAAAAAAAAAACCTCATTGGACAAGTCAGTCTGACTGTCAAAGGCCAATTTGTGTGTAGATTGACTGTCTCCAACTACCTCAAAGAAATGGCTATCAAGAATGAAGCAAGAGGCAGAAGCAACTGAGTCTTTCTGAAATGTTGGATAATAAAAGTGAAGCATTGGATGTTATCAAGGTAAGTGTGGAGAGTGTATAAGCAAGAAAGATCAAAACTACCTTGTTGCTGCTGATTCCTCCTATAATTTCCTGGAAGGAGGTTTGGGCTGAGTAAAAACTAAAAATCAAGAACAGAATGACATTACAGTGGTACCTCGAGATATGAGTGCCCTAACATACGAGATTTTTGAGATACGAGCCGTCGAGTGAGCGATTTTTGCTTTGAAATACGAGCAACAGTTAATATACGAGTAATTGCGTGGATCGGCCAGCTGCACATGATCCACCAGTTTACCGAGACTCGAGTGTCTCATAGTTTCCCACACCTCAAGGTTATGGAACGAATTAAACTCGTATCTCAAGGTACCACTGTAGTCAGTTGAAAGCTAATATCTATAGAAGTGCTGATTTTCAACTTTAGGCCCTCCATATTAATACAGGAACTAGATGACATTCTATAATACAACACAACTGCAATCACACAACTAACCTCTCAAGATTTTTCAGCCTGGGATTTATGGTCTTGAAATATTTGAAAGGAAATGCAAAAAAAATTAATCTATCCTAAGTTGCCTTGCCTGTATTGTTACTACTGTAAGATGTTAAGACTCTAACTTGGTAATTTCAATTTGAATATAGTGTGTAATGTGGACATCAAATTTCTAAAGTTCCCTAGATAACTTTGAAAGTTCCCCAAATTGATTTGCACACTGAGTTTCCTATCTAATAAAATAATAATATGCAAATTAACCATCATTTTGCTACACCCACAAACCACGCCTACATGCCACACCCACAAGCCAATCAGGAGCAAGTATGCAAATTAACCCCAACCAAAATGGTTGCAGCCACAGAGAGAGTAGGAGAGAGGCTTGGGTTTCCCCGGCAATGGAGGAAGCCAAGCTTTCCACACACCCTGGCAGGCCCAGCCTGGAAAATTATTTTGACTTAGGGCAGACTTAATTAAAAATTCCCTTTGGAGATTCCTCACTTCTCTTAGTTATCCTTACCAAATATACTTTTTCAACATGTATGCTAGAATAGCAGCATTAAGATGTGGGGAAGAATTCATTCATTAGTACAGATACTGGTGTGCCAGAAAATAGTCACTGTGGCTCTGAAATGATGAGACTAAGAATAAGAACAAGCCTCAGTTATGTCCCAACAGAAGGCTGGATAATTGAATTATTTCTATTTCATAAAATGACTTCTTGACATAGACTTTTTAAAGTGAGCAGCATGAATTAATAGCCCAGCTTATGAGTGACTGAGTTGGAATTGAAACTCAAGAGTGTCTGATTTCATTTAAATCTCTTTCCATGATGTTAACACTATGCTTCTTATGCCAACAATAAAGTTAGACATATGTTAAAAGGTTAGAAACCTTGTGAAAATTTTCCACTTTTTTCTTTTCTTTTTTCCTTCTCCTTCCTTCATCCCCACCTGACAAATAAAATACAAAGAGAATTAATTGATATTTTTAGAAACGATAGAACAGTGGTTGATATAGAGTGAAGTAGATGTTCTATAAGTATTTATTAAATGATAAGACTGGATAAATAAATATAATCTTTACCACCAAATCACTAATGACATTAACAGTGATTAGTACTTACAGTTGTGCATAAATTTGGAGGTACCTCTAGATGGAAAAAATAACAAGATTAGGATGATTTTCTAGATTTTTTTGTACTTATATTTCATAGCCCCAGCTGACTAGCTATGAAATACTGCCATTTCCACTTAATTTTGTTCACTAGTTAATTCAACTCTTCGCTTTATCAGATTTGGAACCAAATCATTTTGCATTGTGGTTTTGCTGTGTCTTTTGATCACTTAAAAAAGCTGATACTGCTTAATTCAATTGGGATTTATTGAAGCAGCTCTTGAAAATTAACCATCAAATTTCTTATGCAAAAAATAGACCAATTTCAATTCTCTTGTCTCTGAAGAATATATTGTAACATATAATAAAAGTTTGTCTTTTTTGGTGCAAAGCACAATGCTCATGATATCAGAGGACAGATTTTAGAGAACAAATTTTGGCACAAGGTGGTGGTGGACCCTCATGGGAATGTAGATTTATCATTTTTTTTTTCATGGGAGAAACTCAAAATTGTTTAAGAAAGCCAAAGAGGTTATCATTTCGCTGCTATACTAATGTGTCTGTTGCATTGTTTCAGTTAATATACTAATATTGTGTCTGTTGCATTGTTTCAGTTATATTGGCAATGGTTAGAACAGAAATAAATGACTTCACAAAGGGTAAAATTGCTGGTATCCTGGAATGTGGTCCTGGGTCTTCTGCCACATCTACTTAGTAAATATTGTCTAAGAAAAATCCATCCCCTACAGTGAGAGAAGTGAGAGAAACGAAGAGAAGACGCCAGCAGTATATACATAACAGCAGAAGAAAAAAATAAATGGCAGAATAGTCACACATAAGGGGAAAAAATCATTCCATACACAGGTAAATTTTGTGAATAATATTTCAATAAATTATAAGAACCATAACATCTTTTTATAACAAGAACATAGAGAAGAAATGTAAGGACTTTTAAGATAACAAAATGAGAAAAAGTGGTGAAATATTGATAATAGTTTTGTCTTTGGAAATGAATGTGTTACCAGTTGGTTCCTGCTTATATTACTCATATAAAGCTCTCACATAAGAAAAGGCAGTAAAACCAACAAAAAATGGATTTTTATCCCAATAGATTAAAAAAAAAACTCTTCATATACTGTATTGAAAACAATGCATAATCCTTTTTTTTGTCCAAAAAGACCAAATAAAGAGTGTTCTTAAAATGAAAAAAGGAGAGAAGTATAAACTGTTATATGTGAAATCATATAACAGAAGTTTGAAGAGGAAAGGAAAGAGAATATAGCAATAATAAAAGTATACTAATTTCCATTTACTTTATGCCCAAGAGGGAACCATCTTTTTATTTTAATTTGTGGTGTTTTTATTTTATATTTTTATAGAGTTGCTTAACTTCACAACAATAAGAAATAGGAGATGTCTATATATGTCAAAGGGGAGAGATGTATTATTTTTAGATAATTCAATAAATTTAAATTTTAGTTTCTGCTTAGGGTAAATTTCTCTCAATCTGTAAGGTAACTATTTCTTCCCAAGCTTGTATTGTGTCCCAGTCTAACAGTGACACCAACGTACAGATCAGGATCTACGGGGATAACAATCTTAATATACAACAAGATTGATTTCAGTACAAACATATCAAAAGAGATGAAGTAAACTTTATAAAAAATAAAGGGTATAATTCACAAAGAAGATTTAGGAGCTGCCAAAATCTATGTATCAAATAATAAGGAGTGGTTCTCAAGTAGCATAATACATTAGAATCACCAAGGGATCCTTAAAAAATACTGATGGTTCTGTTTTCACTTGCACATATTCTCATTTAATTGGTATGGGGGTAACGTGGGCATAAGAATTTGAAAGTTCGTTAGATAATTTTGGAAGTTTCCCAAGCAAAGTTTGAGAACCAGTGATTGAGCATAAATTAAAAATAAATGGCAAATAATACCAGCAATAAATGAAGAGAGAGAGAATATACGGTTGTAAAAAATCCAGCAACTTATTCATGTCTCTTGGTCCATGACAGATTACAGGAAACAAGTAAGTGTATAGATGACTTAAGTAACATAATTAGTAAGGTAGATCATGCATTTTTTATCTATGAGTATACTGGTAGTTAGTGTATATGTATATTTTTGTCAGTGAAATATTTACACTAATAAAAATGTCCCTGCCATCTTTCTTTTCAATGTACACAAAGTAACTTTCATAAAGTGTTATTAAAAATAAAACCTCAATAAATTCTAAAATACAATAACAGTAAAAATGTTTTAAGATTGCAATGCAGGACACTTCAAAATTAGGAACAAGAAAACTGGAAAACACTTAGAAACAAAATAAATTGCACAAATTGTCTCGTAAGTCATGGATCAAAGAGGGAGTAATTTTTCTCTCCATTTCTTAGCCATCCCAAACTTCTTCCAATTTATTTATTTATTTATTTATTTATTTATTTATTTATTTATTTATTGCTCTGGGCTTTTATGTTTATGTACAAAGCTTGTCTTTTCCTAGGGACAAAATACAGTCCATCCCTCCTAGGGCTTATTATCTGGAAAAGGTTTTTGTGTAAAAAAACAGAAAGGGAGTCTGAGTTCTCTGGTGCTATAAAAAAGTTGAGGATGGTATGGAGTTTCCTCAAAAAAACTAAAAATGGAACTGCCACTTGACCCAGTAATCCTACTTCCAGGGTTATATCCCAAGAAAATAGAAACACCAATCAGAAAAGATATACGCACCTCTATGTTCATAGCGGCACAATTCACCATAACTAAGATTTGGAAACAGCCCAAATGCCCATCAGCAGATGAGTAGATTAGAAAACTATGGTAGAGCTACACAGTGGAATACTACACTGCTGTAAAAAATGGAATTTTTATGATTTGCAGCAGCATGGATGGAACTGGAGAGCATTGTGTTAAGTGAAATAAGCCAGACAATGAAAGAAAAATTCCACATGATATCACTCATTTGCGGAAAATAAAGAACATTATAATCTGATGAACAAAAAGATAGATACAGAGGCAGCAAAGCACCAAACAGACTGTCAAATTATAGTGGGAAAGCTGGGGAGTGTTGTGGAGGGAGAGAAAGAGATCATCCAAAGGACTTGTATGCATGCATATAAGCACACCAATGGACACAAGACACTGGGGGAGTGGAATGAGGGCATGTGACAGGGGGCAGGGGAGGCTGGGGGAAAGTCAGTGGGGGAAAAATGGAGATATATCTTCTACATGTAATACTTTAAACAATAAAAAAATTAAATAGTCATAATAAAAAAAGTTGGAGACATGGGGGATTTTAGGAAGTGATGAGGGAGTGGAAAAGGCATTTTTCTTACTTTCCCAAGGGCTGGAACAGCACCTGAAATTTGTATCTAAGAAGAAAAGCTTCCCAGTTATGTTGGAGGTATGGTCTCACAAAACCCAAGTGGGGTGAGACCATTTCAGAAGGATAGCAATCACTGGGCCACTGCAAAGTCTTTGTGGCTATTGCCCCTAGCTCCAATCACAGATGCCGATTCTTGGCTTCCTCGGTGGATCTGACTTTGCTTTTTGTTCAAACTTTAGCCTTCCTTCCTTCCTTCCTTCCTTCCTTCCTTCCTTCCTTCCTTCCT
>JAAGEH010000426.1:15466315-15521523 GCA_011751065.1 Lasiurus cinereus
CCTTCCTTCCTTCCTTCCTTCCTTCCTTCCTTCCTTCCTTCCTTCCTTCCTTCCCACCTTTCCCTTCCTTTCTTCCCTTCCTTCCCTTCCCTCCCTCCCTTTACTTCCCTTTCTTCCTTTCTTTTCTTTTTCTCACTCTTTCCCATCCTTCCTGCCTCCTTGCCTTCCTGCCTTCCATTGGGTGATTCTGAATTCCTTCCTTCCCCTCCCCATTTCCAACCAATGTTATAAAAGCCCAACCACTTACAGCAATATTCCAAGGAACTGCTTTACATTTCTTGCCTTATATTCACAAAACTTAGCACCCCTGTTTTGGAATTCTTTGATGGTTTCTGAATTGTGTCTATTCTAAAATCAGTGAAGGACAATATTTTGAAAGACAGGAAGGATTTGAGTAGTAAAAGTACCAAATAAAAGAAAAGGTAATTCATTAACTTGCCAACCTTTTTCTTTATAACACATTCTTGCAGAAAATATATATTATTCCCATAATGCTGTATGCCCACTATCTTGTTACTTTTTGCATTTGAAATTATATTTGCAATAATTGCCCATGTTGACTGATAGCAACATTTTGCAAAGTTAAGCAATATTATTCTTTTTTTAAAATATATTTTTTTATTGATTTTTTACAGAGAGGAAGGAAGAGGGATAGAAAGTCAGAAACATTGATGAGAGAGAGACATCGATCAGCCGCCTCCTGCACGCCCCCTACTGGAGTTGTGCCTGCAAGCAAGGTACATGCCCCTGACAGGCTGACGCTCTATCCATTGAGCCAAACTGGTCTCGGCACAATTAATATTATTCTTAAACTAGAGCCCAGCCTGCACCCTCTCCAATCTGGGACCCCTCTCACAATCCAAGACTGCTGGCTCTGAACTGCTAGCCTCCCTGCCTTCCTGATTGTCCCTAACCAATTCTGCCTGCCAGCCTGATCATCCCCTAACCACTCCCCTGCCAGCCTGATTGATGCCTAACTGCTCCCCTGCCAGCTTGTGTTCCCCTAACTGCCCTCCCCTGCAGGCCTGGTCACTCCCAACTTGCCTCCTCTGCTGGCCTGGTCATCCCTAACTGCCCTTTCCTGCAGGCTTGATTGCTCCCAACTGCCCTCCCTTGCAAGTCTAGGCCCTTCCAACTGCCCTCCCTTGCTGGCCATCTTGTGGGGACCCTTTGTGTCCACATGAGGTAGGATCTTTTGACCACATGGGGGCAGTAATCTTGTGTATTGGAGTGATGTCAATCTGCATATTACTCTTTTATTAGATAGGATAGAGGCCTGTGCACTGGTGAAACCCAAGCCTCCCTCCTGCTCTCTCTGTGGCCACAGCCATCTTGATTGGAGTTAATTTGCATACTTGCTCCTGATTGGCTGGTGGGTGTGGCATGTGGGCATGGCTTGTGTAGTGGAGGCACAGTAAATTTGCACATTCTTTTATTATATAAGATAGGATTTGTACATAGGTAGTCTAGACATAACACTAAAAGTGTGGTGTTGGTTGTTTACAATAGCAACTAGATAGAATTTCAATAGCAAGTTTGAGAATAATTTTGTTTTTATAATACTTAATATGACAAATTTTCAAAAAATAGGAAAATTTTTGGTTTTTAAATAATTGTTTTAAAATTTAATATGAATTATAAGTTTTGGTTTTCCTTTCAATATTAAAGGATAATTTTTAATATTTTAGGAAAATGTTTATAAACATGAAAATTATTTTTTATTTAATTATTTTTAAATAAAAGTACAGTGGTACCTCAAGATATGAGTTTAATTCGTTCTGTAACCTTGAGGCGTGGGAAACTATGAGATGCTCTAGTTGTGGGAAACTGGTGGGTCGTGTGCAGCCGGCCGATCTGCGCTGTTACTCGTATCTCAACTGTTGCTCGTATTTCAAAGCAAAAATCGCTCACTCGATGGCTCATATCTCAAAAATCTTGTATGTTAGGGCACTTGTATCTCGAGGTACCACTGTATGTTCAAAATAAATATACTTTAAGATTTATTAGATTATTATTGATAACAATTATGTGAAAGTTTCAATTGTAGCAGCATGATTGGTGGTTTTGTTGATAAAACATAAAATTGTCTGTGAAGCTTCTGATTTCACCTTCAATGAGTGGATCAGAAAACTGTGGTACATCTATACTATGGAATTCTATGCTGCCATTAAAAAGAAAGAATTCTTACCATTTGCAGCAACCTGGATGGAACTGGAGAGCCTTATGCTTAGTGAAATAAGCCAGTCAACGAAGGAGAAGCACCATATGATCTCACTCATTTGTGGATAATAAAGAACATTGTAAACCAATGAACAAAAGGATAGATACAGAGGCAGTAAAGCATCAAATAGACTGTCAGATTATAGCAGGAAGATTAATGAGAGGTGGGGTAGATAAGAGATCAATCAAAGGACTTGTATGCATGCAGATAAACATAACCAAGGAACATAGACACTGGGGGGTTGGGGTATGCCTGGGAGGAAGGGGGGGCAATGGGGAGATATGCATACATGTAATACAATAAAAATATATATATAAGTTTTATGGAATGAATGTAAAATAATATTGTTGCTACATTAATAGAACACTCAGACATAAGCAAAAACAAATTCAAGTATCTGATATTTTGTCATTTTTTAATTCATATAATATATATATATATATATATATATATATATATATATATATACCTAATTAAAAAGGTTGGGCAAAGTAAGTTTACTGCACCATTGAAACAGTTTTTAAAATTATTTTTTTATAATTTTTTTATTGATTTTTAACAGAGAGGAAGGGAGAGGGATAGAGAGCTAGAAACATCAATGAGAGGGAGACATCCACCAGCTGCCTCCTGCAGGCCCCTCTCTGGGGATGTGCTCACAAGCAAGGTACATGCCCTTGACTGGAATTGAACCTGGGACCCTTCAGTCCGCAGGCCAATGCTCTATCCACTGAGCAAACCAGTTTTGGCAATTTTTTTTTTTTTTTAGAGAGAGAAATATTGATGAGTGAGAATATCTAATGGCTGCCTCCTGCATGCCCCCCCCCTCTCCCCTTGGGGACCAAGGTATGTGCCCTGTATGGCATTTGAGCCAGACACCTTTTGGTTTATGAGACATTCCTTTGAGTTAATAAAACTGTTGTATAATCATGACCAGTGTGTCTTTTTACTTATGAATAATTGTAAACAAAGTTTTACCAACCCCTGTATACTATAGTCTGTATGTATATTTATATAATTTAGATATACTAACATATATATGTTTCAGTTCTATTATGAATGTATATTTGTTTAGGTAAGAGGATAAAAGCCATTTTATTCAACAGTTTTAAAGCTTGGTTTACTATGTAGACAGACAGTATATGGGTCTTCATTTGTCCTCTTCTGTCCGACTGCAAATATCAATGGTATTTCTTGCCACTGGGGCCTCCTGGGTGTCCGCCAGCATTAGAAGACATCTTATAATAAAGCTAGAGGCCCAGTGCATGAAATTCATGCACTCAGGGGGTGGGGGGAGCAGGTTCCTCAGCTTGGGCTGTGCCCTCTTGCAGGGAGTGGGCCTAAGCTGCCAATCAGACATCCTTATCACTACTGTGGAGGCAGGAGAGGCTTCTGGCTGAGTAGCACTTCTGCTGTGGGAGCACACTGACCACCAGGGGACAGCTCCTGCATTGAGTGTCCGACCCCTGGTGATCAGTGCATATCATAGTGACTCATCATTCTGCAAGTTTCACAAAATGCGGTCCACAAGTTTGACATGCTTGATTTATAGAGTGGACAGATAACTACTGGTTCATATAACCACTCATATGCCACTGATACATAACTTTTTAAAATTATACTCAGCTCATTTCTAAGAGAGATAGGCTCATGCATTGATTTCTAGAAATAATAGTAAAAAAACGAATAATTGTTGGTATGTAGCAATCAGGACTTTGGAGTATAAAATAAAAGTTTTGGGAGATCAGAATCCTTTGTGAAGTAGAATGAAGAACTTGCATCAGAATTTAATTTTTAACATCTTTTTAAGTATATTTTATTGATTTTTTTTTTAAGAGTAGAAGGGAGAGGGATAGAGAGTTAGAAACATCGATAAGAGAGAAACATCCATCAGCTGCCTCCTGCACACCCCCTACTGGGGATGTGCCCTCAACCAAGGTACATGCCCTTGAACGGAATCGAACTTGGGACCTTTCAGTCTGCAGGCCAAGGCTCTATTCACTGAGCCAAACCAGTTAAGGCTCATTATGGGAATTCAGCCTGTGGGTGCAGCCATCTGGGGTTACAGAAACTCCTGCCTCCATTGTGGGCACCACCATCTTTGTGGTGGAGTAATGGTTAATTTGTATATTCCCTCTTTATAATATAGGATTATTCAGTATGGTTGAATCTAGTTTATTTCTTGATCTTCTGAAAAAATGTTCAAAGAAATATTTCATTCACATCTAAAACTTGCAGAATGGATCTACATTTTTTTTATAGGTTGGTAGGGTAAAAAATATGCTACAGAAATCACTTTCTCCTCTTTTTAAAAATGTTGCTACCCTGTCTGAGCTTCCTTATGTGTCCTTTTAGGGCAATTTAAAAATTACATGAGGTACATTATATTAGAAAGATTATCTTTTATAGGAAGTAAAGAAATAAAGCTATTTTCAGAGGGAATTCAACAAACGTATCAAATTCTGCTGAGACCAATGATTCTAGCTACATGGAATAGTAATATAATTTAATAAGACACACCTATCCATGTTTTTGCAATAGTTCCAAAATTTCTATAGAATAGCTGTCTTTTTTTAAATTCACTTTTTCTATCTATTTAAACTATCTCTTACCACATCCAAAATTATGGATTAATCAATTTTGGGGACAGAGGGAAGGAGAACTAAGGATATTGACTAGAGAAAATTTTGTTTCAATATTTACAATTGCCTTCTCTTTCCAAGGTCTAGTTTACTTATTCATCCTATGAAAACTTTGAGTCTTTTATTTTGAATCAATATTATTTTGAATGTTTTATATTCAAATGTTTGTTAGATTTTATTTCCAATTAAAACAACAGTAACCAAACTATAAGACCTCAGTGTTATAAGGAACGTCAAGGTCACCTAAATCTGTAAGTTTCTACCTGGGATGTTCATCAGAAACACTGAGAAGCCCCAACGTCTACAGAATTAGAATCACCAGGTTTTAGGTTACATGATTTGAAAGAAAACTTCCCAGGTAGTTCTGATTTGGATCCTTGGTTACAAGCCATCAATCAAGTTTAATTTCCCACCTGAAGTTTCAGTCATCCAAATGGCTGTCCAGGAAGAAGGAGATCTTCCTCTCCAAAATATGTACTTTTTTTCTTCAGACACCTGTGATTGTTCCTTTTTTTTTTTAGACAGTGATGATTATTCTGAAATCTGCATCTCTTTAACTAATGTCATTCATCCAAAGATGCCACAGAAAAGAAAAACACAACTTCTTTTTGAGTCTTATAGTTGGTTTCCAGATATTCAGTCATGATCCAGCATTTAGCAGAACGATTGTTTCCTTTAATCTTAACATATTTTCTCCATTTATATTAAACACAAACATAGGCAAATCAAAATCTTACCATAAGTATATACTACAGTAAGATAGACTATCAACCTAGAATAGCCTATGGTATTGGAAGTCTCTATGGTGGGAAAAGAAGTTGTGGGAGGTTTATGGCAAGACCTTATCAATAGGAGAATTACAGTGTAAACCCCTGGGATTCTATAGCCGGGTCTTGTCCTCTGTAGTGGAAAATCATGCACCCTTTCCATAACAATTCCTGGCATGCTACCAGCCACTGGTAGAGTTGGAGTGCTTATGTTAATTGACATATAATGTTATATTAATTTAGGGTGCAAAATGCATATATTGTGAAATGATCATCATAAGTTTATTTAACATCCATTACCTCACATAGCTACACTTTTTTTCCTTGTGATAGGAACTTTTAAGATCTAGTCCTTAGCAACTTTCAAATACTACAGTATGGTTTGCTATCGTCACCATCTTGTACATTACATTCCAATAATTTACTTATTTTACAACTAGAAATTTATACCTTTTGGTCACCTTTACTCATTTTTTTTATCCCTAATTCCCTGCTTCTGGGAACCACCTAGTTTCACTATTTTAAACATACTTATTACTTCATCATTTCATCATTTTACTGTAATGAAGAGTTTTCTCCTACCTCCCATTTATTTATTCATTTATTTATTTAATTTATATCACTATGAAATTATGAATTCTTGTTTTCGTGTTGATTTATAATTAGTTACTGTCATTTTTTGATGCTCAAATAATTCTAGATTAGGCTAATAGAAGCAACTTCAAGGTTACTCATATGGCTTTTGATATGTTCTCATTATCCTTTCTATAAGAAAATAATAGTCTAGCACCATAAGATGTCTGGACTCCTCTTGTACTGTCCATGTTCCTGCCATGGAATCAGCTCTTCTCCAAGAAGTCCTGTGTTTTTTTAGGGGAAGATGGTAATTAGAAACCAAGATCAGGATACTTGGTATGTATATACAAATTATATATTTTAAATAATCATGAACCATGAACTGATACTAAAACCATCTGCTTAAATCCAAAACTTCAAAGTTCTTATTGACCTTTCCCTTTCCATGTTTGTAAATACATTCTCCAATAGTATGAGAAATCTAGATCTCCTCATCCTCAATATTTTCTTATTTGCTCAGTGAATTTACTGATTTGCCCAATGTTACAAAGCCTATTTGTTAGACTACCCTGACTGACATGCTGTAGGTCTTTTCTTTCGGATTGCCCTGTGTTTCCTATAGATGAGTCTTTTGCCCAGAGGTTATAGGTATAGCTGTTTTTGTACTCTTTGCCAAGATCCTGGAGGTGATTAGGTCAAGGATATTGGAAAGATCATAGATTAAGTGTACTCTGGATTTTATTAAATGCCTGACTGTATTCTGATCTCTGAACTTTTTAAGTTTAGAAGTAAATTAATATGCCTACTTAATGGGAAAGGTGCTTTAGTGTTATTTTTAGAATTTTACATCCTTTCTAGCACTTGTTATTTTCAAAACCCATTAACATACTGAGATTGTTCTTTTTAATATTTTACTTAAGCATTTTGTATGACCAGAAAATTTCTTATTGATACTAATTTAATTCATTCTTTCTTTGTGGTACACTTGGCAATATATAATCTAAATAGGACTCTGATTGGAATTTTTTATGAGATATAAACTTCCAGTGATAAAAACTAATAAACCAGTGAGTTTCTTGTCAGCAACAATAATGTTTTTTTTTGTATCGTTCTCTTTTATATGGTCTTTTAATATTTTTTCTATCAGGAGTTTCTTCTCTAGAAGATTGTAATTATTATAATATGTTTTAACCACATACTCTTTTCATTAAGTCTTTTTTAAATCCATATCTGAGGTTGGAGGAGAGGTGTTTCCTTCTACATTTGAACATTCTCTGGGGGTAATAATTTTATTTGAAGTTTAGCAAGTCCATGAAGTATTAGCCTTAAAAAATCGACCTTATTTTATGAGGCTCTTGTATTTTTTTCTCTTTGGCTGACTACAAACAGCCTTTATAACTCTTCTGAGTACTAAATAATTACATTATTTCAGGTTGACACTGTGTGCTGATTTATTATTGTTGTTAGCATCTACTGAGAAGAGAGGCTTAGCGAGTGTCAGCAAATTATCATAGACATGTTTAAAACACTTAGAGATAACAGTTCTGAGTAAAAATCAAGTAAAAGATATATCCTATTCTTTTATCTTTCCTTGCATACTTCTTTCCCCCTTACATGTCCAACACTTTATCAAATCTGGCCACAAAAGAAATACAATATAATAAAATGTTTAATTCACACTTCAACCTTAATGCCTGAATGTGCAGAATCTCATTATAAATGTGGGTTAGAGGAGAGCAATTCATCACAAAGTCTTTCTTTCTAAGTTTTTAGGGGGGAAATTAGTTGTGTTGCATAATTTATTTTTTTGTAGCTTTATTGGGATATAATTGACATATAACATTGTGTAAGTTTATGCTGTACAATGTGATACTTTGATATATAAACCTCCATCACCTCACTTAACAGCCATTTTTTGTGTGCATAGGTATGGTGAGAACTTTTTAGATTCAGTCTTAACTTTTCTTTTTTTAACCCTCACCTAACGATATGCATTTATTAATTTTAGAGAGAGAAGAAATGGATGGGGAAAGAGAGAGAAATATTGGTTGCCTCCCATCATCACCTGGACCAGGGATCAAACCTGTATCATAGGTATGTGCCCTGCCCAAGAATTGAACCCACAAACTTTTGGTGTATGATACAACACTCCAATCAATTAAGCAACCTGGCCAGGGCCTCTCTTAGCAATAAAAGACTAATATACAAATCGACCAAATGGTGGAATGACCAGTCGCTGTGATGCACACTGATCACCAGGGGGCAGGTGCTCAATGCAGTAGCTGCTCCTGGTGGCCAGTGCTCTCCCACAAGGGAAGCACTGCTCAGCCAGAAGCCAAGCTCATGGCTGGTGAGCGCAGCTGTAGTGGCAGGAACCTCTCCTGCTTCCACGGCAGCGCTAAGGATGTCCGACTGCGGGTGTAGGGCCACTCTCTGCGGGGACATTCCCCAAGGGCTCCCAGACTACGAGAAGGGGCAAGTCGGGCTGAGGGACCGCCCACACCGCAGTGCACACATTTTATGCACTGGGCCTCTAGTATTATATAATTAAATTAGGGGGGAAGGGTATGTGTCCCACAGCCCAGCCTGCACCCTCCCCAATCTGGGACACCTGGAGGGATGTCAGACTGCCCGTTTAGGCCCAATTCTATTGGGATCAGTCCTAAAGGAGCAGTTTGACATCCCTCTCACAATCCAGGATTGCTAGCTCCCAACTGCTTGTCTGCCTACCTTCCTGATTGCCCCTAACCACTTATGCTTGCCAGCCTGATCACCTCATAACCACTCCCCTGCCAGCCTGATTGATGCCTAACTGCTCCCCTGCCAGCCTGATTGCCCCTAACTGTTCTCCCCTGCAGGCCTGGTCTTCCCTAACTGCCCTACCCTACAGGCCTGGTCTCCCCCAACTACCCTCCCTTGCAGGCTTGATTGCCCACAACTGCCCTCCTTTGCAGGCCTGGTTCCTCTCAATGGCTCTCCACTGTTGGCCATCTTGTGGTGGCCATCTTGTGTCCACCTGGGGGAAGCCATCTTTGACCACATGGGGGCAGCCATCTTATGTGTTGGAGTGATGGTCAATTTGCATACTACCCTTTTATTAGATATTATAGAGGCCTGGTGCATGGGTAAGGCCCAGCTGGTTTACTCTGAAGGGTGTCCTGGATCAGGGTGGGGGTTCCCTTGAGGCATGGGCAGCCTGAGCGAAGGACCTGTGGTGATTTGTAGGCCAGCCACGCCCCCTAGGGACCCAAGCAGGGGCCCTGATATCAATTTATATTCTATAATTGAAACTTCGTAGTCTTCAGCAGAGGCCAGGGCAGGCTGGGGGTAGGGGGAAAGCTTGGCTTCCTCCATCACTGCGGGCAACCCAAGCCTCTGGCTGGCTCCAGCTCTGTGGCTGTTGCCATATTTGTTGGCTTAATTTGCATACTCACTCCTGATTGGCTGCTGGGTGTGACTTGTGGGCATAGCAGAGGTACAGTCAATTTGCATGTTTCTCTTATTAGATAGGACAGTATTGTTAACTGTAGTCAGCACATTGTTCATTAGGTTACAGAACTTTTTTATCTTATACTGGAAGTTTGTACTCTTTGACCACATATACCTCTCACCCCCTGGCAACCATCATTTTATGCTCTCTTTCTGTGAATTTGTGTCTTTGTTTATGATTCCACATTACTTGAGATCAGTATTTTTCTTCTCTGATTTATTTCACTTATTATAATGCCCTAAAGGTTCATTTATATGGTTGTAAATGGCAGGATTTCCTTCTTTATTATGGCTTAGTAATATCCCACTGGATACATGTACAGCACCTTTTCTTTATCCATTAATTTGCCAGTGAGCACTTAGGTTGTTCCTGTGTCTTAGCTATTGTAAATAATACTACAATAAACATGGGGGTACAGATACCTCTTTGAGATAGTGACTTATTTTTCTTTGAATATATCTAGTAGTGAGAATGCTATTACATGGCAGTTTTATTTTTGTAGTTTCTTGAGGAACCTTCATATAATTTTCCATTGTGGCTGCACCAATTTACATTCTCACCAACAGTGCACAAGGAATTCCTTTCATCCACATTCTTGCCAACACTTATTTGTTGTCTTTTTAATAATTGTAATCCTGCACATGTGAACTGATTTCACATTGTGGTTTGTATTTGCATTACTCTGATGATTAGTGATGTTGAGCACTTTTTCATGTACCTGTTTGCCATTTGTATATCTTCTCTGGAAAAATGTCTATTTGAAGATATTTGTTCATTTTAAATTATTTTTTTTTCTATTGGGTTAGATGAACTTCTTCTTTGGATATTAATCCCACATCAGATAAAAGGTTTGCAAATATTTTCTCATTCCTTGGTTGCCTTTTCAGGTTTTTTCCCCTACTATTTCTTTTGTAGTGCAGAAGCTTTTTAATTTCATACTAGAGGCCCAGTGCAAAAAATTTGTGCATGGAGGGGGTTGCTTAGCCTGGCCTGCACCCTTTCCAATCTGATACCCTTTAAGGGATGTCTAACTGCTGCTTTAAGCCTGATCCCTGTGGATTGGCAGTCAGACATTTCTCTTGCAATCCAGGATGACTGGCTTCTAACCACTTGCCTGCCTGTATGCCTGATCTACCCTAACCCCTCTGCCGGGCTGATCACCCTAACCTCTCTGCCTGCTGGCATGATCGCCCCTACCTTGCCCTCTGCCAGCCTGATCTTTCCTACCTTGCCCCCCTGCATGACTGATTGTCCCTAACTGCCCTCCCCTGCTGGCCTAATCTCAGCCCTAACTGCCCTCCCCTGCCAGCCTGATCTCACCCCCAATTGCCCTCCCCTGCCAGCCTGATTGCCCATAACAGCCTCTGCGTTGGCCCCCACAATCATTGCTTCATCTGGAAGGAAGTTAGAGGTCTGGAAGATGGCCGGTTGACCTGGTCTTATTAGCATATTACCCTTTTATTGTATAGATAGATTATATAGGATAGGATTGCTTAAATGGGAGGGGGAAGCTTTTTTAAGCAGGAAGAGATGCCCTTGGCAGACAAAAACACATGATCCCTATATCTGAACTGATAGTCAGCCATATGCACTATTCTGCCAAACTGGTCATTAAAAAATTGAATTACTGCCAAGACTGGTTTGGCTCCATGGATAGAATGTCGGCTTGTGAACTGAAGGGTCCCAGGTTCGATTCCGGTCAAGGGCATGTGCCTTGGTTGCAGGCACATCCCCAGTAGGAGATGTGCAGAAGGTGACTGATTGATGTCTCTCTCTCATCAATGTGTCTAACTCTCTGTCCCTCTCCCTTCCTCTCTGTAAAAAATCAATAAAAAATATGTTTAAAAAAAATTGAATTACTTTCTTACACCTTACACCAAACAGCTATTGCCCTTAAAACCCCTCCTCAGCTCACACCTTAGGTTCTGCCTTTGCAGTTCACCCAGATTAGATTCTGATTGATCGGTTTCTATGCCAGTCACTGTCAAAAGCTCTGCCTCAAGATCGAATCCAAGATGGCGGCATAGGTGAATACCTACACTGCTGCCTCGCACAACAATTTCCAAACTACAACTAAAAGACAGAACAGACATCATCCAGAACCACAGGAAAGCTGGCTGAGTGGAAGTTCTACAACTAGAAGGAAAGAGAGGGGCTCACAGAGACCCAGAGGAGCTGCAAAAAGCTGAGGTATGGAGACGCACGCGCTGAGAGAGCAGGTGCCGGAGTACCTGGCTGGCTTTCTCTGGCGGGAGGGAAACGGAGACTCCCAACGGCATTGAACCCCTTATCTTTCGACACTAAACCCCAGATCCAGCCGAAACTCATACGGGGGGAGTTTGGACTGTGAAAAGGGAGAAGTGCACGGAAATTTAGGGGAGCCGCAAAAGATCAAAGGCCTGGTGGGCACGGAGGACAGACTGCTGATTGTGCTGCTGGCTTTCGCGAGTGGGCGGGAGACAGACCCTCCCAACTGTGCCACTTCTGAGTCCACTGGGCCCCTGTTTTGGGCGAAACCCTGGGGACCTAGACTCCTGTGGTCCTGGCGCGCAGGGGAGCTGGAAAGGCAGCAGTTAGAGGCACTGCGGGCTCGCGGGCACAAGGACCGCTCCAGCAATTACCCAGTCACGTGAGACTCAGGGGCCGTGGAGGGCGGGGCTGACTGGAAGGCAAGGCGGTCCCTTAGGCCCTGAGACTCCACCCATCCCAAGCTCAACAGAGTCTTCTGCGGTTTTGCACGTCTGGCATTATAAGGCTGAATCCAACACAGAAGTTTCCCCAACATAGTGAAAATGCCAAGACAAGGGAAGGGATCACAAACAAAAGAAATGGAGGAAAAAAAACGACTGGATATAGAGTTCAAAACCACGCTTATAAGGTTTTTCAAGAATATGCTAGAAAAGATGGATAAATTTATCAAGACCCAAGAGGAGATGAAAAAGGACCAACTAGAAATGAAACATTCACTGACTGAAATAAAAAATATTATAGAGTCCTAACAGCAGACTAGAGAAAGGCAAGAATCAAGTCAAAAATTTGAAATATAAAGAAGCAGAAAACACTCAACTGGAAAAGCAAGAAGAGAAAAGAATCCAAAAATGTGAACATAATGTAAGGAGACTCTGGGACAGCTTCAAACATACCAACATCAGAATTGTGCGAGTGCCAGAAGAGAGAGAGCAAGATACTGAAAACCTATTTAAAGAAATAATGACTAAAAACTTCCCACATCTGGTGAAAGAAATAGACTTACACGTCCAGGAAGCACACAGAACCCCATATAAAAGGAATCCAAAGAGGACCACACCAAGACACATCATAATTAAAATACAAAGAGCAAAAGACAAGGAGAGCAAGGAGAGAATATTAAAAGCAGCAAGAGAAAAACAGTTCATTACCTACAAGGGAGCACCCACACGACTGTCAGCTGATTTCTCAACAGAAACGATGCAGGCCAGATGTGAGTGGCAAGAAATATTCAACGTGATGAATAGAAAGAACCTACAACCAAGAATAATCTATCCAGCAAAGCTATCATTCAGAATTGAAGGGCAGATAAAGAGCTTCACAGATAAGAAAAAGCTAAAGGAGTTCATCAACTCCAAACCAGTATATGAAATGCTGAAAGGTACTCTTTAAGAAGAGGAAGAAGAACAAGATTAAAGTAAAAAAATTATGAACAACAAATACGTATCTATCAACAAGTGAATCTAAAAATTAAGTGAATTAAAAATTTGATCAACAGAATAAACTGGTGAATATACTAGAATCAGGAGCATTGAAAGGGAGTGGACTGATAATTCTCAGGGGGAAAGGGGTGAGGGGTATACAGGGAGAGAGTGGACAAAAATCATACACCTATGGATGAGGTCAACGGGAGGGAGGGAAGGATGGGAGCTGGGTGGAGGGGTGCTATGGAGGGGAAAAAAAACAAATGTAATAATCTGAATAATAAAGATTTAATTAAAATTAAAAAAAAAAAGCTCTGCCTCCTAGGCAGCCCTGGTGTCTCATAATTCACCCAGATTTGGTTCTGATTGGTTGGTTTCTATGCCAGTCAACATATATGGGCCTAATCATAGAGGTGAGTTTGATCAATAGCCACCTCAGGCTGCTGGTGAGCTGGCTGAACTGCTGACCTCTAAGAGAGAGAGAGGGGCTTGGCTGCTGGTGAGGTCCAAAGGAAGAAACGCGTTCTTATCACCTGGCTTCTCTCTCTGGGCCTTGCCAGCAGCCACTGCTGCTGCTCTTCATCCATCTCTCTTTCTCTCTCTCTCTTTCGCTCTCGCTCTCTCTCTTGCTCTCACTCTCGCTCTCGCTCTTGCTCTCAGAGGTCAGCAGTTCAGCCCGCTCGCCTCTTGGTGTTTCGTTGAGCCTTTGGTTATTTTAGATGTTACGATTCTGGTTCTTTATATGTATAGATAGCCCCACTTGTTATTTCTGTTGATGTTGCTTGTGCTTAAGTGTCATGTTAAAAAAACAGTTGCCATGATCTATGTCCAGGAGTGTTTTCTTCTAGTTTTGTGGATTCAGTTAACCTATTTCAGGAAGTGTGAAGCATCCAGCTTTATTCTGCTGTCTGAAGATGGCTTTGGCTATCAGTCTTTTGTGATTCCATAGGAAATTTAGGATTTTTCTGTTTCTATAAAAATAAAATACCACTATAATTTTTATAGGGATTACATTGAATCTACAGATGGCCTTGAGAAGTATGGATATTTTAACAAAATTAATTATTGCAGTCTATGAACATGAGATATCTTTCCATTTAGTTCTGTCATCTTCAATTTTTTTTCATCCATGACTTATGATTTTCAGTGTACAGATATTTTACATTCTTGGTTAAATTTATTCATAAATATTTTGTTGTTTTTAAATTTATCTTTATTGTTGAAAGTATTACAGATGTCTCCGTTCCTCTTCCCTCCATTGACTGCCCCCCCTTTCCCCCCCCCACACACACACCTGGCCTTTACCACCCTATTATCTGTGTCCATAGGTTATACATATATTCATGTAAGTTCTTTGGTTAATCTCTTCTCCTCTGTAAGGGGTGCTGAAAGTGAAATGATCTATAATACCATATTGATGATGTTGCTATTGATTACTGGGTGGGATGGTATGGTGAGGTAAGAATTTGTGCAGGCTTATGATAAAAAGAGAGTCAAGATCTGTGGGAACCTCTTTCCACATCCCGCATGGTGCAGGGTTCCCGGTTCAGGGTTTGGGTTCTGAAGGTGGCCTCACGCAAACGAAATGAGAAACTAGAAAACATTAATTTGGCAATATTGGGGGGCCAGGCGGGAGCCTTCCTCTAGTGGAAAGGACTGCCACTTGCTCTGGCCTTTTTCTCCCTTTTATTAAGGCTTTGGGACACACCCCTAGCCTTTAGGCAGGAAATAACAAAAACAGAAATTAACATGAAACAAACAGATAGAGGTTGCTTCAACCAATAATGTTTCAACTAAACAGTGAGTAATTAGCTCTGACCTTTCAGAGCAATTAAGGTTGGCCAGCCTTCTGGCTTCCTGTTTACATCCATTTAGTAAGAACAATGTTTGGTTTCTGACAAAGATCTTTAGCCTTTTTTTTTTTTTCTGACTTCTCTAATGTCAAGGACAGTGCTTTCTGTTCATTTGGTTACTCCTTCCCTTGTTGGCATCTTAGTTTCAGTGATTTGGATTCTGTCCACTTGGCCAGAGCCTGGTATGCTTCCTGAGTGACTTGGCCTCCTTTGATTCCTCACAGAACTATAGACCCCTCTGAGATCTGGTGTGATTTGCATTCAAACCTGTCTGGGTGATTTGCTGTTCTCTCTTCACTAAGGAAGTATCTCTGTGAGAACTCCTAGGCAATCTCTGCATTCCCTCTGAGAACTCAATCTGGGTGTGAGGAACCAACACTGACTCAGTGACCTAATTCCCAGGGCAAACCATGCTGTACAATTACGGGTATTTTGGGGTGGCAGTAGTCCAAATATGTATTGGGCAGCCAGCAAATCACCCACCTCCCAGAGACACAATAGTAAGATCTCCCTCTGCCTCTTGTTTTGGCATATCTCACATACCTCCCATCTCTTTAAGTGGAAGCTACAAGAGGAAAAATAGAAGTAATTACTTGCTCTCTTTATACTGTCTCTCCTTCTTTTGCCCTCATCTGTTCTCTAGTGCTAGCAAAAATATTCCTTTTCATATTCTCCACATTGTAAGAACACTCATGATCTGAGTTATTCATGCTTATTGCTGTTATGATAAATTGGGATGGTTGGTGAAAGAAAAAAGAAATTTGAAGAACTCTTTTATAACAATAATTTTACATCCTGAAACCTGAATATTATCTTATCTTTTTACTTTGCATTGCTTCTGTGATAGGATCCAGTCTTTTCTCAAGTAATTGGATGTCTTCAATGATCTAGAAAAGGCAAAAGAGAAAAATTACATTAAAGCTTTCTTTAATATTACTTTAATGGAAGAAATAGATATGGGCATTGTATTCAGAGAGAGTAGCATCTAATCTGTTTTTAGACAGAATAGTTGCTTGATGGGTTGATTTTTTTCTCCCCACTATTAAATTAGCTGGGATAATTTGGGTGAACAATATAGAAATCAAAATTTTTTCTGAAAGAAAGTCTTTTAATTCTTACAGTACTGTATTTAGGGACAAATTGTTATCATAATTTTATAATTGTATTCAAGGTTATTTTAAGTTTAGATTTATGCATTATAAACTAGGAGGAGGAGGAGTATTAATAAGTAGTCTGACTTATTTTACTTAGCATAATGCCCTATTATGAAAGAGGACTATTTATGATTGTTAAGCTATTTTATAAAAAAGTTGTTGGGCACAGGGTATGCACATAGTCTTAAAGTGTCACCCCATAGATTGATTGATTGATTATTTATTAATTATAATTGTTTAAAGTATTACAAGTAGTAGTACATATATCTCCTTTCCCCCCCCTATTAACCTCCCCCTGACCTTTCCTACCCCCAGTACATGCCCCCTCCTGCCCCCCCTCCCAGTGTTTTATATTCATTGGTTATGTATATATTATATATACATGCATACAAGTCCTTCGGTTGATCTCTTACAGCCCCCCCGCTCCTCCACCTCCCCTGCCTTCCTGCTGTAGTATGACTATTTGTTTAATGCTCCTTTGCCTCTGTATGTTTCCCCACCGATTCTTTTCTTTAAAAACAACTTGCCTCTGCAGACTAGAAATAAACCCATAAGAACAAAAAAAATGTTTGAGTACCAATTTCAATGTCCAATAGTTCTGAGTCCCAGTTTCAATGTCAAACAGTTCCTTATGTGTACACATCAGCAATGGTATCTGGATGGTGGACAAATGGTGGCAATGTAGGTCTGACCCTCTCTGGTTTGGTCCTAGGCATTCTGTAGCGACGCATAGCTGCTGACTGCTAGCATGGCAAGATTATTTATTAAATATAAAAGAAAAGAAAATACCAGTAAAATGGAGAAATAGGGTAGATATTTCCTAAACCAAGTGACCAAACTTAGCATTATTAGAAATTATACAAACTGATATGTGATTTATGTAATATATTATATAATACCATGGGAAACACACAACAATTAGTTTAGTATTCTTTTTTTTTATGACTATTAACAGATGAGGCCCACAGACTTATTTTTTCTTGGACACACCCACAGTGCGACCTTGGTGGCCTATGATCTTGGTGTGCTGGCCTGGAACATGAAGACCCCAGAAGTGATGCAGCCCTTTGTGGGTCCGAATTTTCTTTAGCTGCTCCAGGTCTTCACATTTGTTATCCTGACCATTGGCCAGGACCTTGCTGTATTTC
The DNA here is from genome assembly GCA_011751065.1 of Lasiurus cinereus. Taxonomy (NCBI): domain Eukaryota; kingdom Metazoa; phylum Chordata; class Mammalia; order Chiroptera; family Vespertilionidae; genus Lasiurus; species Lasiurus cinereus. Next base: position 15,483,835 of record JAAGEH010000426.1, read on the forward strand.
CCGTCTTTCACATCCTTCTATCTGTTCAAGAACCAGTCTGGAATCTTGTTCTGGCATGAGTTCTGCATAATGGTGATCACATGTTCCACCTCGTCCTCTGTGAGCTCTCCTGCCCTCTTGGTGAGGTCGATGTCTACTTTCCTCAACACCACATCAGCATATCCCTGCCCTACACCTTTAATTGCAGTAATGGCAAAGGCTATATTTCGCTGCCCACCAATATTGATGTTCAATAAGTACTCTCAAAATGTGCTGGCACTTCTCAGGAATCACTAGAGACATGATGGCAGTGGTATGAATAATATTCTTGGAAGAGCATAATATTCTTGCCCAAAACATTGAATCTTAATCTACTCATGAAGAAACAATAGGTGTATCCAGAATTTGGACAATCCTATATGATAACTGCCTTGGACTCTTCAAAAACTATTAATGACCTGAAAGGAAAACAAGGTAGGTGTGTGTGTGTGTGTGTGTGTGTGTGTGTGTGTATCTAGATTAAAGAACACCAGAAGAAATGGTAAGTAAATATAAGTGGATCTCTTATTTTTGTATCACTTAGTTTTATGGCCTAACAACTAGGTATAAAATATCTGTCGCATCCAGTAATAAGCATGTATTTTGTTTATGAGTTTGTGGGTCACTTGGGTAGTGCTGCTCCATGTGTGGTTATTTCAGAACATTAACTAAAGTTATATATATATATTTTTTGCCAGGGAAACTCTTTTCATAGTAATGATAGAAACAAATGGGCAAGCATATTTCAGGGCCTTGCTAACTTTAGGTCTTCTCACAGTCACATGGCTAAGACCAAATGCAAGAGAAGGAAAATGAATGGTTTTGAATACTTGTCTCAGAAAATAAATCTGGATCTTGGATCAATATTAAAGTAGTTACAATAGGCTTAATAGGGTAAATGAGTAAATTTAAATAATGACTATAATAAGATAGCTTATATAAAATTTATATTTCTGGATATGATGTAGATATTGTTATTATTTAGGACTTATCCTAATTCTTAGGAGATACATGTTAATGCTTTGAGGAGTAAAATATCATTATGGCTAAAACTTACTTCCAAAAAGTTCAGCAGCAACAACAAAAAAATTATGTATTTGTCTGTCTCTATCTACCTATAAAATGCAAACATGGAAAATATTAGCAATTGGCAATTATAAGTGCAGGGTGTATGAATGTATATTGTGCTAGTCCCTCACACATTTTCTTTATGCTTGAAGTTTTTTAAAATAGAAAACGTAAGTCAACATGTTTTCAATAAAATAAAATACCTGGATAGAAACTGTGGTATGCCAGAACTTGTCAGAAATGCTTTGGTCTTAAACTCTGGCAGAGCTTGAGCCAAAATTAAAGATTTCTTAAGTGAATAAGAGTCTGCAAAGAATATTGGATTCCCAACTTAGAGAAGCAAATTGGCCAACCTTTTGGAAGGTTGCACAATATTATTAGGGCTAAGAAACCTTTAGGGGAGTTGACTAATGGGCAAAATTACTCTATAACTTTGTGGTAATGAATTGTCTCTTTCTTACTTATGCCTGAAGGGGTCTGGAAGCCAAAAGTTCTCTCAACATCTCTAATTTATGGATCTTGGTTTAACAAACTACTTGCTTTTAATTCACTAGATAATCTTGGCACCTACTATTTCACTATTTTTCTAGTCACTTCAGTGGTATCATCTGTAGAGTAAAAAAAAATATATTACAGTTAACTAGAGAAAAGTCAGTAATTTGAGGAGGGAGCACAAAGTGGACAATCAGAAATATTGCCTTATACTTATGGAAAATTATCAAATGTATATAAAAGTATGTGAATACAAAAAAACTAGTCTTTTTTGTGGAAGTTGATGAGCTGATTCTGAAATTTCTATGAAAGAATGAAAGACTGAGAATGGTAAAGACACTTTTGAAAAAGAGTAAGAGGACTTGATTCATCAGGTGCCAAGTCTTTAGTAATTAACATGCTAGAGCATAATCTCAATTGGCAAATTATTAATGGAATTGAATAAATAGCACTGAAATAAAGCCACACACTAATAAAAATTAGATATATAAAAGAAGAATTCTAGATTAGAAAGGGGAAATTACTATACAACAAATTATGCAGAAACTATTGGTTATCTACATAGGAAAAATAAAGTTTCAAAGGTTTGCTACTATACACCACAAAGAAAAATAAATTTTAAGTAGATTAAAGATATATATTCAAAATGTATAATTTAAAACCCTTAGAAGATATAGGATCAAATAGTTAGGGAGAAAGTTCTGAAATAACTCAAAGGCTACAAATAAAAATGGTAAGATTAATAAATTTAATTGCAGTTAAAATTTCCTATCCTCGAGTGAGACCATTAAAAAATGAAGAGACAAATGACACTCCAGGAAAGGATATTTGCAAGGTTTATCCTACAATAATTAGTATCCAGAGCATTGAAAGAACCCTAACATTTCAATTTGAGAAACAGCTAAGTAGAAAATAGGCAAAAGCTATGAAGATGTCATTCACAGCCAGTAAGATAGAGGTAAAAAAGAACAAGTAAATTAACTTCACAGTGAAATATTATTTTACATTTTTATAAAAATTTAAAAATCCCATTTCATCACTAAATACTAGAACCCTTGCTATGGAGGTAGGGTAGGCAATCTCTGAAGGCTTTGATGGTTTAGAAGAATTGGGGAGCCAAAATCTTCAAGGGCATCGTCCAGCTGTAACCATCTTATAGATCACGGCCTCAAGTTTCTTTGGCCAGGAGTTAGTATAACAGACCTGCCTCAAGTTATCATTCAGTTATTTTTGAGAGTCTGCAACTCCAAATACTAAATTCTGAATTTAGTTTTTCGCTTTTTCTGCCCTTTCATGGTAGGGGATAAAGTCCTCTTTGTAAGCTACACAGTAGTCCCTTTATCCTTCATTGTTTAAAATTATAGTTAACCCTTGAACAATGGGGGCTAGGGGGACCAACTTCCCACCCACGCAATGGAAAATCCCCACCTGTAACTATAGTTGGCCCTCTACATAAGTGGATTTCCAGTCATGGAGTTGACCCTTGAACAACACAGGTTTGAACTGCATGGATAAATCTGAGTGTAGGTGGACCCACACATTTCATACAGTTTTGTTCAAGGTTCTACTATAATTGTTAATGACCCTTACCTTTCACTATCCCTCTGTAGAGCATCAATGCAACTTTGTGATAACCAGTGATTCCATAGTTCTTGTTGGCACCATTCTGCCCCCTTACCCCCAGTTCCCTTAATTCTCAAATTCCACAACACTGACCAGGATGGTCCTCTATGATAGAATACTTTTCCAAGTCTCTACTGATAAATGTTTAAGCAATTCACCCACTGTTTTGTACCATGTACTTCTGGTACTTCACACACCATCTGATTATTGTCAATGAGCAATCCAGTCTCAAAACCCATTTTACCATCTGTGTTCTTGGACTATGCTTAGTACCAACTGTGTCTTTGAGTCCTTTAGGCAGTAGATGGAATTAGGATTATAAGAGCTTTATTGGAGGGTAACATCTCTATGTACTAAAAGGGGAAGGGTGAGGATTGTGCAAGAAACGGCTCCATGATGTGAAGCTTACTAATAGTCTGTCTGGACAGACCCAATAAGGAGGTTCAGAATAAAAACCCATGAGAGGAATCTGACTTTGGGCATGGAGAAGGGGTTTGTTCAAGGAAGGACCAACTGGAACCCATGAAAACAAACTGGAAAGCCCTACTGTTTGTCTTTCATTGACCTCAAAGTTGCAACTATGGACGAAACTGGCATCCTTCACTGCAGAGCTGTACACCCAGGAGATGTAGTGAGAACTTGAGAAACTGAGAATCCAGCTGCTGTGAAAAGGTGAGCCAGTTCACTGTGTGGATGTGAAGGAGGGCACTCGCCTTGCACTCACTTTTAGAATACCATGGTTGCTGCTTCCCTTCTGCTTTCCAAAACTCTTATGCATTCTCTCTTCTCCAGCCCTTCCCTGGAATCAGACAGGGAAAAGGATGCTGGGAAACATGTTTCCATTGTAGCTAAGTTGAAGAAGCTAAGTATGTTTCTTCTTTTCACTTATATTCATTTTCTAATTAAAAATTACACACATACATTTCTTTTGAAGATTAGAAGCTCCTTAGGAATAGTATCATACCTTAAAAAAAGACATATTGTATCTTCAGTATCTTGCACACACAAATTCTCAATATCTATTTGTAAGTGAAGAATAAAAAAAGTAAAAAGAATATAAATTATGTTACTTGCTTTGTTCCTTCTCCTAAGAAGCAGCCCTTCCTCTTCTGAGAGAACCTTCTGGTAGAACACAAAATGAACATTAATGTTATTTGTTTTGAAAGAATACACTTAGTACTGCATATTTCCACAGCACATCTATCTTGGGTTCCATTTGTAGAGGCATATTATTCTCTAACTTTCCTATATTTCTCTGATTTGCTATTGAAAAATTCTCAGGTGGCCATACTCCATGGCACTATCAAATTGTCTGGATTTCTTTTTCTTACCTCTTCACAAGGAGTATCTTGCTATTCAGTATTTTAATTATATTAGTGACTTCCCTGAGCCTGTAAAGGATGAGATAAATTAAAGACAGCTATATATTCAGAGGATGAGTAGTATGACTTGGTACCTGCTATGCCTTCTCCCAAATAGTTTGGTCACTTTCCATGTATGAAAACAACTACCAGATGGCATGAGCAGCTGCAATCAGTTCTGTGCCTGAGTGTTGGGAACTGAGTAAAATGGCCTCTTACAGTCATGTTACTTAGCACATCTCACTGCGGTGGATGTACATTTTGCAATTTATTGTGTTAGGTGGTAACTTGGAGGAGCTCTGAATGTATTGAGTTTTTCTACACAGAGATGAACATGTATTGATTTTCATTAGCTTGCAGGTTTTCCATCTTATTATTTAGTCCACAGGCCAGGAGATCTCTTATGTTATTGATTTGCTTCTTTAGTCCTTACAGTGTATCTGCAGTTGATTTTTTAGACCCTCAAATAGCTCTGTAATGTTCTTATTTCCACTAGGGTAAGCTTATTTTTTTTTAAACTCCATATGTGGGAAACCCACTAAGTTTATTCTCTGTTGTGTGAAAAATAAAAAGAAGATGTCTGAGGCTTTAGGCATAAATAAAGGCCATTGTGCAAGTGATATATATTCATTTAAGATAATTTCAGAGAGAGGGTTAGCCATTTCTGTTGGTCATATATGTAGTGGTTGTGTTCATTGTTTCCTCTACCCAAAGGCTCCATTTATGACTTGGGACTTTGCCCACTATCTAGGTAGGCACCATGGAAATAAAGAACAAATATATCAAAGTTTTTATTTTTCAAGGGTTCAAAGGCACAATTGCATTGTAAGTCTGAAAATATGTTTCAAGGAAGCTACAGTTTTTCACCTATCTCTTTCTCCATCCAAGAGAAAAGGCTCTTAAGAGTTGGGGAAGTGGGAACAGTTTAAAAAGAAGTGTTTTATGGTATAGGAGCTCTGTGTTTTGTCCCTTGCTCCAGCCTGAGCCACATCTTGATAATAACAAATGTGAGAATTTGGGGATATCCAAGATAGGTAAGGCCTAGGGAACAGTGAGTCTCACGGTAGAATTCTCCAAGCCCATCATGGTGAAACAGTACAGAAATTCAGATGTGTTATGTCTAGGCATGAGGAGGTTGGAAACTGTCTACAGGTTTTCTGGAGTAGGGCAGGAGGCATCATAATGTCTGTGGCCTCTTGAGCTTATGTGGAAATTGGCTGGGGAGACAGCAATCTTGAGCAGGCAAAAGACTGATGGGCAGGAGAGCAAAGGCAGCTAGATCAGTCCCACCAGGGATGCGATGATAGCATATTTATGCTCCAGGAGATTGCCAGCATGGCAGCAGACATGCTGAAATGTCAGATGGAATAAAATTACCATCTGAATGGAGAGTAACTAGAACCAAGACAAATGTGGTTGAGCAAATGCCTCTTCCTTTTAAGGTAAATATAATTGAAAACAAAATTATCTCTCAACCCAGAAAACCTCTACAGAAAAGTATTAGAGAAAGAAAACACTTATTTTTTAATAAGCATTAAACCATAATGTGATGCACATCACAGGCCATCTGGTAAGAGATTAAAACTACATTTTATCTAGGCAAGCAGGCACAAATTTGATATACACTGAGTGGCCAGATTATTATGATCTCTGAATGCAGAAATATCTGGCTACTCAGTGTATATCCTATATAATAAAAAGCTAATATGCAAAATTTCCCCTTGACCAGGAGTTCGACCAGCAGGCAGGCCAGCCAACTGCCCATGTCCTCACCCCCTGGCCAGGCTGTCAGGACCATACCTATGCATGAATTCATGCACCGGGCCAGATCATAATAAGCTGGCCACTCAGTGTATATGTTCTGAAGATAAAAGATAACTAGTCACACACAGTTCATTCTAAATTTACCTGAGAGTTGGAATGATAATCTGTGTTACTTTATTGCCTTTATACAAAGGAAAATTTATATTTTTCATATCTTTATGACAGAAGATGCTTATACAACCTGGAGCCAGCTATCTGTGGAAATAAGGCCTCATCTCTCCCACAGAGCCTGGGAGAAGTGGGCAATATTCCACTTGATGTTTGCTTTTCAAAGCGATGGCTCCCAGGTCCTTGAGAAAGACATTCCTAGGTTGTAAAACAGTCAAGAGACTTGTTTTTTTAAAAAAGATTTACATAAATTTATAATTACAAATTTACCAAAAATATGCTCTAAGGAAAGGGAGGTGAAATGCCTCTTCCCTTATTTTTAACAGGGAAAATTAAACTTCTTGTTTTTAATTTTTGTCTTTACAAACCCACAGATATACTAATGGCTTTTAAACCCCCTCCCACCCCCCTTGAGCCTCAATCTTGTAATGGACAGGGGGAAAAATCACAAATACATTATTCCTCTTTGAGATATCATTAAATTTACAAGGTTTACATGGAACCTAGACAATTAGAACCTTGAGATAACATTTAGTTTAATCTCAACTTGTGTCCTAGGAAGCTGTGCCTGACCTATACAGAGTTACACAGATGTGCCTCCTTCCTAGATCCAAGAGCCACTGGTAGAGCCAAGGGTAGCCAGAGAGGCAGCCTCACCTGCCTCTGCACAATACCTGCACTTTTTATGTATATTATGATGGGCAAGAAGTTAGTAAATATTGCCTTATTACCTTTATTTCTCGGTCCTGCAGCATTACCTGGCAAGCTTAGAAATCACCGTTATCAGTGGTTAGCACAGTGCTGGCTTGATTAGCACATTATCTAAGCAAACATTATAAACAGATAGGAGATTTGATGGGGAGCTTTGATTGAGGGGAACAGCTAGGCATGTATACACAGCACAGCAGATTGGAATTGTCAGAAACTTGCAGTTATTTATTTAAATTCTGCTCAGGGTGATCATTAGGGAATCCATTTTGCAGAGAGAGACTAATTAATATATTTAAAATGTTACATCACATGGACAAGGTCACTTGTTTATCACTTACAATGGTAATGTGAAGTGGTGGTTGGGTATTTGAGCATCTTATAGTTATCTGGATCTGATATTTTATCTGCTGCTAACATCTTGAACCCCCAAATTCTCATGTTTCATTGATTGTGACAGAGTTAAGAAATTTTACAGAGCTATCATCAGTGTAAGGGACTATCCTGAAATGATCAAGGCTAAGCTTTATTTCAGAACACCTGACTAAAGATCCAAACTGCTTTTCAAGTTAGAAATGATGACCAAAATGAAAGCTCTTATTATTGGCATGTTAAATGTTTTCCAAGTGCCCATTTATTCCTATATTCAACATCTTTTCTGAATGCCTTTTATGTAGCAAGGACTATAATGGACTCTAGGACTATATGATGAACCAGACACAGCCCTGTACTTCAACGAGCTCACAGCTTTGTAGGGGGAAAAGACTTGTAAATAGATAAATTATAATACAACCTGCCTATAAATATAGAAATATCAACTAGGAAGGTAGTAGTTAACTTTGCTGAAAGTTTTAAAAATAAGGATATTCTATATTTCCCCCAAACCAGTGGTTCTCAACCTGTGGGTCACGACCCCTTTGGGGGTCGAACGACCCTTTCACAGGGGTCGCCTAAGACCATCAGAAAACACATATTTCCCATGGTCTTAGGAACCAACACACAGTTCCTCGATGTAGCAAAGTGTAGCAATGTAGTTTACTGTTGTCATATGAAGACTGTTGCCCATGCTATACCACGATTCAAAACAAAATTTCATTTATTTGTAATTAGAAATAAATATTTCACAATATATAATTGCATATTGTTTTTGTGATTAAGCTTTATATTCAATTTGTAACAACAAAAATACATCCTGCATATCAGATATTTACATTACAGTTCATAACAGTAGCAAAATTACAGTTATGAAGTAGCAACGGAAATAATTTTGTGGTTGGGGGTCACCACAACATGAGGAACTGTATTAAAGGGTTGCGGCATTAGGAAGGTTGAGAACCACTGCCCAAAACAATGTAATTTTGCTCTACTTTGCCTGGTGAGTTAGAGGTCCCAATATAAAACAGGGATCTTTAAAATTTGAAGAATTCAGACTGTTTTTATTTTCTTCTTCCCATCATTAGTCACATAGTCTTAAACTATTCATTCAATTAGTCCTTTTGAGTAAAGATGTCAATTATTTGCATAAACAGAATGCCTCCAGCAATATATAAGATGCCACTCTCAGATTTTATAATGTCTACTTGTCTTGAACAGTATTGTAATTAAATCTAATTAAATAGATTTATGGTTTGGAACACTAGTGGCCATGAATAAATAAATGCATGTCCCTTGAAGCTATTTGCTCAATTTATACTTTGTCTTTTAACTTGCTTCAGTTATACATATTCAGCTTAATGAATGGTTCATTTATTTGTTTGTTTATTTATTTTGGGGGGATGTATTTAAACTTGGAATTATATGCTCCTCATGTAGAAGATTTGATTTTACTACAGTTGTCTTTTGATCTCCTTATTCTTCCACTGGTTCCTGAAGATGGATTTATTGTAGGTGACATCTATTTAATTTCACTAGTAATTAAAGAAATACAGAGTTAAACAATAATCAGATGATATGTTGTTTGACTATTACATTATCCAGAAAAAAAATTAGATATCCAATGTTTGGCAATGATGAGGTGAAACAATACACCATTGGTAGCTATTAAATTGGTCTGCATCTTTCAGAACATAATTTGGTGTTACTTATAAGGAGAATTATAAGAGTTATACTCATTGATCTAATAATTAATTCCTTGTTAGTCACCCAGCATAAGTTATACATCAGCAGTTAGAAAAAAAGTTTTGTATGTAAAAATGATTATCATAGTATTATTTTTAATACCTTCAAACTGTCCAGCAATAGGATAAGCATTTAAATTAATGATGGTACATACATAATTTTAGAATATTATGGTAACATATATCATTTATTACTATTTTATCAGTAGTTTTTGAATGCTTTTGAGCCATGTGTGTGTAAGGCCTTAGAAGCATGTTTTCTTTTTTTTTAAATTGATTTCAGAGAAGAAGGGTGAGGGAGAGAAAGAGAGAAAGTGAGTCAGAAACATCAATGATGAGAGAAAAATCATTTGGCTGCCTCCAGTTTGCCTCCTACTGAGGATCAAGCCCACAACCTAGGCATGTGCCCTGACCTGAAATCGAACCATGACTTCCTGGTTCATAGGTTGATACTCAACTATTGAGCCACACTGGCTGGGCAGAAGCATGTTTTCCAACATTAATTATAGAGACACCATGTTTAAGAGCAAAGATTATCCACAAAATTCAAGAATATAATAATATAAATGTTCTCTATTAAAAACATAAATGAAATTAATCATACCTATAACTCTTACTCCACTGATTCTATATAATGAAAGCCTAATATGCTAAGTATCTGGTTGTCCACTTGTCCATTCAACCAATGAAAGTGTAATATGCTAATGATATGCTAAGGCCACTCAACCACTCGTTATGATGTGCATTGACCACCAAGAGGTAGACAGTAGACCTGTGGAGCAGTCACTATGATGTGCACTGACCACCAGGGAATGCTCCAACCAGTAAATAGCTTGCTGCTGAGGACCAGCCAATCAGGACTGAGCAAGATGGGCCAGACATGCTCTGGAGCCCTCCTGCATTCCCTCCTAGCTGGCCAACCTCATGCATCCCTCCAAAGCTCCAATCATGCACTGGTGGGATCCCTCAGCTTAGCCTGCCCCCTCTCACAATCTAGGATTCCTCGGGGATGTTGGAGAACCGGTTTCAGCCCATTACCTCAGGCCAGGCCAAGGGACCCCATTGGTGCATGAATTTTCATACACAGGGCATCTACTGTAAATATAACCTTGGTTAATTGAGTAATTGCACACATAGTTCAGGTTTATGGTAGATACTTCAAATGTTCTCAAAGTCATCCAGAGTTTTTCTCCTTTCCTTTTACCCCCAGGGCTGCCCTAAATATTAGAAAGAGGTTATGAAGCATCAGTTCATCAAGAGGAGTATAATCCTGCTCTTTATTTTTCTTGGTATTAGCTGCTATATCCTTTTCCTCCTAGCTTCTGTTAATCATGTTTTCTCTCAAAAGATGAGCACATTACCATTTGTCTCTTGTGATAATTTTACTTCCTCTATTTCCTTTCTTGTCTCAGCATCCTCTAAGTCTCTCTGTATCTGTCTCTCATCCTCTCTGGCATTTCTGGTACTCTTTTAGATTAAAGGAAATTTTCATTATTCGTACTTCCCTTTACTTGGAGCAGCAGAAAGGGCTAGGGAGCTATCTGCATAAACTGTACACTTCCTACGCTAATGTGGTTGCACCATGAGAGAGGCTGGTGGGGCTTTCAATAGGAGCCGTGGCCAGCCTGAAGTTTCATCCAGCAATTGCTGAGATCTCCGCTGCACTTACAACTTTGGGGTTCTGTAGCCCTGCTCCCCAGGACTCAGAGCACATTTGCAGGGGAAGAAACAAATGCTTCTTTTAAATTACTAGAACTTCATCTCTTAGACCTTACTGATTCTCATTTCTGATAATGATTCCTTGCTTGAAAATAATCAATGTCTTGCTTATTGAAGAACTTTCTAATGAAACATACCGATTTTTCTATCCCCTTTATTGATGTGGTTCCTCCTCCCCTAGGTATTTTATTTACTATGTCCACTGAGTTAACTAGTAAGTTTGAAGGTTTCCTTAGTAATGCTTCCATTTTTCATGGCACCATGGAACAGCAATGCATAACTCATAATTGAGTTCTGAAAGCAACCAGAGCACACAGATTTTACTTCCTAAAAGACATTTCAAAGATTCTGAAGAAGAGCAGCATTTTGTCATAACCAAGTGGGGATTCACTCCTACATTAACTAAACAGTAGAATAGGCAAAGGCATGGAAATGGCTGCAGATTTAATACTAGTTAAATTCCCATAAGGTTGATTTGTTAAGAGAGCCAAAATTTATAAGAAAAAAAGTATATTTTTTACATGAGTCCCTTGAAGTTTATGACTTTTTAAATATTTAATTTATATTTATATTATCTTAATTGTGTTTGTGTTTCATTGGTATCCCCACAATGCTTGCAGTCAATATTATATAATTGAGTATTTTTTTACACCCCAGTTTCATAGGGCCAGATGAGGGAGATGACCTCAGTGCAATAATAGGCTCAAAGTGCACTATTTGGAAGAAAGGAATATGTTGCCTCAGTGAAATACATTTTCTTATGTAGAATATGACACAAAATTAGCAATTCTTTCTGGGAAAGTATTTTGTTGTGTTTTTGTTTTTCAATCTTACTTGATAAGAATATTCTACCTTCATTTGCTTCACTTTAAAGAGGATGTTCAAATAAAAAATTTGGCATTTTTGATAGCACCTAAGTTGTACTTCGGTTAGTCAGAATTTGGGTAAACATAAACCAATCTATATAGAACAAGTACCACTGTTGGCTTTTCTAGTATTTATAAATTAACTTGTTGAAGTTTAAGTTCTGGCTATTTATTCAAAACAACTACAATTATATTAAAATTATTTTTTAAAATATTATAGGATTGTCTGTTAAAGCCTGAAATCATACACAATCATACATAATGCTGTCAATGCCATCTTCAAGCAATTATAAAACAATAAAGTAATATCTCTTTTCAGATGTTATACACATCTTATATAGTCGCAGAGGAGCTACTCAGGTTTTGCTTTCTCTGTTTAGTATCTTAAATAGACTTATATATAAAACAATCTTAGCTATTCTTTTTTAAAAAATATATATTATTGATTTTTTACAGAGAGGAAAGGAGAGGGATAGAGAGTTAGAAACATCGATGAGAGAGAGAGACATCGATCAGCCCTCTCCTGCACGCCCCCTACGGGGGATGTGCCTGCAACTAAGGTACATGCCCTTGACCGGAATCGAACCCGGGATACTTCAGTCTGCAGACCGACACTCTATCCACTGAACCAAACCGGTTTTGGCGCTATTCTTAACATATATTTTCATCTAGTTATGCTTTTACCTTTTTATAAAAAAAAACAGAGCAATGTTGGCTACATATAAGCATGTCTCCATGTAAGGAAGAGGCTGCAAAATGATGGACCACACAATGTGTTAAAATTGAGAAATTTCTTATAAAACCCTAATTTCTGACTTCTCTAAAAAAAAAAAAACCAAAATAACCCAAAACTTCTATGATCTAGTAACCAAGGCCCACATTTCTCCACTGCAACACTTTATGACATTGTTTTCTACATAAATGCAAATTCTCACATTAGCCCAGAGGTAGTAATTATATTCATTTTATAAACAAGGCTCAGAGGAGTTAAGGCCAAAACTACAAATTAAGTTGGTGGTAGAGCTTGTTTTTAAGCCTAGGTAAGTCTGGCTACAAAGACTGAATACTGGTGGCATGTTTATGTAAGCAAACACTGACATTATTGAAAGACATATTTCTGTCCTTGACCTGGAGGTTACCTACTCTCTAGAGGAGAATGTAAACACTATAAATTTGAATGCAAATTGTGTTTCAATCAGTATGTACATTTTTCTGAAAAGAGCTATAGTTTTCATTAGATTTTCAAGAGGGACCAAGGAAGAGAGAAGTCTGTGAAGGAGGGCAGCCCAATGATGATGTCACAGCATGTTGGCTGTCATTGGCAGGTCAGGGAGCAATGAGGAAAAGCATCATTTGAAAAGGCTCACTTAATATCTTAAAAAAGTATACATAAACATGATTACTTAACACCTTTTGAACAATATTTTATTGCTAAAATTTATAAAACACATAGCTCCTTTCAAAGTATATAACTTTAGGACATTTCCAAAGGACATATATAGGTAACACACAAAACAAAAAATACATAATAAACTAAAAATCCAAAAATCCAAACTCATTAAACTTTAGTAGTGATTAAAGAAATACAAATTAGAATAAGAAAGTATCATTGGCTATCAGATTGGCAAGTTACAAATAGTAAAAGTGATAGCAAAAGTAAGGAGCATATAGGGCTTATTTATATTTTATTGATGGGTATTCACACTGATACAGTTATTCTGAAGAAAAAGTTTTTCTTTTGAAATTGAGCACTATGGCTCAATTTTTTTATGAATACATATATCATTTGACTATTAGGAACTTGTCAACTAAGCAATTGATATTTTATGCAAAGATGTTTTTGTAATATTTCTTGAAGTGTGGTTTCAAATACTCAAAATCTTATATATTTATTGTGTTTAGATAACTAATGCAAATATTTAAAATGATGGCAGAAAAATATATAGAGACTAGAGGGCTATACATGAAATTCATGCATGGGGTTGGGCTGTCCCTCAGCCCAGCCTGCACCCTCTTCAATCTGGGACCCCTCAAGGGATGTCCAACTGTCCTCTCACAATCCAGGACTGCTGGCTCCCAACTGCTCACCTACCTGCCTTCCTGATTGCCCCTAACTGCTTCTGTCTGCCAGCCTGATCACCCCCTAACCACTCCACTGCCAGCCTGATTGATGCCTAACTGCTACCCTGCCAGCCTGATTGCCACTAACTGCCCTCCCCTGCAGGCCTGGTCCCCTCCAACTGCCCTTCCCTGAAGGCCTGGTCATCCTCAACTTCCCTCCTTTGCTGGCCTGGTCACCCCTAACTGCCCTACCCTGCAGGCTTGATTGCCCTCAACTGTCCTCCCTTGAAGGCCTGGTCCCTCCCAACTACCCTTTCCGGCTGTCCAGCTATGACCATATGGAAACAGCCATCTAGTGTGTTGTAGTAATGGTCAATTTTTATATTACTCTTTTATTAGGTAAGATGGAGGCCTGGTACACGGGTGGGGCCTGGCTGGTTTTCCCTGAAGGGTGTCCCAGATCATGGTGGGTGTTTCTTTGGGGCATGGGGTAGCCTGGGTGAGAGGCCTGTGGTGGTTTGCAGGCTGGCCATGTCTCTCAGCAACCCAAGCAGAGGCCCTGGTATCTGGGATTTATTTATCTTCTATACTTGAAGCTTTGTAGCTTTCAGCGAAGACAAGGGCATGCCAGGGCTGTGGGAAGCTTGGCTTCCTACATTCCCAGAGGCAATTCAAGCCTCCTGCTCTCTCCAGCTCCGTAGCTGCCACCATTTTTGGGGGGATTTATTTATCTTGTATAATTGAAACTTCGTAGCCTTAACCGGAAGCCAAAGCTGGCTAGTGTGGCAACCCACCATTGCTGGGGAAACCCAAGCCTCCTGCTCTCTCTGTGGCTGCACCCATCTTGGTTGGGTTAATTTACATATTTGCTCCTGATTGGATTGTGGGTGTGGCTTGTGGGCATAGCAGAGGCATGGTCAATTTGCATGTTTCTCTTTTATTAGTGTAGATAATGAAAGATGTTCATGACCCATCCTATAGAAGAAAAGCCTTATATGCTAAGTGTCCGGTTGTCCAGTAGGCCGTTCAACCAATCAAAGCATAATATGCTAATGATATGCTAAGGCTGCTCAACTGCTTGTTATGACATGCATGGGCCACTAGAGGGCAGACGCTCCAACTCATAGCTTCGCTTGCTGCTGGGATCCAGCTGATCAGGACTGAGTGAGATGGGCTGGACACTCCCTTGATCCCTGCCCTGCTGGCCAACCTCCCCCATCCTTCCCTGAACCTGATCATGCACTGGTGGGGTCCCTCAGTATGGCCTGCACTCTTTTGCAATCTGGGACCCCTCAGAAGATGTCGGAGAGCAGATTTTGGCCTGATCCTGCAGGATTCCAATTATTAAATGGAAAAGTAGGTTACAAAATAGTTTTTGTCTGACATGAACCCATTTTTACTATAATTTATTTATATAAATTATATGTGGTAAGAAAAGTCTGGAAAATATAGTAATCTAAAATATTAGTGGTGGCTATATCTGAGCATTGATATTATGGTGATTTTTTTTTTGTAAAACTAAAGTTTTATTTATTTTTTTATTAATGTGTTACATGTATACATATCTTCCCATTGCCCCTCCCGCCTCCCCAGGCATACCCTAAGCCCTCAGTGTTTTGTGTTCATTGGTTATGCTTAGATGCATGCATACAAGTTCTGTGGTTGATCTCTTATCTACTCTCCTCTCCCTAACCTTCCTGCTGTAATTTGACAGTCTGTTCGATGCTTTACTGCCTCTGTATCTATCTTTTTGTTCATCAGTTTATGATGTTCTTTATTATCCACAAATGAGTGAGATCATGTGGTGTTTATCTTTCATTGACTGGCTTATTTCACTTAACATAAGGCTGTCCAGTTCCATCCAGGTTGCTGCAAATGGTAAGAATTCCTTTATTTTATGGCAGCATAGAATTCCATTGTGTAGATGTACCAGTTTTCTGATCCACTCATCTGCTGACGGGCAACTAGGCAGTTTCCAAATCATAGCTATTGTAAATTGTGCTGCTATGAACATAGGGGTGCATAAATCCTTTCTGATTGGTGTTTCTAGTTTCTTAGGATATATTCCTAAGAGTGAGATTCCTGGGTCAAATAGGAGTTCAATTTTTAGTTTTTTGAGGAAACTCCATACTGTTCTCCACAGTGGCTGCAACAGTCTGCATTCCCACCAGCAGTGGACGAGGGTTTCTTTTTCTTTGCATCCTCGCCAACACTTGCCGTTTGTTGATTTGTTGATGATTGCCATTCTGACAGGTGTGAGATCGTATCCCACTGTCGTTTTGATTACAGTGATTTTTAAGTTCATTCTTTTTATTTACTTTTATTTGTTTTAAATTATACAATAATAATTTAGTGCTTATGCAGTTAACATTTATTAAAACTCCATTAACTTACATATATCAGATGCTCAATGTAATTATTACATGTTTTAAAGATTTATCTTTTTCTTGGTTTTCATTTTTCCAATCTTATAATAGGCCTCCTTTTCACAATATTTTTTTTTGCTCATTTTATAAAGCCTGAAACTTTTTTTTGAAGAAAACCATATAACTTGCCATAACACATTTCCATAACTTGATTTAATCATACAAAGCTGCCAAAAACACTTAAGGAGTTGCAGTTTTCACTGAAGCCACATGGTGTTCCAGGAAAGTGAAGTCAAAATAGAATGAAATGAACTAAATGCCCAAGATAGGCAAGCATGCCAATGTGCCAACATAGAACAGTTCCTGTGGTGACATGAAAATACAAGAACATTAATTGAATTCACAATGGAGTAAAATATACAGTGGAGATTCATGTTAAAGTAGCGCTTTTTTTGTAAACAACAACAAAATGAGATTTCCTAATGTCATAGTCTCATAATCAAAGATGAATTCTTTATAAATTGCAATCTTATAAACTATTTTTTATCCTTCAGAATTTAGCCCCATTGTCCCTATTTTTTTTTTGATATTTTTCTGAATAATTTAGGTCAGTGGTTGGTAAACTCTTGAGTGAACAGAGCCAAATATCAACAGCACAATGATTGAAATTTCTTTTGAGAGCCGAAAACCGACTTCTGCGCATGGACAACGAAGTTTCAATCATACTGTATGTGTGCATCCGCACATGGTATTTTGTGGAAGAGCCACACTCAAAGGGCCAAAGAGCCGCATGTGGCTCCTGAGCTGTGGTTGCTTATCACTGATCTAGGTTTGCAGTTCACTGTATTTCTTAACATTATTGAATCACTAGAGGCTGGTGCATGAAATTTGTCCAGAGTTAGGGTTCCTAGCCTGGCCAGCAATCAGGGCTTACCTTTGGGGTGACTGGTGGGGTGATTGGGGGCCCCCGCTGGCACCTACCTGCCTTGGCTGCCTTGGTTGTGGGAGCTGGCATTGAGCTTCTGCCCCTGGTGGTCAGTGTGCATCATAGTTACTGGTCATTCCACCAGTCATTCTGCAGTTCAGTTAATTTGCATATTAAGCTTTTATTATATAAAGGATACTTATGATTATGGGTCTCTCCCACTTGACTAAGGCATGGGTAGGAAGTAGGCATAAGATTGTCATTCTATTTGTAGCCTCAGAAAGGTGACTTTGGTTCAGAGTAAGTATTTAGGAAAAGGTTTTGAATGAAAGCACTAAATATATATACAGAAATAACGTTAAAACATTTTAGCTGAAGAATTAGCAGAGTATCTATCATCAATACTTTTATTAAATCAAGAGATAGGCTAAATGACTTTGCTTTACATAAATAAAAAAATCTAAGAATGCAACATGGCTTTAATTTCAGGATACATACTTGTGTGTACACACACACACACACACACACACACACACACACACTGTTTTCCAGACAGTTGCTTTGGGGAAAATGAAACTGAGCTTCATATATTTTTACAGCAACCAAACACCTAAGTGCCTATGTTTGGTAAAACCTTTCATGAACCAATCTGTACTCCATTACTAATTAAATTAAAAATCAGAGTAATAGAAAAAATAGCCTTTTTGAATAACAAGATTGCTTGAAATATACATTATCTCCCCTTATGATCCCCACAATGTTTCTAAGTGCCATTGGGTATCCATTGTAGAGTTCTGAGGCCTCAGAGCAACATCTTGCAGGGCAGAAACAGCAAAAAGAAACACAGAAGGTAGCTTGCAGCTTCAGGGACAATTTGTGTGTGAATTGCTAATTGTAACTTCCCTGCCTCCCTGCTTGCCTGCCTGCCTGCCTCTCTCTCCCCCTCCCTTTCATTTTTCCTACCTTGCCTCTCTCTTATTTTAAGTGGAAAAAGCAGAGGTGAGACATTTGATTCTTGCTTTTGTCTTCTGTCATTTCTGCTTTTCATGTGTGTATCATTACCATTCATTTTAGGATGGAGAGTGGCTCAATGGACAAGCTCTTGACAGCATCAGGTGACTAAGGAGAGTGCACATTTTATGTTGATGTTCTTCCAACATTCATTGCCAGTGTTTCTGGTCAGAGCCCCAAAATCTCATTAGGAACACCACCCCTCCTCCCCAGTCCATCTGTGTGGATCAAGCCGGCTCCTGTTAACTTCTTGCTTAAAGAGTGTGTATGTGACCTAAGCCTAGCTAATCGGCATATTCCATCTCTTTACACACAGTGATTGATTCAATGTCATGAAGCCAGCGAAGAGCAATTTTGGCTCAAATGTGATGAAACTCACATAAAAAGGAAACTGTCTTTCCAATAGACTTGAGTCTGATGGAATATAAATCTGAAGTTTCCAGAGCAACTGTGTGGATGGAGTGAGCCTGCCTGGGCATAAGCCAACTTGGAGGAATATAGTGCTGAGAGATGGAGAGGGAAGGACACTTGGACACCAGCTTTGGGCATCTGCACCCACTTTATTGAAGCAACTCTTGAGCTTCTCATTTATGTGGCCAACTGCATTTCCTTTTCTTTAAAGCACATTTGACTTGAGTTTTTGCCTTTTGCCACAGGAAGAATATAACAGAGGTGGAGTTGGGCCTCTTGGCAAATCCCAGTCTCCGGACTGGTAAAGTCCTCAGTTGCCTCATGTATAGTGTAAAATGATTGAACTAAGGTAGATTTTACACTTTGGTATAGAACATACTTTATTTTTTCAAAGAGAATGTTATATGTCAAGTCAACCTATAAAACAAAGTAAGCTCAGCTGGTGTGGTTTAGTGGTTGAGCATCAACCTATGAATGAGAAGGTCATGATTCAATTCTCGATCAGGGACATGCCTGGGTTGCAATCTCAATCCCCAAGAGGCAGCCAATCAGTGATTCTCTCTCATCATTGATATTTCTATCTCTCTCTTCCTCTCTGAAATCAGTAAAAATATTTTTTTAAAAAACCCACAAAGTAAAATGCTTTATTGAATCAAAAGTATAGGACTCCAGGAGCCTGCTCACCTGTCAGTAGATAAAAAACTTAAAACCACAGGATAGTATGTCCTTTAACATGTTTTTCTTTATTATTCTGTGATTTCTAATTCCAGGAGGGTTTGTTAATGTCCATATGAATGTTTCAGTATGAAATTCATAAAGTTTGAGGGGATGATTTAACTAATGGGGTGGTGAGATGGCCACTGGTAGAAGGATATCCTGCAGTTGGGAAGTTTACCAGAGTAAACTCAACTATTGTACCAGTAGCAGCACCAGAGTATACCCTCTAGGTTGTGGTTATTAACTGTGTTTCATTTATAAAAGTTATCTCCGGCGGAGCAGGGAAATATCTGACCTGTCCATTATTTTGTGTGTGGTTAACTATTTCTACCAAGAGTTCTGATTGGAATGGTTAGGAAGCAGTTCTTTTACCTTATGTGTGAGCAAGGCCTTCATTTCTAAAATGGATTAAACCAATATGCTGAGTGATCCATTTCTTCTTTTCACATTGCATTTGGATTTCATTACTGGAGATGTCAAAAGGCCATTTTCATTTTGGACTCTGGAAAGGTCATTTGTTACTCACATTTTTATTTCCCAGCTCTTGTTTTGATGAGGAGGAAGAAAAAAGAGTATGCCAGTATTTTTTGATTAGTCTCACTATGAATTCATTATTTTCTGACTGTGCCTGCTGGGCTTCAGACTCTAATTGTATCTGTCAACATGGTAAAAAAACATTTTGGATTTAGTAAGACCACTGCAGACTATTAGCCATTTCAGAAGAGGAAGCTTCAAGTCTTTGGAAGTGTTCCTAAGTTTAAGACATCAGGGATCCCATGGAGAAGCATTGACATAGCATAATAGATAAATTAACTTCTCACTATAGGAAAGTAAAGAAAATAAGGAAAATTTTCATGACATTATTGTTATGGATAACTTTAGCCATGACTTTGAAAATGATAACTATGAAAATAGTGATAGTTATTAATAATCTTAATAACTCAGAGGTTTCATCTACCTCAGGCTATCATATTGACAGTTTTGATTTCGAGTAACAGAGTCTAAATTTTATTCCAAGAAAATAAACTGAATTCTTGTACGTGGCAAACAGCCTTTGTTTGTTTAAATCTTATTTTTATAATACATACATAGTACCACTACAGAAAAGTACTTGATAAAAGCTTCTGGTTAACATTCAAAGCAGTTTTTGCCAGGAAATATAATATTAAAATACTTAAGAATTCAGAAGACTTTTGGGGGAAAATATAGGCAACATGGCTACATGGTGAATGAGACTGATGGCCTCTAAAAATGCCTATTAGCAAACAAAAGGCATAACTATGGTATATGCATCTTCCTAAAGTTTATTCTTAGAACCAGAAAAATAAAACAACCTGGAAGGAGACAACAGAGTAAAATTCTTATTTTTTACATACTGATTTTTTTTAAACTGGAAAGACCTGAAAAAATATTTAAGAACCTAACAATCTGCTATCATCTTATCCATTTTATATTTTTTTAGATAAGTTAAAATTTTAGTCATTACTTTTGAAAAAGTATTTTTTTTCCACTTCCAAAAGCACAAGACATATTCTCTTCCCTTGGAAAGTGACCTTTATTTTTGTAACTTCCAATAATCCTCTAAGATCAATACTTAAAAGAGACATAGGAATTTTAAAATTCTTTTGTCTGTGTAAATGGGTCATTTTTTTATGTTCATGATAATAATACAAATAGCTTTCAATTTTGTGAGTAGCCAGGTTCTTCACATTTGTAGCTTTTATATTGTAGAAGATTTATCAAAGGGCTCGCATTTTGGCCTATTGTGATAATCATGTTGTTAACTTGAAAAAGCATAAGAAATACTTCTTTGACATTGTCTTATATTGAAATGAAAAATTGATTTATTGGGAAAATATATTTGACTAGTGACCCAGTACATGAAATTTGTGCATGGGGGTGTGTGTCCCTCAGCCCAGCCTGCACCATCTCCAATCTGGGACATCCCTCTCACAATCCAGGACTCCTGGCTCCCCATTACTCACCTGCCTTCCTTCCTGATTGCCCCTAATCATCCTCTAACCCAGCGGTTCTCAACCTGTGGGTCGAGACCCCTTTGGTGGTCGAACAACACTTTCACAGGGATCGCCTAAGACAATTAGAAAACACAGATATGATTCATAACAGTTGCAAAATTACAGTTATGAAGTAGCAACAAAAATAATTTTATGGTTGGGGGTCACCACAACATGAGGAATTGTATTAAAGGGTCGTGGCATTAGAAAGGTTGAGAACACTGCTCTAACCACTTCCCTGACAGCCTAATTGATGACTAACTGCTTCCCTGCCAGCCTGTTTGATCATAACTACCTTCCCCTGCAGGCTTGGTCACCCCTAACTGTTCTCCCCTGCAGGCCTGGGTTCCCTCCCGCCTCCCTCAACTGCCTTTCCCTGCAGTCCCAGTCGCCCCCAACTTCTCACCTCTGCCAACTTAGTCACCCCTGCCTCCCCTGCAGGTTTGATCACCCCCAACTGCCTTTTCTTGCAGGCCTGATCCCTCCCAAATGCCCTCCTTTGCTGGTCATCTTGTGGCAGCCATCTTGTGTCCACATGGGGACAGTCATCTTTGATCACATGGGGGCAGCCATCTTGTGTATTGGAGTGAAGGTCAATTTGAATATTATTCTTTTATTAGATAGGATAGAGGCCTGGTGCATGGGTGGGGCCTGGCTGTTTTGCCCTGAATGGTGTCCTGGATCAGGTTAGGGCATGGCACAGGCGGGGTGAGGGGCCTGTGATGGTTTGCAGGCTGGCCACACACCCCCATGACCTAAGTAGGGTCCTGGTATCTGGGATTTATTTATCTTTTATAATTGAAACTTTGTAGCCTTCAGCAGAGCCAAGCCTCCTACTGGCTTCGTGGCTGCAGCCATCTTGGTTGGGTTAATTTGCATAATTCTCCTGATTGCCTCTAGGCATGACTTGTGGGTGTAGTGGTGGTAGGGTCAATTTGCATATTACTCTTTTTTAAGATAGGATATTTTATGTATGATATATTCGTATGGTTAACAAGTAATTAATATGAGCATATTAAATACCAGGCACTGGTCTAGGCTCTGAGAATAAAGTAGCACACTAACAGACCAAGTTTAGTGCTCACAAAAGAACTTATATTCTCATGAAGGAGATAATTAATAAGCAAGCAAGTAAAACATGTAGTATCTCGGAGGAAGAGTTCTGGAGAAGAAAAGTGAGATGGGGCAAATATAAGGGCAAGATGAAGGAATTGCCATCATGTTGAGCAGGGATTAGTGTTATGGGGGAACTTTCAGATTTCTGTGTTGTTTTATTTTATTAGTGCATTATCTCTTCTAATACACTGATGTCTCCAAAAGGGCAGGGCTCTGTCATTATTTACTGCTATCTTTCAAATTTTATAACAATGTCTAATATATAAGTGCTCAGAAATTTGTGTAATGGACAAATCTTACAGATTATAATCTAGAATATTGTTAAAAATGGAATTAGTGGTATCAACCACAAAAATAATTTACAGGAAGAACTAATGCTTTAAACAAACTGAATAATTAAAAATTATCAGTTCAAAGTTGTAAGAATTTTCTGCAAATTAAAAGGAAGTCAGTATCTAGTACTCAACTATATTATTTGATACAACAAAAATAATGAGATGTTTCCAGAATAACATTTTCTAAATTGTGTTATAAAGAATACTCGGTGCAGTGAGATAGTGTGATACTCCATTAAGACAAGTTTTATGTAATTAAAAATATGTAGAAAGTTAATTAGTGTAAGTTATTTCGTAGAATATCAACAAAATTCTAAAGTTTATATAGAGAGGTAAAAGACTGAAAAAGGTAGAACAATATTGAAGAAGAAAAACAAAGTTGGGAGACTGTACTGCCAAACCTCAAAATTTACTATAAAGCTATCATAATCGAGATAGAATAGACAAATAGATCAATGGAACAGAAGAGTCAGCCCAGAAATAGGCCCACATAAATACAGTAATCTGCTCTTTGACTAAGGAGCAAAGGCAATACAATGGAGGAAAGACAGTCTTTTCAACTAATGATACCAGGACAGCCTTACACTCTTTACATATAAAGGAGTTGAACAGTTTAACAGCAGCAAACAAGGAAATGGGCAAAGTTTCTGAATAGATACTTCTCCAAAGAAGATATGCAAATAGTCAATAAACATATGTAATGATGTTCAACATCATTATCTCTCAAGGATATGAAAATAAAAACCCCATTGAAATACCACTTTACACCTGAGAGTGTGGCTAGAGTAAAAAAGACAGATATTAACATGTGTCACCAAAGATATTGAAAATTGAAACCCTCATGTACTTCTTTTTTAAAAAAATATTTATTTTATTGATTTTTTTTTTACAGAGGAAGGGAAAGGGATAGAGAGTTAGAAACATCAATCAGCTGTCTCCTGCACATTCTCCAATGGGGATGTGCCTGCAACCAAGGTACATGCCCTTGACTAGAATCGAATCTGGGACCATTCAGTTCACTGACTGACTCTATCCACTGAGCTAAACCCATCAGGGCGGAACCCTCATGTATTTCTGTTGGTAATGTAAATTGGTGCAACCTCTTGTGAAAATAGTTTTGCAGTTCTTCAGAATGTTAAGCATAGAGTTACCATGTGATCGAGTAATTCTCCTGTGTATACAGAAAGCTAAGGAAGTTAAAACATATGTTTACACAATAACTGATACTTGATAGTTACTTTAGTATTTTTCATAAGACCTCCAAAGTGGAAATAACCCAAATGTGATTAATGTTTCTCTCTTCCCCTCTCTCTCTCTTAAAAAATCAATTAAAAATATTTAGGAAATGTCAGTGTTATTGGTGCCAAAGTGCAAGCATGGTGATGGCAGATCCTGTGTCTATCTTTCACATAATTGGATCTTCAAAACTTAGGGCAGTGTCTGTCACAGAGCAAAATCTTGATAAAATATTTGTTGAATGATTACGGAAAAGAGAATATTAGTTTCTTTACTGTAAAACTTTTTAGAGACTTTAATATGCATGTAACTCTCCAAGAGGGGAATTAACATGTGCAGACTTTGTATATTAGATCTCTTTCCATTGCAAGTGAGAAGCATGAAGTCAGATAGCCTAAGCCCGTGGTCAGCAAACTGTGTCTCCCAAGCCACATGCAGCTCTTTGGCCCCTTGAGTGCGGCTCTTCTACAAAATACCACGGCCTGGGTGAGTCTATTTTGGAGAAGTGATGTTAGAAAAAGATTAAGTTTAAAAAAAATTGGCTCTCAAAAGAAATTTCAATCATTGTACTGTTGATATTTGGCTCTTTTGACTAAAAAGTTTGCTGGCCAATGGGCTAAGCCAAAGAAGAATCTTTTGAACTATCAATGAAAGTTTGTAGTAAATTTGGATTTAAGTGTGCTTGAATATCATGACTCATGTGATGTCACCTAGGCACTCTACTTTGTTATGGTTTGTTGTTTATAGACATTTTTTTTCCACATCATGACCATTAATAATTTTGGCTTATTTTATTCAATATGATTATTCCAGCAAGAAAGATCTTTTTCTCTCTCTACCTTGTTAAAGAAATAAATTCTGAAACTAGCCTTGATTATCCTCACTCTATGTGGGCTTGTCTATGAATCATTCACCATGGCTAGAGGAATGTATTGATTTGTTTAGTCAGTTTAGCTCTAATACTTCCCTTGGAAATTGGGAGTGGGATAGTTCTTCAGGCAAAAATGAAACCATTATAAAATATGCAATTCAGAAAAGGAGGAAATTAATGTTGGTTGCAAAATATACTCATGCATTAAATTAAAATCTGTTCATATAATTTCTGTGCTTTGTAAATTAAAATAGAATCCTATCACTACTGCATTTAATTTTTTTTAGATATTTATTTTTTGAATCATAATTTCTCAGACTTGGCACCCATAAAAAGTGGGATTCTACAATATGGGGTAAAGTGAACATTGCTCTGAAGAGAGCCATCAGGACTCTATGTAATGTTGAAGGTGGTAGAGGATCTGGGTAATATTACCCAGACTTCAAGATAATGAAGTGTATACATGTGGTTGTCTGGGCCTGTGTATGTGCCTAGGTAGATAAGAATAAAGAATCATTAGTGGTGATGGGTGCCAGTGGAAGGGCCATTTCCTCCTTCCCTCCTTTTTTCTTTTCTCATTCTCTCTTTTTTCTTTTGAGACATTGTGAGGATTAAGTAAACCAATTACATGTAAAGCACTTAGGACAGTATCACATAGTAAGTGCTTAGTAAATGTTAATTATGGCAATGATAATTAATCATCTAATGCACCTAATTCTTGCATTTTAATGAGATGACTGCTACAGCTTTTTATTTTAAAAAAATGTCAGTTTCTATAAAGTAGTCATAGAAAAATAAAGTATCATAGAGACAGATCATAAAACATATATATTTGTATATGTGGTTATATTTAGTTAGGATGAATGATATGATTGTAAAGATCAAGATAATACTGTACAAAAACTTTATTTAATTTTGAAATAGTCTTGATACTTCATTCTATCCCCACCGACATTGCTGATTCAAATGCTTTTTTTCCCCTCTTCTACACTCTACCAGCTTTCTAATTTGTTGTTCCCAATACTGGCTTCTGTGTGCTCAAATTCACCCTTCACACTACAGCAAATAACAGTATAAAATAGAATTGAGGTTCAGCTATGATAGAGTAACTGGGATTTGCTTCTCACTGTAAACAACTAGAAAATTGGACAAAATGTATGAAATAAACAATTTTCAAACATTGGATATTAGGCAACATAGGACTACGATTCCTGATAAAGGGAACACAGGCAAGATGAGCATTAAAATAGCATCATATTTCAGTCTACAGGCACTTTTCAGACAATGGTGAAATGAGGAATCAAAAGCAAAGCATGGAGTTTTTTTTTTTTAACATTGAATTGAAGAGAGAAAAACTAAAGTTTGAGGAGGTCAAAGAAGTTGTAAATTGTAGGAAAGAATAACAGCGAGGAAGAAATTAAAATATAAGTGTTCCAGAAATCTACATGGGTATTCTAAATATAGTCTATTACTGCATGTGAAGCTACATATGCAGAGTGTGAAACTTTATGAATCTGAGCCAAGAACAACCACGAAAATTAAAGTAGAAAAATTATCAAAGCTCTTACCAGGCTAGGGGATTTTTTTAAGTCAAACCAACCAGAATAAAGAATCATTTTGAATATCTACTGCATTCAGTAGATCCCAAATGAGGGTCATACATAAGGAGCAGGGATAATTAGAGTGAAGTTTACTTTAAATATGACATAATAAAGATTTTTTTAAAAAGCAAGACTTTAAAAGGATTAAGCTTACCCTCAAGGAAGTTAACTGTAATTTAAAAAAAAATTCATTGAAAGAATACAACCGAACTGAACACTCAGTAATGTAAAATTCAAAATACCCAGCATCCAATTAAAATATTAGACATGAGAGAGAGGATGATATGATCCTAAAACAAGATGTGGTACATCTACTCAGCTGCAAGAAAATATGAAATACTGCTATATACATTCAGTTGATCCCAAATGAGGGATCTTGAGAACATAATGTTAGCAAAATAATTCAGAAATAAGGTCAAGAATATATGTTTTCCTCACATGTGGGATATAAAACTGAAAGCAACAAATGAGCAAATAAGACAAACACTCATAGACACAAAATACGGTATGGTGGTTACCAGACAGAAAGGGCATTGGGGGTAGGAAGTTAAAGGTAAAGAGGGTCAAATATATGGTAGTGAAAGGAGATTTGACTTTGGATGATAAACACACAATGCAATACACATATCATGTATCATAGAAATGTATACTTGAAACATAAACAATTTTATTAGCCAAAGTAACCTCAATAAATTTAATTTAAAAAGAAAAGAAAAATAAGTCAATAAAAATTGTCCCAGAAAAGATAGAAATAGCATAATTAGCATATGAAGACTGTAAATTGACTGAGGTACATATCCTAAATATGCTCCCAGATTTAAAAGAATACATAAACATATGAGAATGGAAATTAGAGGTAAAAAGAACCAAATGAAACTATTAGAGGTGACAAACTCATTATATAAAATGAAAAATTCTCATGACCAAATTAAAAGAAATTTAGGTGCTGCAAAAGACAAGATCAGTGAACTTGAATCTGTAAAACAAGAAGACCATGCAAACTGATGCATAACTAGAAAAGATAGAAAAAATCCCCCAAAAAACATATCCTCAAAGAGAAGTGATACAACATTATAGTGGGGAAACCAAAAGTGAAAACTAATACATGATAATTTCCTATTCTGATGAAAACCCAGAGTTTTAAGAAGTTTTGTGAACCTCGTGTTAATATGAGTACAAAACAAACACTGTAAGACATATCATTGTTAAAACTTTAACGATTAATGTGTTTTATTTCCTTATAAACAGCTGATTGGCTCCATATAGTAGAGAAACAAATTCTTCATCTGAAGCAATACTAGCCAGTTAATAATAAAATGATATAATGAAATACCTAAAAACTACATGTTTAAACCAAAAGAAATCAAGAAGAAAATAAGGAACAAAGAACAATGGGACAAATAGAAAATAATGTCAAGGTGATAGATTTAACTTCAAACATATCAATAATTTAAATTTAAAAATAATTGTTTTAAAAAAGGCCAATTGAAGGCAGAAATAATCAGATTGAGTGAAAAAGCAAGATCTAATGAAATGCTGTCTATAAGAAAATCTACTTTAATATAAAATCTTATATAGGTCAAAAAGAGTATGGAAATGATGTAACTTATAAGTACTCATTTGAAAAGAAATGCAGCCCTGACCAGTGTGGTTCAGTTGGTTGGGTACCCTCCCATGCACTGAAAGGTCACTGGATCCATTCCAGATCTTAGTTCCTAGTCGACCACATGCAGGAGGTAGCTGGAATTCACTTTGCTATTTTTTTCTCTCTTTTTCTAAAAATCAATTTAAAAAAGGAAATGCAGATGTTATATGAATAGCAGACAATCCCTTTTCTCTTCCTAGTTCATTGGTAATTTTTATCATGAATCAGTGCTGTGTTTGGCCCAAGGTTTTTTCTACACCTAAATATGGCCAATTGATTTTTTAACAATGAAGCCAAGGGAATTTATAGAGAAAGGTTAAAATTTTCAACAAATAATGCCAGAGCAGCTAGCTATTTGCATGCCAAAAATATATATATTTTTCCTTATCCTATACTATATACAAATTCATAATGAATCATAATTATAACATAAATTTATAATATCTGTAAAGA
Source organism: Lasiurus cinereus (assembly GCA_011751065.1). Classification (NCBI taxonomy): domain Eukaryota; kingdom Metazoa; phylum Chordata; class Mammalia; order Chiroptera; family Vespertilionidae; genus Lasiurus; species Lasiurus cinereus. The sequence continues at coordinate 15,512,502 of JAAGEH010000426.1, forward strand.
ACAAGAAATTACAGAATTTTTATGAGAATTGCAACCCTAAAATAGGCAAAGTTGTTTTCAATAGGACAAGAAATAATCATAAATTATAAAGGAAAAACTCGTAAGTTTTACATAATAATGTAAACTACTTTTTGAAAGATGCCATTAAGGATTCAAAAGGGACAAAAAAATTGACAACCTAGATGAAATGGACAAATTTCCAGAACATACAACCTACCAAGACTGAATCATGAAGAAATAGAAAATCTGAACAGACTAGAACAAGTAATCAAAAACCTTATAAAAAAAGAAAAGTCCCGTATCTTTATTTTATCTAACATGATTTTCATAACTTTAAGCCACTTTTTATCGCCTCATTTTTTTTCAATCTTCTCTTTTATCACTAAATCTAGTTGTGACTTCTATTTACAAACAATGATGTTAACTTTTTTAGGGTATAGAAAATGTGTTCAAATTCTCTGATCTTTCCCTGATATCATATTGTGATACATATTTTTTATTCTTAATTTCCTTAGTTCTTTCAAATTCTTGAATGGGAAGACTATTTTCTTCTGAACAATTGTATGTGAGATCTAAATATTAGAATCAGGTGTGTGGCTAGTCATAGTCATTCTTAATCTGTTGTGACACCTTCTCCCTAAATCTTCCTGGGGGATAAACTTAGTCTTTGGCTCACAGTGAAGCACCTGAAGACCTGAAGTGTTATGATCTGAGAATCACAAATTTTCTTCATTTCCCCCCTCATTTCACTTCTGGCAGTCTCTTACAGATGTCTGACATTTGATGATAAACTAGAAATATCAGAAAGTAATATTTACATGTAATTGTCATTCATACTTTGAAACATTACATGGTATTGAGAAATAATATAGTTGAATATTTAAGTGTTTCAAAATTTGGTAATACGAGGACAGATATTTAGGTGTCTGATGAAAAATTTTTTTATTTGGTTATTTTATCAGCCAGAATGTGTGGTGTGATATCCTCTTACTTTCCTTAAGAATATATTATAGCCCTAGCTGGTTGCTTAGTGGGTAGAGCATTGGCCTGTGAACTGAAGCGTCCGGCTTCAATTCCAGTCATGGGTGTATGCCCAGGTTGTGGGCTTGATCCCCAGTATGGGCATGTAGGAGGCAGCCAATCAATGATTCTCTCTCATCATTGGTGTTTCTGTCTCTGTCTCCCTCTTCCTTCCTTTATGAAATCAATAAAAATATATTAAAAAAGAGAATATGTTACAAAAACATCCTTGCATATATATTCTTTATGTTAGGAAGAAATAGTCAATGTCTTTAACTTTTGACTGCTTGATTAATTCTTTTCAGTAGAGTTGAAGAAAACATATTTATGAAGATTAGTATAAACTTTAAAAATTATATCTTATTTAGTTTAAGTCAGTTTATACATTATTTGGGACAGGTCATTTTCTCTTCATGAAAGTGATACTCATTCCTTGGAGCTGGGACAGGAAGTTCCCATAGTATCGGTCAGATTTGTCCAACTACTAGTTTCCAAAAAATACATTAAGAAATATGTCAAACAAATGGTAATACTGTGATGGAAACCACTGATTTTTCTGTTCAGTTTGTTTTCCTAAATACTGGAAACACACTTCCTCAGGAATAGGCTCTAAGCAACCTGTCTCATCTATCTAGTTATAAAGAGTAAAAACCTGATCAAACTTGGGCTAATCAACTGTTCATTTTCAGGATTCTGGAATCAATTGAACAGAGAAGACATAAACAAGCTCAGGAGCAGTGATTCTGCTATTTACTTTCATGTACAAAGATCTATGGAGAGACCAGGGATGAGAAATGGAGAGAACATATCCCTTGGATTCTTAGGATGTTCTATATTTGGTTCTTTTCCTTTCCTGATGCCCAGATAGAGTCTACAAGTCTTTAGGTTACTTAAAAGTCAAATATTTCCTTAACATAGATGATTGCCTCATGATAAATATCCTCCCACATTTTCCTTTCTACTTATTTTCTTTTTGCATCCTCTTTTCTCTTTAAACCAGTGGAAGTTGGTTCTCTTATTTTCAACCACAATCGTAATTAATATGATATTCACACTTTGAGGAAAGATAAAATGAAGTAACAATAAAATGCATTATATACTAGTAAAGCAGTTTTGAAATTTGCAGTTGAGTGTTTTCTTTGATAGAACAGATTTGGGCAGAGGAGAAGAGGAAATATGGCCTATTATTTTTTCAAGCACAGATTTGGTTTGCTTTTATAAATCAGGACCAGCCATTGTAATAATATACATGATTAAAAATAAACTTGTTATTTAGTAAAATAATATTGAGTTATGTGGCATGAGTTTATTTGTCAACAAGTAGCTTTTACAGTGTGCTATAATGCCTTATCTTATCCTGTCAGAGCACACCCACAGCCCTCCTGGAGCTCTGGTGTTCTGTGCTGTGCGTCCATGTATTCTGAATTTTCCCATTTGACTACACCAGGGCTGGTTCCTTCTTGAACCTTGCCCACTGTACAACTGTTCAGAACTTAGTCCCCTCTTTTACCCTCTGCTTGCCAGTTGTCAGAGATATTGGTCAGTTCTTGGCAGCAGGACAGATGGAGAAGCCATAAGAGGTTGTGGATATATAACAATGAGTCTTTATTGCAGAAGCCAGTGGCCAGATAGCCATCAGACAAGACAGTCCTTTACAGTAAAGTCCATACAGGCAGGTAGCCAGTGGTAAATACATATCTTTCCCATAAAGCAGTATCAGTCTTTGTTACTTATACTTGCAGTTATTATTTGAGCAGCTGGATGCTGCTTCCTAGATTCACCGCCTCACCTGAGCTCTCTGGCTCAGCAGCTTCTCCTGTCTCTCATGCCCAGCTGCTCTCTCTCTGGCAGACTTATTCACACTCCATCCTCAGCCAACTAGACTGATCAGTAACCTCCTTTTACATTATGTAGACAAAGAAGGCTTCATGCCAATAGTTACATCAATCATACTGCTACTGAAGGGCACAGTGTACCATGTGTCTTTGCACTCATTCATCGTATATTGGCTTGATTAGGATCCCCAGGCTCAGAGTCCTTGGATGTTCATATTAGGCTCCTGCCCACTGCAGCCTTTGGCCATTCTGGTATATTGATAACAAGGCCTCTGTGATCCCATTGGCCTTGAATATCCTGGGACCTGGCATAGTTCCTACAACATCCCAACTCCTCTCCTCTAGTATCTTGTTTTTACTGAAGTCCTTGAAAGATAATATGGGGACCCTCAACTGCTCCTTCACAGTGAAGTAGTGGGAAGACTTTTCTGCTTCAGTGGAGGTAGAGGGCCATCTAGGTTTTATGCTTTTTTTCCTGGGATGTCCAGGAATCCATAAGATTTCCTAGACATATTCACATGCAATAGTAAAAATATTATTCTCAAGAGAACGTCTCTTAATAAGACAAATATTATGTCAGAGCTGATTTTTCTTCTGAGAGAGACTAGACATGGTCATTTTCCATGGATTAAGCCATCATGGATTTTTGATGTGTCCCACTATCAATCTGACAGTTGTTAGCTTTTTGAATGACTGATTAGTATATCTTCCATGTGCTCTCATTCTTCAGTCTTGTCCATTTCAGTGACTTCTGTAGTGAACTTTTATTACAGGGCCCATTTACCTACTTGTTCACTATATGCATGGAGTAAATAGAGAAATGGGTCCTGAATTTTATTTACATGAATCTTTGATGGCATCCTATTAGTCACAAAACAACTCTACTTGGAATCCAACCACAACAGTAATCAGACTTCCCTTTCAACTTTTAATCAGCAATATCAAGCGCATGTATTATGGTATTTTTCATCAGATACTCAAAACTTTAGCTATTTCTTTGATCCTGCAGGCTCCTAATCACATAGCCCATTACCTTCACCTGTCTTGTAATATCACGTTTCTCTTCAATGAACCAGAATGAATGGCTAAATTATATAGGAATTCTGTCACTTCAGGTTTATTCTCTTTCCCACCTGAATTGTATGTCTTGAGAGAGTGTTGAATTTTTATCTCTTTACATTTTTCACAAAACAATTTTCATTCAGGCTTTGTATTTTAGGCCACCTCTATTTTCATTACTTTGCTTCTTGTCTCAAACAATATAGCTGCTGCTATTTTTTCTCATTTAGTCCATCTTATTCTGTAACAACTCTCAATATTCTAATGTTTTGTGAAGAAAACATGTTTCTTGATTATATTAGTGTAGGGCAGTGGTTGGCAAACTGTGGCTTGTTCGCAAGCCACGGTTTGCCGCTATGTTGACTAATGAGTTTGCCGACCACTGACCTAGACTCTAAATTCCAATTATTATAGGCTGCTGTTGTTCCTTGTGATTAAGCCCCTAGGGTACGTTCTATATATTTGAAAACAGTAACAACAAAAATTGAAATAAAACCCCTTCCATTTTTTAGGCCAATATTAATTTCCCAGTGTACTCAGAGAGAGATGTTTAATTGGTTAAATATTTATATAATTATATGATTTATACAATTAAATAGTTATAGCTACTTTAACATTGGAATGAGACCATGTAGTGTTCTCAGCCTCCAATACAGGGAGGGAGAAAGCTGTTGGAAACAAGTTTTGTTTCTGATTTTGCGTATTACAGGTGAAACTAGTGTACATGTAAAAGCTCAATTGCTTTTTAGTAAATAAATGCATAAATGAGCATATTTTATAAACCAATTGCAGTTAATATTTAAAGTAATTGATTAATTAGTTACTTAACCAATATCCCAAACTGATTTTTAACAGAAACTTACAATGTATTGCATGTCTAGCTGTTCACAGAAGCTGAATTTTTGGTTTTGAACATTTGGTTTCTTATTCAGACATGGCTGAAATTAACTGAATTTGTTATTCAGTTTTTTCTCTTGGTTTTTGGATGAACTGATTGTGATTTATTCTGGGTGTTGCTATCAGATTGCAGGCCCACTGTATCTGGGGTTGGATAGGCTGTGCACTGCAAAACACAATGGACACCATGTATCTGTAATCTACGTGACCACTCCCTTTAGAAGTATGTAGTGTGCAACCAGCATGGCTATAGGTAGTAGTCCTGGCCAGAGGCTTAATCAGTGAATAATTTTATGTAATTTTTTTTGGTTCCAATTTCAATATATGTGCTGCCCGAATGAGCATAATCAATGAATAATTTTAAACCATGAGTGCTAGTCACTTGATATTACCTAATTACTATAAGATGCTTTAAATTAGTGAAAATTTGCTTAGTTTGGATTTTCTATTACCAATTTTAAATAACTTTGCTTTATACCCATGAGATCAAATGTTTTTGATAGAAACAGACTGACACATAGGAAATTCATGCACTTTGGTTCCCTGGGAAACCAGGCTAAGAATAGTTTTCTTTGCACATCCTGGTTTCCTTTAATAAGGGCCACTATATAGCAATGTGAATGCCAAACCTATAAATCCCAAGAAACCATTATTTTCTGACATTTTAATGAATTTCTGTGAATATTCAGATTAGAAAGCATTTTATGTATTTGCGTGCATTTGATGATTTCTGAAGTCGTGTGTGTGTGTGTGTGTGTGTGTGTGTGTGTGTGAGTGATTCTTTGCACTCATTGGATTAACAATGAGCATGTGTGAAGCAAAATGTATAGGTTTGGGGCAGCTACTATTGATAAAAACAGTTCATAAAGATATGGATATTCAAGGTTATTTAGTTAAAATAAGCTTTTAAAATACATCTTGCAAATTGTTTCTATAATGCTTTTAATCAAGTACTTGATTATTTGTTATTCTTTGTATTCTCACTTATTATAATAATAGAGGCCCATTGCATGATTCATGCAATAGGTCTTCCTTCCCTTGGCTTTCAGCACCGATTTTCCTTTGGCACCCGGGACCCAGGCCTTTGCTCTTGCCGGAGTCTGCTGCCTTTGCTGTAGACTCCGGCCAGAGTTTGCCTTCTTTGTCTTTGCTGCTTTGCTGCAGACTCTGGCTGGAGTCTGCCATCTTTGTCTTTGCTGTAGACTCTAGCCAGAGTCTGCCATCTTTGCTGCAGGCTGCAGTCTTTGTCTTTCCTGCAGACTCCTGAGTCTGCAGTCTTCCTCTTTGCTGTGGCCAGGGTGCCGCTCCTGTAGATCCCTTTGCCGCTGGCCTTCCCTCTCATAGCAGGCATTCTGCCCCACCTAGCCACTCCGCGCCTGGAGCAGCTGGTTGGCCACCATCTTTGTCCTTCTAATTTGCATATTACCTCCTGATTGGCTGGTGGGCATAGTGGAGTGATGGTCAATTTTCATGTTTCTCTTTTATTAGTGTAGATTAAATTTAAATCTTTGAAAGCCTTTTGCTGTACTTATTTATTTAATTTATTTTACAAATAAATTGACAGGTACTGCTTGAATACTGAACATTTGTTCATTATTCAGTAAAGAAAGCTTTGAAGTTGTTTCCAAACGTGGCAAATCACAAGTTGCAGTTTTCTTCATAAGCTTTGACATGTGCATAGCATTTACTAAAGATTTTTACATCCTATAGAAATCTTTCAAAATATGTTATACTAGTACACTGCCTTACTTTAAGAAAGCATACATTTGTATGGTGAGTATTGAGAGTTCTATATGCATGGAGCAGTGGGGATTTGTTGCCCAGAGATATACCGTTGAAGAGTTTTATATTGTGTGGAATAAGCTAACTTAAGTCACAAATATAACCAATATTTATGGTCAGAAACTAAGCATTTTCTTTCAATAGAAAAAAACATTAGGGGAAATCTAAGGCATCTTATAATTAGCTACTTACAATGCAAACAACTTTCAACATTGTAATGGAAGCATTTGTCTGGCTAGAACTAGACATTGAGCAATTCAGCATTATCTGTATAAGTGCTGATGGCCATGCCTGATTTAACAGAGTGCTCTCATTTTTGCCCTAAGCTGTTAATAATCATTGCCTTGGGGTAGATTAACATAACATGGATAGACAGATTGGGAAAACCCAATGTCCAGCTCTGGGAAGGTGAGAACAAAGTATAGATTGTTCCTAGGCCATTTGTTTTTATGTGCCACAATGTAAAACAATTTGGGCAAAGATTAAATGTTACTGGACAAAGGTGGAAAATACTATTTATGGCATAAAATGTTACAAGTGAGGACTTCTGATACCTAAAGGCTAAGATGGCTGCCTAGGTCCATATCTCTTAATATTTCCTCCCAAAATAATAAACACCTAGAATGGAATTGCACATATATATATATATATGTATGTGTGTATATATATATATGTGTGTGTGTGTGTGTGTGTATGTGTGTGTGTGTATATATATGTATATACATATATATATAACTTTCAAAATATGTATTATAAAAATATTAAACTTGTTTCTCAAGGTCTAGGGGTATCAATTCTGAGGGTAACACACACACACATGCACACACACACACACTAGAGGCCTGGTGCATGAAATTCATGCACAGGGTGGGAAGGGGTCACCTCAGCCCAACCTGCACCCTCTCCAATCTGGACACCTTGAGGGATGTCCGACCGCCTGTGTAGGCCCAATTCTGGGATCCTGGGATCGGGCCTACAGGGGCTGTTGGACATCCCTCTCTCAACTTACAATCCAGGACTGCTATCTCCCAACTGCTCTCCTGCCTGCCTTCCTAATTGCCCCTAACCACTTCTGCCTGCCAGCCTGATCAACCCCTAACCACTACCCTGCCAGTCCGATTGCCCCTAACTGCCCTCCCCTGCAGGCCTTGTCCCTGAACTCCCTTCCCCTGCCAGCCTCATCACCCCTAATGACCCTCCCCTGTTGGCCTGGTCCCCTCTCAACTGCCCTTTCCTGCAGGCCTGGTCCCCTGCAACTGCCCTTCCCTACAGGCCTGGTCACCCCTAACTGTCCTCTCCTTCAGGTCTGGTCCCCCCCCAACTGCCCTTCCCTGCAGGTCTGGATCCCCTAAAACTCTGACCTGGTCACCCCCAACTGTCCACAACTGCCCTTCCCTGCAAACCATCTTGTGGCAGCCATCTTTGACCACATGGGATGGCCATCTTGTGTCTTGGAGTGACAGTCAATTTGCATATTACTCTTTTATTAGATAGGACACACACATACACACACACACACTCACATACACTGAGTGGCCCAATTATTATGATCTCTGAATGCATAATAATCGGGCCACTCAGTGTGTGTGTCTATGTGTGCCTGTGTCTGTGTGTGTGTGTCTGTGTGTGTGTGTCTGTGTGTGTGTGTATGAGGCCTGGTGCATGAATTCATGCATGGGTGGGGTCTGGCCAGCCTGGCCATGGGAAGAGGAAATGGGCAGTTGACCGGCCTGCCTGCTGGTTGAACTCCTGGTCAAGGGGACAGTTTGCATGTTAGCTTTTTATTTTATAGGATACACTGAATAGCCAGGTTATCATACGTTCAGATATCATAGTAATCTGGTCACTCAGTGTGGTCACACACTAATAAAAGAAATATGCAAATTGACCATACCTTTGTGACACCCACCAGCCAGTCAAGAGTGAGTATGCAAATTATCCCAACAAAGATGGTGGTTTAATTTGCATAAAATTAAATGCAAATTAAACCATCCAGCGGCTGGGGCTGGGGTGGGATGCTTGCTCTTTCTGCACCACCCTGGCTGCTCTGAGTCTCTGGCAGTGTGGGAAGGTGGAAAGGCAGCTCCGACCAGAGTGCAGATGGTGCAGGTAGCCAGGGGAAGGAAGGACCATCCTTGTATGAATCTTTGTGCATCGGGCCTCTAGTAATTTTATAAACACACACACACACACATACACACACACACAATTTGGCCACTCACTGTATGTATGTAGCAGTACAAGACTGAGCAAATAAGTACACATATTTTAAATAATTGGGGCAGTATTTCTCACTCAAAGAAAATACTTTCAAAATAAGGAAACAGGATAGGTTAGAATGAACTCCATTACTGCCTACCTGTTCCTCACTCACTTTCTTTTTTTCTCTTCCTCTCATATATATATATATATATATATATATATATATA
>JAAGEH010000426.1:15521623-15560253 GCA_011751065.1 Lasiurus cinereus
ACACACACACACACACACACACACACACACCAAGTGGCCAGATTATTATGATTTCTGAATGCATAATAATCTGGTCACTCAGTGAACTTCCCTTGATTTCCTCATTTATTTGATATCAAAGATACTATAAATTATGCACCTGATCAGTTTTTCCCTTTGCACTGGCTGATAGAAAGCTCAGGACAAATAGGTGGTTGATCTCCAGAAAAAATCTAGAATACTTTTGGTACCCATTTGAGATAAAAATATACTGAGTGGCCAGATTATTTTGCATTCAGAGATCATAATAATCTGGCCACTCAGTGTATATGCATACATGTATACATGCATATCTATATAACAGACAGCCAGGACCTGGCCCTAACTGGTTTGGCTCAGTAGATAGAGTGTTGGCTTGTGGACTGAAAGGTCCCAGGTTCAATTATTGTCAAGGGCATGTGCAAGGGTGAGATCAGGCCAGCAGGGGAGGGCAGTTAGGGGCGATCAGGCAGGCAGACAGAGGTAGTTAGGGGCACTCAGGCAGGCAGGCAGAGGGGTTAGGGGCAATCAGGCAGGCAGGCAGAGGCAGTTAAGGGCAATCAGGCCAGCAGGCAGGTGAGCAGTTAGGAACGAGTAGTCCTGTATTGTGAGAGGAATGTCTGACAATTTTGGCCCAATCCCCCAAGGGGTCCCTGGTTGGAGAGGGTTCAGGCTAGGTTGAGGGAACCTCCACCCCTCTATGAATGAATTTTGTGTACTGGGGAACTAGTATACATATGAATTTCTAGTTTCTGTATGTATAGATATATACACACATGTACACTTGCATATATATGATGTTAATATTTGCACATGTGTCTATACTTGTATACTTATACTATATATGCACATATGTATAGATAGTATACCTATTTATCCACTTAAATATTCTAGCTCTGTCAAGAATAGACTGGAGATATGATTGGATTGGCTCAATGGATAGACTGTCAGTCTAAGGACTGAAGGGTTTCAGGTTCGATTCTGGTCAAAGGCACATGCCTGGGTTGTGAGCTTGATCCCCAGTGTGGGGCATTCAGGTGGTAGCCGATCAATGATTCTCTCTTATCATTGAGGTTTCTATCTCTTCCTCTCCTTTCCTCTCTGAAATCAATAAAAATATATTAAAAAAAGAATAGGTTGGAAAACAGTGACAGCTTAGTACCAATGAAATAAATCCAATGTTGAATTAAGAGAAGTATACAAATGATCCTAGAATATTTTGTTGTGCTAGAAAATAATGAAGTGCTTAAAAAATTGTAGAAACTTATTGAAAGGATATAGATGTCTACATCAAAGGACTTTTAAAGGCACATTTGGTATACTTTGAGAAACATAAATATAGCAATGTGCTATAAACCATAGAATACATTAAATATATATGAGCCCATAGAGTATAGATATATAATTGAAGAAATAAATGAGAGAGAAAGGACAGATTTTTTTTACAGTAGAAACATAATTAGTTAAGTATAACAGAAACACTACAAATAGAAAAATCACTCTTTGACAAACACCATAATAATAAATATTGCAGGTAAGAATCAGAGATGGGTGCTAAAATTAATGGGCAAAATTGTGCAGAGAAACATTTATATGACTTCAAATAAATTATTTATTATGTTTGTTGATTATATATTTACTATTTATTAATTATAACAGGATAAGTTAGTATTTTTATAGTGTATATCTTTGGTAGATACTGATTTAATGAAGTCATTAGGTTAACATGACCAGTTATAAATTGTATACTTATTTTATACCTCTGATATTGTGAAGGGGGACAATGGCAGTTCTGCAAATAACACTTTTGTGATAGTTTTGCCAAAAATAAATGTTATAAAAATTATTCCAACTCCAAAACTGAGAGACATTCTATAAAATAATAACATTCTTCAAAATGTCAAGGTCATGAAAGACAAAGAAAGATTGAGAAAATACATCATATTGTATTTGTGGGATTCTGGATTAGATTGTGAACCATCACAAAGGCATCAGTGGGACAATTGAAAAAAAATGAATAAAGTCTTTAGATTAGCTGGTAAGATTGTTTTGATGTTAACATCTTAGTTTTCATAATGGTACTATGGCTAGGTACAATGTTAGCTTTAGGAGAAGCTAGGTAATGGGTATACTAGAACTCTGAATAATTTGTGTAACTTAAAGATTGTTTCAAAATAAAAGATATTTTATTAGAAACACTCCAAATTGTTTCATTAATGGTCCTTAATATTATAAGAAGTGACTTTTAAAACATTCTCAATTCCCTAAGGATAATAAATAATTAGTCGAGAATATCTGAAATTGCATTATGAAATTAATACAATTTAAGACATCTTATAAGCTGTGGACAGGTGACCTCAGACTGTGTAGAGCTACAGTAGATATATTAAAGTACATAATGGTTCTTTCCTATGGGTTAGGAGATAGTTGGGAAACTGGACTAATGCCTTTCAGTCTGAATCAGCCTTAGATTTCTGGGTAATTTTGATGAAGACATCTTAAGAGGGAGATGTTAATATTTCTGCAAATATGAATATATACTTATCTGAGCACCTAAATAGGATAGTAAGAGATGAGTCTGTATAACCAAACTCAGATCTTATATTAAGTCATAGAAGAACCACACAGGTTGAACAGTAAAGTTTTTCTAGTGGGAAGTGCAGTACTTCATTGTGACACAGTGAGCCAAGACTTGCTAGACCAATATATCCATACATGGTCCAGTCCTAAAACTTATTTTTTTTGGAGGGAGGGGGGTTCATATTTATCTTTGTCACATTCATTCATAAGGGGAATGATTGGTGAGAAAATTAGCAATGAACTTTCTTAAAATAATGCTTTATAGTTCAATCTGGATAAACAAGCTTAAGAAATACATTTCTATCAAGGGTATGTTTGTAAATATTATCTGCAAAGTCAGAACAGTAGAGGAGAAAGGTGTCTTCTGAGAAACTAAGGAGTTATTCTGTGAAAGAGTGAATGAAAATCTTCTGAATGTTTCGGATGTTACTCTTACTCAGCTAAATGATAGAAGGAACACAATCTTCAGAGTCAGAAGGAAGTGAATTTAAATCTCATCTTGACTACTTAGTAGCCATGTGACTTTGGGAAAGTAAATTACCTTTCTGAGCCTTAGTCTTATGGCCTATAAAATAAAGAAAATTATATTTCTCTTATAGAATTAGTGGGAACATTGCCCTCCCAAGATGTGTATGTCCTAATCAGGACGAGGCTTGAGATTGAAGACCATCTATAAGGTTCCCAGGAGGATTCACAATGCCTATGGCCTCTTGAACTCATGTGGACATTCGCTTAGGGATACAGCACTCTTGAGCAGGCAAAAGGCTGACAGTCAAGACAGAACAACAAAGGCAGCTTGATCAGTCCCACCAGGCATGGGATGATGACATTATTTATACCGCAAGAGATCACTAGCATGGCAGGGGCCATACTGAAGTGTCAGATGAAATAAAAAGTATCATCTGAATGGAGAGACCAGCTAGAACTAAGACAAATGTGGTTGAGCAAATGCCTCTTCCCTATTGGGGAAATATAATTAAAAACAAAATTTTCTCCTAATCCAGTAAACCTCTACATAGAGGGTTTAGAGGAAGAAAATACTTCTTTATTTTTCAATAAATATAAACTTTAATGTGATGCACATTACAGGCTCTCTGCTAGAGATTAAAAAGACAGAACTCTTACCCTTTTATAAGCAAACAGATACAACACATTATCTATATGTTCTGAAGGTAAAGGATAACTATTCACACGTAGTTCATTCTGAATTTATCTGGGAATAGGAGTGATCAGCTGTGTTAATTTACTGGCTTTATATGTGTGTACCTTAGAGTTATTGGGTGTTCAGTTCCAGATCATTGCAATAAAGTAAATAACCCAATAGAGTCACACCATTTTTTTGGTTTCTTGGTGCATATAAAAGTTATATTTACATTATACAGTAGACTATTAAGTGTGCAATAAAACTGTGTCTTAAAAAAACAATGTACACACTTTAATTTTAAATACTTATTGCTAAAATGTTAACTATCACCTAAGCCTTTTGCAAGTCATAATCTTTTTTGCTGGTGAAGGGTCTTGCCTCAATGCTGATGGCTGCTGATTGGTCAGGTTAATGGTTGCTGAAGGTTGGAATGGCTGTGGCAATTTCTTAAAATAGCACAATAATGAAGTTTGCTGCATTGCTTGACCCTTTCACAAATGATTATATCATGTGATTTTGTTTGAGAGGATAATTTCAAAACAGAATCAATTCTCTCAAACCCTGCCACTACTTCGACTAAGCTTATGTAATATTCTAAATCTTTTGTTGTCATTTCAACAATCTTCACAGCATTTTTATCAGGAGTAGAATCCATTTCAAGAAACCATTTTTCTTTGCCAGTCCATTAGAAGCAACTCCTTATCTGTGATTGTTTTATCATGAGATTGCAGCAATTCAGTGACATCTTCAGGCACTACTTCTAATTATAGTTACTTTTCTATTTCCATCACTTCTTCTTTTGCTTCCTCTACAGAAGTCATTCATAATTGGAATCAAAGACTTCTAAACTTCTGTTAATGTTGATATTTTAACCTTTTAAAAAAAATCAGCAATGTTCTTAATGACATCTAGAATGGTGAATTCTTTCCAGTAGTTTTCAATTTACTTTGCCCAGATCCATCAGAGAAATCATTATTTATGGCAGTTATCACCTTCTTATATAATAAAATGATAATATGCAAATAGACTAAATAGTGGAACAACCAAAACAACTGAACAATGGTCGCTATGATGTGCACTGACCATCAGGGGGCGTGTGTGGACCATGGTGGTGCTGGCCACAGTGGGATGGTGGAGCAGGTGAGAGGGGCCACCAGACCAAGGTGAGGCACTGATCGTTGTCACTGGGGTGAGCCTCTGGTGGTTATTGAAAATTCTTTGCTCCCATGCATCATGGTCCCACCCAGCACTCTCACCTGCTGCTGGTACAGGCCCCACTCACAGCTGCAGCCAGGTCCCAATTACTCAGCACTATTAGTGGGTGTGAGTGGTGTCTTCCAGCTCTGATACCTCTGAGGGCTTCTCCACCTTCCCCTGCTCCTGAGGGGTGATTGGGGCTTGTACCCACTAATAGCACTAGCCCCACTTGGACCCACTGCTGGCACCAGCTTCAGTCACTCTGTGCTATCAGTGGGTACATGTGGGAGTGGCAGCAGTGGGGCACTGCCAGCAGACAGGGGACCAGGGACTGCAGCAGAAAGGGCCAGGCAGGAGTGTGGAGGATGGGCCGAGACCTTCCCCTGTGCCTACCGCAGCCTGGCAGGCCACAGTTCCTTTCAAGGGTGTATGAATTCATGTACTGGGTCCCTAGTGAACTGTATTTCTTAATAAAACTTGAAGTCAAAATTACTCTTGATCCATGGACTGCAGAATGGATATGGTGATAGTAGGCATGAAAACAACATTAATCTCATTATACATCTCTGACAAGGCTCTTGGGTTCATAGCCTTTAATTTAAAGTGGGAGATGTGAAACTCTCACTTAGATACCACTATAGGGTTATTAATTGGCCTAACTTTAATATTGTTCATTTCTACTGCTGGTAAGAAGCAGCAATATTTTGAAAGACATTTTTTTTTTTTTTGCATCAGGTGTCAACAGTGGGGTTAAAATATTCAGTAAATAACTGGAGGCCCAATGCACGAAGATTCATGCAAGAATGGGCCTCCTTTCCCCTGGATGCCGCCACCACCTTCCCACACTGCCCAGAGGCCCAGAGCGGCTGGGATGGTGTGGAACTTGTGTATTGTCGCCATGGAGATGATGCAAGTGTCCTGCCCCCAGCTGCTCGGCGCCTGCATATGCAAATTAATCTACTATATTTGTTGGTTATTTGCATACTCACTCCTGATTGGCTGGTGAGCATTGTGAAGGTACTGTCAGTTTGCATCTTACTCTGTTATTAGTGTAGATGTTGAAAACACATGTGCTGCCATCCAGGTATTGTTGTTTCATTTGTAGAGCAGAGGCAGAATAGATTTAGCATTATTTTTAAGGGCCCAGCATTTTTGGGATGGAAAATTAGCACTGACCTCAACTGTAATTCACTAACTGCATTAACCCCGAAAAAGAGAGTCAACTTGTCCTTGGAAGCATTGACTTCTCTGTAGCTATGAAAGTCCTAGATGGCTCTCCTTCTAATATAAGATTGTTTCATCTACATTGAATATCTGTTGTTTAGTGTAGACACTTTTATTAATTATATCTCATTTCATTAGCTATATCTCATGGATAACTTGCTGCAGCTTTTACATCAGTACTGCAGCTTCACCTTGAACTTATATGTTACGGGCTTCTTTCCTGACCTCTGCTGGCTTCAAACATTTTTTCTGTATCTTCTTCATCTCTCTCAGCCTTGATAGAATTGAAGAGTTAAGGCCTTGCTCTGGATTAGGCTTTGGCTTAATGGATGTTGTGGCTTGTTTGATCTTTTATCCAGACCACTTACACTTTCTCCATGTCAGCAATAAGGCTGTTTTGCTTTCTTATCATTTGTGTGTTCATTAGAGCAGTAAGTTCAATATCCTTCAAGAACTTTTACTTTTCATTCACAACTTGGCTTAATGTATGGTGGGAAAAAAGCCTACCTTTCAGTCTGTCTTAGCTTTCAACATGCATTCCTTATAAAGTTCAATCATTTCTAACCTTTGATTTAAAGTGGAAGATGTGAAACTCTCACTTAGATACCACTGTAGGGTTATTAATTGGCCTAACTTTAATATTATTCTAATTCAGGAAATTGGGAAACTGAGAAGAGGGAGAGAGATGAAAGAATAGCCAGTTGGTAGAGCAATCACAACATGAACAGCATTAATCAATTAAGTTTGCCCTTTTATATGGGCACAGTTCTTGGTGGCCCCAAATTACAATAGTAACATGAGAGAGCACTGATCATAAACCACCATAAAAATATGTTGAATGCGAAAATTCTTGAAATGTTGTAAGAATTACCAAAATGGGATACAGAGACATAAAATGAACAAATGTTGCTAGAAAAATGGTACCAAGAGACTTGCTTGTGTGGAGTTGCCACAAACCATCAATTTATAAAAAAATGCAATGTCTGTGAAGTGCAATACAGTGAAGTGAAATAAAATGAAGTATGCTGTATCATGATTTTAATGCAGTGAAACCCATTTTGGACTCTGAGCCCCAGAACTATAAGATAATAAATGAATGGTTTTTTAAGCCAGCAAGTTTGTGGTGTTCATTACAGCTGCCATTGAAAACTAATATAATGTGTGATCAGCCCAGCACAGTGTTTGGTAAATAATTGGAATGCAATGTATTTTACTGGTATTTTTTGCCTTTTTCCCCCCATGTTTTTTGGCTGGTCTTCTACCCTACTCTCTAACAAATACTTCTCTTGCAAAATTTGCCCTAAAATAGAACTTAGTCTGGCCACTTGAGTTGGGATTTCGCTTTTATTTGTACAAAAGGAGAGATAGATAAATTCAGCATCATATAACAGGAGCCAACAAACTTTTTCTGTAAAGACAGTATATTTTAGGCTTTGCAGTTCATATGATCTTTGTCTGAACTACTCAACTATGCAGGTGTAGTAGAAAGCAGCCATATCAATACCTAAATGAGTCTGCTTGTGTTCCAATAAAACTTTACAAAAATAGGCAGTGAGCTGCATTTACTAGTAATCTGGGGTGTATAGTCTGCTGATCCATGATTTACACTCTTTATCTCACTCTTTCTCTTCACCTTCACACAAGATAATTCTTTCAAGGTTAAATTGAGAAATGGAGGTGAATCAAATTCTCCCATCTCTGTAGAATCAGAAGACTTTTCTCTGCTTTTTGTCTCTATTTCATTAGTGAGTTGGAAGTCATAATAAAACTGATGGCTATAATAGCAACAGTCATCATGTAATCATTATAATTTATAGGACAATAGAGAATGGGTTTTTTATCTTCTCAAATCCTGCCCCAGGCCACAAGGCCATCTGGATTATTTATTTATCTCTCCAGGTGCAAACTCTGCTACTTTAAAACCAATCACCATTTATCAGAAATTTGTTAACTTGAATCCTGAAGGTGCCATCTTCTGATTTCTAAAATCATAAAAGACTCTGAATACCCATTTGAAAGACAATTAGAAAAAGAGAATATAATTAGAACCTCTATTACAAGGTCTTAATTTCTCCTCCTTGGATTGAGCAATTTCAATAGTTCTTTACTTTGCTTTTTGTCTGTTACCTCTGTCCACATGCAGTGTCATTTGCCTTGAAATGTGACAAAGTGATCTGAGCCCTGGATCCTGCTGCAGACGGAGGCTTTATTGATTTCTTGGAAAGTAGCAAGAAGGCTTGCAATGTTGCTGGTAAACTTGGCTGACAGATCACAACAGCTTGTGACATCTAACTTACTATAATGAAATCATGGGGTTCTCTACCTCTCAGGCTTGAGGAGAGGTGAAAAGTCACAAAAGTGAGGATCCAAAGCAGCCAGGCATCAAGGGTAGTTATTAGCACAGTCCAGTCTCATTCTGTAAGGAAATTCGGTGAATTCACCTCTCTGTGTTAACCAGATGGTCTTCACAGCAAATGGGAAATTTTAAATGTCTAATTATGACTGTGAGGGTTACAATTAAATTCCTCAATCAGGAAACTTTATTTATGGTTCCATTTTGAAGTCTTATAGATTGTTGTAATTTCACAGCTAAGAATGTATTAATCATTGATAATTTTCTTTATGCTTGAGAATACTTCAAGCCATTTTTTTTCAATTAGCTGTTAAGTCTCTTTTTAAAATAATTTTTGTTAAGTCATATAATACTCTGAGAAGGTTTGAGGTCTATTAAACCCAGTTCCTGCTTAACTGATATGTTTTTCAAATGGTCTTATTGTGTTTTTTTTATGAGAAAGAAACAAAAGAAAAGCAAACAAACTGATACTGGGATTTTCTTTAGTCTCAGTGACTTTCAGGGTTCCTTACAGCCTCTAGTACGTAGTCAGCTCAGTGTCTAACCTTGATCCACATACTCCCTGAATGTCCCACAAACTCTCTTTTCTGATACATACTGAATGAGATGCGTTCTGATAAACAATTAGGAATCTTTCAGTCTAACATCATGATTTCATATTTATATTCCTATACATGTAGTTGGTATTCTAATTGGGTCATTGAGGCACAAAATGATTTCTGAATCATATAGGAAAGTTGAATAAAATTCAACATATATTTCATACTAAAGGCTGTTTGTTCACAATTCAAAAAAAATAGTATGGTCCCTTGGGAGAGTACTGGAATAGATATTAATATAAATGCATTTTATCCTCAGCACTGTAATTTCCTCTTCATATAGTAACTATGACCCATTTAACTCTCTGAATCTCAGTTTATTTATCTTGAAATGGAGCTAGTAGTATAACCATTGTTGAGTGCCTACCTGCCCAAAGAGGTAAGCACTTCTATGCATGCTGTGTAATTTCTCCTAACAAACCTGTAAGGTTGGCACATAAGAAAATTGTGGCAGAGAGTAGACAATATTTGCAAAATTTGATGGCTGACATACATTACAGTTGCAATTTCCATCCAGATTTCTAGCTCCAAGTAAAGTTTTGTTTTGTTTTGTTTTTTACATTGAGTCTCAACTGCTTCCCCAGGGTTTGTCCAAGGAACAAATTAGACTTTGCAAAAAGTATAGCTCTGTAAACATGAAGTAAGATTATTATTTTGACAACCAATAATTTTTATGTAAGTACCCTTTTAAAATCCACATATTACCCAGCAGGCATGGCTCAGTGGTTGAATGTTGACCTATGAACTAAGAGGTCATAGTTCAATTCCTGGTCAGTGTACTTGTTCAGGTTGTGGGTTCAATCCTGGGTATGGTGTGTGCAGAAGGCAGCCGATTATTGATTCTCTCACATCATTGTTGTTTCTATCTCTCTCTGCCTTCTCCTCTAAAATAAATTTTAAAAATAAATAAAACCCAGATATTGTAATTCATATGATAATCATAATAATAACCTAAATTATCTTTATCTCAAAGTGCCAGGAATTATGGAAAGTGCCTTAATAAATTCTCACCACTTAATCCTCCCTATAAACCTACAAGGTTGAAATGAGAAATCCTCAGTTTATACTAGTATTTGAAGAATATGAACAGTGCAGCTTTGAATTTCAAAATCTAATTATTTTTTAGTTTTTTTTTCCTTTGTAAACTATTTGGTTTGTCTGAAAACCAGAAGGAAAGCCAGGTCCTGGGGGCTTCTTAATTGAATTGTTGTTTCTCTAATTTCTATAGCAGATTGAACAGGCAGAGGGGAGAGCTTGGCCCTGCTCTGACTTAGTTGCTATAAGAAGAGGTCCTTTACTGCAAATTGCATAGGGCTCAGCTGCTCACTAGGTACTGGGGTAAATTAGAAGACAGGAGACTCTTAATGGCAGTCTGGACACTGCTGTGAAGCTGTGCTGTCTTGGGTGGTCCACTTAAGATTTTACCTCAGTATGGAAGGGGCCCTCTTCAAGGAGTCAGGCTCATGTTCTTACTGTCAGCTCCTTTTGTGTACCATTCTGTGTGGCAAGCTGTCACTTGCTATTATTTTCGTTGATTCATGGGTATGTTTCTAATAGAAAAGTATGTTGTTGTTTTTTTGATAAATATAAATAACTTTCTATTTTGTATGTTTTACACATAAAAATCAATACGCATAAACAGTAGTTATCTTATTTCACCCCTCAACTGGAAATGGAGTTATTACAAAGTATATTGAGATGAAACAAAAATGTCACTTTTCACAGGGGACTCTCTCTCCTTTACACATGGAGGCTCACTTGGGATATGCAGTTTGTTAACCCTTTACTTTCGTGATGTTTAGGCAAACTTCAATTTCTCACTATGGCAATCTAAGCACAGATATAACATCTGAAAACACTATGAAACCATCTGCTTGAGGTTGTTAAATTGTGAATAACTTAGTGAAGGAAGAGCTAACCAGGATAGACCCCTGAGAGAAGCCTGGGCAGGGGAAGAGTGCTGTGCCCTCAGGGCTGGATGTGAACTGGTGCTCAGCAAGTCCCTGAAGGAGGCTGTACTTCAGTCTCATATCATTCCTGCCCCTGAAGTTGAATTAAAGTGACCCCTGTATGATATTGGTCTCAGCTTCTGGCAGCAGCCAAATTAAATCCTGGTGGAAATAGCATCCAGGTCTCATTTGCTTTTTGTAGTTTCCAAAATATTTATTAAAAACGTTCTGCAAAAAATATATATATACAAATTTGTAGGACAATATAAAAAAAAGAACTGCAATATGAGAATGACAATAGAAGAAGGGGGTTCATATATTGGAGTAATCTGATACAAAATAAAGACTAACTCCATATCATATGCTAGGATCTAAGAGAAGATTGAGAAATTTGGAAAGAATTTAAATATATAGAGAAATGCAAACAGACACAAAAGAATTGAAAGATATAATACTCTAAATTAAGAACCTACTAGAAGATATAACACCAGGATTATATAGCTGAAAAGAGTTTTGTGAAATATAGCCTAAATCATTACAAAATATGCATACTAAGAGCAGAACGATAAGAAAGTGAAAAAGGATAAATGAAATAGTCATAGAGAATAAAATAAGAAGGCTACCATACATCTCTGGGAGTCCTTGAATAAAAGTAAAGATGGATGGGACAGAAAATATATTTGAAGAGATAATAACTTGAGTATTTCTCAGTTAAGAAGTTCCACAAATGATAAAGATGATAAACAAAAAAGAATTATGGACCAAATCATATCAAACCTCAGTCAATAAACCTCAGAGAAATGTTAAAAGTGAAATGTAAAAAAAATGTAAAAAATGTTGAAAATGAAAAATCAACAGATTGACTTCAAAGGAGCAACAATTAGATTGACATATGAATTGTTGACTGAAATAACGAGATGAGAGTTATAGGTTATTTTCTGATAGGCATAGTTGTAAAAATACTAAATAAGCTAGTCTAACAATATTGTAAGTGTCCTATAACACACCCATGTTGTATTTATTCCAGAAACAGAAGCTTGTTTAATATTTATAAATTAATCAATGTTATTTACTTCATTTATAGAGTGAAGGGGGAAAGTAACTTGATTATTTTAACATTTAACATTTAAGTATATAAATTTTAATATTTATGTGTATTTATATACAAATATTTACATATGAAATCTCAACAATGTAGAAAAGAAAATCTCCCCTTCCCCCAACAAAGAACTTTAAAAGAAACCTAATCTCCCCTTCCTCCAACAAAGGACTTTAAAAGAAACCTACAGAAAACATATTTATTGGCAAAACAATGAAATCTTTCTTTTTTAAGATTTGTGTAAAGTAAAAATGGCAGCTGAGACCATTTCTATATTTAACATTGTTTTGGAGGACCTAGACAGAACTGTAAGCAAGGAAAATGAAATAAAAAAAGACTCATATAAGAATTAAGGATAAGAATCCAATTACCTATCATTATTCTGAGATAATATATTCTGTATCCGTAAAACTCAAAAGAATCCACAAATCAATTATTTGACATAATGTAGTTTTAGCAAGTTTTATGGATATAAAATCAATATGTATATATCAATAACAGCCAAGGTACTTTTATTGTTTTCTTATTTTTATTTTTTATTTATTTCAGCAGCCAATGTACTTTTAAAAAGATATTACCTATACTATTTTATTAAAAAACTATCAAATCCTGAGTAATAAATAAATAACTATATCAGACTCTCATGCAGAAAGTATAAAATGTTATTTGAGAGGACACTTTTAAATCCTAAGTAAATGGAGGAATGAGCAATGTTTACACATTAGACGACACAATACTGTCAACCTGTCAATACTCCCCTAACTGATAGGTGTTTTATGTGAAACTTTAATCAGATCACAAGATTATTTTCCTATTTTTTTGTATGTATATAACTTAATAAATTAATTCTAAAAGTTATATGAAAGTGGAAAAAAGCCCAAACTAGCTAAGATACAGCTGATGAAGAAAAACTGGGAAAGATTTGCTCTATCAGATAAGGAGTAATTAAGAAAGTACTAGTATGTTATTGTTAGGAGGACAGTCTATTCTACTGGATCAATAGGACAGAAATGAGAGCTCAGGAAGAGCCTCAAGCATACATTGAAACTTATTTATTTATTTATTTTTTAAAAAACTTGGCACTGCAGAGTTCTGGGGAAAAGAATAGGCTTTTTAATAAATGGTGTTTGAACAATAGTATATACTAGTAATAAAAAGTACAGGTGAACTTCTGTCCTATAACATTCTCAAAAATTAACTTCAGGAGGATTGTATATCTAAATATGAAAACTAAAACCCCAAAAAGGTTATATATTCATCACTTGGGCTAGAAAAAGCTAAAGCTTCACCATATTGAAAAAGGCTGAGCTACACTGCTGCCTTGCACAACAATTTCAAAACTACAGCTAAAAGAACAGACATCATCCAGAACCACAGGAAAGCTGGCTGAGTGGAAAATCTACAACTAGAAGGAAAGAGAGGGGCTCACAGAGACCCAGAGGAGCTGCAAAAAGCTTAGGTACAGAGATGAGCGTGTGGAGAGAGCGGGTGCCTGAGTACCTGGCTGGCTTTCTCTGTCGGGAGACTCCCAAAGGCATTGAACCCCTTATCCTGTGACACTAAACCCCAGGTCCAGCCGAAACTCATACGGGTGGAGTTTGGACTATGAAAAGGGAGGAGTGCATGGAAATTTGGGGGGGTCCGCAGGAGGGCAGAAGTTGGGTGGCAGGCACAGCACTGTGTGCAGAAAACCAACTGCTGATTGTGCTGCTGGCTTTCACAAGAGGGCAGGAGACAAAGCATCCCAACTGCACAATCTCTAACTCCACTAAACCCCAGATTCGGGCGAAACCCTGGGGACCCAGATTCATAAGGTCCTGGAGCGCAAGGGAGCCAGAAAGGCAGCAGCCTAGAGGCACTTTGAGAGAGCGCACAGGGACCGCTCCAGTGATTAATCCAGTCATGTGAGACTTGGGGGCCATGGAGGGCGGGGCCAACTGGAAGGCAAGGCAGTCCCTTAAGCCCTGAGACTCCACCCATCCCAAGCTCAACAGAGAGGCTTTTCCAGTTTTGTAATTCTGGTATCATAAGGCTGAATCCAACAAAGAAGTTCTCCTGGCATAGTGAAAATGCCAGAACAAGGGAAGAGATCACACACAGAAGAAATGGAGGAAAACAAACGACTAGATATAGAGTTCAAAACCACGCTTATAAGGTTTTTTAAGAATATCCTAGAAAAGTTGGATAAAGTTAGCGAGACCCAAGAGGAGATGAAAAAGAACCTACTAGAGATGAAAAAGAACCAACTAGAGATGGAAAAGGACCAACTAGAAATTAAACATACACTGACTGAAATAAAAAATATTATACAGAGACCTAACAGCAGCCTAGAGGAAGGCAAGAAATAAGTCAAAAATTTGAAATATAAAGAATCAGAAAACACTCAACTGGAAAAGCAAGAAGAGAAAAGAATCCAAAAATGTGAAGATAATGTAAGGAGCCTCTGGGACAGCTTCAAGCGTACCAACATCAGAATTGTGGGGGTGCCAGAAGAAGAGAGAGAGAGAGAGCAAGATACTGAAAACCTACTTAAAGAAATAATGACTGAAAACTTCCCACATCTGGTAAAAGAAATAGACTTACAAGTCCAGGAAGCACACAGAACCCCATATAAAAGGAATCCAAAGAGGACTAGACCAAGATACAGCATAATTAAAATATCGAGAGCAAAAGACAAAGAGAGAATATTAAAAGCAGCAAGAGAAAAACAGTTCATTACCTACAAAGGAGCACCCATACGATTGTCAGCTGATTTCTCAAGAGAAATGATGCAGGCCAGATGGGAATGGCAAGAAATATTCAATGTAATGAATAGCAAGAATCTATAACCAAGAATACTGTATCCAGCAAAGCTATCATTCAGAATTGAAGGGCAGATAAAGAGCTTCACAGATAAGAAAAAGCTAAAGGAGTTCTTCAACTCTAAACCAGTATTATATGAAATGCTGAAAGGTACTCTTTTAGAAGAGGAAGAAGAAAAAGGTAAAAGATAAATAATAATGAACAACAAATACGTATCTATCAACAAGTGAATCTAAAAATTAAGTGAATTAAAAATTTGATCAACAGAATAAACTGGTGAATATAATAGAATCAGGAGCACAGATAGGGAGTAGACTGATAATTCTCAGAGGGAAAGGGGTGAGGGGTGTACAGGGAGAGACTGGACAAAAATCACACAGCTATAGATGAAGTCAACGGGAGGGAGGTAAGGATAGAGGGAGGAGTGGGACCTGGATGGAGGGGAAAAAAGAGAAACAAATGTAATAATCTGAATAATAAAGATTTAAAAATAAAATAATATAAAAATGAAAAAGGCTGAAAAATTTGACTTTATAAAATTAACAACTTTATAAGGATAGAGAAGGTATTTATAACACATATATCCAATAAAGAGCAGATAATCATATTATAAAAAATATTCTACAAGTTAACATGAAAAAGACAGAAAATTCAGCAGAATAATGGACAAGAGATTTGAGCTGGCATTTCAAAGACAAGAATATCTAAATGGCCAATTGATAACAGGAAAAATTCCTCAACTATGGTAATTATCATGGGGATGCTAATTAAAACAATAATTATATGCCTTGATATGCCTATTAATATAGCTAAAATTAAAAAAAACACACACACCTGACATTTCCAAGAGTTTACAATTTTGTGAATTGATGGTCACTAACCATTTGATTGCAGAAGAAAATTTATCCAGCATCTAAAGTGGGACATAGAGGGGGAGCTAGAAGAGCAATATCTGGAAGCTTTTGCGTTGTGGGTCAGCTGGGTTATCTCTTGGTCAGTGGATCCTCCAGTTGGCGAAGGAGAGCAGAGTGCCCTGCAGAGGAGGGAAAGAAAGCTGGAATTCACCAGGCACACACACTGCTACTGCTAATAAAGGCATCAAAGAGTAATTTTGTACTATTTTGCTTTCATCCCTTCTTTTTTTCTCCAAGTTTCATATAAATTCTAAACCAGCATCAAGACAGGGAAGAGTTTCTGGGAAACATAGCTCCCAGCTTAATAAAATTGTCAATATTGTTATTCAATACATTTTATAATAAAGATTTAACTGTCCATGAGCAGATAAAATGATGAGAGACATTTTCATAGAGTTGAAAACCCAGGCCTTAGAATCCAGCAAGTCTAGATTTGAATTTTAAAATAGTCTTTTATTATTTGTGTGATCTTGAGCAAATGACTTAATCCCTTCGACTCTAGGTTTCCTTGCCCCTAAAATAAGAAAGATGATATATGACTCTTTTAAAGAATAAATATTATAATGCATATACATTTCTCAAGAAAATGCCTAGTTCATTGAGAGCTTCAGTAAATGGTTCCCTTTAGCAATATCACTTCTGACAACTTGCAATCATACTTGGACATTAGAATCTCCCAAGGAGCTTTTAAAATATACTGATAGAGACTCTGTCGAGAGAGAATAATTTATTTAGTATATTTTCCTGTCAGTAAAGAATCAGCAGAGACAAGATATAGATTCCTCACTCACAGACCAAGTCAGAATCTGGTAGCTTTCTGTAGGTCAGCATCCTTTGTGTACAAGTTTTGTTACTTTCTTATGTGCTCTAGACATGTTTCAGAGGGTAGACTGCTGTGTTCTTTGGAAGACCTTGAGTAAAAATGTGATGGATCCTTGAAGGGACATAGGAAACATCTTCATTTTCATCAATATTCTTTTAAAAAGCTGTTATTGCAGAAAAATAAAGTCATTTGTTTTCCTTCGATTCCTGCTAGTTACAGCTTCAGTGGATGACCTTTCGATGAACTGTGTACCAAACTGAGGCATGGAATGAATAAGAGACATTCTTATTGTACCCTTCTGATCACTGACTAAGAAAGGAAGAAGTAATATCACACCAGCCAGAAATGTTAATGTGAGATAACATGATGAATTAATTCATAGGTATGCTGAATGCAATATGGGTATAGTGAACATTTGGTTCTTAGAATTCATTGGGAAGGAAACTACTAACCTTCAAGTTGTACACAAGATCATTTGCATTGACAGACACCCTTTAATGCTTTAAACATTTAATACTCTCTGGAGAGGATTGAAAAGTGTTTTTAAATGCCATTTGTTGTATGCTCTTGGAAGTATAAATGGGAACATTAGGGTTATAGTATGTTGTTATTGAAAATAAATACCATTTTACCTCTACTTCACAGTTTTTGTATGTTTTTCACAAAATGAGTTAGTTCATCCATACTTTAAGAGTTAATATCTACCTTTCAGGGCTGCCCATTTCTGGTTTATAAGCTCCTTTTTTTTCTTCTTTTGTGTGGGATTGGCAGTTCAATTGTTAGGGTCCTGTTTTCTGAGATAGCCTTACTTCTATGATTTCTTTGAACTAAACCAGTGTATCAATAGAGGATAATCAGAAAAAAGTGAAGACACAAATATCAAAATATTATGTTTTAATAAAATTGGCATGGTCAACACTTTGGAATAGAGCTGAGAAATGGGCAGGTTTTGCTGATAGTTTGAATTTTGCTCTGCATTGTAGGAAAAATCAAATTTTTTTCTGTATTTTTCCATGTTTAGATAAAAGAGTTGTGTGTAATTCTTTATCCACAGATGTGGGGTTTGAAATGGCTTTTCCTCCCTTCACCTTATCTAAAATTTTTATAATCGCTAATGACTTCAGTAAGTATTAAGTTAGAGTCTAAAATGTTCTAAGAGCTCCTCTAGGCAACAATGAAATCACAAAGTCCATTTTCTTTTGGGATTACAATTGGTTCATGCTCCATGCAGGGATGCTCATTGTTGGCTAGATATTCATTTTCCACAGGCTCTGTATCAGCTGCTGTTTTTCTTTCAGGCACATGCTTTAACCTTTGGGACTCAACTGGTACCAATTCCTCCTTCACTAACTAGACCCTGAAATGTCTGTGGATGTAATGATGGAAATTTTAATAGCTATCAATTGTCAAAAATAACACATACCAAGCACTCTCACAATTATCTACATTGTCCATCTTACTTGATCCTGAAAAATACTACTAAGAAGTAGAGTCTATTATGACCATTTTCCTGTATTGAAGAGATTTCTAAAGAAGTCAAATCACTTGGCCAAGTTTACTAGCATGTAAATGGCCCAGTTTGGAATCAAATCCAAAACAGTCCTATGAAAATATCAGGCTCTTCCCTCCCAACATAAATAAAAGAAATATTTTTCTTATATTTTTAATTAATTGATTTCTTTTTATCAGAGAAAGCGAGAAGAAAAGAGAGGGAAGGATGGAGGGAGGGAAAAGGGAGGAAGGGAGGGAAGGGAAGGAAAGAGGGAGGGAGGGGAGAGAGAGAGAGAGAGAAAGAGAGAGAGAGAGAGAGAGAGAGATTTGTTGTTCCACTTATTTATGCATTCATTTGGTTGATTCTTGTATGTTCTCTGACCCTGCATGGAACCTGCGACTTTAGCATGTTGGGATGATGCTTTAGCCAACTGAACTACCTGGCCAGTGCAGTTCTCTTAGTTTTAAATATAGATGCTTTGATTAATTAGATGTAAATTAATTTAAGAGATAATCATTTCATAGTAGCTTTCCTTTCTTTGCATTTTGCCTTATAAAAGTATAACTACCCTAATATGTGAGGTGACACTTATTTGATATTTAAAAGTGGTTCTTATAAAGAAATATATATTGGCAACTTCTTTTTTTAAAATATATTTTTATTGATTTCAGAGAGGAAGGGAAAGGGAAAGTAAGATGGAAACATCAATGATGAGAATCATTGATCAGCTCCCTCCTGCACGCCCCCTATTTGGGATTGAGCCTGCAACCCTGGCATATGCCTTTAACCAGAATTGAACCTGGGACCCTTCATTCCACAGGCTGACGCTCTATCCACTGAGCTAAACCAGCTAGGGCTGTTGAGAACTTCTTATACTGTACTCTAAGTTCTTAAGGGCAAGGAATATTATTTTGTTTAGCTTCATATTTCCAGTGCTTAGCCTATTTCTGTCACATACAAGGAAGGCAGTGCATATTTGGTAAAGGAGTTCCATTACTAAATAAGTAGAATAGTGTCCCGAATAATCAGATATAACATGTACACAGCGAGCATTGGAATTAAGTAAATAATTGGAAAACAAAGTGTTGGTAAACAAAGGAAAATGTGGGAGACAAATATCAGTATTAAACAAGAAGTCAGATAGGTTAAAAAGGAGCTAGGTTAAAAAAAGGGCAGATGCTTTTTAAAAAAAATATAGATATATTTATTGATTTCAGAGAGGAGAGAGAGAGAGAAAGAAACATCAATGATGAGAGAGAATCTTTGATTGGCTGCCTTCCGCACGCCCCCTAGTGGGGATTGAGCTCACAACTGTGGCATGTGCCCTTGACTGGAATCGAACCCGGGACCCGTCAGTCCCCAGACCGATGCTCTATCCACTGAGCCAAACCTGCTAGAGCAGATGCTTTTTTTTTAACCTCATCAGAGGATATGTTTTTAATGCTAAGAGAGAGACAGAGAGACAAAATGGTTGCCTCCTGTACTTCCCCCAAGTGGGAATCAAAACTGCAGCCTCTTTTGGTGTGCAGGATGACTCTCCAGCAAAACAGAGTTAGCCAGCCAGGGCAAGGCAAATGCTTTTTTGAATATTCTTCCTACTTTGTTTACTTAAAATTGATATCAAAAGGACTCATCTTGAGAGGCTGAAATGAGTATAGATGTTACTGAAATTCAACTGCTTGGTTGAATTTTGTTTTCCAGCATACCTAACTAGATATAGTTATTTAAATTTCACACATGAAATCCCTCAAAATAAAACAATATATATTTTATATTTGGAGAGAGCACATTGAGTTCTGGGATCCCAAAAGAATTGATTATTTTTCTACTTTGTAATTGAAGACCAGTGGACAGTAATGAATATTTTTGAGATATAGCATTTTCATGTTTCTTTGTTTTTAATTTTGCTCTTTATAATTTTTCATATTGATTTTAATTAAACAATCCTCTTTTTATGAGAGACTAGAGGAAATGTAATATCCTCAAATTAAGGAAAGCAAACAAAGGAAAGCATTTAGCAAAATTGTTTCTTGAATTGTACTGTATGTTATGATTTGAGCTTTTCTTTCTTGCTTTTCTTTTCTAAAGACAGATTTGATATAGAAAAAGCATACCCCGGGAGAGTGCTCTAAGCTTTCACAGCTCTTTTCTGAGGTGAATGGCGTTTCATTAATTTCATGTGAAATCTTCTTATGTGACAGTATAATTATAATATTATACAGCTTAGCAGGATGGCTTGCAATGATCTGCCAGTACAACCTCAGAAATGAAGGGTCATGCAGGGTACAAGGAGTCTTCAAGATTCCATTTTGAAAACTAAGTATTCTTGGCAAGGGACAAAATTGCTAATGTGTTTCTATATTTGATGACTTCCATTGCTCATTAAGTACCTTTCAGCTCAGTGCGGTGACTCTAATTCTTTGAAATGCCAATCACTACAGTTTACATTTCTCTTTCTTTGCTTTGAGTAAGAACTTAGGAAAAATGTACTAAAGGAGGAGACAGCACAGAATGAAACACTTCCTACACGCATTGGCATGAGATGTGAGGAATGTAGTTCCGGTTATTAGCATTCACTCAATAAATTGGAGACTGATTGGAGGGGTGGTGGGAAAAACCTGTCCATTGAAAGCAGCTTTCTTTAGTACATCACTGAGAGCACATTGACGTTCAGCTTTCCACCAGACATTAATTGGCTCTTTCCGTGCTACTCATTTGAATTTACTCACATCCATCAATTTCATGGCAGATTGGAGCTCCTATTGCTTTTCATGGAGGTTATAGGTAAAAGGTAAGC
The DNA here is from genome assembly GCA_011751065.1 of Lasiurus cinereus. Lineage (NCBI taxonomy): Eukaryota > Metazoa > Chordata > Mammalia > Chiroptera > Vespertilionidae > Lasiurus > Lasiurus cinereus. The sequence continues at coordinate 15,542,615 of JAAGEH010000426.1, forward strand.
ATAGCATACATGTAATCTGAGTCAGTGAGAAATCATTTTTTTTTCCTCTGTGATATGCGTATAGGTCTCTACTCTGTAACACAGAATTCAATTTTCACTCCCTGAGCACATCTAGTTGGATAAAGGAAGATTCAATCAAGAAAGCCCAGGAATGGGAAACCAGAAATTGCACTTTGTTTCCAGCTTGGTACTATGTTTGTTTTTGTTTCCCCCCCCCCCCTCCTTTTCTCCAGAATGCTATAATAACTAGTATGTTGAGTAGGAGGGGAAAAGTCAAACTAATTGTAAGGCATTCTGGAGAGAGAATACATATGATGCTCTCCCTCCCTCCCTTCCTTCCTTCCTTTTTCAGTTGGTTACAATGAGGAAATAGTCACAGGATCCTGATAGTACATTATAGTGAAAATAAATTGAACTAGGAGTTTGTTTGCTCTGTGATTGAATAATTTATTTGGTCTTTGACCATAAATATATTCATGTATAAAATGAAGATGGTCATATGAAGTACCTCTAAATCCTAGAATGTATTGACTCCCAGGTTATATGTCAGCCACTTTGACATTAGTGTGCTATGCTAGCTTAAGGACTTGGGGAACATATTTCTTCTATTCAGTTTGTATCATCAGAATGAAACACAAAAATGCTAAGTAATTTTGCATAAACTTTCAAAGAAAGTGCAAAATTTAAGAGCCTTCATAAAGCTCATGTCTTAATATTTTGTGTTTGACACATTAAAAATGAATATGTTTAACTATCACATCCTACTATGATTTAATGATTCTTGTTTTAAAAAGTTCATCTTGATAATATTTAACTCTTGAGGGTCAAAGTGTTGCAGAAATTCAATTTTAAAATGTTATTTCTGCATTGCACAGCAACCCAGGACATTCTGGTATTACCTGAATTATTATTATCAAAGTATTAAGTTCTTTGAGAAACAGTGTTTCCATTGACTCCTCTGGGATGGTACAAGGCAAATTTGGACATAGTGCCAGCATTAGTGCTTTCAAATGGCAATACATAAGGTTCCACATAAATTTAAAAATAGAAAGCAAAAATATTAAGCAATACAAATTTTACATTCTGACTTGAATTTTGGAAACAAAGCAGGGTACATTTACTTCATTTTTCTAATTCTTCATGACCAAAACAAAGTGATGTTCAACAAATTATCCGGAGAATTTTGAAAAGTATACTAAATGTATGAACCTGGATATTAGGGAATACAACTGAATTTAAAACAAGTAAAAGGACTTATTTGTATTATTTACTGCTCAGTAACACTTTAAATACTTCCTGAAGCAAATAATTCAATAAGTAGCTAACAAACAAGAGGGCAGGAAAGCAAGCAAAAGACCAAAGATGAGCAATGTATTGCCTTTTCTCTCTTCCTCTCTTCTTTGTTTTATTGTAAAGAAAATAATGCATTTTCTATTCAGAAGCATAATAAACAGCTATTGGCAGGTATGTTTATCAGGAATATTGTTAGTATCAAAGAAAAAAGAAAATATTCAAGTCTAAGATAAATAGTATGATGAAGTAAAATATGGCCAATCTATTTGATAGATGATTATTAAAGTGAAGATTATCTAGATACTAGAGGCCCGGTTCACGAAATTCGTGGATGGGGGTTGTCCTTCAGCCTAGCCTGCTCCCTCTCCAATATGGGACTACAGGATTGGGCCTAAATGGGCAGTTGGGCAACCCTCTCACAATCTAGTACTGCTGGCTCCCAGCTGCTCACCTGCCTGCCTTTCTGATTGCCCCTAACCACTTCTGCCTGCCAGCCTGATCACCCCCTAACCACTCCACTGCCAGCCTGATTGATGCCCAACTGCTCCCCTGCCAGCCTGTTTGCCCCTAACTGCTCTACCATATGGGCCTGGTCACTCCCAACTGCCCTTCCCTGCAGGCCCAGTCACCCCCAACTGTCATCTGCCAGCCTGGTCACCCCTAACTGCCCCCCCCTGCAGGCTTGATCACTCCTAACTGCCCTCCCTTGCAGGCCTGGTCCCTCCCAACTGCCCTCTCCTGCTGACCATCTTGTGGTGGCCATTTTGGGTCCACATGGGGGCAGGATCTTTTGACCAAATGGGGGCAGTCATCTTGTGTGTTGGAGTGATGGTCAATCTGCATATTATGCTTTTATTAGGCAGGATAGAGGCCTGCTGCACTGGTTGAGGGCCAGCTGGTTTTCCCTGAAGGGTGTCCTGGATCAGGGTGAGTGTTCCCTTATGGTGTGGGGTAGCCTGGGCCAGAGGCCTGTGGTGGTTTGTAGGCCAGCCACACCCTCCCCCCAGCAACCCAAGCGGAGGCACTAGTATTTGGGATTTATTTATCTTCTACAATTGAAACTTTGTAGCCTGGAGCAGAGCCAAGCCTTCTGCTCACACAGCCATTGAAACTTTGTTTCATTAAGTGCTGGCCAGGGTGTGTGGAAAGCTTGGCTTCCTCCATCACCAGGGGCAACCCAAGCCTAGCTCAGTGGCTGCAGCCATTGAAACTTTGTTGCCTTAAGTGGAGGCTTCTGCCCTCCAGGCTTTGGGAAAAGGTTGGCTTCCTCCATCGCCAGGGAAACCCAAGACTCTCCCCTGCACTCTCTGTGGCCATAGCCATCTTAGTTGGGTTAATTTGTATACTTTCTCTGATTGGCTGGTGGGCGTGGCTTGTGAGTGTAGCAAAGCTATGGTCAATTTGCATATTACTCTTTTATTAGATAGGATAGGTATGTAGCTATTCACGCAGGTTGTGTATGACTGGCCAACGGTCTATTCTGACTGGTTTAGCTCCTATCAAATGCTGTTGATTTTAAATATAATGTATAAGCTTGTAATAATACTTAACCAGTGCTGGCAGCCAGGAGAAGAAAGATCTGTTGCACAAATCTTCATGCAATGGGCCTGTAGTCTATAATAATAAAAGCATAATATACTAATGAGACCCAATGTCCTTCCAGACATTTTTCCTGGGGGAAGCTGGGGCTGCAGCCGTGGGATGAGGCAGCTGCTGAGGCTTTGAGGGAGGCATCCAGGCAGCCCCCCTGGCTGCGAGTGAGGATCAAGGTGCTGTAGCTGCAAAGGCTACTCTTGCATGAATTTCGTGCATTGAGCCTATACTTTAACATAAAGATTGATTTACTTATATTTTAGAAAGTCACTTGAATATTTGAAAAATAAAATAAGACAAGTGAAAACCAGTGTAAAACCTTCTGATATTATCAAGGCAGATAGATGGCTAGTATGACCACTGTTAATTTTATGCAACTTGACTGGCCTAAGGGACACCCAGATAGCTGGTAAATATTATTATTGCTTGTGTCTAAAAGGGTGTTTCATGAAGTGTTTTACATCAGTAGACTGAGTAAAAAAGATGTCCTCACTAGCATGGTTAGGCATCATCTAATCCTTTGAGAGCCTGAATGAAAGGTGGAGAAAGGGTGAATTTGCCCTCTCTTGCTTGAGCTCAGGCACCCATATTTTACCTCCCTCAGACATAAGAACTCCTAGGTTTTGGCCTTTAAGAGGGAGCTTATACCATCACATCCCCTGCTTCTAGACCTTTAGACTTTGAATTACAAAATCAGCTTACCTGATTCTCTAGTTTGCCTATTGAGGATCATGAGTCTTCTCAGAGTCCATAATCACATGAGTCAATTCTTATCTCTGTATATAAAGAACCAGGGTCTATAATGTCCAAAACGACTGAATAGACGACCAAACACCAGAAATCAGTCATGCAGTCAGTGCTGGGTCGCCTTGGTGACTCAGCACTGACAGCCGCTGCTGCAGGTGTGGCAGCCCAGCACTGTCTGCTGAAGGGGCTGTGGATTAGGCCTGGTTAGAGGCCTTAAGAGAGAAGCAGGGTCTTATCTACAGCCTCCATGGCAGCTGTTGATCAGCCCTTGCCTCTCTTTTGTTCTGGGCCTCGCCAGCAGCCACAGGGGCTACTGATCAGCCCTGCCTCTCAGATCACGCCTGGAGGTAGGCCTAGAGATGCTGACTGACATAGAAACTGACTAATCAGAACCAAATCTGGGTGAACTGCAAGGAGCCAAAGGCTGCCTAGGAGGCAGAGCTTTTGACTGGCATAAAAACAGACCAGTCAGAACCAAATCTGGGTGAACTGCAAGCAGCCACTGGCTGCCTAGAAGGCAGAGCTTTTGATGCTGAGTGGCATAGAAACAAACCAATCAGAACCTAATCTGGGTGAACTGTGAAGGCAGAACCTAAGATGGGGGCTGAGGAGGGTTTAAAGGCAATACCTGTTTGGTGTAAAGTGTAAGAAAGTAATTCAATTTTTTAATGACCAGTTTGGCAGTATAGTGCATATGGCTGGCTATCAATCCAGATATAGGGATTGTGTACTTTTGTATGCCAAGAGCATCTCCTCCTGCTGAAAAAGGCTCCCCCTAATTTAAGCAATCCTATCCTATATAAACTATCTATACTAATAAAAGCGTAATATTCTAATTAGTCTGGTTGACCAGCCATCTTTCAGATGTCCGACTTCCTTCCAGACAAAGCCATGGTGGTGGGGCTGAGGGGTGATCAGGCAGTAGAGGAGGGCAGTTGGGGGCGAGATCAGGTCAGCTGGGGAGAGGTGTTAGGGAAAAGATAAGGCCATCACGGGAGGGAGTTGGGGCAAGATCAGGCTGGCAGGGGAGAGCAGTTAGGGGCAATCAGGCAGGCAGACAGGTAAGTGGTTAGAAGCCAGTGGTCCTAGATTGTGAGAGGGATGTCTGACTGCTGGTTTAGGCCTGATCCTTATAAGATATGGGGTCCCCAATTGGAGAGGGTGCAGGCTGGGCTGAGAGAACCCTCTCCTACCCTTCTCCCCTGTGCATGAATTTCATACACTGGGTTACTATATATATATGTGTGTGTGTGTGTGTGTGTGTGTGTGTGTGTGTGTATATATATATCATTCTATCAATTATTTATATATTATCTAGCTATATCATCTCCTATTGATTTTATTTATCTGGAGAACCCTAAATCATATAGTTAATTAATCAATAAATTGTTTAAATCAGGAAATTATAAAAATGGATATACAGAGAAATTATTTTTTTCAATTTAACACATACAAATGTACATCCATTCACCAATCTTTTTATGAAGCAAGGGCTTTCTATGAGTCTGGGACTTAAAATTAAATTTTCAAATTATCTTCTTATAGGCCATGTATGCATCATGCATTACTTATAATTTTCCTTTAGACTGAGACTTTAAAACATTAACAAAAAAATTTGCAGATTTGCAGAATCCTTCCATGTATTTGTAATTGTTATTCCAAATCACTTGAAGACATTTCATTATATTTAATCTAAAAGCAAACTTTTTTGTATTTTACTTTTGAAAAAAAAATTAATTACAGTTTGCATTCAATATTTTTTTGTATTAGTTTCAGGTGTATAGCATATTGGTCACACAATCATATACTTTACAAAGTGTTCCCCTTGATATTTCTACTACTCACCTGGAGCCTTACATAGTTATTACAATATTATTGACTATATTCCCTATGCTGTGCTTTATACCCTCATGATTATTTGTAACTACCAAATTGTATTTCTGATTTCCTTCACCTTTTTTACCCAGTTCCCCAACCTCTTTCCCTCTGGCAACCACCAGTCTGTTCTCTGTAACTATGAGTCTGTTTCTATTTTGCTTGTTCACTTATATTGCAATTTAGATTCGACATATAAATGAAATCATATGGTATTTATATTTCTCTGACTACTCATTTCACTTAGCATAATACTGTAGGTCATCCATGCTGTTGCGAATGGTAAGATTTCATTCTTTTTATGGCAAGGTAATACTCCACTTTATATGTGTATCACCACTTTTTTGTTTACTAGTCTCTTTATGGGCACTTGTGTTGCTCTCATAGCTTGGGTATTGTAAATAGCACTCACTGCAATGAACATAGTTGTGCATATATTCTTTTGAATTAGTGTTTAGGTTTCTTTGGATATATTTCCAGAAATGAAATCACCGGGTCATAAGGCAGTTGCATTTTTAATTTTTCGAGAAGCCTCCATACTGTTTTCCATAGCAGCAACACCAATCTGTACTCCCACCAAAAGTGAATGAGGGTACTCTTTTTTCACATCTTCGACAATAATTGTTACAGGTGTGAGTTGATGTTTCATTACGGTTTTAATTTGCAATTCTCTAATGATTAGTTACTTTGAGCATCTTTTCATATGTCTATTGATCTTCTGTATTTCTTCTTGGGAGAAGTGTCTGTTCAGATCCTCTATCCATGTTTTATTTGGATTGTTTATTTTTTTGGTGTTCAGTTGTATGAAATTTTTATAAATGTTGAATATTAACTCCTTATTGGATGTGTCATTGCTGCATATCTTCTACCAATTCAGTAGATAGTCTTTTTGTTTTGTTGATGGTATCCTTTGCTTTCCAAGAAGTTTTTATTTTAATATATCCTCATTTTTAAAATTTTTCTATTGTTTCTCTTGTTTGAGGAGGTATTCCTAAGAGATATGTCAGAGATTTTTCACTGCCTGTATTTTCTTGGAGTTTTATGGTTTCCAATCTTACACTTAATTAAGTCTTTAATTTATTTTCAGTTAATTCTTATATATGGTATAAGAAAATGGTCTATTTTTATTTTTTCCATGCATGTGTCAAGTTTACCCAGCACCATTTATTGAATAGATTGTCTTTGATTCATTGTGCTAAGGGAGTTTATCATTCAAAGCCAGCAATGCAAGAAATGCTAAAGGGATTGTTGTGAAAAGAAGAAATAGAAAGGGAAGAAGGAACACAGATACAGAAAATAAAAATGGCTACAAAAGTACCTATCAATAATAACCTTAAACATAAAAGGATTAAATGCTCCAATCAAAGGCATTGAGTGGATGAATGGATAAAAATACATGACCCATATATATGCTGTCTACAAGAGACCCACCTCAGAACAAGGGACTCACCCAGACTGAAAGTGAAGAGATGGAAAAATATCTTTCAGGCAAATGGAAATGAAAAAAAAAAAGAAACCAAAAAAAACTATTGTTGCAATACTGAGGTCTATCTAACAAAATAGACCACAAAGTGAAGGCCATAACCAGAGATAAGAAGGCCACTTTGTGATACCAAAGGGACTGATACAACAAGAGGTTAGAACTCTGGTAAACATATATGCACCCAATGCAGGAGCACCCAAATACATAAATAAACTTCTGGAAAATATCAAGGGGGCGATCAACAGTAATACAATCAGAGTAGGGGATTTTAATACCCCATTGACATCACTGGATAAATCCTCTAAACAAAAAATCAGCACAGAGACAGCAATGCTAAATGACTCACTTGATCAGATTAACTTAATAGACATATTCAGAGCATTTCTCCCCAGAGCTACAGAATATACATTCTTATCAAGCACACATGGGACATTTTCAAAGATAGACCACATATTGGAACATAGGCAAAGTCTCTTTAAATTTAAGAAAATTGAAATCATAGCAAGCATCTTCTCAGATCAGAATGGCTTAACATTATAAATAAACTACAATAAAAACAATAAAAAATTCAAACACTTTGAAGGCTAAATAGCATGTTATTAAAGACTGTGTTACCAAAGAGATCAAAGAAGAAATAAAAAACATCCTGGAAACAAATGACAATGAAAACCCAACAATTCAAAATCTATGGACACAGTGAAAGCAGTCCTGAGAGGGATGTTGATAGCATTACATGTCTACCTCAAAAACCAAGAAAAACTGATAATAAATTATTAAACTCTACAACTTAAATAATTAGAGAGCAATCCCTGAGTGAGCAGAAGGAAGGGAATAATAAAGATCAGAGTGGAAATAAATGACATAGAGAAAAAAACACACACAATACAAATGATCAATGAAACCAAGAGTTGGTTCTTTGAAAGGATAAGCAAGATTGATGAACCTCTATCATGACTCATTAAGAAGCAAAGAGAGAGGACCCAAATAAACAAAATCAGAAATGAAAGAGGCAAAATAACAACAGACCCCACAGAAAGACAAAGGATTGTTAAAAAAATACTATGAACAACTCTATTCCAACAAATTGGCCAACCTAGAAGAAATGGACATCTTCTTAGAAAAATATGACTTTCCAAAACTCAATAAGGAAGAATAAAAAAATCTGAATAGGTCAATAACTATGGAGGAATTGAAGGAATAATAATAATAAAAAAAACCTCCTAGCAAACAGAAGCCTTGGGCCAGATAGCCCTGGGCCAGATAGCATAACAGGGTATTTTTACCAAACAATCAAAGAAGAAATAAAACCTATTCTCCTCAGATTACTCAAAAAAAAAAAAAAAAGGAAAAAGAAAAAAAGTCAAGCTCTTTCTATGAAGCCAGCATTACCCTAAACCCAATACCAGATAAAGACACGGAAAAGAAAGAGAATTACAGGCCAATGTCACTGATGAACATAGATGCTAAAATCTTCAACAAAATTTTAGCAAATCAGATCCAGCATTTCATCAGGAAAATCAGATAACATGACAAAGTGGGGTTTATTCCAAGGATGCAAGGATGGTACAATATCTGCAAATCAATAAACATGATACATCACATAAACAAATAGACAGAAATCACATAATCATATCAATCAATGCAGAAAAAGCATTTGACAAAATCCAACACCCTTTCTTGATAAAAACTCTCAGCAAAGTAGGAATAGAGGGATCATACCTCAATATAATAAAAGCCATATGTGACAAACCTATAGCCAACATCATACTCAATGGGCAAAAACTAAAACCATTTCCCCTAAGAACAGGAACAAGACCAGGGATGTCCACTTTCACCACTCCTGTTTGATATAGTACTGGGAATGCTAGCCATAGCCATCAGGCAAGAAGAAATAAAAGGCATCTAAATTGGAAAAGAAGAGATAAAACTGTCATTATTTGCAGATAACATGATTTTGTACATAGGAAATCCTAGAGATGCCATAATAAAACTATGAGATTTAATAAATGAGTTTGACAATGTATCAGGATACAAAATTAACATCCAGAAATCTATGGCTTTTTTATACTCCAATAATGAACTCATAGAAAGAGAAAAAACAAAAACAATTCCCTTTACCACTGTACCAAAATAACTGAGGTATTTTGGAATAAACTAAGGAAGTAAAAGACATGTACTCATAAAACTATAGGACATTGAAAAAAGAGATAGAGAAAGCCATAAAAAATTGGAAGAATATACCATGTTCATTGATTGGTAGAATCAACATAATTAAAAATGACCATACTACCCAAACAATCTATAGATTTAATGCAATCTTCATTAAAATACCAACAGCATATTTCACAGACCTAGAACAAACTCTTCAAAAATTCATATGGATCAAAATAAGACCCTGAATAGCGGCAGCAATCTTGAGAAAGAAGAACAAAGTTGGAGGGATCACAATAGCAGATATCAAGCTATATTACAAAGCCACAGTTCTCAAAACTGCCTGGTACTGGCACAAGAACAGACATATTAACCAAGGGAACAGAACAGAGAACCCAGAAATCAACCCAAGACATTATGCTCAATTAATATTTGACAAAGAAAAGAAGACAAAATAATGGAGTTAAGACAGTCTCTTCAATAATAGTGTTGGACCCTAGCTGGTTTGCCTCAGTGGATAAAAGCATCAACCTGTGGACTGAGGAGTCCCAGCTTGATTCTAAATTGTGGGCTCAATCCCCAGTAGGTGGTGTCCAGAAGGCAGCTGATCAATGATTCTCTCTCATCATTGACGTTTCTATCTCTGTATTCCTCTCCCCTCCTCTCAAAATCAATAAAAATATATTTAAAAAATAAATGGTGTTGGAAAAATTGAACAGATACATACAAAAAATGAAACTAGACCCCCAATTTATACCATATACAAAAATAAACTCAAAATGGATAAAGGACTTAAAGGTAAGATAGGAAAACATAAAAGTCTTAGCAGAATGCATAGGCAGAAAAATATTAGACGTATGTCCTAGCAATATCTTTGCTGATACAGCTCCTAAGGAATGGAAACCAAGTAGAAAATAAACAAATGGGACTACATCAAAATAAAAAGTTTTTGCACAACAAAAGAAACCATCATTAAAACAAGAAAACGGGCTGCATATTTGCCAATATTATATCTGATAAGGACCTATTCTCCAAAATTTATAAGGGGAACTCATACATCTTCACAAAAGGACAATAATCCAATCAAAAAATGGGCTAGGGGATGAAATAGACACTTTTCAAAAGAGGACATACAGAAGGCCAAGAGACAGAAAACGTGCTTAAAGTCACTATTCATCTGAGAGATGCAATTCAAAAGGACAATGAAGTACCATCTCACACCTGTCAGAATGGCTATCATCAACAAATCAACAAACGACAAGTGCTGGCAAGGATGTGGAGAAAAAGGAATCCTCATGCACTGCTGGTGGGAATGCAGACTGGTGCAGCCACTGTGGAAAACAGTAGAGCGTTTTCTCAAAAAATTAAAAATGGAACTTCCATTTGATCCAGTAAACCCACTTCTAGGAATATATCCCAAGAAACTAGAAACACCAATCAGAAAGGACATATGAACCTCTATGTTCATAGCAGCACAATTTACAATAGCTAAGATTTGGAAACAGCCTATGTGTTCATTAGCAGATGAGTGGATTAGAAAACTGGTGCATCTACACAATGGAATACTACTGGTACACTACTGTAAAAAGAAAGAACTCTGACCATTTGCAATAGCATGGATGGAGAGCATTATGTTAAACAAAATAAGGAGTCAGAGAAAGATAAATATCACATGATCTCACTATTTGTAGAATATAATGAACAACAAAAACTGACAAACAAAAATAGATCCAGAAACAGAGAAGCATCGAACAGCCCATCAAACTTCAGAGGGAAGGCAGGGGGAGGGTGGTTGGGAGGTGTGTGTGTAAGAGAGCAACCAAAGATATTAACTTGTATGTATGCATAAGCATAACCAATGGCCACAGAGACTAGGGGGTTGAGGGCATTTTCTGGGTGGCGGGGAGAGAGAATGAAGGTTCCCAGGGAGTGGTCATTTGGGAAAAAAGCAGACATATGTAACACTATATGTAATACTTTAAACAATAATTTTAAAAAATTTATTGTAAACAAGTTTTCTCCTCTATTAGTCTGCTGAATCTGCTCCTATCAAAGTCAGTAATGGCCTCCATATTACTAAATTGAAGGGTAAAATCACAATCTTAACCTTTATTGACCTATTTGACTCAGTTATACCCTCTCCTTGGATATTGGGACATTTTGTTTTTCACCTGACTTTTGGGACAGCAAGAACTTACTTGTTTAACTTCTATCTCAGGGGCAACTCTTTTGAAATCTACTTTCTTGTTGCCTATCTGTACACTTTGGATTATTTTGGACAATCATCTTTCTTCTACCTACAACTCTCTAGAGAATCACACACATTCTCAAAGTTTTAAATATCATCTGTATGTTGTTGATGTTTGAATTTGTATATCTAGCCTACATCTCTCTCATGAAATCCAGACTTAAATTTCTAACTTTCTATTAAATACTTGGATGTATAATGGAAAACCTAAACTGTTAATCTTTCCTCCAAACTTCCTATTAGCCTTATCTGTCTGAATAAATGTCTATATTTTTCTTTATGTTGCTCAAAGAAAAACTCTTGGGCTTATGGTTTAGGTAATCATGTTGTAGTGTACCCTCATCTTAAAAAGGATGCCTCAAGAAGTCGAATTATGGAGTCATTTATTAAAGGCTGGCTGCTTATGAGGGGCTAAAGTGCTTCAGACCTTGCAGCCCAGAACAATTTGCCACATCTGGCTTATATTGGCAGAATATCACAAAAATATCGATTACATCTTTGGGTCTGGAATGAGGAACATGTTTCATGAAAAGCATTTTACAGAAGCAAAATTGAGTAAGTTAGTTATTTAAAGTATCTACAAATCACTGAATCAACAGAAACACATTATCTGGAACCACTGGGGCAATTTAGAATAATTGTGCTGTCCAGATTCCGGGACCACTGAGTCAACCGAAATGCATTATCTGTAGCTACTGAGACTAGGATAATTGAGCTATCCTGGTTCCCAGAAGAATGTGCTTTTGATGACCAGTGAGATCACAATCGATGAGATATTCAAACCATCATCAATGGAGTATTGGGATAGCATACATAAGTTCAGAAAATCAAAATAACTTTCTGTTGTTTTAGCAAACAAAGAAGTACAGAACCCAAACTGTAGTTTCTACCTTAGATGATTGCTACCATACTTCAATCATACATTCTTTCTATTCATAAGTTCTTCATTTCTGTCATTAGTATATATCCAGAATCCAAATACTTTTTATCACTTTCTCTACTCACCAACTTGTCATTTGCCTTGATATTTGTTAGTAATCTCCTAACCTGGTCTCTCAGCTTCCATCCTGACATCCTATAGTCAGTCTCCACAGAGAAACTATAGCGATGCTTTTAAATAATGTGCAAGATCATCTTGCTCTTCTGCTTGAAACCTCTATTGGTTTTGCACCTTGTATATAATAAGTCCATGTTTATAGTAGTCCCTCCAAGATCAGGCCCCTCCTCCCTCTCTGACCTCAGCTTGGCCACTGGTTCCAACCAAGCTGCCCTTTTGCTTTTCTTTTCCCCCTTCTTTGGAAAGCACATTTTTCTTAAGGGTTTTGGCACGATCTCTTGGAATAGTCATCCTTCCTTTTATGCAAATGAGTAGGCTTTTCAGTTTCTTCAGGGTTTTCTCAAATGATATTGCTTCCTCGACTACCTTATTTACAAGAGTAGTCTCTCTTCCAAATATTATCTATCCCTTTCCTCCTTTCATTTCCTCAATAGCACTGATCATCATCTAGCATGAGTGAGTTGATTGTGGTGTGGTGTGTGCATGTGTAATGTAAAAGTACAGCCTCTCTTTTGCCACTCAGTGGAAGAAGCATGGCTCTTTAACTTAAAATGATTGATTGGTTGAGGGATAGTGGAATTGCAAGACACCTCTCCTCAGCAACTTTAAAGTCACCCTGTTGAACTTGAATTTGATTTAAAAAATCTTTATTATTGAAATTTTACTTAGCCAACTTGACAAATAGCCATTAGAGTTCAGAAGATGTAGTTCTAGGAAGCAATATTTTATGTTTAGAATTTTAAAACAGTTATTTTGAAAATAATTTGAGAGTCAATAGTGATACTAATAGTTATCATTATTGAGAACCATTATGAACTAGAGGATATTTGTGCATGCCCTTTAAATGTATGTTATCTTATTTCTTCTTCTCACCAACTTTAAGTGTGGGCATTATCACCTTATTCGTAAGGTGAGAAAACTGAGGCTCAGAGGGTTATGTAAGCTGCTCTATGACACTTGGTAAGCAGCAAGCCTGTCTAGCAACTGCCATTGACCTCCCACATACTGTCACTTGTCCTGTAAAAGAGCAATGGAGATTAAAGGATGTGTGAACATAGCAGCTCAAGGTTCAAATCTCAAAGTGATTTTCCATGTATTTTAGACATATACATATTTTTATGTGCATTTTCACTTTCTGAAGGATATGTTAACTTCTAATAAAGGAAAATAAAAACATAAAATACACATGCATTCTTTTTAGGCATATGGGAAAATGTCTGAACGAAGTGTCTGCCCATAAAGAAATATGTGCTAACAAGCAAACATGATTAGAATGTGTGTGAATAAATATATGTGGTGATGAACACAAGGCACACTGTCTCTATCTCTCTTTTTTTTCTATACTGATCTAGAACATCTGTAGTCTTATAAAATATTAGAGGCCTGGTGCACGAATTTTGTGCACAGGGGATGGGGTGTCCTTCAGCCCAGTCTACTTCCTCTCCAATTTGGGACCCCTTGAAGGATGTCTGACTGCCCTTTTAGGCCCGACCCTAAACAGGCAGTCAGACATGTCTCTCAAAATCCAGGACTGCTGGCTCCCAGCTGCTCACAAGCCTGCCTTCCTGATTGCCCCTAATGGCTTCTGCCTGCTAGCCTGATCACCCCCTAACCACTCCTCTGCCAGCCTGATTGATGCCTAACTGCTCCCCGGCCAGTCTGTTTGCCCCTAACTGCCCCCCCCTGTGGGCCTAGTCACCCCTAACTACCCTGCCCTGCAGGCCTGGGTCCAGCCCCTCCCCACCCCAGCTGCCCTTCCCTGGAGGCCAGGTCAATCCCAACTTCCCTCCTCTGCTGGCCTGGTCATCCCTAACGGTCCTTTCTTGTAGGCTTGATCACTCCCAACTGCCCTCCCTTGCAGGCCTGGTCCCTGCCAACTGCTCTCCCTGCTGGCCATCTGTGATGGCCATCTTGTGTCTACATGGGGGCAGGATTTTTTTACCAAAAAGGGGCAGTCATCTTGTGTGTTGGAGTGATGGTCAATCTGCATATTACTCTTTTATTAGATAGGATAGAGGCCTGGTGCACTGGTGGGGCCAGCTGGTTTTCCCTGAAGGGTGTCCTGGATCAGGGTGGGTGTTCCCTTGGGGTGTGGGGTGGCCTGGGTAAGGGGCCTATAGTGGTTTGTAGGCTGGCCATGTCCCCAGGCAACCCAAGCGAAGGCCCTGGTATCTGGGATTTATTTATCTTCTACAATTGAAACTTTGTAGCCTGGATCAGAGCCAAACCTTCTGCTCACTCAGGGGAAGCCATTGAAACTTTGTTACCTTAAGCAGAGGCCTGGAGGGCCAGGGTGTGTGGAAAGCTTGGCTTCCACCATCGCCAGGGCAACTCAAGCCTACCTCCTGCTTCTCTATGGCCATAGCCATCTTGGTTGGGTTAATTTGTATACCCGCTCTGATTGGCTGGTGGGCGTGGCTGGTGGGTATAGCAGAGGTGCAGTCAATTTGCATATTGCTCTTTTATTAGATTGACATTTTTATTGCTTTGCATTTTTGGCTTTACTATATCATGGAAAAGTACAAGTGATGTTTAAATCAAAACAGTGGAGTTTTATTTTAGGGTGAGTACTTCTCTATGTGTGGTCACTGTTCTTAATACTTACAGATAAGAAGGCTCTTCATTGGTCACTGTGCTGGACACCAAAATGACCTGAGGCATGAGTAACAACTTCATAGAGCTGCTGGCAATAAAAGAGACAGAAACACATTTTTTTTTCCTTTTTTTAAAAACTGCTGAGGCCAAGAATATAGTTCACAAGTCCAAATACAATTTCACCAAGGAAAGGGGAGAAGAAACATGAATGAAAAGAATGTTAGTTGCTTAAGTGACCTGCAGAATGCAGCATAGTCATAATGGCTTTGTGGTAATTATAGCCACTGTAAAATGTTACAGCAGAAAACTGATATTTTAAAAAATGTAGTGAATCAGTGTTGTGGAATATCAGAGTTGCTTTCATTGGAAGGATAATGCTGCTGCCTCACCAGAAGCTGGTGGTATACAGTACAGGAAGAGGAGGAAAGAGAAGAAAACATGCTTGGATGTCATGTAACAGGTGCCAATACAAAATTGCTGAGACAGAGAGAAGGAGCCATGTTAAATAACCCTAGAAGAGTTCTCTGAGTAGACACTAAATACATATTTATTCTATATGTCTTTCTCATTATACAGAAGTTGGTAAAAGTAGAGTTAGTTAATAAAGCTACTGTAATCATAACAATGGGTTTCACAGATAATTTGCACTAATTCATGTAACAAATCACAAATTAAGAAAATTATAATAAAGACTTTCAAATTGTTTTCCCAAATCTATAGATAGATATATGTATACTTACATACCTGTGTGTGTATCTATAACTGTATCTCTATCACTTTATCTTTACTGGGATGATAGGGTATGAATAACAGTTATATGTTTGATATTTTGTTGGGTGTAATCTCTATAAAGAAAGTGTTCTTAAAGCCTGTAAGGTATTAAAGTGATCCTAGTGTGTGCACTGGGAAGAGTGAAGTGACTTCAATCACAACTTGAATTCTTATTATGTTCTTGATTCCCTTTGTATGCACAATATTCAGAAATTAGAATATGCTTATTTTCCCCTACATTGCATGACTACTTTGGATCACTTTTTCGTTTTCTTGTAATTGATACACTGGATGCTTTTGTTGCTGCTATTTTCTTTTTGCTGTCTATCACTCATGTACTGATGCGACAGCTTTGTAATTAACCAAACTGTTGGCAGGCCTTAACAATTAATAAAGCAATACTGTCTAATTGGTCCTGGTCATAAAACCCTAAGGGAAACTATTCAAAAACTGGCTGTGATTGATTTAAATGAATAAAGATGCCCAACCTGTTGAACAGTGCCTCAGGCTGTTTGCTATAGTATATGTGTTACTGTATATATAAATTTAAGTGTATAATTGGATATGTATACACAGGCATGTGCCTCTGTTGAATTCTGAATGTTTCAGCAACTTTTTGTTAAAACGAAGTGCTTTCCTCTATAATCATTGTACTCATAAGACATCATTAATGTTTTTGAACAAAGAGAATTAAAAGGCCTGTCTAGGTGAAAAGTGGAAAAAATACTCTGAGAATTTTTTAAACTGGAATTGATTTTTATAAGAGTTTAGATTATTTTTATTTTACATCCATTTGTTTTATTTCAATAGTTTCAGAGCATAGTTATTTAAACATTACTATACATAATGAAATGGTCACCACACTAAGTCTCATAAATCATTTGTCATCATGCAAAGCTGATATTATTGACTATATTTCCTATGCTGCATATTACATCCCTGTGCCATTTGTGACAACAAGGGTAGACACAGAGGGTATTATGCTAAGTGAACTAAGTCAGATAGAGAAGAACAAATACTGCATGACTTCACTTATTTGTAGAATCTAAAAAACAAAACAGGGGGAGGAGAAAATGGCGGCAGAGTAGACGGACGCGTCTGGAACTTTGTCGCTGGGCAGAGGGAGAGAGAGCGGCTGAGAGTTGCATTGGGAGTGTTTGTTGGCAAGCTAGGAGTCAGTTATCCTCCAGGGGAAGGCGGGGAACTGCTGGAGGGGGCTCTCCCGGCCAGGCAGCCCCACTGCCACGGGGTTTTTGTCCGCCAGAGCCACCAGTGCGAACGCGGAGCCCGAGCCATCTTGCAGTGGGAGGTGGATGTCTGCGGCGCGCTGAAGCCTTCGGCTGGGCACCCATCGAGCAGCCAGGAACCCGGGGACCCAGAACTCCGCTCTCCAATCGGCGCAGACACGCGGCGGAATCAGAGATCCACAGAGCACACGGAAAGGTCAGATTGCGCCTGACTTAAGGGGGAGGTGGATGTCTGCCGAGGTCTGAAAGCTGCGGCTGATGGAGGCACCCACAGAGCAGCCAGGACCCAGAGCGCGGCTTCCCAGGCGGCACAGACGCGCAGACTGAGGATTCAGAGATCCACACTGCACATGCGCGCGCGGAAGGGTCAGATTTCGCCTGGGCCAGGGTGCGGTCTCCTACCCCCGCACAACAAAGACGCGCACACTGTGGGAGCCGGGCTGCGGGAAAGCTGCCTCTGGAGAGGTCCCCAGAGGTGGTCAGGGCGTGATCCCTGAGTGTGAAGGCAGACCCTCTGAGCTGTTGACAGAGGAGAGCTCCAGAAAATGACTCTTTTTTTTTTTTCTCTTTCTCTGGGGC
>JAAGEH010000426.1:15568528-15709230 GCA_011751065.1 Lasiurus cinereus
CCAAATTGGAAAAGAAGAAGTAAAGCTGTCCTTATTTGCAGATGACATGATATTGTACATAAAAAACCCAAAGGATTCCATTCCAAAACTAATTGACTTAATTAATGAATTCGGCAATGTAGCAGGATACAAAATTAATGCTAAGAAGTCTGTGGCATTTCTATACACTAACAGTGAAATTATAGAAAGAGAAACTAAAAAAGCAATCCCATTTACCATCGCACCAAAAAAATTAAGTTACCTAGGAATAAACCTAACCAAAGAGGTAAAAGACCTTTATGCAGAAAACTACAGGACACTGAAAAAAGAGATAGAGGAAGATGTTAACAGATGGAAGAGCATACCATGCTCATGGATTGGGAGAATCAACATCATTAAAATGTCCATACTACCCAAAGCAATCTACAGATTCAACGCACTACCCATTAAAATACCAACGACATATTTCACAGACCTACAAAGAATTCTTCATAGATTCATCTGGAACAAAAAAAGACCACGGATAGCTACAGCAATTCTGAGAAAAAAGAATAAAGTAGGCGGGATCTCAATACCAGACTTCCTG
Organism: Lasiurus cinereus; assembly: GCA_011751065.1. Taxonomy (NCBI): domain Eukaryota; kingdom Metazoa; phylum Chordata; class Mammalia; order Chiroptera; family Vespertilionidae; genus Lasiurus; species Lasiurus cinereus. Next base: position 15,569,094 of record JAAGEH010000426.1, read on the forward strand.
CTATACTACAAAGCAACTGTTCTCAAAACAGCCTGGTACTGGCACAAGAACAGACATATAGATCGATGGAATAGAATAGAGAACCCAGATATCCACCCAAACCACTATGCTCAATTAATATTTGACAAAGGAGGCATGAACATTCAATGGAACCAAGATAGCCTCTTCAATAAATGGTGTTGGGAAAATTGGACAGATACATGCAAAAAATTGAAACTGGACCACCAACTTACACCAAATACAAAAATAAACTCAAAATGGATACAGGACTTAAATATTAGAAGGGAAACCATAAACATATTAGAGGAATCCACAGGCAGCACCATCTCAGACATATGCCAAAAGAACTTCTTCACTGATACTGCTCCAAAGGCAATGGAAGCTAAAGAAAAAATAAACAAATGGGACTACATCAAAATAAAAAGCTTTTGCACAGTAAAAGAAACCACCAACAAAACAACAAGAAAGATCAATGCATGGGAGAATATATTTGCAAATGCTATCACTGATAAAGGTTTAATCTCCAAAATCTACAGCCAACTTATACAACTTAATAAAAGGAAGATGAAGGATCCAATAAAAAATGGACAACGGACCTAAATAGAACCTTTTCAAAAGACGACAGAAGGAAAGCCAAGAGACACATGAAAACATGTTCAAAGTCATTAATCATCCGAGAGATGCAAATCAAAACGACAATCCGATACCATCTTACACCTGTCAGAATGGCAATCATCAACATATCAACAAACGACAAGTGTTGGCGAGGATGAGGAGAAAAAGGAACCCTTGTGCACTGTTGGTGGGAATGCAGGCTGATGCAGCCACTGTGGAGAACAGTATGGAGTTTCCTCAAAAAACTAAAAATGGATCTCCCATTTGACCCTGTAATACCACCCTTAGGAATTTATCCTAAGAAATTACAAACACCAATCAGAAAGGATTTATGCACCCCTATATTCATAGCAGCACAATTTACAGTAGCCACAATTTGGAAAGAGCCTAGGTGTCCGTCAGCAGATGAGTGGATCAGAAAACTGTGGTACATCTACACAATTGAATTCTATGCTGCCATTAAAAAGAAGGAATTCTTACCATTTGCAGCAACCTGGTTGGAACTGGAGAGCCTTATGCTTAGCGAAATAAGCCAGTCAATGAAGGAGAAGCATCACATGATCGCACTCATTGGGGGATAATAACATTATAAACTGATGAACAAAAGGAAAGATACAGAGACAGTGAAGCTTCAAACAGACTGTGAAATTACAGCAGGAAGATTACAGTTAGGTGAGGTAGATAAGAGATCAATCAAAGGACTTGTATCTATGCATATAATCATAACCAATGAACATAGACATTGGGGGTTTGGGGTATGCCTGGGAGGGAGGGGGGGCAATGGGAAGATATGTATAAAAAATTAATAAAAAAAACAAACAAACAAAACAAAAAACAAAACCAAACAAAACAAATGAACAACAGAAAACAAAATCTCAGAGAGAAGGAACTGATGGTTGCTTAAAGGGAGGGGGTAGATGGAAAGGTCCAAAAGGTGAAGGGGAGTAAGAACTCCAGTTGAAACAGTTTTATTTAGATCTAAGTCACATGCCTCCATCTTCATATCCCTAGGCAATCATTAAGCTACTATGGATCTACCTATTCTGAACATTACATATAAATGGAATCATACCATAGTATATTTTTTGTGTGTGACTGGCATCTTTTACTTAGTGTTATGTTTTCAAGGTTCATCCTGCCACAGTACTTTATTTTATTGCTGAATAATATTCTGGTATGGAATATTACAATGTTAATGGAAATTTGTCTTATTTCTACATTTTGGCTATTATGAATATTGCTTCCCTGAATATTTGTATACAATTTTTTGCGTGCACATATGTTTCCATGAGGTATATTGTAGAAGTGAAGTTATTGGAGCATATGGTAACTCTATGTTTAATCTTTTACAGAAGCTGCTAGATTGTTTTTCAAGATTTCCAGACCATTTCGCATTCCCACTATTGTATATGAGTGTTTCAATTTCTCCACATCCTTATCAATGATTTTTATTATCTGCCTTTCTTATTGTAATCATCCAAGTGTGTGTGGAGTAGTATACTGTGGTTTTGATTTGCATTTCTCTGATAAATAAAGATGTTGCCTATTAGCCATTTGGATATAACTTTGGATATATAGGATGGGACAAAAGTAGGTTTAGAATTCTTATGGAAAATAATACAATATTTACTAAATAATAACACAAGAATGAATTATGTCACATATTTTCACAGATGTAAGCCTACTTCCCCCCACCCTATACTGTATATCTATTCATATCCTTTGCCCATTTTTTTTTGGGGGGGGGGGAGGCTGACACTAGTTAACAAATTATATAAGTTTCAGGTCCATGATTTCACAGCACATCATCTGCACTTTGCCCATTTTTAAATTGAGTTATTTGGCTTTTTATTGCTAAGTTTTAATAGTTCTTTTTATAGTCTCGATACAAGTTTCCCTTCATATATATAATTTGCAAATATTGTCTTCAAATCCATGAGTTATATTTTCACTTTATTGATGTTATCTCTTGGAGCACAAAGATTTGTGTTTTTGTTGTTGTTTTTTATGAAGTCCAGTTTATCTACTTCGTAACTTGTGCTTTTGTTGTGAAGTCATTGTTGGTTTTAGAAGACCAATCTACACTGGCAATGGCTAGGTTTTCTCTCACTTAGCAGTGACATCACAAGTAGTGAATCCCTGGTACACTGTGTTCAGAAAGACAGCGAAGCTAATTCTACATCTCCTGGGGAATAGAGTAATGTTTACCAAGGAAACAGGAATTGATAGTATTATGGACCCTCTATCACATGTTCACATTATTGATGTTTTATAAAAAAATTACTATTATTTTCCTAGTCTGCCTAAGAAAGAAATTCATGATGTGGATTGAAAAAGAGTTTTATGACGAGAAAGGTACATTGCAGTGGCCTTTCTTTCTTTCTTTATTGCACATCCCAGGTGTTACTTTTTAAAAAATATATATATTTTATTGATTTTTTACAGAGAGGAAGGGAGATGGATAGAGAGTTAGAAACATCGATGATCATTTATCTTCCTTTTATTAAGTTGTATAAGTTGGCTGTAGATGTTGGAGATTAAACCTTTGTCAGTGATAACATTTGCAAATATGTTCTCCCATACCGTGGTCTTTCTTGTTGTTTTGTTGATAGTTTCTTTTGCTGTACAAAAGCTTTTTATTTTGATGTATTCCCATTTGTTTATTTTTTCTTTAGCTTTCATTGCCTTTGGAGCAGTATCAGTGAAGAAGTTCTTTTGGCATATGTCTGAGATGGTGCTGCCTGTGGATTCCTCTAATATGTTTATGGTTTCCCTTCTAATATTTAAGTCCTGTATCCATTTTGAGTTTATTTTTGTATTTGGTATAAGTTGGTGGTCCAGTTTCATTTTTTTGCATGTATCTGTCCAATTTTCCCAACACCATTTATTGAAGAGGCTATCTTGACTCCATTGTATGTTCATGCCTCCTTTGTCAAATATTAGTTGAGCATAGTGGTTTGGGTGGATATCTGGGTTCTCTATTCTATTCCATTGGTCTATATGTCTGTTCTTGTGCCAGTACCAGGCTGTTTTGAGAACAGTTGCTTTGTAATATAGCTTGAAATCTGGTATTGAGATCCCACCTACTTTATTCTTCTTTCTCAGAATTGCTGTGGCTATTTGTGGTCTTTTTTTTGTTCCAGATGAATCTATGAAGAATTCTTTCTAGGTCTGTGAAGTATGTCGTTGGTATTTTAATGGGTAGTGCATTAAATCTGTAGATTGCTTTGGGTAGTATGGACATTTTAATGATGTTGATTCTCCCAATCCATGAGCATGGTATGCTCTTCCATATGTTGACATCTTCCTCTATCTCTTTTTTCAGTGTCCTGTAGTTTTCTACATATAGGTCTTTTACCTTTTTAGTTAGGTTTATTTCTAGGTATCTTAATTTTTTTGGTGTGATGGTAAATGGGATTGCTTTTTGAGTCTCTCTTTCTGTAATTTCACTATTAGTGTATAGAAATGCCACAGATTTCTTGGCATTAATTTTGTATCCTGCTACATTGCGGAATTCATTTATTTAGTCAATTAGTTTTGGGATGGAGTCCTTTGGGTTTTTTGTGTACAATATCCTGTCATCTGCAAATAAGGACAGCTTTACTTCTTCTTTTCCAATTTGGATGCCTTTTATTTCTTCTTGTTGTCTAATTGCAATGGCTAATACTTCCAGTACTATGTCGAACAGGAGAGGTGAGAGTGGGCATCCCTGTCTTGTTCCTGTTCTTAGGGGAAATGGTTTTAGTTTTTGCCCATTGAGTATGATGTTAGCTGTGGGTTTATCATATATGGCTTTTATGATGTTGAGGTATGATCCTTCTATTCCCACTTTGCTGAGAGTTTTTATCAAGAAAGGGTGTTGTATTTTGTCAAATGCTTTTTCTGCATCAATTGATATGACTGCGATTTTTATCTCTCAATATGTTTATATGATGTATCACGTTTATTGATTTGTGGATATTGTACCATCCTTGCATTCCTGTGATGAACCCTACTTGGTCATGGTGTATGATCTTTCTGATGTACTGCTGGATCCGATTTGCTAGAATTTTGTTGAGGATTTTGGCATCTGTTTTCATGAGAGATATTGGTCTATAATTCACTTTCATTGTGTTGTCTTTATCTGGTTTTGGTATTAGGGTGATGCTGGCTTCATAGAAGGTGTTTGGAAGTGTTCCTTCTTCTTGAATGTTTTTGAATAGTCTGAGGAGGATAGGTTTTAATTCTTCCTTGAATGTTTGGTAAAACTCTCCTGTGTAGCCATCTGGTCCTGGGCTTTTATTTGCTGGAAGCTTTTTGATGACTGCTTCAATTTCTTCCATAGTTATTGGACTATTGAGATGTTTAGATTCCTCCTCATTGAGTTTTGGAAGGTTATATTTTTCTAGGAAAATGTCCATTTCTTGCAGGGTATCCAATTTGTTGGAATAGAGTTGTTCATAGTATTTTTTAACAATCCTTTGTATTTCGGCGAGGATGTGGAGAAAAAGGAACCCTTATTCACTGTTGGTGGGAATGCAGACTGGTGCAGCCACTGTGGAGAATAGTATGGAGTTTTCTTAAAAAACTAAAAATGGATCTCCCATTTGACCCAGCAATCCCACTCTTAGGAATTTATCCTAAGAAATTACAAACACCAATCAGAAAGGATTTATGCACCCCTATGTTCATAGCAGCACAATTTACAATAGCTACAATTTGGAAACAGCCTAGGTGCCCGTCAGCAGATGAGTGGATCAGAAAACTGTGGTACATCTATACTATGGAATTCTATGCTGCCATTAAAAAGAAGGACCTCTTAACCTTTGCAGCAACCTGGATGGAACTGGAGAGCCTTATACTTAATGTAATAAGCCAGTCAATGAAGGAAAAGCACCACATGCTCTCCCTCATTTGTGGATAATAAAGAACATTGTAAACTGATGAACAAAAGGATAGATACAGAGGCAGTAAAGCATCAAACAGACTGTGATATTATAGCAGGAAGATTAAGGAGAGGTGGGGTAGATAAGAGATCAATCAAAGGACTTGTATCTATGCATATAAGCATAACCAATGAACATAGACACTGGGATGTTGGAGTATGCCTTGGAGGGAGGGGGGGCTTTGGAGAGATATGTATACATGTAACACAATAAAAAATATATATTATAAAATCATAAAAAAAAGAAAGATTGATGAGAGAGAGACAGCTGCCTCTTGCACATCCCCTACTGGGGATGTGCCTGCAATCAAGGTACATGCCCTTGACTGGAATCGAACCTGGGACCTTTCAATCCACAGACCTATGCTCTGTCCACTGAGCCAAAACGGTTTCGGCCCAGATGTTACATTTTTAAAAAATGAGGGCAAAAACCTTCACAAGCCAAAAGAGTATGAATCACTGTATTGTGAAATTCACTTTACCATTGTAGTGTGGAATTGAACCTGTAATATCTGCAAGGTATGCCAACTTATTTATTTGTTCATTAAAAATTTATTCAAGACAATCTCAAAACTTGTGATGTGGTGAATAAGATAGACATAAGCCCTGTGCACAAGGAGCCCACATTAACTAGTGAGCTCCGCCTCTCTTGGCTCACTGCCTTTTACCATCCTCAACCCCAGGATGCCAAATAGCAGTCTGGCATGAAGATCTTGAAACTGCTTAGTCATATACCATCTTCTGACCAGTTTATCAAGCAAGGTGGCCGAACATACCATTTCCGGCCAGTACCTGACAAATCTGAGCAGAGATGAATGTGGTGGACAGTAGTGCTCCAGGTCATTGGTCAGAATAAATGGAGCAGAGTTAGAAAATACTAGTTCAAAGAGTTGGGTAGCAGAAACTGGTTTCAACCAGTATACGCTCTAGTTTGTGGGAACTATGATTATATCATTTCTCAGAGTCATTCTAACCTGAAACAGAACCAGAGAGACTAATTGTGGACACATTTTGAATGTTTCCCTAAACCCTTTGCAGGTTTATTCAACTTAAGACCTGGTATTCTTTAAACTGGTATTTAAAAAAATGAGCAAATGAACATAACATCACATCATGACAAATTCTGTTTTCTCAAAATTCCTTTTTTCTCCTGACTTAGAATCAATAATTACTTGTAATTTCAAGAAGTAACGTTTCTTACTCTTACAATTGTTTGAAATCATTTGCTCTAATCAAACCAGAAGCATTTCTAAAAATGTCTCAAAGACTGAGAGTGAGGCATGACCTTACACAAGTACCCAAATTAAGCAATTTTAGAAATGTCTAACTTAGCCTGAAACTTGATAATGAATATTGGCTTTAAGCTTTTTTTATACTTAAAATATCCCAGACTTTAATTTATGACTCATTAATAAACTATTTCTTTTCAACAATGGATTTAAACATTATCTACATTTTATTAATCATCAAACATAAACTAAAAATTTCATCCAATTACCTGGACATTTTAAAAATAATCATTTTGATATAATGACACAGATGATTGACCATAGATTTTCCTATAAATAAAAATATTTTGATATTGTGATAATACTACATTAATAGTTCTTTAACTCTACACCTGTCACTTTTTTTTCCCCCTTTCCATTGGAGGTAATAAGATGAAACATGGTTGAGTATTTCATTTTAAATTGCCTGGGTAGCCATAAACTAATAGACAGACACCGAGATGCTCAGTTGCTTCTGCTAGTAATTTATACTTTTACCTGTAGGCTAGAAGTCATACTAGAAAATTAAAGGAAGAAAAGAGGTATTTGTTCACCTAGTTTTATCATCATACTAATAGAGAGCTTCCCCCCTTTTTCTAAAGTACTTTCCAGTGTTATGTTTGTTTCTTTCAAGATTCCATTTGACATATGGAATTGAAAATAAGGTAATAACAAACCCAGTGCTTGAGAAAATTGTTTCATTTCATTTTTCGCTATTTCATGAGCACATTGAGAATATGTTTTTGATTAAGAGCCACAGTGATATTTCCTATATTTGTATGGGAATCTGAGCCTGAGAGCTCTCCTAAATGGCCCAACTGGCAAATCTCTTTGCATGCACAGGTGTTATGAGGCTTCAGAAGAAATGAACTTAGAGGAAATTTTATATAAAGATGATGAAGTAGTATTAGGATTTACAACCCTAACTTTGATTTTCCTAGTTATAGAGTTAAAAGTAAAATTCTGTCTTTATCACAAGCATAAAATATGTAAAGTTATTTTCTAACTTATGATTGACCAAAAGATATTTTCTTGGTTAGAAGATATGGGGAGGGTATTAAGCCTAAATTTTCAGTGTCAAAGGGAATTTTGAAGTGTTTGACCTTCTGATTCTGGGTAAACCATAGGGAATATATTTTCTTAGTTTGGTTTGGTGATTGGTATACAAACCATAAAATTTTATTTAATGAAAGCTAATTGGTTAAAGAAATCTGTCTTAAAATTCAGGCACTTGGGATCTAGATGGAGCTGGATTAGCTCCATCTAGCAAATCAGGATTGTTTTTCTGGGCCTGAGACTTCTAATTTGTAAAATAAAGGGTGAGAGGTAAATAGGTAATATGTAAAGGGTGAAAAGTAAAGAGGTAATATGTAATGATCTATCAAATCACTGTAGCTGGAAATGTCTATATCACCATAGAATTGTTTTCCCTAAAATTGTCTTGATCATGTTATTTTATCCCTTTCTTTTATCCTTTGTTAAAAATGTAAAACCAGGACATTTCTGAATCATGATAAAATTGTTTACATTTTCATTGCAATGTCTTTAATTTTATAATAAAATAAATATAATCAGATTTTAAAATCACTATTGTGATTCTAAATTACTACTACAATCCTTGACACTTTGAATTTAATGCGACTTAGTGGTATTTTCACTTATTTGCCAGGAACTTTTGACCAATGATAAGATGTTTATATTGACCCTGAGTAAGGAATCTGGAGGTGACCAGAGACATTTAAGTGAGTCAGTTTTTCTGGGGAAAAATAAAAAATGAAAAAGGCATACGTTGTCTTGTGCAGTGAGGCCCATTGAGCTTTTTTGCAAAGCTGGGTTCATAGTCAGGAGTATAGCCATTGATGTATTGCCATCCCCTCCCACAATGCAGCCCTGGGGGCAAGAGCACTGAGCAAAGGTGCCCTTTGGAATTGGAGAGAGGTTTGGATTATTTCCTAAAATGACATTTTCAGCATCTAAAACCCTGACAGGTGGGTGGTTTAGCTTTCCCTTTGGAATCGTTGCCTTTCCTCTCAATGGTCTCTCATCACTCTCCCCAGCTAGCTCTCTTTCGCGCAGATGATAGTTCCGGAGAAGGAGAGAACCCCAATGCTATAAAAATAACTAGATTGTCTCCCTTCTGGATTTCTCTCACCAGTGCAACCATTGCTGTTGAGGTACCCCATTTGCAAAGGGTGAAAAACAGTGGGAAATTCGATGATAGAAAAAAGTCAATGAATAAACAATACTTTTAATGTAAGAGTTTTTATGTGCCAGATATGAAGACTTTTCTTCTTGCTTTTAAATGCAAGTTTAACTTTCTAATTTTAATGATAACTCTCTCCTCTCTCTGATTTAAAACTCACACTCACACACATTACTTAAAAGACATCTTTAAAACTGAAAATATTTTAAAATCTATTAACACTCATATTATTTTCTCAAAGTTAATGATGCACAGTGCAGTTTTTTTTCTTATTTGTTTTTAACTCCAGTCATTCCTATTGCTTGTCAGCAACTGTCAGATGATCATAGAGAATATGGAGCAATTACCAACTGTCCTGTAAAGAGTAAAAATTATTGGTATATTTTATATTTCTTATAAAGATTATGGATTTCAAATGTACTTTAGTATACTTTAAAAATAATGATGGGGGAAACAACTATTGAGGGTTTGATAGGTGCTGGTTCTGTTTTTGCCACACGTTTGTTTCAGAGAAAATAGGGGAAAGGGTTGGCCAGATTTGATGTTAATGACACATAGGGCTGGTCCCAAGGGAAGGTTAGGTTCAGAGGATATTGCCATCTTCAGTTTCAGTGTGCCTGAATATCAGGGAGAATTTGAAAATGAGGATAGAGCAGGAGCCCCTTGGCCAAAGTGAATTAATTTGACTCATAAGCCTAATCCAGATTCACACTAGCAATGATAAATGGCTTTACTTTTAAAACATCACCACTCAATATTGGAAGAGATGTGTTTTTCCCCCTACATTGTTAGGAAGTAACATATATAGGAGAAATAACCTTTTTATTTTTATTTTTTTTAGATTAAGCCTATATTCCAGTTGTGTCTCTAATTATAAGTTGTAAAGTTTAGGTATATTATTTTACATATCTACCTTCTTTCCTTTTTTCTTTTTAAATAATTGTTTATTGTTGAAAGTATTTCATATGTCCCCTTTTTTCCTATTTTCTTATTATATACAATTGGAATGATAATACTTGTGCTGCTTACTTCACAAAATTAATGTGTAATGATATATGTAATCTTCCTTTGTGAGCTATAAAATTCAATATACATGTAAGCTGTTATTAGTGCTGATAGGTTAGAACATCTTTATATGTCTCCAGGTTGTAATATTTTAAGTCTCTCAAAGGATGTAAAGCAAGATTGCTTTTAATCACAGCATCAATACAATTTATAATGACAATTTTTCCTTAATGCTTGTGTTGAGGATTATATGTGAAGCTATCAGAAGTTCACCAGAGCCCTAGAGGTTTAGCATTAGTAAGAGAACATTTGACTCAAGATTTCTCTGTCTCACTAGACTTACATTAAATAAGAGTATTGGAAGAATATCTCTTTGATCAAGAAAACCAAATTGTTGCCACCTCTACAATATTCTAAAGTTTTTTGGGAATATTTACGTATTTCTTTGAGATCCTTATTTACTGCTTTTCAATAATATTTTAATAACTACATATGGTGCCAGGTGGGTACTTGAAATATTAGGGGGGTCACTTTGTAAAGTGTATGATCATCTAACCATTATGTGTACAACTGAAAGTAATATTAACTGTAAACTATAATTGAAAAATAAAAACAAAATAAATTATGATTATTTGATTACTTAGGTAATGGCTAAGGGAATTCATCTCTATTTGTTGTTAAAAATGGAAAATTTATTAGAATAATAGTGAACTCTCACACAAAATTGAAGAAAAAAACTGAATAACCAAGAACTCAGAAAGGAAAATAACAAAGGTAGTCTTCTAGGTATCTTAGTATCAAGAGTTTCCTGATATTTTCTCTGGGTAATGCCATTAATAGCATTATATTCCAGACTTCCAGATTCTGTTCTCAACATCATATTTTCTTAAAAGGATCTGAATGGTCCAGCTAGCTCAGAAGTCTCTCCTTGGATTGATCAATCAGTTCTAGTTGGGGGACAGGGTGTCATGTCATAGGCATGGTCATTGGAACATCAAACTATTTAACTAAATGCATTTTTTCTGGAATTACTGAACATAGTAATGATTGATATGGTGAGTGCATTTTCTCCGTACATACAATTGTAAAGATAATAAAAAAGTTCAGATTATGTGCAATAACATTCAGTCTTGTTCTAGGACTATGTTAACTCTATGCTCTTGATCTCAACATAGTCCAAAGAGAACTTGATCATCTTGACATTTGCAGAACATCTTGTTGGGCACTTCATTCATGACTTCATCCTAATTTGATCTCATATGCAGGTGTGAACTAATGGCCTTAAGTCTTAGAAAGATGCATGGAATAGAAGACAAAACCTGCATAGATTCATCCTTTCTTCACAAGTTGAGACTCTTCTACATTAAATATTCTATTTCTCAAGGTTATTGGAATACTTATGCTAGATGGCAAAATAAGGATGCTATTAAATTTGTCACTGTGAACTCATCTTGTCTATCAACTTTTATGATTCTGGTGGGTGGATGGAGAGATCTATTTGTCTAGCAGCCACCAAAGCCAAACCTTGTTTAGATTCCCTTTCTTGGTGGCGGTGGTGGTGGAAGTGGGTAATTTAGCAAAAGAGGAACTCATGGACACGGACAGCTGTGTAGTGATTATAGGGAATTATGGGGAAGGGTAGAAGTGGAAGAGGGTTGTTGCAGGAGAGGCGGATAAATGGTGATGGGAAGAAATTTTTTAAAATGTCACTATCAATCTGGAGTGACTGCTTCTTTCTCTGGTCTCTTCTTGCCCTGTTTGTTTGAGGGCCAGTTTGTAAGCCAACAAGCTAGATCAATTAAATATATATTTTAAAAATTAAAAATAAAACTTGACTTTATACACAAAAATAATTTCCTGTGGATTACATTCCTAAATAAGAGTGGTGTAACAATAACGATTTTATGAAATAAAAATGATATCTTTAAAAACTTTGGTAGGTAATTCCTTTAACAAACACAGAGACTAACCTTAAGGTAATTGGACTTAGTTTGCATTTAATACTTTGATTTATCCAAAACAACTAAGAGGATGAAAGATTGCCAGAAAGTAGGATAAGATATTTTAATGCATACATTTCACAAAGAACCATAACCAGAATATATAAATAACTTCTACAAACCAATAAGTGATAGACAACTACTTTTTAAAAGTATTGTGTAGACAGTTCACCATCACATTGGATGCTGAGTTTTATTACTGGCAAGTATGCTCAAAATTGTTAAGCTTTTATAAATTTATTACTCAGTTTGAATAATTGCAAGCAAATACCTATAGAATGAGTTAAAAGTGGATAGTGGGTCTGCTAAGAAATGGTAAACTGAGGTAAGTATGCTAAAGGTAGAAAAAATATAGAAGATCATAAAGTCATATTGTGTACTTTTGAATTTGTTAATAAACTTTTAGCTAATTTTTAAAAATATGCTTGCTTAAGGATTAGAGATGAATGGGTAGAGAAGCTTCTTTTATAAAGTGTGATTTCCTGACATATTGTTACAGTCTTTGTAATTTGCTTAGATTATCTAGTCTACTTATTTTATTTCCTAATTATGTAATGAACACATAATATAACCAGGTGCTTTGCTGGGTGGTAGGAATAAAATGGTAACAAGGCTAGGCATGACTTCATCTTCATGAAGAAGCCTACAGATGGCACATATAAAGAAACAAACATAATTGTAATATAGGTTGATTCGTGATATTATGGAGAAAATGTGAAAGCACTAGGCCCTAGGAGCCCCTGAGTCTCTATGCTTTTTAGCACTTTTTAGTATGAAGGAGCCACATACAAACCTAACAAGTTCAGGGGAGGCCTGTGTGGCAGCCTTGCAAACTCAGAGACCTAAAATAAGCAAAAAAGATGGTCTGAAAATTAAATAACAGTATTTAACTATAAACAGGTGATAGTGGGTAGTCATGTCATAGGTTAATATTTTCCCTGACCAAGATAAACTTAGATCTTTACTGAGTCCATTTGCCATTTTGCCTCTAAGATAACATATTTGTGAGATGTTTGGGTAATTTGTAACTTCCTTTTTTACCCCGGACCCCTCAGGGCACCACAAATGGCACCCAGACATTCCCTCATTGTTATTGTTGTCAAGTTAATTGTCAACTGTTAATTACCTTAAAATATCCTGTATCTATCTATGTAAAAGAAGCACATGTCCATCATTTCACTTTTTACCCTATCCCAGAGGTTTCCCTGCTTTGCTTTATCCCACTCCTTAATCTATCAATAACGAATTTCATGCAACTCACCTATGTCTCTTTCCTTTGATTGCTATGTACAAATACAGATGAAACCCTCTATTCTCCAGAGCATTATATCAATTAATTGAAGTTCTGCTTCCTGGCATATGTTGACAGTTTGGCTCAAATAAATTCACAAAAAGTCATTACAGGTCTGAATTATTTTTTTACGTTAACAGCACTTTTGATGTAAATTGTTGTCTTCATAATTTTGCAATGGTTTTTGCTCCCAATTCCTCTCAGCTATAAGACTATCTGGACTTGAGCCTGGTTCTAACAAAGCCAATAAATTATTATGTGAAATTACATTTAGGATGTATTTCTAGTGCTTTATGATTTGAAACATTCTGAACCACCTAACAGTTTAAAGAAAAAGATTTAGCATTATTTTTTTTAATATTCTGTATAACTTATGAGAAAGAAGTAGAAAATTAGAATTTATGAAGAAAAAAGGACCAGAGAAGAGACCAATTTATTTTTATTGTACATATATGCTAACATGTAGTCAGTTAAAAGCAAAGTGGTTTTATCCATATGGAAAAGATCTAACCCAGGTTATGAGTCAGTGCTCACAATAAAAAATAGAGTGAACATATCAAATGGCATACAATTCATTCAGGTTAAATTCAGAGGGAAATATGTTTCCCCAAGTGAACGCAGTGGGTCATGAAGTACTTTTCTCAAGGAAAGCCTAGTCTTGGCAATAATGCCAGTGGGTGTTTCTTGGCATCTGGAAGGAATCAGGAATCTGGAGAAGGTGCTGCAGCATAAATTAATAAAGAGACTAGAAATATAATATAAATTTGTAATCTACGGGGGAGCCAGAGGAGGGCTTAGCTTCAGTAACCAAGTTCTCTTGAATCTCCAGACCTCTAGCTCTTTATTAACACAATTTGTCCTAAGGCAAAGTAGATATACATATCAAAGGCAAAGCCTACTACACAGTAGGCATTGTCAGATTGGGGGAACTGCCTTCAGGTGTTCAGGTGTTTGGCCAGCAGGAGTCAATAACATGTAGATTAAAATGCCCTCAGTTGTCTGGTAACAGACAGTAATATATGCAGATCTTTAGGTATGGGGAAATTCCCTTAAGCTATTCCAGCAGCAGGTATATGTATTCAGCCTTGCTGAATCCCCAATTCCATCAACCTTTTGATGAAACTTCTTGCATTTATGACATGCTAGAATTAGCTTCCAGTCTGGCAAGGCTTTCTTAAAAATATATATATTTTATTGATTTCTTACAGAGAGGAAGGGAGAGAGATAGAAAGTCAGAAACATCGATAAGAGAGAGAGACATCGATCAGCCGCCTCCTGCATGCCCCACAATGGAGATGTGCCTGCAAGCAAGGTACATGGCCCCAACAGGAATCGAACCTGGGACCTTTCATTCCGCAAGCAGGCGCTCTATCCACTGAGTCAAACAGGTCTCAGTTGGCAAGGCTTTAAAGTTCTGATAGTTTTATGCATTTCACTCAAGATCAATGTGTTCCTTTCCCCAACTGCATAGGAGAAGAGTCCAGGGGAAAGGCAGTGGTCCATCACAAACACTGCTCAGAAAGAAGCAGGGAGAAGAGAAGACTCTCCTGCCACCCAATTCTGCTCACTCCCAGAAACCCATAACCAAAAACATATCAGGAAGTCTCCCTTTTTGACTATGTCAAGGATGATCAAATACACTGCCCAGCATTCCATGATCTAAACTTTTGGTCAGGGGACAATATGCTAATGACAAAAATCTTTCATGCATGAGACACCAATAGAAGGAAATTTCATGGGGTTAGGGAGCTTAGATATGCAAGCTTAAGGAAAAAGATACTAAGTTCAATATAGTAACTATCTTAAGGTAAGATCTGTGTCTAGTTGCATTTTTTTAGTTTGCACTTGAATATCCAATTTATCCAGCACCATTTGTTGAATAGATTGTCCTCTTCTCTATTGCACTGCCTTTGCTCCTTTGTTAGCCACCAGTTGCTGATATTTGAGAGGGTCTCTTTTCTATGCTCTCTATTCTGTTCCACTGACTTGTCTGTTCTTTCAGTCTTGATTACTGTAGCTTTATAGAGGTTCTTGGATTTGGGTAACATTAGTCCTCCAACTTTGTTATTCTCATTCTTCTCCTCTTCCTCCTACTACTTCTACTTTTTATTCTTCAGCACTGTGTTGTTTAGTCTGCATCTTTTGCCTTACTATATGAATTTTAGGATCTGTTTGTTGATATACACAAAGTAACTTCCTGGGATTTTTCATTGTATTGTATTGAATCTAAAGATCAAAGTGGAAAAATTAATACCTTAATGATATTAAGTCTTTCTATTCATAAACATGACATTATATTTCTTCATTTACTTATATCTACTTTGATGTTTTTGTCAGAGTTTTTTAGTTTTCTTCACAAGATTCTGTACATATTTTGTTAGTTTTTTAACCTAAGTATTATTTCATTTTGTTTGGTGTTAATAGAAATAGTATTGAACTTTTAATTTCAAATTCTACTCATAGATTGCTGTTATATAAAAAATAGTTCACTGTTGAGTATTAGTCTTGTATCCTGCAATAATCTTGCTATAAACATTTAATATAGAAAATTTTTGTATGTTTTAATTTATTTGTATTTTTTACATAAGCAAACAAACATATCATCTGTGAACAAAATGAAAGGAAATGAACTCCCCTCCATCTTGTCCTATAGGGCTGGGCCCCCTACCTAAACCCCGTCCCTTTTTTGGGAGTGGCCACAGGTGTGCCAGCAATGTCCTAGCTTCCCGACCCCCACCCGAATGGACCAATGAAGCTCCAGGAACACAGCGAGGGTCCTAATTATGTTAAACCACAGAAAGACCCTAATTCAAGTGACCAATCTCTGTAACCCTCATCACTTTCCTAAGCCCTCCCAATTATCCTACACCGTAAAACTCATTGTTTCCACCCGGCTTGGCTCACTCTCTCGCCTTGCTGCTGTGCCAGAAAGAGGCTGAGAGCCAAACCCGGGTTTGAATAAAGACTCTTTCCTTTTGCATCGGAAAAAGCTCCTTAGGGGTTGATTATTGGGAACTCCGAACTCTGGGCATAACACAAAACAGATATAATTGTCTTTTTTTTCTCAATCTGTATAACTTTTCTTTCTTTCTTTCTTTCTTTTTTTTTTTTTTTTTTGTCTTAAAGTACTTGTAAGACATTGCAGTGTGCTGTTGAGTAAGAGTGGTGAGGGGACATCCTTACCTTGTTCCCAATCATAAGGGGCAATTGCCTAGTTTCTCACCATTACATCTTTTGTAGCTTATTTATCCAGTTGAGGAAGTTCCCCTCTATTCTTAGTTTGCTTAAAGGTTGTTTTCCCCCCAGATATTTACTATATTGATCATATGTTTTTTTCTATTTTTCTTGACATGATCCTATGATTTTTTTTCCTTTAGTCTTTGATATGTTATTAGTAATGTGTTTTCATTCTTGCTTTTCAGGATAGGATATTTTATTGATACTTCTGAAAAATCAACATTTGTTTCATTGATTTTCTACATTGTTTTCAATTCCATTGATTTCTGTTGTAATTTTTATTATTTAATTCTATGGCTGGCTTTAGGCTTAAATTGCTGTTCTTGCTATAGTTTCCTAAGGCAGAAGCTTAGCTTATTGATTTTTAGATCTTCTTTTTTTAATATATGCATTTTTAACATATGAATTAACTTATGTAAATTTCCCTCTAAACAACTGCTTTCACAGCATCACAAGGATTTTGATAAATTATTTTATTTATTTTTTATTTAGTTCAAAATATTTGTTTTATTTCTCTTGAAACTTCCTCTTTGATTCATTATCTAGATGTGTGTTGCTTAATCTCCAAGTCTTTTGCTTCATCAGCTCCTGCTAATACTGTTTCTCTCTCTCCCTCCCTCCCTTTCTTCCTCCAAATTTCATAGTTACTGTTTGCCCTGTGACTTCAATTCTCTAACGGATTTAAGAAAAATCATTAATTTTCAGATTTTTCAACTTCTCAGCAAGCACTTTACAATGTTGGAGTTGAAACCAGATGTCCGCTTTTTGGCTTTTAGGGAAAGTCATTCTTGTCTTGAGGGCCTGAACTTGTATCCCTTTTGATTTCATTGATTTTAATTGTGATAATTTGCAATTATTATCATAAATGAGTATAAATTTGCTGGAGAGCTGTGTACTGTTGTTATAGAGGTTAGCATTTTATCCTACAATTGGTTTTAGATTGGAATTGAAACCATGATGACCTGTTAAGCTATTTACACTACCATAGACAAGAATATTATTGTGTTTCTCAAACAATATGAGTAAATTTTAATATATATATATTTATTATTGATGTTTTACAGAGAGGAAGGGAGAGGGAATAGAAAGCCAGAAACATCGATGAGAGAGAATCGATCAGCTAGCTGCCTCCCACCCTCACTCTACTGGGGATGTGCCCCTAACCAGGACACATGCCCCTGACCGGAATCGAACCCAGGACACCCCAGTCTGCAGGCCAACACTCTATCCACTGAGCCAAACCGGTCTTGGCAAGTAAATTTTGTCTTACATGTTTAGAGTGCATATATAATTTAAATATGTGGAATTTCATGTTTGAGAGTAACTTCAAACTATAATTCAAAGTATATTGGTCCTTGACATTTGGAAATTCTGACGATCATAGTATTTGGCATCTTTTGGGAATTTTGTTTTGATAAAATAAGTCTAATATGTGTAAAATTTTAACGCTAACTAAAACCTTTGGAAAGCCACAGAAAAAAGAAAGGTTGTTTTCTAAAGAATCCCAAGTCATTCAGATGTTAGTTGGTGTTTATATTTGAAAAGTGCTTAATTGATTTATACAGACTTGTTTACCACAGAACTTTTTCAAGCCTCATTGAACATATGTATACTCTTGATCTCTGAGAGAATCCTCTTTCATTGGAATTACTATTAAAGAGTATTTCAGAAATTGGAAAATTCAGGTAGAATATGTTAAGATTCATTAATTACTTTTTTTTTTTTGTAGAAAGTCTGTCTTCTTAGCTGGTGACTGGATTCCTGCAATGATGGAATGTCACATTGCTATGGCAACATCGAAAGCAAGGTGCTTCCAACCAGGGGTGCTTCTTTTCATGTAGAAGAACTTGTCACAAGGTTTCTCAAACTATTTTTTTCTAAAGTAGAAAACACGCTTAGAAAATATCTCTGAAAAGTACATCTTTAAATTTTATCAAACAAAAGTACATTAGTTTAAAACTGCATTGTTGGCAGAACAGATTATTAAAATTGTACAAGTTAATCATTACCATAATTTCATATAATACTACAAGGTCTTGGGTATACTGTTTGGAAATAATTTAGAAAGTTTATGTTGATGGCATTCTTCCAAGTTTTCCCTGAAATGTCTTTGATGTGCAAAAAAACAAAGTATTTGTATTAATTTCTTAATAAGCATATAAGAAGGAAAGCCAGTTGACTGAAGTGGGAAATTTCAATGGTGTACAGATATTTAGAGCCTCTAAACACAATTAATTAGGAAGGCATAAAGCAGAAAAATAAAGAAGTATGAGGATAATAAGATAAGTTTAACTAAATGCCAACAATCTTTTTCTCTGAATCACTTTTCAAAAAGAAGATGTATATGCATGTACAAAAAAGTTGAAAAGTGATTTTCAATATTTTCCCCAACTTGCGTATTAAAATTCTTAGTAGGGGTAGCTTTGCATATAAACAAATATCTGCCTATTAATGAGCAATGTGTCCTGCCTCTAAAACAAAAACAACTATGCAATAAGATTATTTTTTGTGACATATAAAATATTCCTCATTAATTTAAGAGAGTTCAATCATTTACCATTATTTCAATAAATAATTATTGTGTAATTACTCTTTCCAAGACTGCAGGAGGAAGGAAGAAATACAAAGATGATCAAAATATACCTAAGTTTCAAAAGAACCTAAAATCTGGTAATAAAATTTAGAAGGGATAGATTAAAGATAGGTCTAAAAAGAGAACATAGATGGGGGTGAAGGTCTTGGAGCTATGAAGCTTACAACAGAATAGGGTTTACCTTTGTAAAGAAGAAAACAACAAAAATAGCTAAAAATGTAGCCATTTCTTCAGATAAAGGAGAAGAGCTCTGGTGTTCACATTCAATTGTCAAATTTCCCTATGAAATATGACAGTTGAAATACAAAAGTAGAGATGATGATATCAATGGGTATACTGTTTGGAAGTAATTTAGAAAGTTTAAATGAGAAAATGAGAAAATTTCCAATTTCTTACAGGACATGAAATATCTCATAATAAATATATTAATTTGTGAATGTCATTGAGATTATAGTTGAATAACATGAATTTGTCATGGGACAAGTAAATAATAAGTTATTTCTCCATTTTATTTAAGACCTATAAAGAGGGAAGGGGGAAAGTGTGATTTTGTTCATGTAGATTAGAGATTGGCAAGAAGTTTAAGAAAGTGCATTTAGAATTCTCTTTAACAGTTATTGATTTAATACCTGTTGTGTTTCAGGAACTATGAGTAGGAGATAAGAAAAGAAGCATCCCTACTTCCCATGAATTTAAGGTCTATTAAAGATAATACATATAAGCAAGGTGATTACAATACAAAAATTGTGTTGAGGGTCAATTCTTCATGGACATGAAAGCATTTCTCATTAGGATAACATGAGTGTTTCTTCTCTTTAAGCCTTAACATACAGAAGTTTGGGTAACTGTGCGGCCTTCACTTGAGTGCTACAAAAGCAAGATATACTTGAAGTTCTGTTTATCATGATACTTTCAGTATTGGCTGACAATCATGTGACAGGTTGTATGGGACTTTTCTTTTGTACACTCTTGTCATGAGTTTTTTCCCCTCTAAAAGAGAGAAGTAAATGGCATTCTAATTAAGGCTCAGCTCCTAAATATATTTGGTGTGTATGATAGATGAGAGTTATATTGGTATTATTCAATACAGCACAGGCAGAAAAATGCTTCAAATTCTAGTATTAGTAAAGCAATCTTTCTAAGACATAATTAGACCAATTAGACTATCTCACTTGGCACTGAGTCTCCAAGGGAGCTGACCTAATGAGTGATTAAGTTCTCCAGAGCCCATCTTATTTTGATATTCAACCTGACCCCTCTAGAGTTCTACCATAAAAACCAATGAACCAAAAATAAATCCTGTTCCCTTAATATAACATTCCAGCCATATCTATTATAATGTTGAGTGTCTCGCATATCACATCATCTGAAACAAGGCCTTTCTACTGGAATTCCATGCAAATTTACTGAAAGTTGTTCTAGTTAGACTGACTTAGCTCAAATGCTTGATCTTGAATCAATCTTCCTAGCCTCTGTGATTTATAGTGCTGATGGCTTGTATTAGGCCATGTGTTTATCTTTCTCGTCAGACACTAGACTCATTCCAGAAATTCCATGAAGCCAATTGTTGGAGCTGATTAAAAAGAAAAAACTGGATTTTGGGGAGGCTATTAGTATTCTAGGATGCTTAAATAGACCTTGTAGTTTAAGAATTTTCTGGAAGAAGATTTTCTTCTGGTTTTGTAAGAGGTGAGAAATAACAAACAATTTATTTGTATTCTACTTTTTTTAAAAAGCAAAGTAGTGCCTGATTTGAACTAGATAATAGTAGTTTTGTTATAAAAGTTTTTTTTTCTTCTGATATAAGCATTGCTTTATTGAATACCTCTTGTACTATGTCATACATCATTAAATATTTGAAGGCTGAACTTTGCATTTTGCCATGGAAATTAGATTTGGCTTCAAATAGAGCCTTTTTTATTTTTATCCTTTCTTTTCTAATGGCAGAAGATAAATGAAAGAAGGATGTGAGACACAGGAAAGCTGGGTGTTGGGATAGTTTGTACTCTAAACTAATCCCTGAAAAACAAAGAGGTTATTTTATAATATTTACTAGAGGCCCAGTGCACGGGTGGGGTCCCTTGGCCTGGCCGGTGACCAAGCTTATTGGGGGACTGGCCAGCTGGTGGGGTTGGCTGTGGGAATGCACTGACCACCGGGAGGCAGCTTCTGCATTGAGCATCTGCTCCCAGGTGGTCAGTGCACACCATGGTGACTGGTTGACCAGCTGTTCTAGTAGTAACAATCACTTAGACTTTCATAAATATATATAAATTTAGACTTTGTGAGTTCTACAATTGTGTGTTGACTTTATTCTAGATGAATTTATTAAACTAAAAAAATAGGTGTTTTTTTTCTATAATTTTGTCAGCTTAAGTAAAACTAGGTTTTAAAATAACAAAGATTATTCATGTACTATACTTAATGTTTAGTCAAGTATTGGTAAATTTTTCTTGAATAAAGGTTGATACAAATTTAAAATAGGTAAATTTTATTATTTTCAAAACCATGTGACTTATAAAGCATAATTAGAAAATATTTTCATGAGTGTCAAAGAACCATTAAACCATCTGCATGTTGTTTAGGAAAGAATGATTACAATTTATATGGAAACATGGCACCATAAAATTCTGATGTCAGCTTTAGAGTTTTAAAATTAAAGAGGCAATATTAGCATATTTATTAAAAAGTAGGTAATTAAGCTTAGAAAATATTTACCTCATAGCTTCTCAAACAGAATATAATGAGGCAAAATATCTATAATATGTTGATAATCCTGTCTATTTGTATTTCCAATCGACTCACCAACCCAATGTTGTTTAATTTTGAGAGAATTCAGGGATATGTTTTGGATGTGTTTAGTCCAACAATCCAAGATTTTACATAAGAAAACTGCTTACAGAAAGCCAGAAGATAACACATTCTCTCTCTTTTTTAAGAATCTTATCTAATTTTTTCCAATTTAATTCCTTGATATTCTGTCAATATCTTGTTGATATTGAGAAAAGCCACCTGGTTTTATTGTTTGTGGTTTCTAGAGAGCCGCAGACAGATGCTGAGAGACATGGTATATCTGTTGCATGGTGAACTCAATTAATTAACAGGTATAGGACATTGCTTACCTTTATAAAATTTAAAAGAAACTGACAATTCAAAGATTATTTCACCATCAATAAGCCTAAAGAAGGAAAAAATATATAATATATGTAAAATGATCTATACCAAAATACCAATAATGTTATATCTTTTTAGATGATGAGAATATGGATAGCTTTTATTTTCTTTTTTACTTTTCATATATTTTATTTATTTTCTTATATTTTACACTGTTTATGTGTTCTTTTTTAACAAAAAAGTTTAGAAACCCAGAGGTCTGTTTGCCATAAATACATAACTTATAGAGTTCCCTTAAATAATTTATTTTGAAATTTATATGAATTTTTTTTTTATTGGGGCAGAGATAAAACTAGAGGAAAGGATTAGTTGGTCCACAATAGTAATTTTAAACACATTCAAGACCAGCAGGATAAAAACATTGAAGGAAAGGCAGAAGGCAGCATACTTCCTTCAGCAATTCTCTTAACTACTTTGGTTAGGTCTTTTGGACCCAGTCAACATTGGTAACAGTTAATACATTATCTCTCACAAACATCAAATTATTTAAGATTGGCCTTTAAAATGTTATTTGAGTAAGAGACTCATAGTTGATGTATTTCCCCAATGTTTACTGTAACACATCAAGAACAAATTTCCTAAACCTCTTAATCTCAATGACTTTTACAATTTCCCCTCACACATATATCTAAGTTGAGATCCAGATTTCAGTTGGTGAATTAGCTGTTCTGTCTAGTTAACAATGGTTATTAGCTGCATATATCTTTGAAATCTTGCAGTATATCACAAAATTGGGAAATAATCTATTAAATTTTGAGTTCAACACATTCCCAGGACAGTCTCCCATGAGGTGACATTAACTGAGTGAATTGATCACTATAACTATGTAGGTTTGTTCATTACTTTTAATGAGTAGCCTAAAATGAGTTGTACTCAAAATCCAACTAATATTTGTTGACCCTGAGAAGGATGATGCCTAACAAGAAGGGCTCCAAGTGGCTGACTAGGCTCTAATTTACAAATAGAGCTTAACAATCATTGCTGAACAGGGGTTGCTTATGCAAGCTGTGCTTCTGGGAGAAGCCTGCATTGAACTGCCTGCTTGCCCAGTTTTCCTGCCCTCTGAGTCAACCCTTATGAAGGAGCTCCTGGAATCATATTGCAACCAATAGGATTGAGACTTTCCCATCCAGCTAGAGTTGTGAAGCTATTTCCTCATTAGCAACTTTATTGATCAATCAGAGCAGCTTCATTCTAACCAAGCAGGACAATGCTTTTTGGGCCAATCTTTGATGGACCAATCAGGGATTAGGGGAGGAGACGTATCCTATATAATAAAAACCTAATATGCTAAGTATCCTGTCAACTGGTCAGCTGTTCAACCAATCAAAGTATAATATGCTAATGATATGCTATGGCTGCTCAACTGCTTGCTATGATGTGCACTGACCACCATGGGGAAGATTCTCCAAATGGTGGCTAGGCCAAGGATAGGAGACTTATCTATATAGTAAAAGCTCAGGTAACCAGGGCCAGCTGGGGCTTGTGATTCCTGCGGTGACAGCAGCAGAGGTGTGATGAGGTGTCACAACCCTAATTATTGGGTTGCCTCCCACCCCTGAGGGTTCCCAGATTAAGAAGGGGCAATTTGGACTGAAGGACTGCCCCTCTAGTGGATGAATTTTCATGCACTGGGAGTCTCTAGTCTATATAATTGTATCTAATAAAAGAGTAATGTGCAAATTGACTATACCTCCACTACAACAACAAGCCATGCCCACCAGCCAATCAGAGCAAGTATGCAAATTAACCCAACCAAAATGGCTACAGTTACAGAGAGAACAGGAGGGAGGCTTGGGTTGTCCCTGGCGATGGAGAAAGTCAAGCTTTCTGCACACCCTGATTGGCAGGCCTCTGTTTAAGCCAACAAAGTTTCAAAGGCTGTGTGAGCAGAAGGCTTGGCTCCTCTCCAGGCTACAAAATTTCAATTGTAGAAGATAAATAAATCCCAGATACTAGGGCCTCTGCTTGGGTCGCTGGGGTGTGTGGCCAGCCTGTAAACCACCACAGGCCCCTCGCCCAGGCCACCCCATGCCCCAAGGAAACACCCACCCTGATCCAGGACACCCTTCAGGGCAAACCAGCTGGTCCCCACCTGTGCACCAGGCCTCTATCCTATCTAATAAAAGAGTAATATGCAGATTGACCATCACTCCAACACACAAGATGACTGCCCCCATGTGTTTAAAAGATCCTGCCCCCATGTGGACACAATATGGCCACCACAAATGGCCAGCAGGGGTGGGCATTTGGTAGGGACCAGGCCTGCAAGGGAGGGCAGTTGTGGCTGATCAGGCCTGCAGGGGAGGGCAGTTAGGGGTGACCCGGCTCAAGGGGAGGACAGTTGGGGGCAAACTGGCTGGCAGGGGAGCAGTTAGGCATCAATCAGGCTGTCAGAGGAGTGGTTAGGGGGTGATCAAGCTGGCAGGCCAAAGTGGTTAGGGGCAATCAAGAAGGCAGGTAGGTGAGCAGTTGGGAGCCAACAGTCCTGGATTGTGAGACAGATGTCCGACTACCAGGTAGGATCAGGCCTAAAGGGGCAGTTGGACATCCCTCAAGTGGTCCCAGATTTGAGAGGGAGTAGGGTAACCCCTCCCCTTCCTCTCCAGGTGCATGAATTTTGTGCACCAGGCCTCTAGTCTATATAATAAAAGCCTAAGTGATAATTAGGGCAGATCAACCAGAACAACCGGTCACTATGGTGTGCACTGACCAAGAAGGGTCAGCCAAGTTCATGGCTGAAGAGTGCAGCGATGGTGGCAGAAGCCTCTCCTGCCTCACAGCAATGCTAAGGAGCAGTGAGCTGAGAGGTGAGCAGGTGGTGGTAATGAGCGAGGAGTCCTGGACTGTAAGAGGGTGCAGGCTGGACTGAGGGACCCCTGCCAGTACATGAATTTAATGCACTGGGTCTCTAGTCTGTATATAAGTCAATTCCCCTCTGGTTCTGAAGCTCACTTTCCTTTTCCATCAATGACTGAAGACATGCAGCCATTGAGGAAACCAGTATGGAGTTTTCTCAAAAAAATTAAAAATAGAATAATCATTTGACCTAGTAATCCCACTTCTAGGAATATATCCCAAGAAATCAGAAACACAAATCAAAAAGAATGGGGTAAGGGCTTGTGTTGGGGGACAGGAACAGCCAGAGAGAGGTCAACAGGGAAAAGAGGAGAAATATGTAGTACTTTCAACAATAAAAAATTAAAAAAAAAAAAGACTGAAGACAGTATTTCTTCAGTTGGAGCTGAAACACTGATGTCTTGCTGGGCCAGAGCAGAGCAGGTAGCAGGGACTTGAGTGGACCAGAGTAGAGCTGTCTAGACATTGGTTCGCCTCACAACCATGCTGTTCTACAGCCCTGCTGTCACATAATTGAGCTGTAACTCGATGGAGCTGTTCCATACCTGTGCTGTACCACAATTAAACAGTTTGTCTGAAGAAAGTTTCCTCCTTTCCCACACCCCAAATTGGGGATTACCATTGGCGTTGAATTGTTTCCAATAAGTGTGGTTTGATATATTTAAAACATTGCCTAGACTAGTGGTTGATGAACTCGTTAGTCAACAGAGCCAAATATCAACAGTACAATGAATGAAATTTCTTTTGAGAGCCCAATTTTTTAAACTTCTTCTAACACCACTTCTTCAAAATAGACTTGCCCAGGCTGTGGTATTTTGTGGAAGAGCCACAGTCAAGGGGCCAAAGAGCTGCATGTGGCTTGAGAGCTTCAGTTTGCCAACCATGGGCCTAGACTATGCTAATTTAATAGTTGACTATTTAGAAATGTAACTGTTTCTTGGAATAAAAGTTACCCAGGGCATGACCAGTGCTTTCCATCCTTATAGCTACTTTTGTTTTTCCACTTTTGACAGAAATGTGGGTAAAGGAAATATTATGTTTTAAAATTTTAATATTAAAAAAAATAGAAGGGCAATGGTAGGTACTGCTGTCAAAATGCTTTAGTGTGAGGAATAAACAGGGGGTGGTGGAGACTGTGCATTAACCAAGAATGAAATGATTTTTCTGTAGGGAGGAGCCAATTGTCAATTCCAGTAAATTTTTGCCGAGAAGGAAGCTAGGCCCAATAGTGTCATATAATCTAATTCCTATAAAAGAAGCTATAAATATAAGATTTTGTTAAGCCTCTAATTTTTATAGTTTAGAAAAGTACACTTAAAAGGTTTTGTGTTCAATTGGCTTTTTTTGTTGTTGTTTTGTTGTGGCTTTGTGATATTGAAAAGTATCAGTGAATTTAGATTAAAAGAGAAAACATCTCACCTTTGAGTCACCACTTTGCAATCTCTAATGCTGTATTATTTTCATTATCACCAGAATCTGGCCTGCTTGCTCAAGTACTCTCTTACATGTGAATGGCGAGGATGGGACTCAGTATTTGCTTCTGTCACTTACACCTCACTTATGTTCATGGAAGATACTCACTACCCCTTCTGATAAGTCTTTTTTTTTTTTAATGTTTTAATATACTCAAAATTATGGCCAAGCCTTTAGAGCTAGGAAGCTATTTTGTCTAAGCTTCCAAGAGCTGACAAATTCATTCATTCAATAAATGATTATTTGATAATTTATTTTTTAAATGCATACAGCTTGATAACTTAATATACATTGTGAAACTATTACCACAATAAGTTAATTAACATATCTACCACTTCACATAGTTACTATAACTTAATGCTTCAAAAATAAACTTGTTTGTATATTTTCAAGATTACATAATTATTCCCTCTTGTGCTTATTCATAGACCAGACACAGGAAACACAAGTGCCAACACTTATTTTTTAGTACAGGTCTACAGATTTAACTCCTAGTGTTGAAGCATCTTATTTCTGCTGCTCATAGTTTTCGCTTCCAACATTCCTCTTATGATAAAATTGAGGAAAAGGGTGTACAATTAATTTTTGGATATTCATTTAATAGGTTCCATGATGATGTAAGAGACTCTTAAAATAAATAAAAACATTTTTAAAATTGACTTCAGAAAGGAAGAGAGAAAGAGAGAGAGATAGAAACATCAGTGATGAGAGAGAATCATTGATCAGCTGCCTCCTGTACACTATCTCCTCCCCCATGAGGGATCGAGCCTGCAATGCAGGTATGCCCTGCCAAGGAATCAAACCATGACCTCCTGGTTCATAGGTCTGTACTCAACCACTGAGCCATGCCGGTCTGGCAATAAAAATATATATTTCTAATGACCACATTTACTAGTATAGTGCTCAAGCCAGAGACTCCCTGATTGCACATCTGCCACATGGATAGTTAGTCACTTAAGATTGTCCAAGGAGTATATTTAATTGTAATCAAAAATTTCTGATTTGAAAATTTTTCAACTACAAAATTTCAGTTTACCTTATGATTTTCCTAATAAAATTGTTAAAAGTTAGAAGAAATCTGTGTGTTTTTCCTTAGATTTCAAAACTCAATAGCAATTATTCCAGTGCTTGCCAGTCTCAGCTGCAACTATACTGTGTAGAAGCTGCTGCATCACAGCCCAGTCATGAATATAAAGGGAAATGGCCAAGGATAATACTCCCCCCAAAAAAACCCTCAATTTAGAAAGAAAATAATCTGTAAAGAATAAATTACACACTATAATCAAGATAATATTTTGAAGCACTTTACTATTTTAAATGATTAAAGTTTAAGTAATGATCAACAAATATATTCAGTAGTCCCATATATAAAACATACACCATTTGAAAACAAAGTTGTTCTTCTTTTTCTGTGTGGAGATCCCTTCAATATGAAAACTTCAGATCAGATTTTCCACAATACTAATTTGGTTGCAGTTTCTCCGTCTGCCCTCCCACCACACACACACCCATTGCAGTAAGCAAGAACATAATAGACCTCTAACATTTAAAATTTGAAGTAGTTGGATTCAGTGACCATTATAGTTGATTAAATTGTTCTTGTGAATTGTTTCTTTTCCTGGAGATTGTTTACAATGTTTAACCATGAGCTCTGGTTTACAGTGACTCCATTTCACAAGATAAATAGTATTTGAAGGAGGGCTACTGTGTGCTCCTTTGGAGTAGACTTTTAGACCTGTTCCTACTGCATTTACTCTTATGGCATCTTTGGACTCAATGCTGGGACATTCAATGAAGGGAAAGGAGGTTGGCCTGAAGTGATCTTTGAAATCTTTCTAGATGTAGAAAGACTGGTGAGATTCCCTAGGTTATGAAAATCCTGGCTTGCTAGCAGCTGATTAACCTCCATCCCCCAGTTAATAGCAATCCCCACCTCTTTCTTCCATATGGTTTCTTATCTTATACTCACAGCAAGAGGAGACACAGTTTTGGGGAGTGAAGGCCCCAGACTATACATTTTTAGTTTGTGGATTACTAGGCTTGCTTTGAGTCATAATGGGTTCCAGGTGGGTAAGCATCAGCAGATGCTTGTCTTTAGAGAGCAGACCCACGTCAGAGATGTATCCCAAGAAATATAGAATTTCCAATGGTATGATAGGCATGAATGTCTTCCATCATTTTCATTTATTTATGGATCATTTATTGAATAAAAGCTTTTAACAACTTCTGGTGCTTGACAAAAAGGATGCAGACTCACAAAATTAGAAAAAACTACCTTGGCAGGTCCAATTCAGAAGTAAATTTTAGACCTTTGAAAGAAAGTGGCCACTACTACATATTTTGCAAACTGAACTTTAAAATAATCAGTTGCAATAAGAGGGATTTAAGTTGAAAAATAGAGTTGTACATTTAAAAAATAAATCGCGTAGGAAAATTGTATAAGCTGCATTTTAGAAAGTCTTTAAATTTAGATTGTATTCTTGGTTTTAAAGATCTTACCTCTAGCAGTATGTGACCTTGCAGGCACTTTGATGAGTTAGAATTTTTTGCAATGTTTTAAATAAATGTACTCACAAGTCAGTATCCAGATGAATCATCTATTTTTTAAGTTGTTAGATAATTTTTGTTCCTGCTTTGGTCTCATACATTTTAAAAGGGCATACACTTTTGTTGGTATATACTATTTTCTCCTTCTTAGTTACTTGTTGTGGAAAATTTGTAGAAATGCCTCTTAGAGGAATTATAAGAAGTTAATGAAAACATTAATTAACCATGAACAATGAAAGATGATAGTAAATCATAATGTTCTAATCAACCTACATCTAAATCCATTAACTTCCATGAATAGAAATAGCTTGAGTATGCAGCCAAGAAAAATACAAATGTCCTGGAAAATCCAAGAAGAGCTAATTTGTTGGTAATGCGGTTGTCTAGAACCTTTAAGTGATAAGCTGATGGGAATAATTTATTATATATGTGATTGAAACCAAATTATTAAGTAGAGCAATCTAGGTATTTTTAAATTGTTTATTTCAGTATGGTATTGTTAATTTTATTCTGTTTGATTATCATATAAATTTCCCGAATGCTGAAAAATTAGGAATAAAAGTAAAGATGGCACAAGGGCAGGTGCTTCTTGAGGCATGCACAGCAAGGAGCCAAGATGGTGACCTCAGAGACCTGTTGATCTTGTCTGCAGAAAGAGTGGATTGGATAGAAGGCAGGCCCATCACGAGCTCAAGAAATCTTGGGAAGTTGATTGGTTGTTTTGAAAAAGTGCTTCCTCCTTTCCAAACAGGAGATAATATATAATCCCAGAAAACAGAACCCTTTTTCTCTGGCTCAGTAACCTGGTGTGCTCTCCCCATTCATTGGCATGTTCTCTCTGTGACAACCATGCAGGTCTAGTGGCCACCTGGGGCTCTGAGGAGACCATGCAGGCTCCAAAGGACTAAGATTTATTTAATATGAAACAGAAACTCTGGACACCAACTTTTGTTTTGGCCTTGATGAAGACAAGATTGGATTTTTCCCATGGTGAGATGGACAGAAATGGACATTGGAAACTCAGGGGCAGCCACTCTAATAAATCTGGTCACATCACAATCTCCCATAATGTGGGTCCATGGGATGTTTTCCTTGTGAATCCATGAAAGAACATGATTTTCACCAGCAGCACTGAGACACAATATACCATCTAGTTAGAACGTACCAAGACTATATCATGGTCATCAAGCAAAGAGATGACTTTGATGTATTCTAGAGTAGGTACTGAGTATCTGAATATTAATAAAACTCTATCAAGAAATTATGTGAATCCTTACTTGATAACCACTGCGCTAGAAGATTCCAGATACAAATTAATAAGGTAAAGTTTGCATAAACATTCCCATTTTAAAATAGTATCTAAAACTATGGCCAGTAACACTACACTAGTGTTGTCATCTATCAGGCAAAGCGAGACCAGGACTCTAATAAATAGAAACATATCATTAATAGCTGGGGCCCTAGAAAATCTCTAGAGACTTTCCATATAGCATCCAATTTCTGAAAAATGTGTAACATTTTACCCAGATAAATTTAAACTAAAGAACACTAAATATTTCTTCTGGTTTATCTACACTTCCTATTAAGCTCCCCAGTTGTAACATATCAATCAGACCTAATTACCTAGCATCTTTCTTTTTAGAAGGTAAACTAACAAACCATTTGTAGTTCCCCAAGAACCATCTAGGAAAAGTTAAAGGCAATTTTAGGCGCAAAATATATAATTTAGGATTCAATTTTAGGAAGGTGAACACTTTCATTAATAGACCAAAAACATACGGAGTCTTACATAAGCTTGTATATATTCTTAATGCTGAAGACAGAGCTGTTTTTATTTATTTATTTATCTATTTATTTATTAATTTATTTTTATATATTTTTTAAAGATATGTTTTTATTGATTTTACAGAGGAAGGGAAAAGGAAAGAGAGATAGAAACAATGATGAGAGAGAATCATTGATAGGCTGCCTCCTGCATGTGCCCCACTAGGGATGAAGCCTGCAACCCTGGCATGTGCCCTTGACTGGAATCAAACCTGGGACCCTTCAGTCGGCAGGCCAAGGCTCTATTCACTGAGCCAAAGCTGCATGGGCCAGAGCTATTTTTATTAAATTAATAATAGTAAAATAATTCATTTGACAAAGATTTACCTGAATTATACGAGCTTGAATTGTTAAATGATTTGAATTAGTTTCTAAGCAATTTTAAGGATATTTACATTATTAAGTTAAATTTCCTTATTTTTTTGCAAATTCTAGGAATATTTAACTTATGTAAGTACTAACTTATTTTAAGCCAATCAGAATAGAGCTCTTAAATTTAAAAGTTTTATAGTCTTATTTGGTAATTCCACCAGAGATTGAAACATATTCCATCATTACCAAATAAACATATAAGGGTGGGCAAAATAGGTTTACAGTTGTTCATATGGAAATAGACATGAAGGTTAAATAAATAAAAATATAAGAATAAACTCAATCTTTTTTGTGTACTTACAACTGTAAACCTACTTTTGCTCATTCCTGCATATACAGACACAAGTAGAATTTGTGGCTTTAATTATAAAATGTTATTCCTGAGTTAAGTATAGACAGATTTATAAAACTCACTCTTTCATATCAAAGAGCAGTTCTCTTCCCAGTAGGTATGAGTTCTAAATGGACTTGAGCTCAAAATATCCAAATAGACAAACAGAAAAGATTAGCAAACCAGAATTTCCCTTGTCTTTCACCTAATAGAGACAAGATCTCCATGTACCATTATTAATCCATTTACCAAGGATGCCAAATGGTCAGACTATAAAACTAAAAGAAACCACCACCCGAAATCAGTTCAGTACTTAAAAGGTATGAGAATTCTTGCTATTCTATAGAGAGGGATAAGAATGTAGAAGGCAGAATAAAGACTCAAACTCACTGTTGGATTCCTTTGGAGTAACTGTAGGTCCAAAGTTGAGGCCCAGTCATGTCACCAAACTGTCTACTGATGTAAGAAATGTGCAAGCCTGTGAAGAATTTTTATAAGACTTGATTTGAGACAAATGCTCTAAAGAATAACAATTTTCAGCTTCTTTTGTGTCTTTGAAATTAATGAGGGAACTACAGAAGATTATAGGATAGTTAAGATTATGTACTCTCTTGGGAGTTCTGAAAAAGAGCATTTCAAAGTTCTGTTAACAGACAATGGATAGGGCTTGCTTGAGGCAAAGATAAACCTTTTAGTAAAGAAGTTGAGTGGCTGGGGCTTAACCACCCATCATGACCTATTAGGAATTCATGATCAGATATGATCACTTTCCATAGAATCCCTTTCCTCCCACATATCAAAGGCAAAATGCACTGTACAGTTCAAAAACAGGTTTATTCAGATTATTGTAGTGGCAACACAAACGAAAATGGCTGGCACTAAACCTCTAGATCTAGACAACTGGAATTTTGTTTCCAGTTCTCTTACTTATACAAACTGTGATTTTTGCTGGACAAAGGACTGAAACATAAGCATTAATTAATCTCCTTATCTTTAAAATGAATAGACACAGTATCTAATTCAGTGTTGTTGGAAGAATTAATGTGATTATATATATAAAGTGTTCATTATAGTGCCAAGAAGGTAGTTAAATGTTCAATTAATAATATCTGTTGGTAATTGATTAATTAATCATTCCAATGAAATTTTAGCTTGGAAAGAAAAAGATAATGATGCATGTTATGCTGAATGACCTTCCACTTTTAATAATTACCAATTTTCATGACTCCTGAATATATAATGGAAGAAATGTTTTGCTTTGTTTTGCCTTTTACCCTCTTTCACTTACAGTAAAGCTCCTGATGATGAAGTTCAACTACTGAGATAAATGCAATTTGTTTATTACACTTGAAACCTGGAAGTTCCTAAGAATACATTTGCAATACTAGCCAAATTGCCAAGACAGTGCTAAGATTAAAAACTAGCAAGGTAGAGGACTAATTATTTGATGTGAGTCATAAAGTAGAGACTAGAACATTCTGGAACTTGATCAACCACACAGGATCTCTAATGCAGGGCTTTCCACAAGGATACCATATGTGAGGTATTAATATTTCTTGCCAAAGATGGAAGTTAGAATGATAATATAATTTTTTAATGAAGTTAAAAACATGAATTTTATGCAAAGATAAAATAAACATGTCAAATATGTACTCAACCCATGAGTTAATGAAGGAACCATCAAATTAAAACCTGTTGAGAATCTCTTACAGAGATTTACATTGTCTACTGGACAAAATTCATTTGCATTGCTTTGAACCAGAATCATTTGCATTGCTACCAGTTTTCTGTAACTGAACTTCTGTCTGTATAATGCTATTAAAAATAACCTAGTCAATTACAAGTGTCATGGAACATTTCCAACCCCATTGTCCTGTAGGGTCAGAACCAGACAGTGTACTAAACTTGTTGAATCATCTGTTTTGCCCATTTTGACATCTTGGATAATTTCCTGGTGATTCAGGACACTGTGTCAGAATGTGCAATAAGGTGTGGGGACAGAAGGTGGCTAGAGTCTTGCAATTGAATTTGAAGAGTTTATGAATGTTTCAGAAAGTACTTTAGGAATGAACAGTACTCCAAAGATGATCCCAAACATGCATATTTGAAAATTCTGATGGCTGAGATTCAAATAAAGTCAATTATTCTAGCTCATAGCATATTTGAGTTTTGGTTGTGTGTGTGTGTGTGTGTGTGTGTGTGTGTGTGTGTTCAATTTAATTTTTAAACATGTATTCACTTATCAAAATGCAATGTTTTTATATGTCCTGAAAAATCCTTTGAGCACAAAGTTTTCAAAGATGCCTAAGCCCCTGTTAGTAACTATTAAAACCGATTTAGTTTCTTCCCTATGGCATTACCTATTAGCCAAAATGTTGTAGTTTTCTGCTTAACTTCATTGTGTTAGACCAGTGATTTTCAATCTTTTTTATCTCATGACACACATAAACTAATTGCTGAAATTCTGTCACCAAAAACAATAATAATAATAATAATAATAAAATTCTGTGGCACAGCAAAAATACATTATATTTTTTGTGATCTGACAAAAAAAAAGTATAATTTTGAGTCATTCACACCATATGGCTATTGTTGTATTGACTCTTGTCATTTTTTTAATCAGGTCAGTGCCCCTGACTAAACTGTCAGGTATTGGATGTTTTAAGAATTCTTGTGCCATACCGGTGGAAAATTGCTGTTTTAGACAACTAAAAGGAAAAAAGCCTAATACATTTAAAAAGAGCTAACATGTATTTCAAAGAGTTGATATTAGGAATAAGAGTCACTAAGAGTCATCTGTAGCCCTAACCAGTTTGGCCCAGTGGATAGAGCATCAGCTTGCAGACTGAAAGGTCCCAGGTTCGACTCTGGTCAAGGGCATGTACTTTAATAGCCAGCACATCCCCTGTAAGGGGTGCAGGAGGCAACTGACAGATGTTTCTCTCTCATAGATGTTTCTAACTCTCTATCCTTCTTCCTACCTCTCTGTAAAAATCAATAAAACATATATTTTTAAAAAATCATCCATAACTCTCACATCACATTGAAGTGTTTAAACAGATACTTTTGCTTTTAATTTTAGAAATTAAAAAACAAATGAAAACTACGTTGAAAATTGCTAAGTTTGTGAATACACAAGCTCATCTAAATATAAAGTAATGCAAGGCTAACTTTCAAAAGTGAGAAAAAAGTTCTATGGTGGTTTTCTATTTTTACAGTAAGGCAAAGTTAGGCCTACGGATTGCAAGCAGAGATAAAGCAACCCATAAAATTCAGAAAGAGATTCCTCCTAGATGAACAGTGCTAAAGTCAGATTTACTGTGTGTTCAGGTGCACATTATGAAATCTGTTTTTTTTCTCTTTTTATTTATGTTTCCAGTAATGTATTTTAATTGAGAAGCAACAGGGAAAATAATTGGAATATGGAAAAAATGAAAGAAGAGAATGAAGAAGACCATCACAGTAATCATTATAAGACTACCCTACATTTCTTTCTAAAAATCTTTTTATCTTTATTGGGGGGGGGGTATTGTATGTTT
This sequence comes from Lasiurus cinereus, assembly GCA_011751065.1. Classification (NCBI taxonomy): domain Eukaryota; kingdom Metazoa; phylum Chordata; class Mammalia; order Chiroptera; family Vespertilionidae; genus Lasiurus; species Lasiurus cinereus. The sequence goes on from JAAGEH010000426.1 coordinate 15,604,349, forward strand.
CCTAGCCTTAATGACATGTAATTGACATTTAATATGGTGTAAATTTAAGGCATACTATGTGATGATTTGATACATTTCCTTATTGCAGAATAATTATCACAGTAGGGTTAGTTAACACTTTAATCACCTCACATAATTACCATTTTTGCAATGAGAAAATTTAAGATTTACTCTGTTAGCAAGTTTCAAGTATATTATACGGTATTGTTAACTATAGCCATCATGCTAAATATTAGTTCCCTAGGACATACTCATCTTCTAAATAAAAGTTTATATCCTTTCATCAACATCATTTTTACCACTGTTAGCCCTAGCAACCACCATTTTATTCTTTTTCTATGAATTGTCTATTTTAGACTCCAAATATCCTATCTAATAAAAGAGTAATATACAAATTGACCATACTTCTGCTACACCCAAAAGCCACGCCTATCAGTCAATCAGGAGTGAGTATGCAAATTAACCCAACCAAGATGGCTGTGGCCACGGAGAGAGCAGGAGGCTTGGGTTTCCGGGCAATGGAGGAAGCCACACTTTCCACACACCCTGACGAGCCCAGGCCTCCACTTTAGGCTACAAAGTTTCAACAAAAATGCTGGCAGCCACAGTGCTGGAGAGAGCAGGAGACCTGAGTTGCCCCTAGCAATGGAGGAAGCCAAGCTTTCCACTTGCCCTGGCCTGCCTTAGTCTCCACTCAAGGCTACAAAGATTCAATTATAGAAGATAAATAAATCTCAACAAAAATGGCTATGGTCACGATCATGGAGCCAGCAGAGGCTTAGCTCTGCGGACTACAAATTTTCAATTGTAGAAGATAAATAAATCCCAGATACCAGGGCCTCTGCTGGGGTCACAGGGGGAGGGAGGGGGGGTATGGCCAGCCTGCAAACCATCACAGCCCCCCTTGCCCAGGCCACCCCATTCCCTAAGGGAACCCCACCCTGATCGAGGACACCCTTCAGGGCAAACCAGCTGGCCCCCACCAGTGCACTAGGCCTCTATCCTATTTAATCCTACTGAATAAAAGAATAATATGCAAATTGACCATCATTCCAACACATAATATGGCTGCTCCATGTGGTCAAAGATGACTGCCCTCATGTGGACATAAGATAGCCACCACAAGATGGCCAGCAGTGGAGATGTAGTTGGGAGGGACTCAGGCCTGCAGGGGAGAGCAGTTCGGGGGGAGGAACCAGGCCAGCAGGGGAGGGCAGTTAGGGGTGACCAGGCCTGCAAGGTAGGGTAATTATGGGCAAATAGGTGGCAGGAGAGCAGTTAGGCATCAATTAGGCTGTCAGGGCAGTGATTAGGGGTTGATTAGGTTGGCAGGCAGAAGTGGTTAGGGGCAATCAGGAAGGGATTGGGCCTAAATGGGCAGTTGGTCATCCCTTGAGGGGTCCCAAATTGGAGAGGGTGCAGGCCGGCCTGAGGGACAACCCCTCTGTGCATGAATTTTGTGCACTGGGCCTCTAGTAAATTATATAATACAGTATGCATTTGTATTTGCCTGCCATATACCACTGAGCATTGTGTGTCTTTAAGGTCCTATTCTGGTTTGAATCTTTCTTATATTTTGATACAGTACTTTGTATTTCCTTTATTTCTTTAGGAGCTGAATGCTGATTGCATTTTTCAAATTTTTATTGATTTGAGAATGAGAGAGGGATTTGTTGTTTCACTTATTTGTACATTCACTGGTTGATGGTTATATGTCTTCTGAACAGGAATTGAGCCCATAAATTTGGAGATTCAGGATGTCAGTCTAACCAACTGTGCTACCAGCCCAGGGCAATGATGATTGTATTTTATGCAGTGTTTTTAGTGTTTAATCTTTAGTGTAAGGATTTTCATTGTCAGAAATGGAACTCTCAATGATTATTTTTCAATCCTTATCTTACTCTCTACAAAGCAATGCTAGATACAGTTGACTTTCTTCTAAAAGAAAAAAAACAAACAAACAGGAAAAACATATTATCTCTATTTCTGAGATAGCACACTGTCCTGATTTCTTCTCACTTACCTGACTTCTCAATTTCAATTTTCTTTACTGGCTCTGTCTTCTCTACCAGACATTAACATTTGCCTCCTCTTTCTTTAATCCATACATATTTCTTAGTTTATCTCATTTGTTAGCAAGGTTTTAAATACCATCTAGATGTGACTGCTCTCACATTTTTTTCTGTACCTGATCTCTCTCTTTAGTCCACAGACATATAGATTAAACTGTTCTTGACATTTCAATTTAGAGGTTTAAAAGACATGGCTTAACCCCTTAATTTCTCTCTAATTGTTACTTCTTCAGTATTCTTTATCTCAGTAAATAGCATTTCTATCAGCCTTGTTTTGTGTATACAAAGGAGTAAAATTTGACATTTCTCTGTCTTACCTCCCACTTTAATTCACTATTATGTCCTATAAGCTCTATCTCTAAGATATATATCTGAAATCTATCCATTTTTTTCTCATCTCTACTGCCACAGTTAGGGCCAATTCACAATGATCCATTGGAACAGACTTCATTCAGATTTTACAGCTTCTACCCTTTCTTTTTTTATTTAATATTGAGTATATGTACATATGTATCTATACATATATACACACACACACATATATATAATGTGTAATTATACATATATATAATTATATATATTATATATTCATTATATATATTATATCCACAGGGGATTGGGCCTAAACCAGCAGTCAGACATCCCTCTCATAATCTGGGATTGCTGGCTCCTAACAGCTCACCTGCCTGCCTGCCTGATGGCCCCTAACTGCCTTTGCCTGCCTGCCTGATTGCCCCTAACTCCTCTGTGTGCCTTCCTGATTGCTCCTAACCTCTCTGCCTGCCTGCCTGATTGACCCTAACTGCCCTCCCCTGCAAGCCTGAATTCACCCACAACTACCCTCCCCTGCTGGCTAATGTGGTTCTGATTTGTTGGTTTCTATGCCAGTCAGTATCAAAAGCTCCACCTTCTAGGCAGCCATTGGCTCCCCACAGTTCACCCAGATTCGGTTATGATTGGTCAGTTTCTATGCCAGTCAATGTCTCTGGGCCTATCTCTGGGCCTGATCAGAGAGGTGGGGCTGATCAGCAGCCCCTGTGGAGGCCTGAGGAGAAAGAGGCGTGAAACCTAGAGAGAAAGAAGAGACAATGGCTGATCTACCGATGCCACAGAGGCTATAGATCAGACCCCTCCTCTCTCTTCAGGCCTCTCTCTGGGCCTGATCTGCAGCCCCCTTGGCAGTCAGTGCTGGGTTGCCGCACCTCACTGGTGGTAGTCAGTGCTGGGTTGGCAACCACGCACTGACTGCAGGACTGACTTCCAGTCGGTGGAGTCTGCAGTCCTTTTGGATGTTATGGACCCTGGGTTTTTATATATATTAGGATTTTTTTCTGTGTAAATTGTTTACATTTAAATTTTCTTATGTGCAATGATCTAATACTTTCCTTTTCTCAATATTATTTCATTGTAATTTTGATTATATGTTTTAACTATTTAATAAAATTCTTAAGCATAATTAAGCATATAAATAATAGTTATTTTAAAGATGATATTAATGTTTTATACATAATTAAATTTAAATGTACATATGTGTATGTGTGTGTGGATATATATACTAATAATGGAAGTTCTGTATTATGCCTTTCATCAAGACAGAGTCTTCCAAGACGTTTAAAGATGAGTTTTCTCATACACACAAATGCAAAAATTTTACAACCTGTGTTTTTCATTTAAAATATATATTTTAGAATTCTAAATAATATTTTAAAATTCTATTTTATATCCTTGGTTATAATGTGTCTACTTTTTGTATTCATGAGATGTGAGGAATAAATAGGGAAAGTGGCCAATGTTGTTATTGGGATGGTTGAAACTGCTTTGTTAAATTTGATCTGGTGATAGCTTAATCTAGTAGGAAATAGATTGGGCAGAAAACCCTGTTAAAACACTACTGCAGGAGAAACAGAGTCCAGAAGTGACAGAAGTAGCAGGAGGTACCCGAGGTGTTTGTTGCAATGGTTAGTGACTGTATATATGAGGATGAGGAACAAATGGTGGTGTGAGAGGGAGATGGCAGAGGGGATTTCTGATTAGATAGGGAGCTGTTATCACTAAGAGGACATTGAAGGTCAACAGGAGGAGGAGCAGGAGATGCCATATTATTAAGACATACCCAGCATTTCCTGGCTTCCGTTTCCCAGTTTAAAAAAAGAGTAAGAAATCAGGTGAATATGATAATTTGCATTGCAATGTTTAAATGTATGAATCATAAAAATGTGCAGTTTCTTTAATGCACATTAAAAGTGGAAGACATTAAAAGGCACACCACCTTGCCAATTCAGTTCTTTTAAGATATCCCCTTAAAAATATAGTTTATAAAAAATCAATTCCACTCACTGTGTTTCCTAGCAAAAATGTTTTTTAAAAGCCTAATGTTGAAATCACTGTGGTTAATCTACCAGGACACAGTTTGAAAAATAGTGTGTAGTGTGTTGATATGAGGTCACTTAGAATTATACTCAGGGAAAATAATTTATAGCCTATATACTGAAAATACTTAATATTATACTTATTTAAACATGCTTGTTTAAACAGTAACCATAGTTTATAATTATGTATAGTTACAAACAGGAAGAAGAAAAATATTAAAATTACTTTCTTTATGAAATCATTCAGCAACCTTATGAACTTAAAAATACTATTGCTATATGAAAAAAATAGTAGAATATGGAGGTCTATTAATAACTTCACATATATTTTATCCTGATTTTCTTATTTTGCAAGGAACAGATTTTCTACTCTTGTTGAAATGGAATATATGATGAATATGTAATTACTTTATTTATTTATTTATTTTTCTTTATTGATAAAGGTATTACGTATATGTCCTTATACCGCTATTACCCCCTCCTACCCTCCACTCATGTCCTCACCCCCCTGGTGTTTGTGTTCATTGGTTAGGTTTATATGCATGCAAACAAGTCCTTTGGTTGACCTCTCTTCCAAACCCCCACCTTCCCTTACCTTCCCTCTGAGGTTTGACCGTCTGATCAATGCTTCTCTATCTCTGGATCTGTTTTTGTTCATCAGGTTATGATGTTCTTTGTTTTCCATAAATGAGTGAGATCATCTGATATTTTTATTTCATTGCCTGGCTTATTTCACTTAGCATAATGCTCTCCAGGTCTATCCATGCTGTTGCAAATGGTAAGAATTCTTTCTTTTTTTACCATAGCATAGTATTCCATTGTGTAGGTATACCACAGTTTTTTAATCCATTCATCTACTGATGGGCACTTGAGCTATTTCCAAATCTTAGCTATGGAGAATTGTGCTGCTATGAACATAGGGATTCATATATCCTTTCTGATTGGTGTTTCTAGTTTCTTGGGATATATTCCTAGTAGTGGGATCACTGGGTCAAATGGGAGTTCCATTTTTAGTTTTTTCAGTCCTTTACAGTGGTTGCATCAGTCTGCATTCCCATCAACAGTGCACGAGGGTTCCTTTTTCTCCTCATCCTCGCCAACACTTGTTTGTTGATTTTTTTGATGATTGCTATTCTGACAGGTGTAAGATGGTATTGCATTGTCATTTTGATTTACATCTCTCAGATAATTAGTGACTTTGAGCATGTTTTATTTGTCTCTTTGTCTTCCTTCTGTCTTCTTTTGAAAAGTATAATTAAGTCCGTTGTCAGTTTTTTGATTGGATTATTTATCTTCCTTTTGTTAAGTTGTATGAGTGTCAATAACCACTGATCTTGAGCCCAAAATATTGAGGTGGTTTCTGAGGCTTTATGATAAGAAAGTCATTCACTATTTCACATATCCTGTGACATATTCTTTCAGTCTCCTCTTTAGATATGGGAAGTGATTATATTATCTCATTATTTATAGTCTACTGTTCTAAATACTGTATATTGTTCTTAATATATTTTATGTATTATATCTCTTACATACTGTACAAGCTACCAGTAAATGTGACACAGCAGATTCATATTACAAGTTAACTTTAGAATGACTCAAACATCTTATTTAACTCACAGAACTTTAGATAGTAGGGCAATGGCAATTTAAGATTAAAAGTGCAAGGGGTAAACCCTTCAGGCAGGCCAAAATGTTTTGAATTTTTACTTATTCCTTATTTGTTGCAAAGCCTTTGGTAGTTATCTGAAAGACCGGTACTGTATTTTAAATGCCGAGGCTTGTGCATTTAGACCTTCCTTTAGTTCCTTCAAAATTTGACTCTGAAAAGTTCATTCACAAATTGATAACTTACAAAACTGGATTCACTGGTGCGCACAATTTATCTGTGCACCATTTAAGTGATTTTTGGAGGGTAGCCATACTGGTGTGCGGAGTTGAGAGCCTGGCCTCCATGTAAGATGGATCCCACTGCACTTCATAAAAACAAATGGATCACTTCTCTCTCAGAAAGTGAAGGTCAATAGACAGTTCATCTTCACTCACAGTCATTAGCCTGTAGGGTCAGTTTAAAGAAGAATTTCTCATGATTCGTCCACCTGGAAGGCAGATTCACTGTCAGCAGGTGCTTTTGGCTCCTGACCTCAGGATGTGGGCTGGAGGCACCCGCCTCAATCTTCCTGCACTTTCTTGCTTAGGGGTGTGAGGGGGGAGAGAAGGAGCAGGGTGGTTTCTCTTAACTAATTTCCACTACTGATCCAAAGGACATGTTACCCCACATCCTTTATTGTTTAGGGTTGTTGTTCCAGCTACAATTAGGTGATTAAGTATAAAGTGGTTTAAAATAAAGCACTTAAAATGTGAATTTTTTTCTGTCAAATTTGTTCTAAGAATTTACTCAGTATCTCTTACTTCAAATAGGTATGAACCTTATAACCCTTGAAGGAAAAACAAACCTCTTGAAAGAAAAACAAATCTTTGCTTGAGTCTGTGCAGCCAACCCTTTCTTTCACAGCAGGATTTGTAGAGTAAGTGAGGGTTGTTGTTTTTTTCTGTTACAGCACAGCAGAGAGCAGCTCTGCAAGGCTTCTAAAGTCAGAGCAGTTGAGTTCAACGTTCAGTGGCAGCTGACTGTGTGAACTTGGGCACCTTCCTGAATCTCTCCGTGCCTCAATGCTCTCATCTGTCAAACAAAGACTATAATAGCTATATCCTGAGGATGTTTTTATCAGCTTTTTTTTGAGACTCATTATTAACTGCATTTACTTAAAAGTAGAATTTGATCATTTATGACATAAGTATACATACCTAAAGCCATCACCACCTGCCAGGGTCCACCTCCACACAAGGTTTATGTAATAATGTATGTAGAGCACTGAGAAGAGTCTTATAAATAATGAAAACATTAGTTATTGCTGTATTTCTTTTTATTCCTCAGACCTCTCAGGTTCTCTCCAATACTACTGGAATTGTTATCAATGACCATGGTGGCTGTGAAATCCAGTGATTTTTTTTATTGTTCTTATTCTCCAGGTAATTTCTTCTGTATTTGATATGACTATGAAAAACTCATCATTGCTGAGACTGGTTTGGCTTAGTGGATAGAGTGTGGGCCTGCAGACTGCAAGGTCCCAGGTTCAATTCCGGTCAGGGGCATGTACCTTGGTTGCGGGTGCATCCCCAGTAGGGGGCGTGCAGGAGGCAGCTGATCGATGTCTCTCTCTCATGGATGTTTCTGACTTTCTATCCCTCTCCCTTCCTCTCTGTAAAAAAAAAAATCAGTAAAATATATTAAAAAAATAAAAATTAAAAAAAAAAGAAAAAGAAGAAAAACTCATCATGGAATTGACTTTATGAATAACTAACATTTTGGTGGAATAAAGACCCTGCCCAATCACTGTGACTATTGAAAATGACAGAATATTAAGAAAATTTACTAATTGCTTAAAAATGTAGGTATCATCCCAGCCAGTGGTTAGAGTGTGTCCTGCAGTCTGAAGGATCACCAGTTTGACTCAGGTCAAGGACACATGCCTCCATTGCAGGCTTGATCCTCGCCCAGGCATATGAAGGAGGCAACCAATCAATGTGTCTCTCTAACATCAATGTTTCTCTCTGTGTGTCTCTCCCCCTCCCTTCTACTCTATCTAAATATCAATGGAAAAATATATACTCAGCTGAGGATTAACAACAACAACAACAACAACAAAGTGTAAGTATCTGTCTTGTGCTAAATCCTGGGGATAGAGGGACAAGTAGACCTAGTCCCTGCTTGCCAAAAATTCTGAAAAACAAATGAGAAAAATAGATTAAAGAAAGTATTACTATGGTGTGACAACAGTACATATACATACAGCATAGATATACAGCACATATAAATAATGGAGAAATTTAAAAAACAAATTTTTATGCCTTGGAGTGTCAGGAAGACTTCACAGTAGAGTTGATATTAAGCTGATTCATTACGGATGAGTAATAGCTCATCTAGTGGATGAGCACAGCTAATCATTTCAATTAGTAGGAAAATAATTAACAAAGGTATGAGTGTGTTGGAATGTGCATGATGTTCAGTACAGCTTAAAGGATAGGATATGTGAAGGGAAGAGCCTGGCTGTGCGGCTCCAGGGCTTAGTTGTGGAAGGGCTTTGGGATTTTAGTTTGTGAATGGAAGGAACTTATTAAAGGCTCTGAAGCAGGAAAATAGCCTGAGTAGTTTCTATTTGAAATAATATATTACTGATGCCAAGTGGAGAATAAACTGGGAGCTGGGGAAAATAGGGTGGAGGCAGTGAGACCCATCAGGCCACTGTTTCAGTTAATTGTTCAGCCTTTTGATGAAATGAGGTTGGATTAAAGCAGAAGCAATGGGCAGACCATTGGGGCAAAAGTGTGCCTAAGGCAGAGGGAATAAGATTTGAAGAGAGAGTGAGGGGTTGAGGGCACAGGAGAAGGTGAAGATAATTTAAGATTCCCACTTGGGAACTTGAGTTGATGTTGATGTTATTCACTAAGTTATGAAATTCAGTAATATACAGAAATAAATCATTTTATCACAAAATATGTTCACATTATTTATTATCTAAACACTCCACATTTTAAGAACTACTTACAGAGATAAAATTTCCTTGTTTGTGCTGCAAAATTTAAGAACACCAGTGAAATGGATTTGCTATATACTACAACCTTCCATATTTTTCATAAAGCAAGCAATTTGAATAAATTATACCTTGGCAATATCTTCTTGAGTTCCTTTCATGATGAGGCATCATCAATACTAAAACACTGTCCTGATGGTTTATACTCTGCTGTCATCTTATTGGCAAGGCCCATTGAAAAAAATACTACATTGTGCCAACTCCCCCTTGAACTTGCCATCTATTAAATTCAAGTCACACCTTACTTTTTAATCTTCTATCACTTTCCTCAAGGCCATGTAACCAGATTCTTATGTGATAACAAAGTTCAGTGATACCCTGCATCTTGATACTGTCTCAGGGTTACTGAAGAAAGGAAACATCATATCTGGACTCTGCTTCTTGGCTGTTACTGTTCTGGCTCTAAAAGAGTGATCTGAACTAATGATGGGAATGACCGAGGGAGTGGCAATGCCAGAGAGCAGACTGCTTCCTGTACTGAAAAGAAACGTGGGTCCTAGTCTTGATTCTGCCCCTAGTTTAACATTTGACTTTGAGGAAATTATTTTACTTGCTTAATCCTCAGTCAAAGAATTTAATTCTTATTAGTTTTATTTTCAACTGCTGAAATTTCTCAGTAAAAAGACAAAAATAAATTTAAGGAAGAACTAATAATTTGAACAAGTTACTAAAGTATACTACCTTTAGAATATCTGATAAAAGCAAGGCTCTTACCTATGAAGATGACGATTCATTAGCACCCCAGACTGCTGCACAAAGGCCAGTGAAGCTGTGCAATCATAGCCATGTCATTTTGATAGTGCCCAATTAGGCAAGAGCTGTAGAGCTCATCTGGGGGTAATCTGAAGCAGATGCCAGCATTAAGACACAGATGTGGGACATTTTTCAAGGGTGGCGGAACGTGTGGGGTTTAGGATAGCTGATGGTTTCATTGTTGTTTCTCTTTCCATGGTAAAATGCATTAACTCAGCTGATTTAGGCTCCTGAATTACCCCCAGGAGCAGGCTGTCCTCTAGGTAGATCTATCTTTGGAGCTGAGGATCATTACGTTTTGACTTATTCAGTCCTCATGCCCTTTTCACAATCTGATATCTCACATCCCAGATGTGGAAATCAGAATAAACTTCGGAGCATAACACCCAGAGTTTTACCACACAAAACCAGAAACAGATGGACGACTTTGATAGCCCAAGGTGCTAGTCTGGCAGAGCCGTGCTGTCTCCCTGCCAAACCCAAGAGTTTAAGTGGAAAATTTCTGAAAATCAAATGTCCATACATTTTCTTAAAGATGGATTTAGTATATCTAATTTTTTTCTTTTCATAAAATCTTTGTGGTTGTCATTCCACTCAGTTTGAACAGCAAACTTGAAGTTCACAGTTTCTTCCTTGTGAATTCTCATTAGAGGCCAAACATTGGAGTTATTATAAATCCACCCCTATATCCCTAAATCTCTTTTCCTTTGAAGAACCAAACAGAATTATGACTGCTGACCTCTGTGCCTAGAAGAGTGCTAGGCTATGAATCGATAAAGACAGTAAAGGTTAGTGTTGGGCAGTAGCAAAATAAATGTAAACATGTGTGTAGAACAATTGAAGATAATTTTCAAAACAGGATGTAATCTATTTAAAAGTTCCTGAGATGTTTGGGTCATGATGGAGAAGATTGTAAGAGTTGGCTGGGTGGAGAGAGATTTTTCCTGGCTTGGTACATTATAGCAAAGGTGTGCAGGTAGGATTTTATCTAATTTGTCAGAAAGTTCTGAATTCTAGTTAGAGTAATGGTAGAGGAGTTGAAATAAGTCGGGGTAAGGGAAAGAAAGTAGCCTATTCAGTTAATGGAGGATGTTGGAAATCAGGCAGAGGAGAGTGGACTCATAGTTTTGTAAAGAGCAGATTGGCATATTGAGTGAAAAAGAGCACGGCCTTGGATTCTAAGACCATATTCAACTTCCCTAATATCTCTAAGCCTCAGTTTCCTTGTCTGTAAAATGAGGACAGTGTCAAGTAATGATGGCATGATCTGTTGTGGGAATTCAGTGTAATAATGCTTTCCAGGTTCTTGGCAGGGCCTGGCCCAGAGTAAGCACTCAATATACGCTAGCAATGATCCTTATTGTTGTCTGGCAGCCAGAGGCTGATTGCATTGAACTGGGCAGAATGACCTTTTCGTGAGCCCTTTCAAGGTTTTCCAAATTAAATGAGCTCTGATTTATTTCATGATGTTTATTGCTTTTTCCTCAAACTTTAAGGTGTTCTTTCTTTATTGAGAGGGCTCCAATGACAATAGAACCAAGGCAATTCCTAAAGCTTCAAAAGGCCCTTTCTCTCCTTTGTGAGCATGCCTATGTCTGGTTGAAATAATCCATTGTGTTCATCCTGCTAGGAAGGCAATTGGCTGTTTGGCCATACCACTACAAAGTGAGCTCATATATAAAGTTATTACCCACTATACCCAGACTCTTAAAAAAAATTGATTTATTTCCAATGGGAGATGGGTTTCCTTTTTTATATCTCTCCTGCTGCTGATTTTACCTTGGTAAATTATCCTGCAGTATTTATGTTAAATCTCATCTCATTATACTAGTATCTATTAATCTTCCCAAGTTTATCATTCAGCCTTTCAGTCATCACTCCTGTTTAGTTATTTTATCCTTGTCTAGAGTTTACTGCACGTCTCATTAATGATGGATTGAAATCACCTGCTGCTTCATAGGGATGGTTTGTATGGAACCCACTCCTCCACATATCCTGAAGATCTGTTGTTGACAATGCATTCAAGTTCATTTTAGTGGACACAGTTTTCCTATGCATGGCAAGCTTTACAAATAAAACTTGTAAATAATTTCTGTGTTTCCGAAAACAAAATGAATCCATTCACTCATTCATTTGTTTGCTTATTCATTGCTGATTTTGAGAAAGGCACTTTGCTAGGTCATGGATATCAATTTCCTTTGCTTTAATATGAGTATTTTAGTGAGAGAACAAAACCCGTGACAAGTAATTATAATGCAGTGTGGAATTACTACAAGAGGCATGAAGATTTGTTGAACTAGTTCAGAGAGGACAGAAATTGCCTTTTGAGTTAAATTTTGAGTTGGGTTTGAACACTCAAAAGGAAGTGGAGATCATTTTCAGAGTCTGTAATGGCATATATTTATTATTGAATATTTGCTATATTATTCTGTATATATATTTCTTATACACACACAGACCTATCCAAACCAGCATGTCTCAGCTTTTGCATGTGTATACACACCTTGTAGTTGAGTGAGTTTTCTTCTTTTCATATGTCAGGACCTATACACCATCTCGTTTTAGGATATATACAAGCTAAATGACAAATTATACTCTCCACAGCAGTAATCTCCATCTAAAACTCTCATGCTGTTTCCAGTCATCACTTTTTCCTCATTAAAGAATTTTCTTTTTGTATTTGTAACATTGCATTTGTATAGATACACTGGGCGAAGTGACTGTGCTCTCATTGTAGTTTTCCCTTCTTGGCACAAGGGCAGCTACATCCTGAACCTTCCCCCTCTGCCCTCTGTCCCTTGGTTCGGTTGCCTTCTTAGCTTCTTCTCTGTGTTTCCCTATAACTTTTCCATTTGGACAGCCTTCTTGGATCTTCTCATGGAGCAGCCTCTCCTTGTGTAGGAAGTAGAAACAAATGTTCTCCTTTTGTACTTTTTACAACATGCTAAGGGAGTTTAACCCTCTAATCTACCGATTCTAGGCTCTGTTGGTACCTAAGATATTGCTGGTCTTCATCTTAGACTTAGTTCATAGGTCCTGCAGAAATATGCAGCACACTTATACATAGATGCCTCAGTTATTGTGGTATTAAGTAATTAGTTGAAAAACAGTTTGCCTTTAAATGACATGCATGTACTTTTTATTACATATATTGACACATAACAATGTATAACTTTTGAGGTGGAAGTATATCGATTTGATACATATATGTTGCAATATGATTACCTCTGTATTGTTAACTAATACCTCCATCATGTCACATAATTATTTCACTTAGTGGTAAGAAAATTAAGATCTGGTCTCTTAGAAATTTGCAAGTATATGATACAGTATTGTTGAATATAGCCAAAATGCTATGCATTAGAATCCAGAATTTATTCATCTTCTAACTCGAAGTCTGTACCCTTTGATAGACATCTCCTTTATTCACCAACTTCCAGTCCTTTGGTAAACACTATTTTACTTTCTGTTTCTACATGCTCAGCTTTTTTAATTTTTTTAATTTTAATTTTAAATTTTTTAAAATTTATTTTATTGATTTTCTACAGAGAGGAAGGGAGAGGGATAGACAGTTAGAAACATCCATGAGAGACATAGATCAGCCGCCTTCCTGCACGCCCCCTACTGGGGATGTGCCCGCAACCAGGATACATGCCCTTGACCAGAATCGAACCTGGAACCTTTCAGTCCGCAGGCCGACGCTCTATCCACTGAGCCAAACCGGTTCTGGCCTCAGCTTTTTTTAGATTCCACATGTAAGTATCATATAATATTTATATTTCTCTGTCTAACTTATCTTAGCATAATACCCTCATGAGCCATTCATGTTGTTGCAAAGGTAGAATTTCTTTCTCATGGCTGAATAATGTTCCTTGTGTGTGCATGTACATATGAATAAACTCTCATCATTCTTGGGCAAATCAAAACATCATCACATTATGCTTGCAAGAGCATTGCATTTTTAGATTAAATCTTGATGTGCTACTCCCCAGCACATTTTAGTTAATTTCTTAGAGTCACAGTTTCTTTAGATAACAAAATAGGAATGCATTATGTTTGGGATTGTTTATAAGGATTTGACAATAAGATTCATTAAATTAGATAAAATCCTTGGTATGTGGTATAAGCTTAATGTCACTGTCCTCCTGGTACCTCCCCTTCCCTTCATCCCCCTTTGTCACTTTGGATAAAGACATATTAAATTTGGGCATAATCTCAGACATTCTTTAATTTTCTCCCAATGCAACACTATTGCTTCTTGAAATACTCAGGTATAAAAGAAAGTACTGGCATTGACACTACTTTCTCCAGTATGTATGTACTACAGCGGTACATTAGTTTTAATAAATGTAGTTTATTCCCAAAGAAGCATGGTGTTCTTGTGATAAAGTATTAGGACATCTAAGCCCTAAAGAAACAATTTTAACCTGCTGACTCCCACACTGAACAAATAATGAATTAGTAGACTAATTTGTGTTTGTGAAATAAGTATTTATATTCAGGAAAGGGGTTATAAATATGTGATTATTTACTCATAAATATTTACTTATATGAGTGAATAGTCACATATTTCATTATGTTCTTTTTCAAGGTCTAGTCCATGGCTGTAAACTAAAGCCATTCCTATTATCTAATACTAGATCGCAATTCACTGATAATAGTAAGTAATGAAGGGTACACCTGAGAGATGAATAGCTTAATCTGTAATGGGCACCCGAAAAATGTTATATTTTAAAAAATTATTTCACTCAATTTATTATTTACATAATAAAACTTTATCTTATGAATGTGTTAAACATTTTTACTAATGGTAATTATTTTCAAAGTTTTTTGTTGAATCATAGTTTCTATATTATGCCTAGTTTAGTCAGAAAAAGTAGTGAAGTATTTTTATTTAAAATAAAATATACTCTAAAGGAATTAGGATTTAATTCTTGCATCTAAGAGAACATTGGTGTGAGTGGTTAGGTGACTTGAGTACCAGGTAATTAGGAAAGGGTTTGGCCTTGTAACCACAGTTATATGAGATGCTACTTTAGTGTATGTCCAAAACATGCAAGGGGATATGGTGATAGAGATTCTCAACATGCTGATCCCTCAAAGGAAGAAAGCATATGATAGTTTTCTTAGCCAAAGATTTTATGAAGGAAGAAATATTTGGACTGGGATTAGTAGGTGAACTAATTAAAAGCTAATTTTTAAGTCATAAAATTTTAACTGCTGTTAGTTGATATAGAAAATTTGAAAAAACATCTATCTACAGATAGAATAAAGTCATCTATAATTCCATCACCCAGGGAAACTCACCATTCAAATTTAAACACTTCAGACAAAATGTTCTTTTCATTTATACATACATTGAAAATGTATTTTAGTATAGTAAATAATATTACATGTATAATATTGTACATTATTTTAAACCAATACTGTTATGTTATTACCAGACAGGAATCAGCCTAGAGATGGTCTGTCTTAGGTTGGTCTATAGTGTGTGGGTTATTGACTTCATGTAAGAAAGGTGTCACAACCCGAGACCAGGTGGTTTGAGAACATGTGTATTAAAGCCGGGGACAGTGAAACAAAGTAAGGGCTTAGGGCAGAAGAAGCTATAGGGGAGAGCCGAGGTGGGGTTCTGTTTTGGCTCCCTGGACACTTTATAGGAGACTAGAGAGCCCAGGCAGGGCTGCTTTAGCTCACTGGGTAGTGAGAGGAAAAGGAGGGCATAGAGAGAGGATCAGGAGGTGAGCCCAGGTCAAACAGCCACTGCTCCCCTGGTTGTAAGTCTCATGGAGACCCTTAAAGTTTAGGAAGAAATAAAAAGTTTATGCCCATGTCCTAGCTAGCCAGTTTGACTCAATGGATAGAGTATTGGCCTGTGGAATGAAAGTTCCAGGTTTGATTCTAGTCAAGGGCTCATGCCTGGGTTTTGGGTAGATACCCAGTCGGGGGCATGCAGGAGGCAACTGACCAACGATTTTCTCTCATTGATATTTCTATCTCTTTTTCCCTCTCCCTTCCTTTCTGGAATCAATAAAAATATATTTTAAAAAAGTTCTAGAGTCTTGGTTCTGAGGGTTTTTTATCTTTTTTTGTTTGTTTTCCCTGCAGGAGAGAATTGTAATGGAGGATTTCAGTAGAATATTCAACAGCTTTCCAGGTACATTTTTAATATGCTTAGTGGGTAAGGGAGTTTTGGGTTATTCTTTGGTCCATTTTACTGTTTTCTTCTATCTTAGATCTTTCTGGCTTTAATGGGATTTTTGTTATTTGTTCTCCAGCTTCATCTGTCTTTAGGTTTAGCTGGTACACATGGCATTAACTGGGTCTTTGTTATCCATTTTCCCAGGCCAGGGTGATTTAAGCTATGCATTCCCTGATCAGGGAAGAAGGCATGAACCATTTGCCCTCAAGTATCCTTGGTTGGGGAGATAAGGTCTCGGATTCACAAGCCGGCTGCAAGCTGCCCAAAACGGTTGGCCTTGTTTAATTTTCTTGTCTCAATTTCCCCATTCTACTTGCCCGGGAATTTTCCTAGCTGCTTACTACTCTGCCACAACATCGTCAGCATTTTATAGTGTTAAATGTTCCTAAAACATATTATTTTTTCAAATTAATTAATCTATCACACTGATCTCCTATGGTTTATTTATCTCTCTATTAACAATTTGAGATCCTGGATATAGATATGAATCCAGATTGTAGAAATGTGCCTATGAGTAGAAGCAGTGAGGGAAACTACATGAAGAAAGTTGTAGAAATGAAAATGTTCGGAGAGTATTTCAGGAACAATTAATAGATATGTTTGGGTGACAAATAAGGCATATGTAAACTGTTGTAGGAGTTATTGGAACTGGGTTGGGGTAGATCCAAGTAAACTGTAAAAGTTCGGCTTCTGGTGTCTGGAGTTTGGGGAGCCACTGCAGGACTCTGCGTGGCTGAGGCAAAATTTCCTGCTTCAGGAAAATTCTGCAAAGAGAGTGTGGGAGTGAACTGGAAAGTGAAGACTGTAAGGGGGAAGAGACAAGCTAGCAGTAGGTTATTTTAATGTTGAAAGCAAGATAATGAGGGCTGGAACTTGGCTGATGACTGTAGGAAGGGAACGGAGGAAATGTCAAAGAGAGGAGTTTCTAAGCATTTGCTATACTGTTCTTTGCTTAATGCAGATTAAATATATTTTGGGAACACTTAGCATGGATAGCACCAGCCATTTTCTTTCTGAGTGCCTAGTAAGTGCAATATATTGACTCTGCTAAAATAAAACTTTCCCTTTAATAATGATGCAGTCTTACACAAAATAAACTTAGGTAGAGTCACTATTCCAATACTTTAGAATGACCTGCAAAAAGATTTGTGTTTTTTTAAACATCTCAGAGGCTATTTTAGACTTAGGTTTTTGTTTTTTTTGTTTTTAATTTTCTGTAATGTTTTTATATACAAATAATGGATCAGTGTTTGCTGCAAATGTTTTGCTAGGTCTCTTTTCCTGTCGAATGATGACCTGGTGATTTTAGGCACACAGTAACTGAAATAGTTTTCCAAGAAGGTTAACAATTTTAAATGGTTTTGTGTTTGTTTTGATAATAAAACAAACTATTTTTATTTTATTGATTTCAGAAAGGAAGAGAGAAGTAGAGAGAGAGAGAGAAACATCAAAGATGAGAATCATTGATCGGCTGCTTCCTATATGTCCCCTACTGGGGATCAAGCCCTGAACCCCAGACATGTGCTGGGCCACAAACTATTGTTTATAGAAACTCAATCTTTGTATAGAAGGAAGGTGGCATAGTATTGTAAGAAGAAGACAGGAATCATATCTAAAGAGTGTCATGTTTTAGGCTAAGTTGGCCATCACTCACCCTTAGGGCAAGAAAATTCCAGGCCCTCAATTTCCATATTTCTAAAGCTACTTCTACTACTAGTTCAGAACCACAGCTGTTCCTATGATTGCTACACAACTGCCATAGGACTATCACTACTGGGTACTTGTTGCTACTCTTACTACTACTAATGATGTGCATCCCCATTCCTTTTTTTTTTTTTTTTTTTTTTTGTGGCCAGACACATCCTTCTTATGGGAATTACTTTCAACCCCCATGGGATAGACATAGTTATTTCTCTTTTGTCTGGCAGGAGGTTGGGTGCAGGGAGATTAAGTAATTTGCTTCAGGTAAGTGGTGATTTGAACCTTAAACCCAGATCGGTCCACACTGCCTCTATAAAGCCTATAAGGAAAGTAGGCTGCACCTGATCTGCTATTGAAGTGCTAAGCATTTAAAATCTTTTTACTTCCAGTGCAGAGGAGTGAGTGGAAACCCATTTCCTTTTCACCTCGCCAGTGGAGAAAGACAGCCTCATCTTCTTTATGGTTTCTGGCTACAGGCAATGTTACTAGTCTTTATATGAAGTCTTTGGATCTTTTTGATAAAATTCTGCACATTTACATTTCTCTTTCCTAACCAAATTTAATGATTAACGTGATAATTTTAGCCTTACAAATACTAGTTAAATCATAAAAATTCTGAGTCTATGGCCTTCCTCTGGTGCTATTTTAACGTAAGTAATCTCTTAATTTGAATGCCAGGCTAAAGTGTTATTTTCTAAAAGTGAGCATTTTATCTGTCTTAATTCCTATTTTATCCCTCAATGAATATTTGCTGAATAAACAACTTAATGAGCAACAAGACATAAACTCTCGAACAGGTCATTTTGTTAAAATATTTTATTAAATCTAAATGATTTTATGGTCAAGCTGTTGTTCCCTAAACTGGAATTGAAATGCATTGAAATTTGTTAAGATTCTTATAGAAATGGGCTTAAAATAGCCTTAGGTAAATTTATATTGCACAAATTTGACAAGGAATTTAGCTCCTGATCGTAAAGTTTTAAATACCGAAACACATCTGTAGATGTAGCTGTGGGGACATTTTTATGAGATAAGGAAATTTATGCAGTAAAACTAAATATTTTTTTTAAAAGTATTTTCTGTGTATAAGAATAGGTGTGATTTTATAACTTGGGTGACATTTGAACAACTACCTTTGAAAAGTAATATACACAACTTTTCAAAGATTAAAGACCAAAATTTGAGTGAGAAAAGTGAGACAACCCTCTAAGATATATTTACTCTCCCCTTTTTCTTACCTTTATTTTCTAGCTCTTATTTTTATTAAAATTAACACTTCTGTTATAATTCACTGATATATATTTTTTCTAGTTCTGATTATAATTGAAAGTCATTCTTCATGTGATCCATGTTATTGTCTTAATAAATATATTCCATAATTAGTGAATAATGAAGTTGGAGTGCCAGTGAGATTATCTCTGCACTTAAAATGATACAGGAAATTGAGGCAATTATTCTGATACATAAGGCTATAGGAAACACTAAGTGATTTTGCAGGAATAGTTTAGTTTTTACAAATTTTGCTTTCTTAGAATTTCAACTTAGGTAATTTCAGGTATAATGATATTTTAGATATAAAAGGCAAAATATTTTAATATATATATATCCTATCTAATAAAGAGGGAATATGCTAATTGACTGCCATGCCCTCAAAGATGGCAGTTCCCACAGCCATAAGATGGTGGCACCCAGTCTCCTCAGTTCCGGTGAGGTGGCAGGTATGCAGCACAGCTGGGCCTGCCCCAAGGCAGGTTCAACCACTTTGCTTGTCTGCCTCCGGAGTCTCCTAGTCCCTTCAGCCCCCAGCCACCCAGGACCAGCCTGAGGCACAGGCAAGCCTTGGACGGCGGTTGCCCAGCCGACACCCCAGGCACAAGCAAGCCTCATATGGTGGCTGCACAGCTGCCCAGGGCTGACCCAAGGTGCAGGCAAGCCTCCGATGATGGCTGACCAGCTGTTCAGGGCTGCCCAAGGCTCAGTTACCCAGGGCCAGCTTAGGTTTGTGTTGCTGGTAGTGACAGTAGTAGAGGTGTGATGGGGGCATCACCTTCCCCTGATTATTAGGTCACCTCCTGCCCCTGAGAGCTCCCAGACTGTGAAAGGAACAAGCCGGGCTGAGGGCACCCCCGCCCCCACCCTGCAGTGCATGAATTTTCATGCACCCAGCCTCTAGTCTATATAATAAAAACCCAGTGGTCATACACCGTAACGACCAAAGACTGGTCACCAGGAAGTACCTTGATGCTGCATCCTGCAGCACTGGCAGGACTTGACACTGGGTCGCGCGGCACGCCGGGTCTGGGTTTTGTGTGATTTTGCATGATGGGCCCTGAGTATTGAAAAAGTGAAGAATTTGAGTTTAATTTGATACATTAAACCTCAACAGCATCTTCCATTGTCTTAAGATGCAGCTGCTTTGGCTATTCAATTCTAAGTAAACCAGTTTTCCTTCTGATCCTGGTTTAGTTGAGATAATGGATGTGCTGCTGTTCACACAGAGAAGCAATCCCCTCCCCCCAATCTGTTCCTCTGTGAAAGACAGTGAGCCCTCCTCTAGGAGGACAGAGAGCAGACATGTTCCCCAGGCATCAAGGCTAACTGACAGGGCTCTGCCCCATCATGACTGCTTCTATCTGTATTTTGCTACAAAATGTTAGCTGTTTGCCTCCTCTTTGATGGCTAATATTACCTACTGTATGAAAGGTGACATTTTCCTCACAAGAGCAGTTGCACTAAGCTCTACTGTACATTTCAGCTGGATTCACTGAAGAGCGATAGCATAGTGGATTAGTGGCAAAGTCACTTGAACTTTTAAAAATTCTTTTTTCAAGGAGACTAGATTGATCTTCCTGATGTACACATAAGCAAAATCAATCATGCTAGCCTGGCTGGGTGCTCATTTTTGTTCTCTGAAACACCCACCATCCTCTGCATTCATTTTCAGACAATGCAGAATCTTGTAGCTTTTTAAAGGCAGATTGGTTGAAAGACCAGGGACAGGGAGTAGAAGTAACACTTGGAAATCAAATCCTTGAGGATCAAGGATGTAAGTGGGCTTCAATCTCACTACTTTTCAGGCTTGTTTATTAAAATATACTAGGATGATCTCTCTATTTTGGATGAGTTGCCTAAAAGGTCCGAATCTTAATTTATTATCTTATGTCTTTGATTTAAAATCATAGGCACAATTGATAAATAAAACATTTCATTTGTCTTTTCTATCTATATTTCATACCATATCTGTCTTCCATTATTCTTTTTTTTTTACAAAGCCACTGTGCTGAGTTTCTTATGTCTGCCTCTCCAGAACACAATCAACTTCCTCTCCTCTGCTGTGCAGTCTGTGGGAGCCTGACTTCTATGAACCACCTCAGTGTGCTCTAGATGGATTTGACAGTGGGAAGCATAGGCATAAGGGTAAAAGATGGGAGGAGAGCAGAGTCAGGTTGTTATTGCTTGTGGTTTCTGCCTCTCAAAGACCAAGATTTGGATGTAACTGTTTTCCTCTACTAAAGATTACAGTTTCTGTCAGCAAGCAATCTCCACACAGATCTCTCCAGGTGCTGCTAACTGCTGACTGTTGAGTTGATGGAGGTGAAATCTGAGAAATTCAGTATTAACTGTGCCAGGTATAGGCTCCTCATGCTATGGTGATAGGGTAAGGCTGATCTTAGAGGACTGTTGCATTCTTTGAAAACTTTATTAGTGGATCTGGACTGGCCTGAGGAAGAGAGGGCCACTTTACTTTCAGGACAATTTATGCAGGGACTATAAACTCCCTGCAGAAAGAAAAGACAGAGAACCAACTCTGGCCAGAATAAATTCCTCCTGCTCTTGGCTACAGTGATTGGTTAAAGGTGGGTTCATATTATAGTGTGCGGATATGAGGACCTCCTGAAACTATTTTCCCACCACTTCAAAAACATTTCCTCTTGCCATTAGGGTAGTGCAGTGGTCGGCAAACTGCAGCTTGCAAGCCACATGCGGCTCTTTGGCCCCATGAGTGTGGCTCTTCCACAAAATACCATGGCCTGGGCGAATCTGTTTTGAAGTTTAAGTTTAAAAAATTTGTCTCTCAAAAGAAATTTCAATTGTACTCTTGATATTTGGCTCTGTTGACTAATGAGTTTGGTGACCACTGGGGTAGTGTATTCATTTCATGGGAATGCTTACAAAATATAAAATTATTCTCTTACCATTTTGGAGGCTGAAAAGTCCAAATCAGTTTGTCAGCAGAACTCTTCTCCCTTTGAAAACTCTAGGAAAAAATCCTTCCTTCTTCCTAGCTTCTGGTGGCTTTCAGAAATCCTTGGGATCCTTTGACTTGTAGCTATGTCATTCCAGCCTCTATGCCTGTCTTCATATGGCCGCCTTCTCTAGATGTCTCTGTCCTTTCCTTATAAGGATACAGTCATTGTATTTAGGGTCCATTCTAAAACGTATGACCTCATCTTAATTCATATACTTGCAAAGACCCTATTTCCAAATAGGTCATATTCTGAGATTCCAGATGGATACAAATTATTTGAGAACACCATTCAACCTAGTATAGTTACTTCTCACAGGAATTCTGACCAATGAGGAAAGGAGGGACAAAGGGAGGGAGATAGTGAGAGAAGGAGGAAGATAGGGAGAGAGGAAAGTAGGGAGAGGGGGAAAGAAAGAGAGAAGAAAGGAAAGCATAGAGCACACTTTGGTGATATTGTTTGTGCATATGAATCCTGGTCACTAGATCTATCCAATCAGTTTCCTCTGGTGACATTGAGTTAGGCTTTCTTCAAATATATCCTTTATTCATGCAATATAATTTCTAATCCAGTTAAGAAAATTATGCTAATAAAGAGTAATTTGGAATGCAGTATCTTTTATTTTTGCCCGTATCCTAGGTTATGTCATGACAAGGCATGTAAAAGACCCACAATGGTGAACATTAAGGGAGGGCCTCCTAATAGGTCATGACACATAATAGTGCTCCATGACTAGACAAATGACTCCTGAGTGATTCTAATGTGTAGGTAGGATATAGAACCTGGAAAAAATTTCTACTGCAGATTTTTAACTTTGCCTCATAAACATGGTGTTATCAAAAGAGGTGCCATGAAAGAATAATGACTTGGCTCCAGTCATGATGTTAAGTATATTATTATATGCATAACTTACTTAATTCTCACAGCAGCAAGATGATTTATTATTCCTGTTTTATCGATGAGACTACTGAAGCTCAGATTCAAAAAAGTTAAATAACAGGATGTCGGCATAGCTAAAAAGTGGCAGAATTGAGATATGGGCAAATATCTTTTTGACAACAAGGCCTTAGGTTGTAATTATTGTGCTAGAGGTTTATTAAGAAGATAAAATTGGTATTTTAAAAAGGTGAATGTACTGGTGATATGCAGGATGAATTAAAGGTGGATGACATTTGGCAGTAAGACTGGTGAATTGGTATTTTTGTCATTATGCTTCTGGTCTCCAAGCAAGGAATCAAATCAGTGAACTGTTGATTTGATCTGTGGCTCAGCAATCAGTCAAGAAAAGCAAAAAAAGATTTAGTATTGTTGGATAAGATATGCACATTGCTTCTACGTGTGCATATTCTGCAATGGAGGTGTAGCTCCTGTGCTAAGTAATTTAGCTTAATATATTCTGTGTGAGACTGTGGCATGTCATTTTTATATAAAAGTGTGTACTATACATAGTAATAGAAAATCAATCATTGTAGCAAAGAATATCAACCAGCAAATTTATTATGTTCATTATTTCTTTTCAAAGTTATTTAGGCAAGTATTCTTTCATAGTCTTTGGTAAATTAAAGTTTGTTTGCAATTTACAGTGTATTTGAGTTTCTTACATCTTTATTTTTATATTTTTGTTTTCATTACTAATCTCTACTTGGTTGTGCTAATAATATATTTAACAGCCAAAAAAATAATAATTATTTTTTTCATGTTATGGTTGTATGCCTGGATTTAACTTTCAGGGGAAAACCCAGATTCAGTGAAGATCTGAACACAATCAACTATTTTTAACTCCTTTTGCTTTCTGAGTATCCTATCTAATAAAAGAGTTCCTCCACTATACCCACCAGTCACGCCCACCAGCCAATCAGAGTGAGTATGCAAATTAACCCAACCAAGATGGCTACAGCTACAGAGAGAGCAAGAGGGAATCTTGGGTTGTCCCTGGCAATGGACAAATTGGAGGAAGCCAAGCTTTTGGTAACCCTGGCGGGCCAGGCCTCTACTTAAGGCAAGAAAGTTTCAATGGCTGTGGGAGCAGAAGGCTTGGCTCCGCGCCAGGCTACAAAGTTTCAATTGTAAAAGATAAATAAATCCCAGATACCAGGGTTTCCTCTTGGGTTTCAGGGGGCATGGCCAGCCTGCAAACCACCACAGGCCCCTCACCCAGGCCATCCCATGCCCCAAGGGAATCCCCACCCTGATCTGGAACACCCTTCAGGGCAAACCAGCTGGCCCCCACCCGTGCATCAGGCCTCTATTCTATCTAATAAAAGAGTAATATGCAGATTGACCATCACTCCAACACACAAGATGACTTCCTCCAAAGATGTGGCCAAAGATGGCTGCCTCCAGGTGGACACAAGATGGCCACCACAGATAGCCAGCAGGGGAGGGCAGTTGGTTGGGACCAGGCCTACAGGGGAGGGCAGTTAGGGGTGACCAGGCCTGCAGGGGGGAAAGTTAGGCATCAATCAGGTTAGCAGGGAAGTGGTTAGGGAGCAATCAGGCTGGCAGGCAGAAGTGGTTAGGGGCAATCAGGAAGGCAGGCAGGCAAGCAGTTGGGAGCTAGTAGTCCTTAATTGTGAGAGGGATGTCTGACTGCCCGTTTAGGCCTGATCCAGATAGGGATGTCCAACTGTCCATTTAGGCCTGATTCTAAATGGGCAGTCGGACATCCTTCAAGGGGTTCCAGATTGGAGAGAGAGCAGGCTGGGCTGAAGGACACTGCCCCCGCCCCCCCACCTGTGCATGAATTTCGTGCACCAGGCCTCTAGTATATCATATTCTTGGCTAAAGCTCTTAGTTTTGGAAATAGAATTAACTAAAAGCTCAATGACATATTTTCTATATATTTAATAAAATATTTTAACTGCTCTATTGCAAATATGTACTGATTTAAAAAGCTATATTATATTTACAGTCCTCTCACCTAATGATGGTGGTGTTAACATGCAAAAATAAAAGTACAAATAATTAGGGGGAAAAAAGATTTAAAAATTGCTATATAATGTTTAAACACAGAGGGCATGTGGCCCAAGAGAAAATAACACTTTGTAATTGCATTTCTTTCTCTTCCTTTCTATAGCCAGCCAGCCCTCTCCCTTTGCTGAGACGCCACATAAAGCATTTTTATTAGAGACAGTGATATTCAGTCAACATAATGATGCCATCAGTTTGGCCAAATATCAAAATCAATGCCCCAGCTATTTGTCCAGCATCTGTGCTGCTGAAGACAGTGCTTTCTGTTGACTCCATAAATTAAAGATCAAGTAGCACATGAGGAAGCCTGGAGAGGCTGATTCCCACAGTAGCAATGGTAGGTGTTTGTGTTGCCCCTCCACACCCCCCCTTATTTTTGGTCCCTCCTGTTGCAGTAGTGAAAGATTTCTGAAGAATCGCCACTCATTTCCTTTGTGCCATGAGAGCAGTGGTTCTCAACCTTTCTAATGCCGCAACCCTTTAATACAGCTCCTCATGTTGCAGTGACCCCCAACATAAAATTATTTTTATTGCTACTTCATAACTGTAATTTTGCTACTGTTATGAACTGTAATGTAAATACAGTAGTACCTCGAGATACGAGTTTAATTTGTTCCGTAACCTTGAGGCATGGGAAACTACGAGATGTTCGAGTCAAGGTAAACTGGTGGGTTGTGTGCAGCCGGCTGATCCACGAGATTACTCCTATCTCAAATGTTGCTCGTATTTCAAAGCCAAAATCGCTCGCTCAACAAATTGTATCTCAAAAATCTTGTATCTTAGGGCACTCGTATCTCGAGGTACCACTGGTATCTGTGTTTTCTGATGGTCTTAGGCTCTACAGCAGCTGTTCTCAACCTGTGGGTTGCAACTAGCTGGGTCACCACGAAAATAATTTTATGGTTGGGTCCACTGCACTAGAGCAGTTGATCCAATGACCAAGTGCAGCCATCTGGTAATAAATAAATGGCTAGTGCATTCTAAATGCCTCTTCCCAGGTCTTTAGTGTCTTTTAGAGAATATCATCCAGAGAGTCAAGGCTACTTCTTTTTCATTTTAGCTTCTGTGACAGTGTTCTCAGTGGATGTGATTCATACTGAACAGCACATGACATTACAATTTTATGGACATTTGTCGATTTTCTGTTGTATGCCAGGAGCTTATTTTGTGTTAATTAATTTAATCCTTGTCATAATCATAGGTGTTACTTTATGTATTATTTTGAGTTGAGGTAGTTGAAACTCAGAAGCTGAGTCAGTTATCCAAGGTAATTGAACTAATAAGTAGTGAAGTGGGAGTCAAACTGAGTTCTTTTTTGGCTCCAAATCTGTGGTTTTCCCACTGCACTGTAATGTACCTGATGTATTGGTGTTGCGCATTTACTTACATATTGATACAAATGATGTTTATACTTTTCATGGCTTAACTAGTGAACAAAGGAACATTTAGTCTGCATCATGGGCATTGTTGCTTGGGTGTGATAACCAAATGATTTGTTCCTATAGATCCGGAGTCACCGTGAAGTTGAAAGACAAATTAACAATTTGGAAATGGTGAGCCATTTTCTCTCACTTTTACTGTAGTTTGGATATCCTGGGAATAAATCCATTAAACTTTGGGTTCCTTGTTGACAGAAGTTGCATTTTATTTTTTGCTGCTTTCAGAGTCTAACATAGTGACAAGAACAATGACAGAGTTCAATCAATACTTGTAAAGGGTTCCTGGGCTCTTGGCTTAGCATGCTTACACAGGTTCACTGTGACTGTGAAGACCTAGTCTAATTATTGTGGCGGAGAAGGGGAATGCTGTGATTGCAGAAGAGTTACCCTAAACTGTGTTATATCTGACAGACTAACTCAGGTGAAACTCGGGTGAAAGTGGCTTCCAGGGCAGTTGCTTGAGAAGGATTCTGTGTGTGTGCCATTTTTCTAGGGAAAGAATGCAACTAATGGCTAGTAAATCTGCTACAGTGGAATCCCTGTTAATTGCAGATACTAATTTATCATCTCTGCTTTACCTTTGTGAATAGCACAAGACAATGGACAGGATTTGAGGATTTTAAAAAATTCTGTAGCTGCATCTCTGGTAAAATTGCAGCATATGAATAATTATGATAGATTTTACTGTTCTGAACAAGAAATTTAATCATGACAGAAGAACCTATACAGGAACAGCATTTCTACTTGGTGGCAAAATAGAGT
Source organism: Lasiurus cinereus (assembly GCA_011751065.1). Classification (NCBI taxonomy): domain Eukaryota; kingdom Metazoa; phylum Chordata; class Mammalia; order Chiroptera; family Vespertilionidae; genus Lasiurus; species Lasiurus cinereus. The sequence goes on from JAAGEH010000426.1 coordinate 15,631,516, forward strand.
ACAGAACAGCCTGTTCATGGCCCTGGTTCCTTTCAGTCCTTTAATTATGTTGAATCCGCTTCTAGACCTTTTGCAGTCCCTGAGCGATTATGGCCACTGGGTAATAATGCATCATTAGTATGCTGTGGTTAGCTTGCTTGATGTGCTACTTGAGAGATCTAGGCAAGAGCAGCTCTGTAAGCAGATTGGCTTTAATTATTAGAGGGAAGGTATGTCAGTGCCAAGGTACTTCTGTTGGCACCAACGTGGATTTTTTTTTTTAGTAAATTATAATCTGCAACCTTAATTTGGATTTGTTTATTCAATTCAACATTTGGCAGTGCCCCTGGTATTTACATGTATTATCCTTGGGCAAATCTTACCTTTTTCATCATCCTGCATCTGTTTCCCAACCTCCCCTTCTCCTATGGTATTTCCCTTCTATTGCACAATAAATCCAAACTGAGTTCTATCCATCCTTGGAAACAACCTGCACTGCAGAAACCAGATCCTCTCTTCCTGTCAAGGTATAAGAGTGTAACATGTAGCAAAGAAAAATGCTTCTCTCTAGCAGTCCTTATAGAGCATTGCTTCTCATGCCATACTTTAGTTTCAAACTAAAAAAACAAAGTTCACAGAAGAAAGAAAAATTTCCTATCATCTACCGATTTCATCTGAACAGAGAACCAAAAAGAAATGAATTATATAACAGAAATTACAGAACAATTAAAATTTCTAAGACCTGAAACAACCATAAAATTCAAGTAAAACTTCCCTGAACTAAGTAACTGTAGTAGTAAAATCGAAACATTAGAATTACCCAACTATAAGAATATTTTATATTAAGTAGCATCGTATTTAATTCCTCTATCCTTATATTTCCAAGAAGGTTTAGTAATGGCACAGTCTTGACAGGTATTTGCAAACATACTCAGGGCAGGAAAAAAAAAAAGGTAGAGAAAGCAGGGGAGAGAAGGGGAGGAAATTTGCTTTTGCAACATGCTTTGCAATGATTGCATACACACTTTTCCCATCAACACCCAAATTTATTGAACAGTGTGATTCTAAAGACAGCTTGCAACATGGAAGAAAGGCTCCATTTAGCTAGACATGGCTAAATTACTTGAAGGTAATTTTAACACCTTTTTCTCAAGCACTTTATAGTAAAATATTAATCATATTACTTAGCAAAAAGGCACTATATAATTTAAATATTTTTAAACGGATATATATTTTAATGTGGAGATGTTATTTTATTCTTCCTGCAAATGTTAATGAGCTGTTTCATATTTTATACGATAAATGCATCATCTCTTTGTGGTAGTTAAAATGATACCTTCATGGAAATTTTTAGAAACTTAATTATAGGAAGCTGAGTATAATGCATACTATGCCGGTAGAAATTGTTCATTGCAGGCATACAAAATATATGTTAGCTAACGGAATTTTCAAACTAGAAAATAAATTTCAACTCTCATTTTAGCAAGTGAGGAAGTTCTGTTTTGAGCATTTTTGATATTTCTAAAAAATTCAGTATTGAGAGTTGGGACAAAAAATCAAATGTCCTTTTCTTTTAAAAAATGATTTTAATTAAAATAAATTAAAAGGAGTATTTTAAAAAGGGGGTCAGAGGAAGTATGTGTGATGTAGTAGGGCAGAGAGGGTGGATTATAGAGAGGGAAAAATATATTGTCAGATACTTCTTTTCCCTAGAACAGTGGTCGGCAAATTGTGGCTTGCGAGCCACATGTGGCTCTTTGGTCCCTTGAGTGTGGCTCTTTTACAAAATATCATGGCCTGGGCGAGAGCATTTTGAAGAAGGGGTGTTAGAAGAAGTTTAAGTTTAAAAAATTTGGCTCTCAAAAGAAATTTCAATCATTGGACTGTTGATATTTGGCTCTGTTGACTAAAGAGTTTGCCCTCCACTGCCCTAAAATAAACACAGCTTTCCAGGGATTCCATAGGATCTCCCTGTGAGTAGAGCTGGGCAGTGGGAGGAGAAAGGGCCTTGGTGATTTAACAGGGCTGCCTCTCTCACGGAGCAGTAAAGCTAATTGACCAAACAGTAGCTCACATTTCCACATACAATTTTTTTAAAGGTCAGTTGGGTGCCAGAAGCAAGCAGCTAGGATACTGCCTGGTCAGGGCAAAAGAGATGTTTTTGCATTTTTTGAGAGAATTTAGGAAAGCTGCTCTTTTTGACCTGTTCTTTTGTAAGGCATAGAGTAAGCAGTCTATTGATCCTTGACACATAACCCCAATTCACAGCAGCCTTCTTTTACCAAGCAGGAAATTCTAGTTCCTTTAGCAAATTCCAGAGCCACCTCCCCATTGATTTCTTCACTGCACTGTGGGTGGAAAATGAATCTCTTAGGTTGTCTCCTCATTTATTTACTATGCATGCCCTTAAGATTTTAGATGACATTATTGTTTTAAATTTAACAAGTCTTCATTGAGGCTCTGCTATGTCCTAGGGCCACAATGGTGAATATTCTCCTCTTCTGGATCTCACAGTCCATTTTCTGTCTCTGGGATCCTTTCCCTCCTTTGTGCTGCTAGTTTATCCAAGTCAGTCATACTCTTTTTAAAAAACAACAACAACATATTTTATGTTGATTTCAGAGAGGAGGGGAGAGGGAGAGAGAGATAGAAACATCAATGATGGGAGAGAATCAGTGATTGGCTGCCAGCCTCCTCCACACCCCTAATTGTAGACAGAGGCAGTAATCTGGGCATGTGCCCTGACAAGGAATGGAACCGGAACCAAGACCTCCTGTTCCTTAGGTCAATGCTCAACCAGCAAGCAACACTAGCCAGACCAAGCCAATCATACTCTCCATAAAACTCTCTTTTTCCTTTTTAATCCTTTCTTTCCCAGAACACGTGTTTCTTGTTCTTCTTGAACCCGTTGTTGTTTTCTGGGCTTTAATTTCAGCCACATATTGCTATGTTAGTGTCCCTGGAGATTCCTCAAGTCTGCCTTCCTAACTTCATTTCACATTTCTTGAGGCTCAGACTTCTGTCTGCAGTTCCCTCTGCTTAAGTCATCAGCATCTAGATCAGCACTGAATTTCAGTGAGCTGACAGTGGGTCTGATAGACTCCTTCCTCCTTCCTAAAAGTTTCTCTGCATGACCTTGATCAGCTTTTCTGCCCATCCTCCTCCCAGCCCCTGCTATTTTAAACTTAAACCCTCCTCATTTCCTTTACCTCATTCCTCTCACTCTCTGCAGCCAACCTGTTCTCCTGCTTCACAGAGAAATGGAGGCTACAAAAGAAGGGGGGGGGCGGTGTCTTTCCTTTGTTAATTCCAACACATTAATCTCCATCTTTACTCTTTTAAAATCTTTTCTTCAATCTCAGAAGAAGACATGTCACTCCTGCTCAAGACAAACTCTAACCTGAGATCTTGGTTCCATCCCCGGTGGTCTCTGGTCCCCTTGAGGAAATTTCTCCATCAGGTTTCTCATTGTTTTTCATCAGCTTCATTATATACTGATTCTTTTCTTTTAGTACAGAAACATGCTTGTTTCCCCAGTCTTGAACAGTAATCAAGCTTTATTGATCATCTATTTATTATAGCCATCTTCCAAAAGGATGCCGTCTTCTGGAAAGAAACACCTGCTTTTTTATACTTCTCACCTCTTGTCACTTCTACTTTCTACTGCACCCTGGTATCTGTCTGCACCCAGCATGGACTAATCTTCATGGTAGTCTGTCCACACACTCCATGTACATTGCTCTCAGCAAGCTCACCTTCTAGCTGGGAAATTCATGGAAGACATTCCAGTCTTAATTCTTTGCATAAGGCTATTATTTTGTTGACCTACTGAAAGCTCTTGTTTTATGTATTATTGTTTTTGCCCTCCATCTCTGATCACTTTTTTGTTTTTAACTTGATTCTTCTTTGTATCTTTGCATGTTTGTCATCTTTTTTCTACTCATCTTTTTTGATAGTTCTATTTTTGGAACCTTTCCTATGCTATATTTTGTTTTGTAATCCAATATAATAAGAGCCTAATATGCTACATGTCCAGTTGATCAGTTGGCCATTCAACTAATCAAAGCATAACATGCTAATGATATGCCAAGGCTGCTCAACCATTCACTGTGATGTGCACTGACCACCAGTGGGCAGACACTCTGACTAGTAGGCTAGCTTGCTGCTGGAGTTCAAATGATCAGGACTGAGCGAGACAGGATGGACATGCCCTGGAGCCCTCCCGCTGTCCCTCCCTGGCTGGCCAACCTCCTGTGTCCCTCCCTGGCCCTTATTGTACACCATTGGGGTCCCACAGCCTGGACTGTGCCCTCTCACAACCTGGGATCCCTCAGGAGATGTCAGATATCCATTTTCGGCCTGATTCTGAAGGCTAGGCTGAGGGACCGACTGATGCATGAATTCACGCACAGTCTCTAGTTTCAAATAATTGTTTTTGTTGCCAGTTATAATGTTCAAATTTCCAATATGCTCATTCTCTAACCTCAGATCCATAAAGTCAGTTTCTTCTGTATCCCTCCATCAGCATATAACTGAGCATGTCTAAAAATCCATTCTGTTTCCTACCACAAAGCTGATTTTTCCTGTTGCTGTTAAGGATGTTACCTATTTGACAGTCTTTTTTTCCTCTTTATTTTATACCTCATATCTAATTAATCAATGAGTTCTTCTTTAAAAAGTTCATCTTCTTAAAAGGCCTAAAATTTTTCCTTTTCAGTACCTATGGCATTTTTAAACTAAGTTTTTCTTATTAAGGATTACATACTTGAGCAGCCTTCAATGTCAGTGAATCTTAATCTTGATTATATACTACATTCAGTTGGGGAGTTTTAAAAACCCCTGAAGCCTTGATCATACTACACACCTATACATTGGGATTGATGAGAATGGAGTTTGATGTTCTAATGTGCAGTAAAGATGAACAATCACTGCTGTAAACAGCCCTATGCACCAATTGCTAGTTGTCTGACTCAGATGCTAATGATGTTGTCCAGGTGATGCTGTTAGCTTCTGTAAACCTGATCGTGCTATTCTCTTTCTTAAGACCATTTAATTGCTCCCCACCTCCTTCAGCTATATACTGAATTCCTTAGCCTACCATCAATGCACCTTATACCTCATTAAATCACTTATTAATTGTAATAGAAAATATGTGCATATGATAAGTAATTCAAAAAGTACAAAAGAACATACTTAAAACAACAACGTTCTCCTTCTGCCAATTTCTCAACTCCCAGATCCTCATCTCAAATCCATGGGCAATTCAGATTCCCAGTGTCTTTCAGGAAATATCTAAATGTATTTTTTTAAACTAACACTTGGTTATGTTCATTTGTTAATTTTTTATTTCTATTACATTGATTTTTTAAAATATATTTTATTTCTTTTTACAGAGAGGAAGGGAGAGGGCTAAAGAGTTAGAAACATCGATGAGAGAAACATAGATCAGCTGCCTCCTGCACACCTCCTAATGGGGATATGCCCATAACCAAGGTACATGCCCTTGACCAGAATCGAACCTGGAACCTTTCAGTCTGCAGGCCAACACTCATCTACTGAGTCAAATTGGCTAGGACTCTAATGTATTTTATTTTATCTTTTTTTTTTTTTACTTTTAAAAGTGAGATGGATAGAACACTATAATACTGTTTTGTTCAGGTTATTTTCACTTAATATATTTGGGAAATATATTTATCTCAATATATATATACATATACATACACACACATATATGTATATATATATATATATATATATATATATATATACACACACACACACACATACATACAGAGAGATTGATCATAATTAAAATGTAGTTGCATAGTACCCTATTATATGCATGTAAAATAATTCATTTAGTGAAATCCTAATTTAGGTTCTTTCTAATTTTTTTCTATTGCAACCAGCTGCAACAAACAGCCTTCTGCATGTGCCCCAAAGATCTGTGTTTTATACTTGGATAAGGATTGACAAGTTGTCTTCACTAAGGCTGGGCCTTTGTAAATTTCTACCAGCAATACCTGTTCCCCATGCCTTCTTTAGCGTGGGATGTTAATCACAGTTTTGATATTAGTCATTGTGTGTTTATCTCAATAGAAATGAGAATGCACAATGAAGTGCTGAAATGCCCTGTGTAGTTCTTTCTCTGTGAATGGTCTATCCATTATTTTTCCTGGGCCCTTTTCTGTTCTGCAGTTTTCTAAAACAATAACTAAAAACCTAAGAGAAAAGATTGTTAATTTGATCAGAAAGAAGTTGCAATAGGCATGGAGGGGAAATCTGAATATATATTTATAAAGCTAACAAGGACAGATGGATTGAAGGGGAAAGAAAGGCCTAGCAGGTATCTGATCACAAGTGACATTCTATTAAGAGCCTTGAATGTCACAGGTGGCAGAGAGAGAAGATATTGAGCAAATTCTTTCTTGGTTGAAGAGCCACTCTAACCTGTCAATAGCCACTCTGGAATGAATACCTCTGGGAAATTTTTTACACAAGACAAATTTTTATGTGAATACTAAGCACATAGTTATTTTTTTTTTATTTTTGAGGCAGGCTTTCTCTGCCTACCTATATAGTAGTAGAAACCAAACTGAAAATTTGAAATAAGGGAGACTTTGGATAGAGAATGCTATTGTTTCTGTGTACTCCCATTTAAAGTCTAGGTCTGGGGAAATAATATCAAAGTGGTTGAAAAATTTCCCCCTTTGAATCTATAATAAAATGCAAAAAGTCTATTCTATAGCAATAACAATATAAGCAGTTATGAAAATAGTGTACATGAGCCTTAGCTGGGTAGCTCAGTTGGTTGAAGTGTTGTCCTCATCTGCCAAAGTTTTGGGTTTCAATCCCCAATCAGGGCACATACAAGAATCAATCATTAAGTACATAAATAAGTGGAACAACAAATCAATGTTTCTCTCTCTCTCTCTCTCTCTCTCTCCCTCTCCTTAAATCAGTAAGTAAAAAATTTTTAAAAGTGTAAGATTTATGAGAGGCCAAGACCAGTTTGGCTCAGTGGATAGAGCTTCGGCTTGTGGACTGAAAGGTCCCAGGTTCGATTCTGGTCAAGGGCATGTACCTTACTTGCGGGCACATCTCCACTGTGGGGTGTGCAGGAGGAGGCTGATCGATGTCTCTCTCTCATCGATGTTTCTGACTTCCTATCTCTCTCCCTTCCTCTCTGTAAAAAATCAATAAAATATATTAAAAAAAAGATTTATGAGAGGAAGATTTTTAAGCTGTTAGCAATGTTATATTTTCATATAAAGAAATGCTTACTTAGGAATATTTTTAAAACAAAATTAGACCTAATTAATATTTTTACCAAATTTCATTTGTTACCACATGTGATAACATGCCCTCTCTGTAGGCTAAACTGTATGAGTAAAGAAAGCACCAAGGATGAATTTCTCATATTCAATTCCATATATGTGTAAACACACACACACACACACACACACACACACATATATATATATATATATATATATATATATATATATATATATATATATTTATATTTTGGTCAAAGTGCCTAAAAATGCTGAAACTGGTTTGGCTCAGTGGATAGAGCATTGGCCTGTGGACAGAAATGTCCCAGGTTCAATTCCTGTCAAGGACATGTACCTCGGTTGCAGGCACATCTCTAGTAGGGGGCGTGCAGGAGGCAGCTGATCAATGTCTCTCTCTCATTGATGTTTCTAGCTCTCTATCCCTCTCCCTTCCTCTCTGTAGAAAAATCAATAAAATTCATTTTTTAAAAAGTGCCTAAAAATAAGAAATATTAGCAGTCAGGGTGAAATGGGGGCTAAAAATTCAAATTTGGTATACCAACCATCTCTTCTGAGAGCGAGACTAAGATTATTCACTGAGTTCTTAGTCGAGGTCATTATTTTTTCTCTCTTTAAGCTTAACTTGTTTTCCAGTAAATTTAATAGTCTCCTAAATGAACAGTTTTCACTTGTGCAGCAAGAAACACAGACCAGTAAGGTCATTGCACTATTCAAATGCTCAGAAGTTTTCTTCATTAAGTTTTAGTCTCCTTTTTATATAGGGTATACTATTTATTTATCTTTTATTTCTTAAGCCAATTTTTATTTTTTGGAAGACAAAAAAAAAATGTGTCCAGAGAAACAAAGATGGTGGCATAGGTGAACACCTAAACTGCTGCCTCGCACAACAATTTCAAAACTACAGCTAAAAGACAGAACAGACATCATCCAGAACTACAGAAAAGCTGGCTGAGTGGAAATTCTACTAGAAGGAAAGAGAGGGGCTCATGGAGACTCAGAAGAGCTGCAAAAAGTTGAGGTGTGGAGACACATGCATAGAGAGGACGAGCAGTGGAGTGCCTGTCTGGCTTTCTCTAGTGAGGGAGACAGAAAACACCCAACTACACTGAACCCCATTTCCGGGAGAAACTCATATGGGGGCGGGGGCAGCTGAGGGGGAATCTGGACTGTTGTGAAAAGGGAGGAGTGTACGAAAACAGGGGAGCCAAAAAAGGCAGAGGTCTGGAGGCACATGAGTGCAAGTGCGCACACAGAGGGATGACTGCTGATGGCTTTCTCTAGCGGGAGGAAGACAGAACCTCCAAACTGCACTAAAATCCACTTTTGACTGCACTGAGCCCCAGTTTTGGGTGAGACCCGGAGACCCAGACTCATACAGGTCGTGGAGTGCACAGAAACTCAGGGGAGCTGCAAAGGCAGAGGTCTGGAGGCACACAAGTGCAAGTGCCTGCAGAGAGGGCTGCAGTGATTACTGAGGGACACTGAGACCCAGGGCTCAGTAGGGCAGGGCTGATGGGAATCCAAGGCTATTTGCTCAACCCAAAGACTCCGCCCCATCCAAGCAGAATACAGAGGCTTTGGCAATTTTGCAAGTCTTGTATCATAAGGCTGACTCAAGGAGAGAAGTACTCCTGGTGTAGACACAGCTAACTCTCACAACCAATTGGCTTGGAGGTCAATCCCCTCCAGTAATATCAACAACAATCAAGACTTAACTACAACAAGGCTGTACACACAGTCCACAAAGGGATGCACTGGGAAAGTGGATCTGCTGATCCATATAGGACACCTAGCACACAGAGCTACTCTACCAACTTAGGGAAGCAGTGAAAATGCAGAGACAAAGGAACAGATCACAAACAAAAGAAATGGAGGAAAATAAATGACTGGATATAGAGTTCAAAACCATGGTTATAAGGTTTTTCAAGAATTTCCTAGAAAAGATGGGTAAATTTACCGAGACCCAATAGAAGATGAAAAAGGAACTAGAGGTGAAAAAGGACCAACTAGAAATTAAACATACACTGACTGAAATAAAAAAATATTATATAGAGACCTAACAGCAGACTAGAAGAATGCAAGAATCAAGTCAAAGATCTGAAATACAAAGAAGTAGAAAACACTAAACTGGAAAAGAAAAAATAAAGGAATAAAAAATTGGAAGATAGTGTAAGGAGCCTCTGAGACAACTTCAACTTCAAGCGTACCAACATCAGAATTATGGGGGTGCCAAAAGAAGAGAGAGAGCATGATACTGAAACCTATTTGAAGAAATAATGACTAAAAACTTCCCCCACTCGGGGAAATAGACTTACAAGTCCAGGAAGTGCACAGAACCTCAAACAAAAAAATCCAAAGAGAACCACACCAAGACACATAATTAAAATGCCAAGAGCAAAAGACAAAGAGAAAAATATTAAAAGCAGCAAGAGAAAAACAGTTAATTACCTACCAGGGAGCACCCATTTGATTGTCAGCAGATTTTTCAATAGAAACTATGCAGGCCAGACGGCAGTGACAAGAAATATTCAAAGTGATGAATAGCAAGAACCTACAACCAAGAATACTCTACCCAGCAAAGCTATCATTCAGAATTGAAGGGCAGATAAAGAGTTTCACAGATAAGAAAAAGCTAAAGGAGTTCATCACCACCAAACCAGTATTATATGAAATGCTAAAAGGTACTCTTTAAGAAGAGGAAGAAGAAGAAAAAGGCAAAGATAAAAATTATGAACATCAAATACATATCTATCTACAAGTGAATCTAAAAATCAAGTGAATTAAAATCTGATGAACAGAATAAACTGGTGAATATAATAGAAGAGGGGTATAGAAAGGGAGTGAACTGATAATTCTCAGGGGGAAAGGGGTGAGGAGCTGTGGGGAGAAAATCATACAGCTATGGCTGAGGACAATGGTGGGGAAGTAAAGCAGAGGGAAGGGTGGGAGCTGAGTTGAGGGGAACTCTGCGGGGAAAAAAGAGGAACAATTGTAATGATATGAACAATAAAATTTATTAGATAAAAAAATGTGTCCACTATTAGTTATTTGTATTTTATTCTTCTTCCATCTGCTTCTTAAATGCATGCCTTTCTTGGCTTAGTTCAGTTTTCCTCTCCCACTATGGACTTTATTCATGTTGCAGGATCATAAAATTCTCTCATGCTATCCCTTAGATGTGCAGAGAAATTGTAGTTCCCAAGACTCCCATTTGCTGGTTAGAAGCAAATTATATTTTAGTTATATTTGCTTAAAAATTTAGTGTGACTAAAAAGTCTCTAAGGTACCACCTTTTCTCAGTATAAAGAAAACTATCCAGTCTTCTGAAATTCTGTGCCCTGTACAGTGTATTTCTTGAAATAATGAGAGGGATGTACTTCATGAGAACTCCTGTAGAGGGATGGTCATGATTGTGAGGTTGGCTGTGCCTTGGCCCTCCCTGTGTCTGACTAATTCAGTTATCATGACACAGCAATGCTCACTTGGTTCCACATCTGCACTCACTGGCACACACACTCCTGTAAGGGTTGATAGCCTCTTCACCTTCTTAGGCTCTGTTTAGATGATCTATTCTTTTTTCCAAACTTTTTTCTCCCCCAGAACATTTGGGAATATCCCAGAATTCTTCATTCAAGCTATACAAAAGGTGTTTCTGTGAGAGATTCCCTTTTCTAGGTCTACATGGTAGCCATAGGTCCAGACCCTCAGTTGCTTTCATTCTGCTTAAGGACATGGACATATTTTCTAAGACTTAAAACCTTCAAAACTAGGGTCCAGCCTTCCTAGAGACAATAAGTGCCCATTATTTGATACTCTAAATGCCTTACCAGTGTGCAGCAAAGGAGTGGGTCTAGGCCTCAGGTTCTCTCTATTTTCAGGTCTTGCAGAGTTATGTTCCCTCATTAGGTTAAGGGTGATCTCTTCTTTCTAAAAATCTATCCTCTTTCCTCAATACACTTCTTCTTTCTGCCACCATCATCCATGACATCCATCAAAATTTTCTTAATGACTTCTATATGACTTCTAAAATAAACTGCTTCTTTGACATTTCTGTCTCCATTAGGTCTTAATATTATTTGGACAAAATAAAACTTTTCACTGTTTCTTCCTCATTTCAAACTTTTTGCCAGATGTCATGGACATCTTCACTTTCTTCCCAACCCTGAGTCCCGAATTGTTCATGGTAAACATCAGGACATTTTGTTTCTATTTCCCTCATTTGTTAACTCTCAACCATATCCTTTATAATAAAGAGATAGTATGCAAATTGACCATCACTCCAACACACAAGATGGCTGCCCCCATGTGGACAAAAGATGGCGGTCACAAGATGACTAGCAGGGGAGGGCAGTTTGGAGGGACCAATTTGCAAGGGAGGGCAGTTGGGGGGAATCAGGCCTGTGGAGGGAGGGCAGTTAGGGGGGGCCCAGGCCTGCAGAGGAGGACAGTTGGGGGCAACCAGGCCTACAGGGAAGGGAAGTTGGGTGTGACCAGGCCTGCAGAGGTGGGTAGTTAGGGGTAATCAGGCTGGCAGGGGAACAGTTAGGCATTGATCAGCCTGGCAGAGGAGTTGTTAGAGGGTGATCAGGCTGGCAGGCAGAAGTGGTTAGGAGCAGGCTGAGGAATACACACACATCTGCCATGCACAAATTTCATGCACTAGGCCTCTAGTCCTATATAATAAAAGGCTAATATGCACATTGTCCCCACAACCTGGAGTTCTACCAGGAGTTGGATCAGGTAGTAGAACCAGCAGACCAGCTACCAGCAACTCCTTTCCCTGGCCAGCCCTATCCCTGATTGGCCCCCACGCCCCATGAAGGCAGGCTGGCCCGAATCCACCCATGCATGAATTCATGCACTTGGCCTCTAGTTCTTGAAAAGAGATGTCTCACAGAAACACCTTTTGTATAGTCCAAGTATTAGTTTTTCTGCTGAAACTTAAAACTAATATACCCATTTCTCTTATTTCTTATCCACTCTTCTAATCACCTCATTTTCCTTGAATGGCCTTACCATAGTGTACAGAGTGGCATAAATCAGACCATATCTCTCTTGCCCTTGCTTGAAATCCTTCAGGCTTATCACACCTATGAGAAAATCCTAAGTTTATTACTCTGGGATATTTGGTATTTCATGATCTTGTCCTTGCCTCCTTCTGGGACTTTCATCTTAGGTCCCTCTATCAATTGTCCAGTATGCTTCATGTACTGAACTTCTTTCTGTTCCTCAAATAGTAGTTCCTTCTTGACCAAGGAACTTCACAGTAGGGATTCCCACCTACCAGAAGACTATTCCTCCACTTACAGCATGGAAGAGTTGCCTAAATCCTGTTATTTAAATACCAGGGTGCATGTTATCATCTCCTAAAGGCTTTCTTTAATCACCTGAACCAGCGATTTTTAAAATATTTTTTATTGTTTAAAGTATCACATATATTAGTACATATATCTTCTTTTTTTCTCCATTTACATTTCCCTAGCTTCCCTTACCGCTGTCACATACCCTCATCCCACCACCCTAGTGTCTTGTGTCCATTAGTGTGCTTATATGCATGCATACAAGTCCTTTGGTTGATCTGTTTCCCTCCCTCTCCAACACTCCCTAGCCTTCCCACTGTAATTTGACCATCTGTTTGAAGTTTTACTGTCTCTGAAACTATCTTTTTATTAATCAGATTATAATGTTCTTTATTTTCCATAAATGAGTGAGATCGTGTCATATTTTTCTTTCATTGCCTGGCTTATTTCACTTAACATAATGCTCTCCAGTTCCATCCATGCTGCTGCAAATGGTAAGACTTCCTTCTCTTTTATAGCAGTGTAGATGTACCATAGTTTTCTAATCCACTCATCTGCTGATGGACATTTAGGCAATTTTCCAATCTTAGCTATGGTGAATTGTGCTGCTATAAACATAGGGATTCATATATCCTTTTTGATTGGTACTTCTAGTTTCTTGGGATATATTCCTAGAAGTGGGATTACTGGTTCAAATGGGATTTCCATTTTTAGTTTTATGAGGAAATTCCATACTGTTTTCCACAATGGCTGCACCAGTCTGCATTCCCTCAGCAGTGCAAGAGGGTTCCTTTTTCTGAACATCCTCATCTGTATTTGTCATTTGTTGATTTGTTAATGATAGCCATTCAAACAGTTGTGAGATGGTACCACATTGTTGTTTTGATTTACATATCTTATTTCCTTCCTTCTGCTTACACTGTGCTTTTCTTATTGCTCTCTGTCTAACTCTTGGAGTTGTAGGGTTATGTAATTTATTACCATTGTTTCTTGGTTTTTTTTTTGTTTGTTTGTTTGTTTTGCAGTAAGCTTGTAGAGCTATGAACTTCCCTCTCAAGACTACTTTCACTGTGTCCCATAGATTTTGTACTGTTGTATTTTCATTGTCATTTATTGCCATGATGTTTTTTATTTCTTCGTTGATCTCTCTGGTAACCCAGGCATTATTTAATAGCATGCTGTTTTGTCTACATGCATTTGATTTCTTTGGATTTTTTTTATTGTAGTTCATTTCCAGTTTTATTCCACTGTGATCTGAGAAGATGCTAGATATGATTTCTATCTTCTTGAATTTGAAGAGACTTTGCCTATAACCCAACGTATGGTCTATCTTTGAAAATGACCCATGTGTAGACTTGGAGCAGGGGATTTGAAATTAAATATATAAGTAGGGTGAAATTTTAATAGGGGTTAAAAAGAAAAAAATAGGAAAAATCTAAAGCAGGAAAAGGGTAAGAGAAACAGGACAACAAAGGGTAAAATTTAGGAAGAGAGTGATGGCATAAAGGTAAAGTTGAGATAGAATAAAATGATTCTAATGGAAAGATGACAATAGAATGTAGAACACTAATCCCAAGTAAAATAAAGAGAAAACAAAATGATACTTAAAAAAAATTGTAAAATAGCAGTAGTAATAATATTGATTGAAAATAAAAATGTAATAATTAAAAGGGTAAAATCAAGTGAGCATAAAAGAAAAAAATAATTTCTTAAGTAAAAGATGAAAAAAATATAAAAATAAAAATGTGCAGTAGTGAACGTAATTCACCTCCTCTACTGTTCATTTTGGTATGCCTGTTTCCTAGTCAGGACAGTATTCCAGTTTTCTGAATTCCACTGCTCCTCAATGTTGTAAGCCAGTACTGAGTTTTAAGCAGGTGGTGTGTCTTGATTTCTTATATTCCTTTATTTGTGTTTACACAAGAGTCAATTTGTGATTCAACCCCTGGGTGGCAGTGTTTCTGAATTGACCTACGGCTCTATAGGTCCTTGCTAGCCAGTGCTTAGATCCTGCTTTCTCTGTGGCATTCAGGGAGTGGGTTACCCCAGAGCTGATTCTCTGATCGTTATTCCCTGCTCTGATTTCCCCAGGTTCCAGAAAAACAACTTTCCCCTGTAGTCTCTTAAGGTGTCCCCAATTGGGTGATTCTATGTATTGGACTTAGTAATCAAAAGCAAGGATTTAAAGAGGAAAAAGGGCCAGCATAATTGTGCGAACTTTGGGCTGCACGCAAATCTGTGCAGTCTCTTTATCCCCATAGAGTCTAAGCAGCAGGCACACTTTTACATTTTTAAAAACAAATTTAAGCTGTTCTTTTGCATTAGATCAAATTGAGTTGTTTTTTAGAGTTCTCTTTTGTTAGCAGCTCTGAGGACCCCCTTCCACATTCATGGATCATGCCAGCCCCAACAGCCATGGATTTTTCTAGTTGAAAATCCTGCTCCCGCAGTGTGCATGTTTCTCTCTCCTGCCTGGATCAGAGACCTCACCTTATCCCAGGTGAAATCTGACCTTTCCGTGTCTGCACCAATTGGGGACGGGTGCTCTGTGGTTTGCAGCTGTTGGGTGGATCCCGTATATTTTCAGGCTACCAATAACATTCACTTTCCCCTTCAAGATGGCATGGTCTCCATATCTAAGCTGGTGGCTCCGGGAGAGAACACAGCAGCAGTGGGGGCTGCCTGATCATGGGAGCCCCGACCAGCAGTCCCTCACCATCTCATGGACTATAGTTGTCCCTCAATTCACCAACAAACACTCCCCATGCAACTCTCAGCTGTTCTTTCTATCTGCTCTGGGATAAGGCTTGGGACATGTCTGTCTATTTTGCCACCATTTTTTCAATCTTTAAATCATCGAGTTTTAACCCTTTTTACCTCATGGCACACATAAGGTAATTACTAAAATTCTATGGTACGCCAAAAACCATTACGTTTTTTATTGATCTGAAAAAAATTAGGTATAATTTTGTTTAATTCACACCAGATGGCTATCGTGTTAGTTCTTCTTAATTTTTATTTGATAATCTAAGGAAATAAGTCAGTGCCTCTGACTGGTCAGGTATTGCATATTTGAAAAATTCTTGTGGCACACTGGTTGAAATACGCTGCCCTAAATCAATATAGCCTCATGGTCCTTGGCTATGCCTTTTCTCTATTTTTATTTTCTGCATAATTTTCAACATTATTTTATATTCTTCTCAGTACTGGATTACTTGGCTTTTTCCCCCCTATCTTCCTCCATTTTATTCCAGAGCAGACCTTGACTCATATCAGGTGCTAAAAAATTGTGGGAAGAATAAATCATTAAATAGATGAATGTGGGTAGTCACAAAGAGGGTTTTGTTCAAACAGCTTCTGCTTTGGCATCTATAATGTCCTTGAGGGTAAGGCCTGACTAATGCTTTAGAAGGAAGAAAAAGAAAATAAGACACATATTAATTCCTAACTGTATTTTCTGCCTACTCTATCATAAGTGTATTTAAATAGATGAAGTATGATGAAACTATATGGCTTTCACATTCTTAAAGCCATGTAGACATAAGCAAATACCTGAACATCTCTAGTCTCACTTTTCTCATCTTTAAAACTTGAGTAATAAATCTTGCCTTACAAAGGAATTTTGAGAAACAAATGAAATTGTACATGGGAATGTGCTTATAAACTGTTTAAATAAAAGTTAACCTTTGAACACATTACATTTATGTCTCTGCAGGAGGGGATCTTAATAAGGAAAGAACGTAGACACAGATGACTTATTTTAAAGCACAGCCTCACATTTAGTTTGCCTGGAGTTTTCTGGGATGGGGGCCTTTCTATGTGGACAAGTGGGCCAATGTGGTCACATTAGTCACTGGGCTCTGCACCACTCAAACTTTTGTAAGGATCCATTGTCAATTTCAAGGTCTATAAATATAAGATATTAAGGTCAAGAAGGCCAGAGAACAGTCACATATCAGAGTTGACTTGTGGATAATATTCAGGAAATAAGGCATCATAACTAGTATTTAAAAATTAAAAAAACTTAATAGCATTATAAGTAGTTTTAAAAATATTTATTATACAAGATAAGCAAGTTCTAAAGGTGTCCTGTACAATATAGCATCTATAGTTGACAATACAGTATTACACGTAAACATTTCTTGAGGGTAGATCTCATTAATTATTCTTACTATCTAAAAACAGAGAAAGTCCAACAAACAAACAAACGAGAATGCTAGTGATGACTTTGTGCCAGACCCTCTAGTCATGAAAATACAAAAATGATGGGAAGGTAGCCCCTGGCTGACCACATCTCTGGGTTCATCCAATATCCTTAATCCCATTTCATCTCAGCATAAGGTACAATTCTTTCCCATTTTCCCCTGAGTTCTTCCTAGTCACCAAATATTCAGCCTCTCCAAAAAATGATTCCTACAGCAACTGGAGTGGTGTATTTAAAATGATGATCTAATCCTTTCACTCCTCTGTTTGATCCTTTTAATTGCTATTAATCACAAATAAAATGAAGAGCCTAAACATGACCCAAATAGTGCTAGCCCTTTAGTGCCTCATCTTCATTGCTACCACACAAACTGCTCATTGCAGTTTTAAGTTGCTCAGACCCTGATCCAGTTCCTCAGATGCCATTAACAACATTCCTTCCTCAGGACCTTTGTACAGGCTGCTGCCTCTGCCCGAAGTGCTCTCACCACTGCTTTACCCCTTTGTCTGGCCTATTGATAACTCAACTTAATGTCATTGCCTATAGGTAATGGGGAAATGCCTAGGCAGCCTTCTCTTGATGCATGCTCATATTGGCTTGGGCTACTCTTATATATAGTACTTACTTTGAGTGCAATTTGATAATTATTTGTATAACTATTCAATGAAGACCCATAACATGACTCTAAGCATCATAGAGCATCAACCATATCTGTTTTTTTATTTATTTATTGCTGTGTGTTCCCATATCTCTGTCTTCTAATATAATTCTTAGAATATATTAGACACTCAGTAAATATTTGTTAAATGAACAAATAAGCAAATGAATAAATGAATGGGAGTCAGAGACTAACTTCTAGAAGCTCACACTGCATTAGAGAAATCTTGTTAAATATTTCTATGCAGAAATGCTAATGTATCTATTATTTCACTTATTTCCTACAAAGCCCCAATGAGGCAGATAAGGCAGGGATTATTATCTGCATTTAACAGAGAAGGAACCTCGCTGCTATAGCTCAGTGGTTGCTCATCAACCTATGAACCAGGAGATGACAGTTCAATTTCCAGTCAGGGCATGTGCTTAGGTTGTGGTCTTGACCCTTGGTGTGGGGCATGCAGGAGGCAACCAATGATTCTCTCTCATCATTGATGTTTCTATCTCTCTCTCTACTTTGATCTCTGAAATTAATAAAAAAATATATTAAAAAACAAAAACAAAACAAAATAGAGAAGGAGAACACCTCTCCCCCCTCTTTATAGGTCAAAGCCAGGGTCATGTGAAAAAAGGAGCCTGATAGAACCTAGATCTGATTTCAAAACCTATGTATTTTCCTTTGCTCTATATTGTCTTTTTTTAGGTAAAAAGGAAAAGACAAACACACTAACAAGTGAACTAGGATTCTGGGCAACTCTTTAGTGTAGATACACATAAGGCAGTGAGTATGCTATAAATTTCCCATCTCCTACACGAAATCATCCAAGTGCTTCTCTTCCAGAAATAACAGGTGCTGAGATGTGAGTGATCTGTGTTACTGGAGAGCTGCCCGAGAGGTTGTGTGCATGGCTGTGAATGAAATCTCAGTGTCCCTGATGCTGACAGCAGGCCTCACTCTTCATGGTGTGTGTTAACTGTGCACAAGTGGCCAATTATCACACTCATTTGCAGATATTTTTTTAAAGAGAATTGATCATGTCCAACCCACACTTCAGATAGAGGGGAGAAAAATCTCCTGGACAGGACCAATAAACCTACATAATTATTTTCCCCATATTCTCCAGAAGATTTTGATTATCAGGCTTGGGAGTTATTTTATTCACTCATTTGATCATTACAATTCTGTGGCTTAAGTTTAGATATTAACTGAGAAAGGGGAAGTGATTGTCTAGTTAAACAGTGCAACCCTAGCCAATTTGCTCAGTGGAGAGAGCATCAGCCTGCGGACTGAAGGGTCCCAGGTTCAATTCCGATTAAGGGCATGTAACTCAGTTGTAAGCTTGATCCCTGTCCCTGGTCAGGGCTCATGTGGGAGGCAGCTAATCAATGTGTGTCTCTCACAGTGATGGTTCTCTCTCTCTGTCTCTTGCCCTCTCATGGAAAAATATCCTCAGGTGAGGATTAACCAAAAATATATAAACAGTGCATCAAGGACCCCAAACTCAGGTGTTCTGACTTCTAATAGCTGACACATTTATTTCATTATGACATACTCTTGATTTTTTTATTTTATTTTATTTTATATGTATACTTATGGAGTGTGATAACAGTGTTTGGAAAGGTTCAAGCCTTGGACTGATGAGAGGGCACAGTCCTCTCATGGCCATGTGCAAGTCCCAGCTTGGATGGCAGAGCCTCCCAGCACAATTAGAGCCAACAGCTATAGTTGTAAGCTTGAACCTATGGTCTGAACACGTGGCCCCACGTGCCTAAGTGATCAGAGCTTGATCAAGTGCATGCAATTTAGTAGGATTGAAACTCACAAGAATGCTGCAAAGCTCTTGACCACGCCTGGTGGCATCTGGTTATATAGTACAGACATGGCTTGGAGTCCATGGGGCTGCTGGTTTCCCATCAGGGAGGCAGCATCCCACTGAGTCCAGCTTTCCTTCTCTTGTCTATTTTTTCTCAATCCTTCATTGCCTCTACTCGGGTTCACCCTTGGCAGCACATATACTGGAAGCCCAGCATGGATTCGTGCACGGGCAGAGTCCCTCAGCCTGGCCAGCGATTGGGGCTGATCAGAGAAGTTTTCTCCAGTCCCAGCTGGGGTCGATTGGGCTGGCTGGCCAGGAGAAGGGACCTCGGAAGTTTGGCCAGCTGCAGGAGGTTGTCTATGGCAGCATACTGACCACCAGTGGGCAGCTCCTGCATTGAGTATCTGCCCCCTGGTGGTCAGTTTGTCACATAGTGACTGGTCGACCGATCATTCTGTCAACCAGTCATAATGGTCACTTAGGATTTTAGATATAGGTAGATAGATGTGTGTGTGTGTGTGTGTGTGTGTGTGTGTGTGTGTGTGTGTATGTGTGTGTACATGAGAGGCCCAGTGCACAAAATTCATGCACGGGGATGGGGGTGTGTGTCCCTCAGCTCAGCCTGCACCCTTTCCAAACTGGCACCCCAGTAGGATTGGGCCTAAAAGGGCAGTTGGATATCCCTCTCTAAATCCAGGACTATTGGCTCCCAACTGCTTTCCTACCTGCCTTCCTGATTGCACCTAACTACTTCTGCCTGCCAGCCTGATCACCCCCTAACCACTCCCCTGCCAACCTGATTGATGCCTAACTGCTCCCCTGCTAGCCTGTTTGCCCCATAACTGCCTTCCCCTGCAGGCCTGGTCCCCCTCACCCAACAGTTCTCCTTTGCAGGCCTGGGTCCTCCCCAACTGTCCTTCCCTGCAGGCCTAGTCACCCCCCAACTTTCCTCCTCTGTTGGCCTGGTAACCCCTAACTGCCCTACCCTGCAGGCTTGATTGCCCTCAATTTCCCTCCCTTACAAGCCTGGTCCCTCCCAACTGCCCTCTCCTGCTGGCCTGATCATCCACAACTGCCCTCCCTTGCAGACCTGGTTCCTTCCAACTGCCCTCCCCGGCTGGCCATCTTGTATCCACATGGAGGCAGTCATCTTTGACCACATGGGGGCAGCCATCTTTGTGTTGGAGTGATGGCCTTTTATTAGATAGGATAGAGGCCTAGTGAATGGGTGGGGACCTGGTTTGCCCTGAAGGGTGTCCCAGATCAGGGTTGGTGTTCTCTTGGGGCTGGGGCAGCCTAGGAGAGGGGCCTGTGGTGTTTTGCAGGCCAGCCATGCCCTCTGGCAACCCAAGCAGAAGCCCTGGTATCTGGAATTTATTTATCTTCTATAATTGAAACTTTGTAGCCTTAATCGGAGGCCAAGGCAAACCAGGGCTTCCTCCATCGCCAGGGGCACCCCAAGCCTCCTGCTCTTCCAGCTCTGTGGAATTTATTTATCTCCTATAATTGAAATTTTGTAGCCTTGCATGGAGGCCTGGGCCAGCCAGGGTGTGCAGAAAGCTTGGCCTCCTCCATTGCCCGGGAAACCCTAGCATCCTGCTTTCTCCATGGCTTCAGCCATCTTGGTTTGGTTGCTTTGCATACTCACTCCTGATTGGATGGTGGACGTGGCTTGTGAGTATAGCAGTGAGATGGTTAATTTGCATATCACTATTTTATTAGATAGGATACTAGAGGCCCGATGCATGAAATTTATACGCTCAGGGTGGGGGGTGTCCCTCAGCCTGGCCTGTGCCCTCTCACAGTCAGGGAGCCCTTGAGGGATGTCCTCGTGGGAGCAGGCCTATGCAGGCAGTTGGGTATCCTTAGCATTTGCACCATCTTTGTTGCACTCACAAGCCATGAGCCCAGCTTCTGGATGAGTGGTGCTTCCCCTGTGGGAGTACACTGACCCACCAGCATTGAGTGTCTGCCCTCTGGTGGTCAGTGCACATCATAGCAACTAGTCTTTCCCCTGTCAAGCCGTAACCTGTTCTCCAACATCCCCTGAGGGGTCCCAGATTACAAGAGAGTGCAGGCCAGGCTGAGGGACCCCACTGGTGCATGATCAGGGCTGAGGAGGGATGCAGGAGGTTGGCCAGCCAGAAAGGGACATCAGGAGAGCTCCAGGGGATGTCTGGCCCATCTCAGTCCTGATCACCGGATCCCAGCAGCAAGCTAACCTACCAGTTGGAGCGTCTAGCCCCTGGTGGTCTGTGTGCATCATAGCAACTGGTTGACTGGTTGACTATCTGCCCCTGGTGGTCAGTGCATGTCATAGCGAGCAGTTGAGCAAACTTAGCATATTATGCTTTAATTGGTTGAATGACCGACTGCACTACCAGACACTCAGCATATTAGGCTTTTATTATTTAGAATATATATGTATACACACACACACACACACACACACACACACACACACACATTTGGTTTATCTTTATTGTTGAAGGTGTTACAGGTGTTCCCTCTTTTTCCGCAGGTCTTCACCACACTATTGTCTGTGTCCAAGGCTTATGCATATATGCATATAATTTCTGCTCTCCCACTCCTACCTTCCCTCTGATATTCATCAGTCTGTTCCTTGCTTTGTCTCTGACACATTCTTATTTTTAAAAGAAATATCATATCCTATAGAAAAGAGACATGAAGAAATTTTAACGTGGGTAGCTGAAAAGAGATTAAAATGCTGTTGAGGCTTCTGATGTATTAGGAGGTTAGTTTAGAAATCCTCCAAAGCAGTGGTCTCAAATGGCAACATGGGGGAGTCCACTGGGACCCCACATTTAGAAATTCCAATTCATTGGGGCCTCAGAAATGTGTAGTGGTGCCGTAGAAATTTTAGGAGCAAAGTTGCATCTGTAAAGAGCCCCAGGGGCTGTTCTCATGTGCATAGTCAGTTTTTGGTGAACATTGCTCAAAATTGCCTTCCAGTCTCAGTTGCTTCTATAGTGGTGATTCTCAGCCTTCATTTCTCATTATAGCCATGTGAGGAATAAAAAAAATACTGATGGTGAGGCTACTTGCTAAGAGATTCTGATTTAATTTGCCTGGAATGAGACCTACTTAACAGTATTTTTGTAAAGCTTTTTAGGTGATTCCAAGATGAAACAAGGGCTTTACAAGATAAATTAATTGTTGAAACCACAGGTATTAGCTTCGCTTCCTAATTCAGACAGCAGGTAAATTATGAAAGAATTCTGCTTGCCTTTTTGCTTCTGAGGCAGCAATGAAATTATATTTTACAGAGGTGATATAGCACTCGGTGGTGACAATATGCTAACAGTTGTGTGCTTGAAGATGAACATATAATCTACTACTTGAGATATTTTTTCTTTAATGAGCATAATTATGGAACCACTTTCAAGCCAGCACATGGGATTAAATAACTAAGACTCAAGAAAAGGAAACAGTTTTCCAAATCAACAAGTTATATCCATGTGATTCTTTCATAAGAACTATTAATTAGGTTGTTTATATTTTAATAAAAAAAGCAGAAGTGTAGTTGTGAGAGGTAAGATATTTTACCAATAGCAATGGTAATAACAAGCACAAAAGAACTTTAGTTTTAGATTACAAGTCATTCTATCAGTTCAGTTCTGAATATTAATACAGAAAACTGAGACTCAGTTCTTATTGTTTATTTAGCTTTAGTTAGAAATACATCTACCCCAGAGTCACAAAGTAATTTCTTCAGAGATGTAATTCCTACTAGAATTGGTGCCTTGCACGAGTGACTATAATTGCAAGCATTTTTTTGAATCCCAGCTATACAAAGCGCAGAGTAAAGGAGGACATGGCTGTTATTTTCAAGGATTGTCAGGAGCCTTAGAGCAAACCACTGCACACCGGGAGAAAGTAGCAAGAGCACCAACCCCCAGAAGTCTGGAGCCCTGAAGGTTTTAATCTTTGAATCATTATTTATTAGACTCATGATGTTTGCCAACATTTCTTATCAAAATACAGGGAATGCAGTAATACTTCTCCCTGATATATATAAATATTTTGAATGAATGAGATGTGTGTGTGTGTGTGTGTGGATATCTTATAAACTGTAATATATTTAATCTAACTGTGTCCCTAAAATACCAGTTAAAGGTCAAATAGGTAGGGGAAACAACACATCTTTTATTCCCATCTTAGAGATTTACATTGTATGTTCAAATACCTGAGAAATACAGCAGTTGAAAAACTTGTTCAACTTTGTTTAACCCATTTCTAAAATCAAATCATGCTTACTTTTCATGTCTGTCAATACAGGAAAGTAGGTTTCTGCAGAACAAACTGTATCAGTTTATAGTACCATGGTGATCATTTAAGAGGATATTAAAAAGTCTACAGAAAATGAGAGAGGAAGAGTGTTGTAATTAGGTTAACTAGAGAAAGCTTATAGAGGATGTGGGCCTTGAATGATACTACCTAATTATTAAATAGTAAAATTATTTATGGAGTAGCTGTACATGTTTACTGAGTATATACAAATGGAAGAAGGTATTGGACATTAGGGGGCTACTGTACTAATCAATTTAGAACCTAAAAGGTGAATTAAGGCATTATCACAATATAAAATGACACTTAAAAATTAAAATACATTGGGAAATAACTTGATAGAATTTTAGGATCCAATTTGTATGTTTAAATAGGAAATATCTATTTAGCATTAAATTGTTCTGATAATATTCACTTTACCCCAAGCTTACTGCTTATTTCATTAAACTAAATTTTTTAGTATAATAAACTACCTTTCAGGAACTTTATTCCTAATTCCAATGTGCCATTACTAGATAGGCTACTGAAGCAAGCAAGGTGATTATTGGCAGTACAGCCACAACACAATTACTGGACCAATAAAACATGATAGTATTTTTAATGTATTAATCCTGTAAACCTGAAGTAGGAATAAATGTTGGGAGCTATTTGACCCCAGGGATGTTTTCTAAGCATGGACATTATTGACAGAACCAAATTTCAAGGAACTTTTGGTGTGGACCAAGTGTCTCCATGGATATGTTGTACAAGACCACATATCCTCTAATCTTAAACTATGTCTGAGATAGTATATTCTGGTGATTGGCTGTGCGGCTAATGCATGTCCTATATTTGAAGCACATCCTTTTCCTCAGTCAGTATCAGATTTCATAAATGCCATAGGAAATATACATATGAGCTCTAGTTCATACATTTTCTATTAGTTATTATCTAGATGATAGAATATTAGATCATCTTTCTACATTTATTCAGAGAGCTGTACTCTTCATACATGAATATCATCTTTAATCAATTAAAATTATATAAGATAAAAATGTAGTATGATATCTATTGTGTACCTAGAAATTTATCTTAAAAGAACTTTGTAACACCAATTTAGAAGTTGAAGTAGTTATATAGGTCTACATTTTATACTCAGTTCATTCTTATAACGTCCCTGTATCTATTTTTATGCTTACTGTATCTAATTTTAGACCTACTTCACAGTAGACAATATGGATGGAAGGATTTGCTAAAATTTTAAACATGGTGTAAATTATCATCATCATAACATCTTACTCTACTGGTTTACAGGAAGCTTTTAGTGGGAGATAGTGCTATTTTTCTCATTCTTATCCCAGTAAATCTCTTTTTTTCCCTTTACAAATTAAGTCACTGAGGAGCACAATCTTTATATATAAAGTGTCAATCAAGCTGGTACTTATCCTTCTGGATTTGTTCTAAACTTAAATGATCCTCTTGCTGTAAAGGAGGTTGCTGTCACAGTAGAAAGTATTTATTCTCCCTCAGGTCACAGTCCACGGTAGGTATTACTAGTCAGATGCTTCCCCATAAGAACCTGAACTTTTCTTTCTTGTGACTCCACTCTCCTTTAGACACTTAAAAATAATTTTATGATTTTTAAATTATAGTTGACATACAATATTACATTAGTTTTGGGTGTATAACCCAGTGATTGGATATTATATAACTTACAGAGTGATCACTCTGATAAATCTAGTACCAATCTGACACCATACATAATTATTACAATATTCTTGACTATATTCCTTATGCTGTACTTTATATCCCCATGACTATTCTATAAATACTAATTTATCCTTAATCCTTTCACCTTTTTTACCTATCCCCTCAGTCTTCCTCCAATATTTTACCCAGTTCTTCCACTCCCTCCCTTCTGGCAACCACCAGTTCTCTCTTATCAGATCCTTTTTTTATTTAATACAGTGGTTCTCAACCTTCCTAAGGCCAAGACCCTTGCATACAGTTCCTCATGTGGTGGTGACCCCCAACCATGAAATTTTGCTACTGCTATGCATCGTGATGTAAATATCTGCATTTTCCGATAGTCTTAGGCGACCCCCAAAGGGGTCGCGACCCACAGGTTGAGAACCACTGATTTAATAGGTATTTGAGAAAAGAAAGTACATAGATAAATGTCAAATCTTACAGAAGAAAGGAAGAAAGGAAGGAAGGGAGGGAAGGAGAGAAGGAGGAAGGGAAGGAGGGAGGGAAAATGATTATGCCAGAGGTTTTTGTCTCAGGACTTGAAATAGAATACTCATATTTTCTTGTGCAGAATTTTCATGGCCAAATTGCCTGAAAGAGAAATATATTTCAACTCTGTACTCAAGAAATTAAATGAAACTCAAACTAGAAAAATTATCTAGGAAAAATTTGTGGTTCCAGTAGAGTATTGGAGAGGTTTACAAGCCAAATTTCTACTTTCTGCTGATTCCATAAATTTTGTGTGACTTTGATATATTAGCATTGAGTTGAGCCATATTCAATGGCACCTGAACTATTTGGTTCTGGGTCTTTCCTTGCCCCGAGTCCCAAGAAATCTTAAACAATTGCAGATTGCAGATTTTTTTTGTGTGTGTGAAATAAAGAACAAAGATTCTGCATATGTCCACATTTTGAGCATGTCATTGGTATTCCAAAATTCTTCCTACCTGTCATTTGAGGGATTCAGGTAAAAAACTTTGATGAAGATCTATTGAAATGACTTCGGCTATCCAGAATTCATGTGAGAATTTAACCATCTATTTCAGTTCTAGAGGTTCCATTGGCAATCTACTACAGCAAAGATCCCTGTGGATCAGATCATTTTGTTTTTCAAGCTGGCCCTGTTCTTAGTATGGTAATCATGCCCATTCATCTCTGGCAGTTAAATGCATCTTCTTGATCTCTGACATCTGTGGATCTTATTATTCCCAATGAAGTCAAGAAGCTATTCCAAAAATCAGCATTGCCCTCTAATATTCTTGGCCTCAAAAGGGCCACCAATTGAGTGATTTAAAGAGTACTGGAAGTGGTTTTCATTGACAGAGAGTGAGTGACTGGAAGAGTCACTGGTGGCGATTTCTAAAGTGCTGAAATGTTTTGTTTCTTGTCCTGGTGGTTATGCTGATGTTTCTATTTGTGTTCATCTGGTACTCAGTCACTAGGTAGGGTTGCCAAAACTCAGGTGAGTTGGCTCTCTGCATCTTAAAGAAGCTGATAGCTGGGAATTCTTTATTGACCACGTTCCTGAAGTTGAGCACCAAAGTTGTGTTTTTTTTTTTTGAAGAGGAATATGGCTTGAATATGTGTGATATAGACAGACATTACTATGTACATCTTGCAGTATACTTTACATTACTTTTAATAACTTTAAATTTTGAAGTGATGTTAAATGTACAGAAGGTTGCAAAAATAATACATACAAGTTCTAGGTATCTTCACTCACCTTCCCTGATGTTAGCTTTATATAACTCTAGTATAATGACCTCAACCAAGAAATTGACATGTAAACAATGTTATTAATTAATCTATAGGCTCAAATTTTTCTAGTTATTCCACTAATTTCCTTTCTGTGGACAGAATCTAATTTAGGATCCCACATTGTACATAGTAGTCATTAACTGTACTTTTTTCTGCATATACATCCATCTATGTGAGATCCTTAAATAAAAATAACCCAAATATAATATCCTAAATACATAGCAAAATATTTGGTGGTATAGTTATTATATTAATAATTGTAGAATGAATAAACCCTTCAAGATTTTCAAGGGCAGGTCTTTAATCCTAATTCCTAGTATTATATTCTCAGTTGGTATTCCAATTGTTTGATAATGAGTGAAAATGAAATACGTAAACTGGGTACTTCTCATGGCATAAATGATACCAACTCAGCAGAAAATAAAATCCAGTTCCTATTTTTCACTTTTTAAGAATGTTCCATTTGAAAGGGGAGAGAATATAGATGCAAGAGAAGATAAAGCAATGAATCAGGAATACCTAAGAGAGATGGTTTTGAATCTCATTTTAAAATGTGTGCTTGTCATGGGTTAATAAAGAAGAAGGTGATTTTTGTTAGGTGTATAAGACTGGAAAATGGGCACAAAAGATGATAAGATAAAAATCAGAGTATTTTTTTCTTTTTGAAATCAATAAGCAGAGATAATTTATTAAAGATCTTTATCCATGTTCTGAGAACTAAATAAATGGAGTTTCTGAGTGCTGAATTTCTTTTTGAACTTGAATAGACTTTTACATGATAGAAGCTTGCTTTATCCATTCATCCATTCTTTGAATGATTAAAGTCTAAAATCATATTAACTAATTGCCTACTAAGATTTGGAAATAATAATTCAGAGGAAAATATGGATTTTCTTCCTAATCACATCATTGCTCTAGGAAAATGTACAATTGATTTTAAAATCTAGAGTTAAAGCACAATTTGATTGGCTAATTATTTTAAGAGAAACCTATTAATGGCATTCTTTATTTGTTGAATTATAGCACTTTTCAGTTTTTTATTTTTACTATATATTCATGATGCCAGTTAGTTTTTTCGTGGGCACAATTATCAGTTACTCTCCTTTTATTTTGCCATAGTAATATTT
Organism: Lasiurus cinereus; assembly: GCA_011751065.1. Classification (NCBI taxonomy): domain Eukaryota; kingdom Metazoa; phylum Chordata; class Mammalia; order Chiroptera; family Vespertilionidae; genus Lasiurus; species Lasiurus cinereus. Next base: position 15,659,689 of record JAAGEH010000426.1, read on the forward strand.
TTATTTTTACATTGGTTTGCATGATTTCTTATCTGGTTAAGTGCATACTTTTCTGATATCTCTCAAAATTTTGTATTTTGTTTCAAAGTATCTGTAAAGCTCTGTTTTTCCCAGAGTGTGATGGCTTTAAATGGAGTGAGATTTTAACTTAAGCCTGGTGTTATCTTGGGTACAAGTGATTAACACAGTGTAGAAAGGAGCTGAATACTTAATGCAGCTATGTTCCTTCTCTTGAGACTTTAATTTTCCTTTAGTTGATCAGTTGAGAAGGCAGTGGCCAAAGACTAACTGGCATAATATTCACAGCTTTTTTCCCTCCTTCTTATTTTGAAGGACAAAAGCACAGCTAATAAAAACAGCCAGATAATATATTAGAATATTTGTTGCATTTAAAATGTTAATTAATATTTCTTCATCTTTTAATAATGAAAATATTTTTGGTATTAGAAGGCCCTTTGAAATGCATGTCTTTTTTTGAACTCGTAATGTTTATCAAAAGAATTTAGACGCATATGAGTGTGTTACAGTTGTCATTGTTCGCATTAAAATATTTCCAAGCTCTGGCCGGTGGTTGCTCAGTGGGTTGGAGCATCATGCCATGATGAAAGGTGGCAGATTTGATTCTAGTCAGGGCATGTGTCTCGGTTGCAAGTTCAATCCCTGTTGGTGGGCATATATAGGAGGCAACTGATAAATGTTCTCTCTTCTCTCTCTCTCTCTCTTTCCATCCATCCATCCATCAATCCATCCATCAATCAATCAATCAATCAAATATTTTCAAATGTACTTGTTTGATTTAGATAAAAATGTTTAGTCACAAGCATCAGTGGTGTGGTTTGTTAACTTGAGCTTCCATATTTGGTCTGCTGACACCTATAAAGTATATTAAACATACTCCTCATTATCTCTTCAAAAACTGGTTTCCCCCCACTTCTACATTCTTTGTCCCTTTTAATGGCATCATAATCTGTAAAGTTGATCAGATTAAACCCACAGTGGTGATTATTTCCATGCTGGGTCTTGTGTCTGTTACAGTCAGGAACCATACTGTGATGTTTTGGTGAATGGTGGATCACATATATGACTGGAGTCCCATAAGATTGTAATAGAACTGAAAAAGTCCTATCACATGGTGATGCTGTGGCTGTCATAACCTGTAGCACAATGAATTACTGTTTGTGATGATCCTTGTATAAACAAACCTATTGCACTGCCAATAGTTATAAGAGTATAGCATATGTGCCATACATAATACTTGATAATGATAATAAAATACTATGTTACTGATTTATGTGTTTGCCATACTATACTTTTTATTAATATTTTATAGGCTACTCTTTCTACTTATTAAACAAAATCTTTGCTATAAAAGAATATGCTGTGTTTTTGCAGCAGCCGCCTCATACATCTCATGTTTATCACATCTCTTGATTGCATCATTTTCTCTGGTGTTTGATTTAGTCTCATGTTGTTTTGTTCATTATGGCCCCTTACTTTATTACATCCACTATTAATATCGCCAGTAAGAGGGCATGTTGAGTGATTAACCTGGGAACAAAATTAAAAGTGACTGGGGACTATGAAAGTTGAAGATTGGTGATTGTTTTTACTTGCGTGCCATCCAGGCATGTCCCATTCCACCACAGCTATGATCTTGAAGAACAAGAACAAAGTGATGGAAGCTGTGAAAGGGTCTGCTCCATTGAGTGCAATGAGACTAACAAAAATTTAAGAATAACTCATATGAGATAAGAAGAAACTTCTGATGGCCTAGACAGAAGACCAGACACAGAAGCATATCCATCTGAGCACCATGATGATAATGGCCAATGCAAAATGTTTCTTTGCCATGTGAAAAGAAAAGGCTGCACCCAGCTGTGATAATAATTCAAGAACCATTCTTTATAACACTAGTTGAAAGTCAGTAGTGGCTCTCTAAGTTCTGATGTGAAGGCAGCTGAAGCATTTTTCAGAACTCTAAATCAATTGAGGAGAAAAATTACTTGTTAGAGAAAATACTCCAAATGGAAACAGATGCCTGGAAGGATTTTATTCAAAAGAAGGCCAAGTAAATGCAAGGTTTCAAGGCTTTTAAGGACAGGACAACATTCTTGCTTGGGTACAACGTTGCAGGCTACAAATGGAAACCCTTTGTGATCTGGCACAGTGAGAATTCTAAGGCCTTTAAGTGTATCAGCAAGCACACACTGCATGTACAAGAGTAATAAGTCATGGATGACCCAGGTCCTCTCCCAAAATGCCTTCTTTTTATTTAAAAAAATATTTAATTGATTTTTTACAGAGAGGAATGGAGAGGGATAGAGAGTTAGAAACATGGATGAGAGAGAGAGACATTGATCAGCTGCTTCCTGCATGCCCCCTATTGGAGATGTGCCCACAACCAAGATACATGTCCTTAACTGGAATTGAACCTGGGATCTTTCAGTTTGCAGGCTGACGCTCTCTCTATCCATTGAGCCAAACTGGTTTTGGCAGCAAAATGCCTTCTTAAAGTGCTATGCCAATGAAATTGTTAAGTTCTATTTGGAAAATAACATACTTTCTGAGATTTTGCTTATTGTAGATAATGCTCCCAAACATCCTCCTTTTATTGGTGATCTTTATCCCAATATCAAAGTAGTGTTTTTTCCTCCAAATATGATTTTTTTGATTTATTCAGTGGAGTAAGAAGTTACAGCAGCCTTTGAGTCCTACTACCTGAAAAGAAACTTTTTCCAAGCTATTGCTGTAACTGAGAAAAAGAGAAGTCACTGATGCAATTCCGAAAGGATTATAACATCTATGACTGTATCAGGAAATGGGCATGGAGTGATGTCTCTAAGGAGTGTATAAATGGCATTAGGAAGAAGACACTCAGAGATTTGTCCATGATTTCAAAGACTTTTCCAAAGGATAAAGAGGTTGCAAAAAAACCATAAAGCTGTGGTTGAGATGGCAGACAACTTCAACCTGGGTATAGTTGAGAATGACATTAAGGAGCTCCAACAGGTGATTTCTGAGGAATTGTCCAATGAGGAGGTGATGGAACTGTAATAGGAATGCATAGCTGATGAAGATGCAAGGGAAAAGGAAGCTGCAGGAGGAGAAAAAGAACCATAGAGGAAATTCACAGGGAGGAGATTAGCAGTGGTTTTTGCAGATCTCAACAAGCTCCTTAAAAAGTTTGAATGCATGGACCTTAGATCATTGTCTGGCATGAAATAGACAAATGTCTGAGGAGTAAGTACAGAAATAAACGAATGAATGATTCCTTTCTGCCTCTCATATATAATTATCCCCCAAGTCTATTGATTTTATTTTTTGGAATACAGGCATACTTTGGAGATACTGCAGGTTAAGGTCAGACAATCGCAATAAAAAAAAACACAAACATCTATATAAAGCAAGTCACAGAATACTTTTTTGGTTTCCCAGTGCATATAAATGTTATTTTTACATTGTATTGTAGTCTATTGTGTGCAATAGCTTTATGCCTAAAAAACAATATAAATTTCCTAATTAAAAATACTTTATCACTAAAAATGCTAATCATCATTTCTGGCTTCAGTGGGTCATAATCTTTTTTGCTGGTGGAGGACTGTGCCTCAGTGTTGGTGGGTTTTGACTGATCAGGGTTTTTTTGTTTTTTTTTTTTTTTGCTGGCGCAGTCTTGGCAATTTCTTAAAATAAGACAACAATAAAGTTTGCTGTATTGATTGGGCTCTTCCTTCCTGAACAATTTTTCTGTAGCATGTGATGCTATTTGATAGCATTTTATCTACAGTAAAACTGCTTTCAAAATTGGAGTCAATCTTCTCAGACACTGTCACTGCTTTATCAACTAAGTTCATGTAATATTGAATTTAGTTGATAAATTTTGCTATCTTCAAACTTTTCTTTGGCAGCTTCCTCACCTCTTTCAGCCTTCATAGTTAGGGCCTTGCTCTGAATTAGGTATTGGCTTAAGGGAATGTCTTGGCTTGTATGTTCTTCTTTGTAGACTATTTAAACTTTTTCTGTATCAGCTCTAAGGCTCTTTCACTTTCTTATTATCCGTGTGTTTACTGGAGTAGCACTTCTTAAAAATTAAAAAAAAATTAATAGGGGTGACATTGGTTAATAAAATTATATAGATTTGAATTATATAATTCTATGATATATCATCTGTATATTGATTACACTCTTAATTTTCTTCAAGCACTTTACCTTTGCATCCACAATTTGGCTAACTGGTACAAGAGACAGCTTTTGGTTTGATTTCAGCTTCTAACATGCATTTCTCACTTAGCTTAATCCCTTCTAGCTTTTGATTTAAAGTGAAAGATGTGCGACTCTTCCGTTCACTTGAACACTCAGAGGCTATTGTACGGTTATTAGTTGGCCTAATTTTAAAATTGGTGTGTCTCAGGGAATAATGAGGCATAAGGAGAAGGAGAGCCAGTCAGTAGAGCAGTCAGAACATAAAAAACATTTATCGATTAAACTTGTTTTATATGAGCATGGTTCGTGGTGCCCAAATCAATTACCACAGTAACATCGAAGATCACTCGACAAGGACCACCAAACATATATATTTTTAATAAAAAGTTTGAAATATTGTATTACCAAAATGTGACAGAAACTCCAAGTGAGGAAATTGTGCCAATGCACTTGCTCAATGCAAGGTTGCCACAAGCCTTTAATGTATGAAAAATATAGTATCTGTGAAGCACAATAAAACAAAGTACAATAAAATGAGGTGAACTTATACCTCTCTTGTCTGTGACAACTCCTTCATTCTCAGGCACAAAGCTAACTTACTTTTTCATAAGCAATTACTTGAGCATTTGCATGAGACTTCTTATCTCATTTTTTGTCTCTCTTACCCATCCCTCCCTATTATATTTTTCACTAGAGGCTCAATGCACAGCATTTGTGCATGGGTGGGGTTGGGGAGGGCGGGGGTGGTGTTTCTTAGCCTGGCCTGTACCCTCTTGATGTACAGGACCCCTTGGGGGATGTCTGCCTGCCAACTTAGGCCCGCTCCCCATGAGGAGTCCTTAATGCTGCTGTGGAGGCAGGAGAGGCTTCTGCCACTATCACTGTGCTTGCCATCCCTGTGGGAGCACACTGACCACTAGGGGGTAGCTCCTGCATTGAGTGTCTGCCCCCTGGTGGTCAGTGTGCATCATAGCGACCTGTCATTCCTCCATTTGGTTGATTTGCATATTAGCCTTTTATTACAGAGGACATTGCTATCCAAGCACTCCTCATGAGATACATCTCTGGATTTACCATTTGCTTGTCTAAGTACACACCCTGGCCCTAATCTATACAGGATAAGATACAGACCTCTCTGATATTTTTAGCATGTTATCCAAGGTCCTCTGCTATTAGAAGAAGGAGACTTTTGTTTGTTTGTTTGTTTTAGTATTTACTCATGCATGTGATCTTCCACCTAAATCAGAAGTTATTATTAATTTATATTTTCCTTGCTGAGTTTTAGCTCCTTTGTTTATCTGCGATATCTTCTTCACTTTTATCTCTACCTGTTATAAGACAATTTAGCATAGATTATATGTCACCTTTTATATGATTAAACACTCTTAAAAGACTGTCTCAGAGAAAATTAATATCTCCACACTCTTATCTCATAGGACCTGTCCATAATTATTTTACTTTATTTTGCCTTGTATCATCACTTGTATTTATAAATTGTCTCTCTATTAGGGTATAAAGAGTTTAAGGTAGGGACCATGGCTTGTTCTGTGACACTCCTAGAGCTTTAAGCATGGTTTCTAAGAGAGTAGATAGATACTTAGTAGGCGTTTGCAGACTGAATCTAGAATATAAGCAAGAATCCATTATATTTTCTTAATATAGTGACCTATACAAATATGACAATATCTATAATATAGGTTATTATTTAACATATCCAATTTTCATTTTTTTTACATTTATTTTATTGATTTTTTTACAGAGAGGAAAGGAGAGGGATAGAGAATTAGAAACATTGATCAGAGAGAAACATCCATCAGCTGCCTCCTGCATGCCCCCTCCTGGGGATGTGCCTGCAACCAAGATACATGCCCTTGACCGGAATTGAACCTGGGACCCTTCAGTCCGCAGGCCAACACTCTATCCTCTGAGCCAAACCAGTTTCGGCACAATTTTCAATTGTTTGCACTGTGAAAGGTGGTATAAATTTTCAAATTAGGTAGAATAAATAAAAACTTAATTACATGGAATAGTAAAAAAGCAGGATCCCTTTATAGGGAAGTGAATTTTGATCCTGTGTTTGAAGACTATATTAAATATAACTTAGAAAACAGAGATATATAAGGATCATAGGTTCGGTAGAAATCTGGATTTAAGGAAATCTCTTAATTTTTAGTCATGTAAGCTTAAGCCACTTAACCTTAGATTCCCTTCCTAATCTATAAAATAGAGATAATAGCACTCACTCTACTAACTTTTCTGGGTGTTTTGATATTTAAATGAAATAGTGAATCAAATAGTATTTTGCAAACTCTAAATTGAAATACACATGGAAGTTATTTTAAAAATTGTCATCAGTTTCTTGCTCTATCACAAGAATCAAGAAATCAATATTCATAAATAAGTATGTTTTTTCTTAAAAATAAAAAATATTATAGTATCCTTCAATATCCCATTTTTGATTTTATCATGTTTCAAGTTGTTAATATATTGAGAATTTTCTATTTTATTTTGGAGTATAGCAGATGAAATTTTAGTCAACTGAAGTTTTTGATATCATTACTATTCAATCTCATTTTTGCAAAACCTACGGCTTTAAGATCTGACAAAAGAATAATAATCTTGGCAGAAAAAAATTGATCTGAAAGAGTTTTAATTCCCACTAGAAAGCTTTAAAATTTATTAAAAGATGAACTTACTATACTTTTCCATACCTATATTTTCAATCATTATTTTTTGCATTGTATTGCCTTGCATATAGAAGCTATTTAAATATTTTTTGCATGCATGCATGCATATGTATGAATTCAATAATTGACTGATTTGTATAATAATATTAAGCTAAAAATACCAGTATAGCTCTCAAACTCAGCTGACCAAAATATTTAGGAGATAGGAATCAATACCATTTTTATAGATAGTCCTGTGAAGCTATGGTGGAAGGGGCAGGGAGAAACTTTTTCGAAAATGTCAATTGCAACACTTGGAGGGCTGTCTTAACTGGGTTGCCAATTAAGAGTAGAGTTATAGAAAAGCCAAGGAGATTGATATTGATCAGGAAATGATCAGGTAATGAGCGCAGAGGCACATTACCATCAGGTTTGTGTCCATGAGTAGTAACCTCAACAGCTTCTTCTCTGGGCTTGTGTCTGAATTATTAATGTGCCTGGAGCCTTTAGGTCAGACATTGTTTTCATTTCTTTATGATTGTCATACTTTTATCTATATATTGCCTTTATTTATACATTGGTGTTCTTCCAGCATTTTGTATTATCTTTTTATGTGGTAAATTTGCTCAGTTGCTGAGCCAGTTATAAAAGTGTTACCAAGTCTTTTTCTACTGGTGGAGACATTTCTAGTACTTTATTGATCATATGGTAAAATTATTGTTTTATGTTAATCATGATATCAATAATGCCATCTTACATTTCTGAGCACTTATATATATCAGACAGTGCTCTAAGTATTTTGACTTTTTAAAAAATCTTCATAACTACTCAATTATCAGGTACTATAGAATTAAAGTTCACAGACAAAGAAAGTAAGGCAGAGAGAGGTTAGTAATCTCACAGCTAGGAAGTGTTGAAGCTGAGCATTAATCATAGATAGCCTGCTTTAGGACCAGTGAGTTTAATAACCATTATAACTATTTGTTATAACACACACTTCATGGTATTTAAAAAATATTGCCTATGTACTTTTAAAACTTAAGGAAGTTAATATGAAGATTATAACTAAATCAACAAAGAAAAGCCCAATTAGAGTGAACTAGAAAAGACAATGAAATGGATAAATTAAAGGGTTTTCTAAAATAAGAACTATGAGTAACTACATGTGTTTATTTTCAAACTTATATTAAAAATCTACCAAAGCACTGTCCTTGGAAATGGGGTCATAATTCCTATCAGTAGATGAATTATGTAAATGTAATTACTAAATTGAAATTTAATGTATTTCTTTAAAAAGGTTAATCTGCATAAAAAGTACTTCTGAGAGCTGAAATTGCTTACACACTATGCAGTTCTCATTAGAAGGCATAGAATTTTTATAGGGTGGCCATGAAATCCTGCCACGCAGTTGTCCTTTGCAGCCTCCCACTGTGAGGAGCGCAGTTGGCTCATGTTCCTCAGTTGAAGCACATTCGGGTCTTCCAGCGTTCACTCCATGGGCATACTTCCCATGTGCTTCTCCAAGTCAAGGACTGAGCCTGGTGTAGGTACTAGAGCCCAGCCTCTCCTGCCTGGTTTTTGACTCTTCCAAAAGGCAACCTATTCTTGGTAACTCCGTTTTAGCATAGCTGAGACTTTCTGTGATTTGCATTGCCTTCTGAAGCTTTCATACCTGGTTTTCCTCTCTCTCCTTATAGGTTTTAGACTTGCATCTGGGTCTGGAGACTCTCCCTACTTATTTCTGCTTCCTCTTCTATGTCTTTTAGGTCTGCCTGCTGGTTGAACTGCAAGTCGAGGGGACAATTTGCATATTAGCCTTTTATTATATAGGATATACACTGAGTGGCCAGATTATTATGCATTCAGAGATCATAATAATCTGTCCACTCAGTATATATATTGCCACAACCCCAGAAACTGCACTGAACAGGCATATTAGATGAATTTAGAAAGTGTTTTGCACAAGGAATTTCATGAGTTTTTACATATAGTATATATATGTAAATGGCGGTATAAATATAGTATAGTATACGTAAAAAATCATGAAATTTCTTGTGCAAAACATTTTCTAAATTCATCCAATATGCCTGTTCAGTGCAGTTTCTGGGGTTATGGCAATGTTCACAATCCCGTGAATTCATGATGGTCATTACATCAGGAGTGAGATGTTGACGGTTGTATCTATGAAATAAAAAAGGAAGCCTATGCCATAGCCAGTGTGGCTCAGTTGGTTGGAGCAAGGCCCCATGCACTGTAAGGTCCTGGGATCGATTCCTGTCAGGGCACATATCTAGATTGGGCGTTCATTCCCCTGCTGGGGTATGTACAGGAGGCAACTAATCGATGTATCTCTGTCACATTAATGTCTCTCTCTCTCTCTCTCTCTCTCTCTCTCTCTCTCTCTCTTTCTCCCCCTCTTCCCCTTTTTCCTTCTCTTCTTTCTCCCCATTCCTCCCTCCCTCCCCTCTTCCCTCTCTAAAAGTCATTAAAAATCATTTTATAAAAAGGGATTCTATTACAAGGAACACATAAACATTAAAAAGACTTTAAAAATTAGAATGTTATGCATAAAAAAGTGTGTATATGTGAGGAGAGAGAGAGACAATAAAAAGGTTGAAAAAAATAAAATTGTGGCATCCCTTTGGTAAGTAGAATGAGTTTGAGAAAACAGAGAAATCATAATAGCATTATAAAATCAGCTCAAAATAGAAATTATACTTTTGATAATAGTTCTAGAGAAAGAGCAGAGAAAGGTGAGGGGGAAATATTTGAAGAAATAAATAAAAGTCCTCCTACTCACATTATGACAAACCAGCAACCTATACCAACCCTCTCACTGAGGATAACCATAAACACTGGATAAAAAATAAAAAAATAAGTAAAATAACATCTGTTTGAATATATCTGAAAGGTGATAGGATAGACACATTATTTTTGATAGATAACCATAGGAGCTCTTATATACAGGTTGGTTCAGTTTGGTACAAGGGAAAGTTTATTCTATTCAAATTGTACTCTTAATATTGAGCCACCTGTTCCACAAATAAAATTATGATTTGTAATTAAGTCTTTGATTTGAAATGGGAAATTACTGCAGTGAATTTAGTAAACTAATTTGCATTAAGTCTCTACCTGGGGCTTATATTCTTTTTAAAATCCTGATCAGAATTCATTTCTGAGATCTTAGAAAATGTATCCAGAACTCAAAATTGGCACCACTATTTTATCTTATCAATATAAAACAAAAAAAATGTGTCTATGTGTATTCAGAAGAAATCCTTTTCCTCAGACTGGAAGTTATTTGGTGATAAAAGACGGGACAAAATATTTCTGAATACTGTATGCATATATATATATTTGTGATGTCTTAAAAATATTTGTTAAGACAAAATAATGGTGACAATTTTGGATTCTGGATACATTTTCTAAGGTCTTGGAAATGAATTCTGATCAGGATTTTAAAAAGAATATTTTCTTTTAAAGTAAATAGCACTTTTACTGAAACTGGCTATCTCTGTCTCCAAGCCAAAGCGATTTGAAACAGTCTGTTTGATAAGTGTCTTCAGTGGAAGAACCCAATTTCCTGCTCATTCTGGCTTTCAGTGAATCAAAAAAAAAAAAGTCTCAGAGAAAGGATGATATATTTCTAAAATAGAATAAAAGTAACAAAGAAAAGATGTATCAATTGCTGTAGAGAGTATTAGCAAATTTTCTAAAGGAGAATTCATTATAATTAAGTTTTCAACATTGATGTAATATCACTTTCCAATTTATCTTCTACTTTTCTATTTTCTATAATGAACTTATATATTTAGGATAATTCATTTTATTAATCTGATACACATAGTCACATTTTCAAATTATCCTCTAACCTATCTATTTTGTATCTATGCCAAGTCAGAAATTTAGGAATGTTCAAGAATCAGGAAACTTTACTAAGTCTATCTCTCTGTCCATCTATGTATCTGTCTATCTAAAATTTATGTTTTCAAAGAGAAAAGGTAATATTTTTGACAGTGAATATTTATTATAACTAGGTTTCTTATTTTGGAAAACAATTTAAGCAATGTGATTATGAATATATGCATATAATGAATCAAATTTACTTACTGAATTAGTCTTTCTAAAAATTTCTCAGAGCAGAGGGTAATTTTATTGATTTGTTTCTTAGACATTATTTTTTCAATTCATTGATGTAGAGATTTAAAACAACAGGTATTAAATGTCTCCTATTTACTAGGATCTTAGTTTTATAATAGGACGCAGAAATTAAAATGATCCTTCAATGTATACCATAAAGATCTATCAACTAGATAGTGATTGGTAAGAATTCTAGTTATTAGAATGGCACTTCCTTTTACATACAAAATTGTCTATCCTAAGAGTGCAATTCCTTCTTTGTCTTTTTCTATTTTATTAAATTTATTGGGGAGACATTGATTAATAAGATCAGATAGGTTTCAAGTACAGAATTTTGTGATACATGATCTGTATCTTATATTGTGTGCCCACCATCCAAAGTCAAATCATCTTCTGTCACCACCATTTGACTCCCTTTATCCTTTACTATGCTTCCACCCCTCTTCCCTCTGGTAACCATCATGATATTGTCTGTATCTATGAGTTTCTGTTTTGAATCCTACATATAAATTAAATCATATGGTTCTTAACTTTTTATGACTGACTTATTTCACTTACCATCATATCCTCAAGGTCCATCCATTTTGTCACAAATGGCAGTATCCCATTTTTTCTTATGGCTGGGTAATACTCTATAATATATAGGTACTACATCTTCTAGTTGTTTCCACGTCTTAGCCACCATGAATAGTGCTGAAATGAATATAGGGGTGCATATGTCTTTGTGAATAAATGTTTTTCAAGAGTAGAGACATAGGAGCAGGGATTGATGGATCATATGGCAACTCTATTATTAATTTTCTGAGGAGCCGTCATACTGTTTTCCATGGTGGCTCTATCACTTGGCTTTGCTACAGCAATGAATAAGAGTTTTGTTTTTTTTATTCACAACCTTCCCAATACTTGTTATTATTTTCCTTTTCTTTACTTATTGATTTATTTCTTTTTGGTAGACTTTGATCTCTATTTTAATAAGCATGTAAAATATAGCATATTAATTATGGCAGATAATTTTTTTATTTTTATAAATTCACTAAGTATTCCCCAAATAAATACTTTCTGGAATAATCTATGGAAATTTCCTAGTTAATGTAACTGTTAACTCAGTTGATATTTTATAAAATGAAGAAATATTAAAAGTGGTCTCTTCCATTATTGTCAGGAGTATGCAGAACATAAGAATGATATTTTGCTGTAAGGCTTTAGAACTGAAAGTCATTTCTCTGAAAATAGCAATTTGAAAATGTACCAGTTCTACAAAAGTCAGTTTATTTAGACGAATCATTTTTGCAATTTAAATATTGTTATTTAATGATGTATGGTTTGTTAAATTGAAAACACTTTATAACCTCCACTTACAATTTACTTACCATGTTGAAAATAGATTCCACTGGGGTAATTATTAAGCTATTGTCTTTCAGTTCCAAACATACCTTTTTATGTAATTTGTGAAGCTGGGGCTGGGACTCTGAAAACTATTATTTCTACCCTCAGAGGAACTGTCAAATTATGCCAGGAAAATACACTGTAGAGTGTAGAGAGACCAGAAGGCAGGAGGTGAAAGAAGAAACTGCTGCTCCTAGTTTGCTTTTTTTTTTTTTTTAATTGCAGTCATCACAGTAAAGGGCCTTTGTATGGACAGCAGCCGTTGGTTCCAATCTTCATCTTTTCTCCCTGCCAGTTTCAGAATCAGCCTATTATACCCTTCTGAAGGACCATCAGCAGCCTGGCAGTGAGCTCAGATGGCTGAGCTCCAGACCTAGGCCTTCATCTCCACACTTTTCAGTTCTGATAACCCCTGAGTCCTCCTCCATGCCCTATCCCTAGAGTGATGGGGCTGCTTCCTGCAGTCCTCTTTATGTGTTGCCTCAGGGCTTCCTTTTTTGTTTCTTTAGCCTTTTAGCAACTGTTTAAACATTCTTTATGATTGTCCTGGCCAGACGAATCATTTGGCTGGATAGTCATTTTGTGCACCAAAAGGTGGCAGTTTGATCCCATGTCAGTGCACATATGGGAGGCAACCGGTTGATGTTTCTTAAATTGAAGTTTCTCTCTCTCTTTCCTTTCGTCTCTCTCCAAAAAAAAATAATAAAAATATATCCTTGGATGAGAGTTGACATTTTTTTATGATTTTGTTTACATACTACATGCTGCTTATTTGCATTAATTCTTATATATATATATATATACATATATATGTATATATATATATGTATTATTTGTTCATGTAGATATTGTAGTATTTTGTTTTTCTGACTGTACTTTTCTATAGTCAATGAACAAGTTTTTTTTTTATTCCTTTTTGTTGTATAAGTGTTTTGACTTCAAGTTTTCACATAGGATGTAGAAAGCTAGAAAGATCACGGCTTCCAAATTGCCAAAACAACAAGAACTCAGAATAGTCTGAAGATTTACAATTTTTTAAACCATTAAGAGCTGAAGTCACAGGACAACCAACTAACCTATAATCTAAGAATAAACATAGGGATAGGATCATATCCACTAGGAGATGGTGAGGCGGATTCAGCTAAAATGCGTAACAAATATAGAAGGCCAAGGGTGCAGTATTAACATAATATAAAAACTCCAGAGGCCATAGATACAAAATTTCACACTCACAGCATGTTACCCATGGAAATCATTGATGGCTCACAATAAAGGATGGAGGGAAATGTAAGAGACCCAAGAACACCCATCTCATGGGGCAGGCCTGCGGGAAGGGCCAGTGCCACTCTGGAAGCGGCTCTAAGCAACAGAAGCATATTGCTGGGGGGAAGGCGAGAGCACAGACAGTAATTCTCTGTGAGACTCATAACTAAAGGAAACCCTAAGGTTGAAGATGGTGGATACATTAGGTCAATTCTCTGGCGAATCATTCCTTACTGTGAGTGTCAGGTGACACTTGAGGGATCTGAAACCTCTGGTGCCTTTTAGGGAACCACAGCGATCACAATTCCAAATCCTACCACAATTGAATTATCTACCCACACTAATGATTGAGTGGAGGGACAGAAAGATATGCTCAATTCCAGACATAATACTTTTTATCTTAGTTTCCATAATTGCATATGTTTAGCTGTCAGCAAACAATTACAAGGAATAAAAGAAGCAAGAAAAAAATTTAAAGAGACAAAGCAATCAACAGAAACATATTTAAATATGAAAGTGATGTTAGAACTATTTAACAGAGAATTTAAAATAAATATGATGGATATTTTAAGCACTGTAATAGAAAAAAAAAAAGGACAGCATGTATAAGCAGATTAGATGGGTAAATGAACCAAATATATAGAAGCTATATGAAGAGTTAAGTAGAAATAAAAAAAATAAAAAGTAAAACAATGGAGATGAAGAAAGCCTTCAATTGGCTTATCAGTAAACTCAGAGCTATGTCAAAAGAAATTACCCAACTGAAACAAAAGGTGATAACAAAGTAAAAACAACGAACTAGAACAGAATATGCAAGATCTGTGTAACAAAATCAAACATAGGATAATTAGAATTTCAGAAGGAAACAGGGTAGAATAAATATTTGGAGAATTAATGGTAAAGAATTTTCCAAAAGTAATGACAGTTATGCAACCACTGATTCAAGAAACTCAGACCGTGCCAAGCAGGATAAGTAACATAAACAACCACAACAACCCTCTAAGCATATTATATATAATTTTCTTATCTATTTATTACTAATGGCCCAGTGCACAAAATTCATGCATTGGGGAAAGGGAGGTGTTCCTCAGCCCGACCTGCAACCTCTCCAATTTGGGACCCCTCAAAGCATGTCCTACTGCCAGTTTATAGGGATCAGGCCTAATCTAGCAGTCAGATATCCCTCTCACAATCCAGGGCTGCTAGCTCCAGCTGCTCACCTGCCTGCCTGCTGCCTGATTGCCCCTAACCACTCTACCTGCCATCCTGCTCGTCCCCAACTACCCCATGCTGCTGGCCTGCTCACCTCCAAATGCCTCCCTGACAGCCTGCACATGCCATTTGCCCCTCCTGCTGGCCTGCTCACCCTCATCTTCCCTCCCCACTGTCTTTCTCACCCCTAACAGACCCCCTGCTTGTCTGCTTACTCCCAACAGCCCCTGTCCTGATCATCCCCCAGTGACCCAAGGTCCCATCCCCTCCTTTTTCTCTTTTTCTTTTTTTTCCAGCACCTACTTGAGCAGAGGCCAGGGCTGAAGCAAATATATAGGATTTATTTATCTTTTATAATTGAAACTTTGTAGCCTTGAGTGGGGACTAGAGCCCACCAGGGCAGGAAGCCTGGCTTCCTCCATCATCAGGGCCAACCCATGCCTCCTGCTCAGCTCCAGCTTCATGGCTGTCACCATTTTTGTTGGAATTTATTTATCTTCTATAATTGAAACTTTGTAGTCTTGAGCAGAGGCCAGAGCCAGCCAGGGCAGCTGGGAAGCTTGACTTTTTCATCGCCAGGGGCAACACAAGCCTCCTGCTTACCCCAGCTTCATGGCTGACCACCATCTTGGTTGAGTTAATTTGCATACTCACTTCTGATTGGCTGGTGGGTATGTCTTGTGGGTGTAGTGGAGTGATGGTTAATTTGCATGTTACTCTTTTATTAGTGTAGATAAAGTGCTAACAATCAAGGATAAAAACAAACTATTGAAGGCAACCAGAAAAAAATGTTAACATAAGAGAAAAATAAGGATATTACCACAGACTATAGATTATTAATGGAATAATCTCTTGAAAGAAAAGAAAATTTACTCAGAATGGTAAGCACAACAAAATATCTTTTAAAAATGAAGAAGAAAAAATACATTTTTAGACTAAATGAAGAGAATTTATTGCCAGTAGATCTTCACTTCTAGAAGTCTTTAAGGAATTGTTTAAGGATATAGGATGGAACAGAAGTAGGCTTAGAGTTGTCCATATGGAAAATATAATAGTTAATAAACTATAATAACATAAGAATAAATTCTGTCTCCCATATGCACAACTGTAAAGCTACTTTTATCCCACCATGTATATCAGATAGAAACTTTATTTTACACAAAGGAATCAAGAGTGCTAAAAATGTAATAAATACATTTAGATATGAAAAGTTTTTTTTACATTTTTAATTGCTCTAAAAGATAACTGATTATGTAAAGCAAAGATAGTGGCTTTGTATCATGTTGTCAGAGCATATGTAAAAGTAAATTATAAAGCAACAATACAAGGTATGGGAGGGAGTAATTGGGATCAGACTGCTAGAAAGTCCTTATACTATACATGATGTGTTACAGTATTATTAGAAGGAAGAATCTGATAATTGATGTACTGTTAACAATAAAATGAAAGAAGCCAAGATTAGAGATAAAAGAAAATAATAAAATATACTGAATTCCAAAATGAAGAGGGGGAAAAAAGAAACCAATATTTTCTGACAAAGTTTGTTGTTTCTGTATGCAATATATTTTTTTTCTCTGTCTTCCTTAAAGGGTATATTTTTTCTTAGTTTTTTAGAAATTTTGTTATGATATGTCTATTTTTCTGTTTACTGTTTATTCTGTTTTTGGGTCCTTTGAACTTCTTTGAACTATGGTTTGTTGTCTTTCATTAATTCTCAGCCATAATCTCTTCAAATATGTCTGTATCCCAGTTCTCATCTTCTGGGATACCAAATAGACTGTTTGGAATAGTCCCTCTGCTCTTCGATTTCCTTCCTCCCTCCCTCCCTCCGTCCCTCCCTCTCTCCCTCTCTTCTCTCTCTCTCTCTCTCTCTCTCTCTCTCTCTCTCTCTTTCTCTTTCTCTTTCTCTTTCTCTCTCTCGTTCTTTCTGCTTCAGTTCAGGTAATTTCAGTTTACTTCAAGTTCACCAATTTTTTCCTCAGTTGAGTCCACTCTGCTAATGTGCCCATTGAGGAGATTATTTATTGCTGATATGATATACATATATTTTTATTTCCAGCACTATTATTTTTCATTTTAATAGTTTCCATCTCTATTGATATTGCCCATCTATTTATGCATGCTATTTACTTGTACCATTAGAGCCATTAGCATTTTAATTATAGATATTTTAAAATCCTTGACTAATAGTTTCCCATTCAGGGTAATTTCTGAAACAGGTTCTGTCAATTACATTATCTCTTTTTTAAATTTTTTTTATTGTGTTACATATCTCTCCATTGCCCCCCCTCCCTGCATCTCTTGAATAAAAAAAAAATCCTTTTGCTTTATGTGTCCTGCAATTTTATACTGAATGTGAGACATCAGCTATTGAAGAATAGTAAAGGCTGAGGTCTACAGTATTTATACCCAGTCTGGGTATGCATATTCCTTTTTAAGGCAGTCTAGGAAATTGAGTCAATCTACTCAGTAGTTGTCCTGGGTTTTGGTTTTATCACAGATGGTATGTGCAGTCTACGTAACATAGACTTCAGATTCTTCCAATGGTGGGATATTGATTTCTGTTTAGTATAGGTCCTGGTATGATAGATGATTCTCATTATTTCTCAAACCTTGGCCCTCAACATGTATTCTCCAGAGATAGGTTCTCTGTCTTTACTTTTACACCTTTCTGAATAATAGTTGGGACTGTTATTTAATACTCTATTCTAGGTTTGTGGTGGTATCAGAATGAGGGCTGCTAGTTCTCCCGATCCATCCTCAATCTGAAGAAATCCTGGACCTCATGTTTGAACCCTACTCAAAGTTCTTCCAAGTCCGTTCTATGGAATTTATTGATCTCTTTATTTCTGTTTTCAAGTTATAATGATTAAAAAACTGTGGTGAGTAGGTGAGACAAAAGTTTTGGGAGGAAAGCAGGGATCCATTACCCCTGTTAAGGAGGTTTGCTTTTTACATAGGGGCATGAGAAAAATAGAAGCATTTAATAAGAGTCAGATCTTTGAAGAATTCTTATGAATTTCAATAATGTTTAAGAATATCACCTACTTGAAGCATTACAATTTTGTTGTCATAAATATTTAAAGAAATATCAAAAGAACAGGATGTTTCAGGGAAAGAATTATTAGTTCAATGGCACATAAGCCCTTTTGCACTTCTGAAAGTAACAGAATCCCAAGAGAAATCTCTTGGTTTGAAAGACTTTGATGATTGTGGGAAGTTATAGTCCTCAGAGAGTCATGTGTGGGAAGTATTTGCGAACTATGGCATTAGAGAGAAACAGAAAGGAAGGATGGATAAATTAATATAAATCTCAGATAGGGTTATTTAATTGTGTTTAAGTAAGAATGGCTGTTCTTTTAATGTGGCCTTCCTTTTTTTTTTTTTGTATCCACATCTGGGCTTTGGCATGTGTATTTTATCTTCTCAAATTCCTTGTCCTTGCTCATTCCATGAAATAAAAGCATACCTTGCTTGATTCAAGGCATAGAGATAAAACCTTGGAATACCATTATCTTAAGTAGTGGCTTCTCTGATGTAGATACATGTTTCAATTATTTATTGCTACATAAAATATCAACTAAGAATTTAGTTGATTTAAATGATTATTTATTATTCCCCAAGATTTTATATTCTGGAACTCAGGGAAGCTCTTCTTCTCTCTGTGGCATTGGTCGAGATCACTCAATTACCTTTTTATACCTTGTGACTGTACCAAAAAGTGTAATAAAGCTTTCCTGACATGTTTGGCAGCTCACTTCCTCTCTGCTTGGGCTCTCTTTTTATCTGTTCTCCCCTCATTCAGTATCACAATGCAATTATCTTTACAGCATGATGGCTGGCTTCTCTAGAGAGAGTAGAACATGCCAAGCTTTTATAGTTTAGGCCTGCAAGTGGCATCACATCACTTCTGTTATAGTCTAATAAAGTCAAGTTACAAGGGCAACCCAGATCCAGAGGGAGGGTAAGCAGATTCTGCTTTTTGATGGGTAGAACAGAATGTGTGTTAAGATGTGAAGGCATTAATGGCAGCCATATTTTAAGACTATACACTAGAAAGTAAAAGCGACTGTAATTACAAAAATAAAATTGTCTCACCCCAGGGGCAAGAGAGTCCTTGGAAGAGCCCCAGTCATTACTCCCCAAATTGCTTTAAGAAACATTCCAGAGTCATCCTTACTTAAAAGAGGGATGAAGAGAGGAATCAATGAGCTTCAAGGGAGGCAGAAAAACAAAACAAACAAACACACACACACACACACAAAACAGACACAAACTGTTATATTCAGTAGCTTTGTGTAGAATATAGTCATACAGAACCATTCAGCAGTCTGAGACTTCTCAGAGAACTGTTTGTAAGTAATTTATAACCTGTTGTGATGGTTAATTTTATGTGCCAACTTGACTGGACTAAGGGCTGCCCAGATTTCTATTAAAATTTTATTTCTGGATGTGTCTGTGAGGGTATTTCTGAAAGATATTAGCATTTAAATTGGTAGGCTCCTAGATCAGATAGCCCTCCCCAATGTGGGTAAGTATCTTCTGATCCACTGTGGGCCTGAATAAAATAAAAAGAGTAGGTTCACTTCAATTTAAATTGCAATACCCATCATCTCTTGCCAGTGGACAACATAGGCAACTCTGATACTCCTGCCCGTGAACTAGGACTGAATCACCCCACAGACCTCACTGGTTCTGCAGCTTGCAGACAGTAGATCATGGGACTTCAGAGCCCCCATAATTGCATGACCCAATACCTACCAGTCTCTCTCTCTCTCTCTCTCTCTCTCTCTCTCTCTCTCTCTCTCTCTCTTTCTCTTCATACACACACCATACAAACACCTTATTGGTTCTGTTCCTCTGGAGAAACCTGACAAATATGCCTGCTTGCCAACCAACTCTTCTTTTATTAAGAAGATTTAAAAGCTCTTATGAAATTGTGTAGGCTTTTATATCTACTCTGGACATTAGATTATAATTTAACACTTAAGTTTAACACAAATTTGATCCTTCTCCTCTTAATTTTTATACATGCCCTGTATATGTTGCCACTTTAGGCATATTAGGAAATATGAAATGAAACAATTACCCAAATGCTGATTTATTCAGTGTGACATGTTCTATCGATATACATGGCAGAGTTGATCATAATCTAGATATATCTTGTTTTATGTGTTTGTTTGCTTTTTCACTGTCTCCAAAACAGATGCTAAGCATTTGCTCTCATATGGGTAGACCACTGTGATAATGTGACAGATATTTCAGGAATATTTCTTGAAACTGGAAATTCACTTAAATTGGCATATGTGGTAATGATGATAGGGCACCGTTTTGCATACATTGGTACTAGAAAATTATAATATGTGGGGAGCTTTAAGAGAAACTTTTGAATTCAAGAAACTAAGTACAATGTCTCTCATGAGACAATTATTCCCTAAACTTGTTAAATGATTTAGTGTTTGCTTAAGCTATGACAAGAAATCTTCAGATTATACTAGGAATAATATTAAAAGTTATTTTGTTTCATTTAATTTCATTATTATTTAAGGCTTGGATTTAAATTTGGTCAAAGTGGTTCAAATTGTACCATCAGTAGAAAAGATAATTGGGTAAAATGGTATGGCAGTTGATGAGTTTTGACCCTTTAAAAAGACATACAATTATGCTTGTTTCAGAACTGAATACATGACTTAACAGATATCCCATTTGATTATTCATTTTTTCCTTTGTTAAGAGCCTGTTTTGATATTTTTTGAAATATATTTTATTGATATTTTTACAGAGAGGGAAAGGGATAGAGAGTTAGAAACATTGATGAGAGAGAAACATCAATCAGCTGCCTCCTGCACACCTCCTACTGGGAATGTGCCCGCAACCAAGGTATGTGCCCTTGACCGGAATCGAACCTGGGACGTTTCAGTCTGCAGGCTGACGCTGTATCCACTGAGCCAAACCGGTTTTGGCTTGTTTTGATATTTAACAATGTCTTGGGCATAACATATGGTGACTTAATGTCTATGGAGTCGTTATTTAAGAAGAACACCAATTTCTTTTGTAAAGTGTGTTATTTTAAAAATGAGGTGATCATACCTCTGTGTGCAAGATTATATAAATCCCTTGGAAATATTGATCTCATATTAGGGAAGATTTTTGATTTACTTTCAAGGCAACTTCATAGTAACTATTGGAAAGAATTTTGAAAAATATTTTTCACAATTATGTAACCAAAGGTAACCTCTTTTTTTTTTTTTTTTTTTGTCTGTGTTGCCATTTAGCAGAGTTTGAAAAGGGGATAGGGGAGGATGGCGAAAGAAAGGATATTAGAAATTATTGAGAAATTGTCTTAGGACTCTACAATCTGACTATTCTAAAATACTTAAACAAAAACAAATTATAACTGGACCATTAGATGAGTATTATTAATATCAGCTGATTATATTTTATTTGCATTTTAAAATAAAACATTTTAAGTTAATGTTCATTCTATAAGTTTATGTTTTAAAGTAACCATACTGTATTGTTAAAGGTTTGCTGTTGGGTTTTAATTTAAAAGAAAGACATATGCTATTGTATATTGCTTTTAAAATTGAGGCATAATTGAATTTGATATGGAAAAGAGATGATGACTTCATTTTCTAGCTAACATCTAGTTGATTGCACATAGGTGTTTTCCAAAACAGCTTTTCTGCCCCTAAAATTGCATGAGGTTGGAAGTAAGGTTTGTCATATTTTATCTAGAAATATTGGAAAGAAGGAATTGTTTGATCTATAAAAAAAAGTTAGTCACTAGATTGTTTTATTGAAATGCCATTGCAGAGATCAAATTTTTTATCTTTATTCCTGTTTATATCCACATATATATGTAAATGAAAAAAACATGAAACCTTTTCTCTTAGTGTTTTCTCACATCTAAATACAGACTGTTAAGTCCATCCACATTTCTTTTTCAGCTGCCTTAATCTTTCATGAAATTTAAATGGAAGGGCTTCATCTTGAATAGTATAGTGTGAGTTTGCATTATTCAAAGTTAATTTATATTTCAAAAATTTCTATACTTAAGCTGTTACCTGAATTTTTCATAGAAAGTTTACTTTTATAAAGGAAAGAATGGACTTAATTTAAACTATCAAATATGGTTTGGAAACAAGTTTACATGCAGGAGGCATACAGTTAAAAGGACTCATATTATTCTTTCTCATTCCTGAAAATGACAGTGTGCTATATAAGTGAGGTGGCATTGAATTGATAACCAGCATTGAGGGAGATGCAGCAATCCTGAGACATTTCTGTGGATGTAACCTCGGGATCAGGACCAAGGCTGGTCTACCCCGACAAGATCTGGTCTGGAATGTGTGGGCTTTTGACTTCATGCAGAAAAGATTTTATGCTTCAAATCTAGGTGAGTTTGAGAGTACACTTATTAAAGCTGGGGACCGTGACACAAAGGAAAGGCATAAGATAGAAGAAGTAAGATTATAGCAACAAGAGTGGGTCTAAGCAACATTTCCTTGGCTCCTGAGAAAGAAAGCCACAGGGCAGAAATGAGCCAGCTGGGCTGTGTGGACTCAGTAAACAAGGTAAAAGAAAGAGGCAAAAGGAAGGTCCTTGGAGACAGGTCACAATCCTATTTATTCCTTGAAAGTAACTATAACAAATAGGTAGTTAAATATTACAGACCACACCAGTTAGAGAGAGTACAGATTAGTTCCTTGTTCAAGAAATTGCTGGGTACCCCAGCTTAACACATCTGATTTATTTCCTCTGCCCTTTTTTCCATGGTCTTAACTTTTGCCTACTCCTTAAGAACTTCCTAAATTTCACCCCAGTTGTCATAATATTAAGTTGAATCCCATAAGGCCATGTTTATTTTCTCACTTATTAGTATTTATTTCATTTGCAATACATTGCATTGATATGAAGTTGGTTTACTCCTATGTCATTACCATGATGTCTGTTATTGGTTATGAAACATGGACTCTCTGCTCCACTAGATCATGGCTCATCCCACTACTTTGGTTGTTAGAACCTGTTTGTTTTGCACTTTTCTTCTCCTTATTTCTCTGTACATTCATATGTCTTCAAAAGGATTGTTCTGATACTGATAAAATACTTCTGTTTTTACTATTTTAATAATACACAAAATTTCCAAATATCCATATCCATATAATTAAAGTAACAAATTCTCTAACCAAGATACAGCATGCATTTACTTATAAACTTAGTTAATTTTCCCCTACAATACAATTCAATGCATCACATGAAATAATAATATTTAATATTATACTTGAGAAAATAATTCCATTTGTCTGGGCCTCAGTTTCCTCATATATAAAATGAAGTTTCAGTGCTATATCCCAAATGAATTTTGAGAATCTCCTCCCCCACCTACAATAAAAGGAGAGGGAAGTATAATGAATTAATTTGCAGACTCCAAAGTTTACCTTATTTAATCAGAACAAGTTTTGACTTTTTTATTTTATATGTTGGGCTTCTGGGGAAGTTTTCACTTCAACTAAATTTGTGAGAATGAAAAAAAAAGTGTGAAAATCATAGCACTGAATAATTGTAAAGACGATCTTTAGAGCTTAAATATAAAAGAAAGATGCAAAAGGAAGGAAGGAAGGAAAGAAGAAACATGATCAGAATGATATTTTTAGAATGAAAACACCAACATGTATCAGCATATGTCATTGGATGTCTATGTTTTTGTACTGTTTGTAGTGACAAAAAAGAAAAGTAACTATTTTTTAATTTTTTTATTAATGTATTACATGTATACATATCTTCCCATGCCCCCGCCCGCCCCATGCATACCCTAACCACCCCCAGTGTCTTGTGTTCATTGGTTATGCTTATATGCATGCATACTAGTCCTTTGGTTGATCTCTTATTTACCCCACCTCTCCCTAATCTTCCTGCTGTAATTTGACAGTCTGTTTGCTGCTTTACTGCCTCGGTATCTATCTTTTTGTTCATTACGGTAACTGCTTTTTTAATAAGGGTATTCTTAAATATTTTGTAGTCTGTTCATACCATGGAATAGTGAGGTTATTACAGTGAATGGTGTAGATTAATAATAGCTGGCTTGGATACAAAGTTGACAAAGAAAAGCAAGATACAGAGAACTACCGTATAAAATAGAGTTTTATGAAACAAATAGAAAATATATAACTTTTGTATATATAGTAGTATGCACATTTATATGTTATATGTAGATATTAGATATCATACTTAAATCTATAATCTATATATACAAAAGCCTAAGCAACCAAATGACTGAAAAGCCTATTGACTGGTTGTTGTGATGCACGCTGACCATAAAGGGGCAGATATTGAATGCAGGAGCTGCCCCCTGGTGGCCAGTGCGCTCCCACAGCGGGAGCATCGCTCATCTGACCAGTGGGCACTAGAGGCAGGGCTCACAGCTGGTGAGTGCCATTGGGGCAGCGGGAGCCTCTCTAGATTGGGATGGTTTGGGTGTGAGCCCATGGATGGTGGGTGGCATTGGACTGCCGGTTTCTGCCCAATCCCCATAGGTGCACCAGGCCTCTAGTTTCTTTATGAAAATACAGAGAAACATATAAACTAAAACATAAAAAGTTGTGAAAATTTTATACTTCAGACAATGACTAGTTGAGGCAGGATAAGAGTGGGAATAGATAAGAAGGAATGAGATAAGAGATAAAGAGGAAGAGGAAAAAGAAAATTAGGTTTATTATCCTAAATAAAATTTTAAGCAAGCCTGTAACAATAATTATGAGTTCAACAGTAAAGGCTTTGAAGTTAGAATTAGATACTCAAGTAGAATTGGGTCTAAAACTCTACAAAATATTTCCCTTAGCCACACTTCCTGAAAATTTTTTACCTTAATACCTTAAGGAAAAATAACTGAAAAAAAAAAGATGATGATAGCTTTCATATATTTTATTTTAAATGACAGTGCTGGACCTTGCTGTTAGCTGGGCACCACCCCACTACTGATTTAGGGCTTTGAACCGTGTTTGCCAGAATCCCCTTTTCTACCTGAGGATTCATCTTTATAAACAAGAGGAACTGGATGAGAGTTAAAGCAGAAAGAAGTAGAGCCATCATTCTGGGCAGGCAGTGTGGATCAACCACAGCAGTTTCAACAGTCATTGTGCCCTCCATCACAGATATCCCATCAGCTCTGACTTTATAATCACAGGCATATTTTCAGACTCTTCTGAGTTCAGGCTCCCTTGCCCACATTCTAGTGTTCTGACCGAGATCTTCATATTGACTCTCTGACCTTCGTGCCAGCTTGGTGGAACTTCCTGACTTCCTCAACATTTCCTATTACTATTGTGCAAGCCCCTTGGGTTTATTCTGTGTTAAACCCAAGTGCATAAAGTGACTTCTTATTTCCTGACAGAGTTCTGGCTGATGGAATTACATATGAGTAGTATGGCTAAATATGAAGAGTTCTCATAAAGAAAAGAGAGTAAAATTAAAATAATGATCATAGTAGAAGAATCAGCCAGTGATATAGTTAAGAGCTGAGTGATGGGAGCAGCCAACTCAGAGTGAGGCAGTAAGAGTGTCTTGCATTGTTAGTAAAGAATTGGAAAAGTTATAAAATTAGCAAAATTTCATTCCACTTATTATCATGAGCTCCATGATTCTAAACTATGTCCATGATTCCAAACCTCCCTCTTCCCCCCACAAAAATTCCCCTCCTATTAGGTGAGCCTTTCCTAAGGCTCTCTGTTCTTTTAGTTCATCATTGGAATAGAAAAATTATGGATCAAAGCATATATATGAAAATTGCTCCTTGTCAATTAGAACTTCACTGTAAGTTTAAATGAATTATGATATCTACATAAAACATGCATCAATTAGAAGTGGTTATTAAGGGATTGTCAGACTGGGAACTTGGGAAAAGACTAGACATAAAGATAAACAATATTTATGTTAAGAAAAATCTTAGTCATTGCACTGTTACTGTTTTGTTAACAAGGTTAAACTTAGTGAGGTAAGTAGATTCATAGGATTTTAGTAGATGAAGTTAAGTATTTCATCCTGAGTGATAAAACTATCCAGATTGTGAGAGGAATAATGAGATCATCTTAGCATAATGTCAATATATATTCCATTCATATTACTTTCCTTATTTTATATTCAAAAAGAACTTACTGATTATAATTTATCTAACCAAGTAAATTTATCTAAAGGTTCTTTTATTTTAATTTGATCTATTGGGTGTGACATTGGTTAATAAAATTATATAGGTTTCAGGTGTACAATTCTATAATACATCAACTGTAATTTTGCCTAACTGTTGAAATGTTCAGGTAGACTTATAATATTCTGAACTTGAGTAAGTTATTACTTACTGTAAATATTTAAAAATCACGTTCTTTGTTTTATTTTAGTTACTAATAGTCACTCATCTGGTCTAATTATTCCTGGAAATTTAAGAGCAAAGGTGTGGAAATTCAGCAATATATCCTTACTTTCAGAAATGTTTCTGCTAGTTTTGCCAGAAAATTCTATCTAAGTTCAAAGCTGGCTTTGCCAATTCCTAATTCTATATATTTTCTATTACATTGTGTTGCTATTCATCATCCTGACAAGGTCTGTAGAAAAGGGTATTATTGCTACTTTACATCTTAAAATGTACTTTTTTGCCAAATAATAAACAAAAATGGTCAGGTATGTATTTTGAGTAGAGCAAAAAATAATTAAGTTCATTCATTATTTTAGATTATTTTATTTTATTTTTTAAATTTAAACTTTATTGTTCAGATTATTACAATTGTTTCACTTTTTTCCCCCATAGCTCCCTCTACCAGGTTCCCACCCCACCCTCTGCCTTTACCCTCACCCACTCATCCATAGGTATATGATTTTTGTCCAGTCTTTTCCTGCATCCCCCACACCCATTTCTACCCAAGAATTGTCAGTCCACTTTCTTTCTATGACTCTGATTCTATTATATTCAGCAGTTTATTCTGTTCATCAGATTTTTTTTATTCACTTGATTTTTAGGTTTACTTGTTGAGAAATATGTATTTGTTGTTCACAATTTTTATCTTTATCTTTTTCTTCTTCTTCCTCTTCTTAAAGAGTACCTTTCAGCATTTCATATAATACTGGTTTGGTGGTGATGAACTCCTTTAGCTTTTTCTTATCTGTGAAGCTCTTTATCTGCCCGTCAGTTCTGAATTGATAGCTTTACTGGGTAGAGTAATCTTGATTGTAGGTTCTTGCTATTCATCACTTTGAATATTTCTTGCCACTCCCATCTGGCCTGCATAGTTTCTGTTGAGAAATAAACTGTCATATGGATACTCCCTTGTTTTTCTCTTGCTGCTTTTAATATTCTCTCTTTGTCTTTTGCTCTTGGTATTTTAATTATGATGTGTCCTGGTGTGATCCTCTTTGGGTTCCTTTTGTTTGGGGTTCTCTGCGCTTTCTGGAAGTGTAGGTCTATTTCTTTCATGAGGTGGGGGAAGTTTTCTGTTATTATTTCTTCAAGTAGGTTTTCAGTATCTTGCTCTCTCTCTCTTCTTCTGGCACCCCCATAAATCTGATATTGGTACACTTAAAGCTGTCCCAGAGGCTCCTTACACTATCTTCATATTGTTGGATTATTTTTTCTTGAGTGGTTTTTGCTTCTTTGTATTTCAAATCTTTGACTTGATTTTTGCATTACTCTAGTCTCTGTTATATCTTTGTATAATATATATATTTTTTATTTCAGTCAGTATATGTTTAATTTCTAGTTGGTCCTTTTTCATATCTTCGAAAGTCTCGCTAAATTTATTGGTCTTTTCTAAGAAATTCTTTAAAAACCTCATAAGCATGGTTTCGAACTCTATATCCAGTCATTTGCTTTCCTCCAGTTCTTTCATTTGTGACCTGTTTCTTTCTCTCCACATTTTGGCTGCTTTCATTAGTTGATAGAGTGGCTTTGTGTGCGAGGTATTCTATAGGGCCCTTTGGCTCAGCCTTCCCAGTTACCTGAGGTGGACACTCTTGTTGCACTCATTTGTGGGCTGTATGCACAGTCTTGTTGTAGTTAAGCCTTGATTGTTGTTGTTACCACTGGGAGTAATTGACCTCCAGGCCAATTGGCTGTGGGGATCAGCTGTGTCTACGCTGGGAGAACTTCTGTGTTGGAGACACCCTTATGAGACAAGACTTGCAAAAGCCTCTTTGTTCAGCTTGGATGGGGTGGAGTTTCAAGGTGGAGCAGACAGCATTGGTTTCCCATTAGCCCTGCCCTCATAAGTCCCTGTATCTCAGTGTCCCATGGTAATTGCTGCAAGCACCTCTGAGAGAAAGCCTCCCTCAAGTTTTGCCCGCTGCTAGACAATCCAGTTATTCCTCAGATGAGTCAGGGTCCTCAGTGTCTCACCAGAAACTGGAGTTCAGTACAATGGGGAGCTTTTGTCTCCCTCCCACTTGAGAAAGCCAGCCACACACTCAGTTGCCAGTCCTCTCTGCACAGGTGCATCTCAATACCTCTACCTCCTGCAGCTCCTCTGAGTTGCAGTGTATTTTTCTCTCTTCTTCTAGTTGTAGATTTTCCACTTAGCCAGAACTTCCAGTGGTTCTAAATGATGTCCATTTTGTCTTTTAATAGTAGTTTTGAAATTGTTGTGTGAGGCAGCAGTTTAGGTGTTTACCTATGCTGCCATCTTGGTTTCTCTGCTACTTTAGATTATTTTAAATGAAAGGTCATATCTGGTTCCAGTGAAGGAATCTCAGTGTAAAGGAGAATAAAATCTGTGCATATCTTTGATCACTTCCTTTAGAATCTAAATAGATTTAGATTCTATTTAGATCCTAAATAAATTTTAGGATCTAAATAGAATCTGCTTTGCTAAAGGAAGGCTTTTCTTGGTCTATATTTTGGATTACTTTGTATCCTTTAATCCTAACACAGCTGTCTTCTCTTTTTTTCTTCTTATTCCTGTTCTCTGGTACATAATATATGGTTAGGTTGTTTCTGCAAAACAACTGTAATTAATGTTTCACCACATCTAAATGATATTTCCTATTTATGTATGTATGTATGTATGTATGTATGTATGTATGTTAGTAATCTATTTGTTGGAGGAAAAAGACCACTTCAATCAGCTAGCAAAGTGGAGTTTGTTATAAGAATACAAGAAGAATACACAGGAATTTTCAGATGGTAAGTTCAGTGAAATGGGACTCACTGGAAATAGAATTCAGGCAGATGGATGTTTCCTCTAGGCAAGTGGTCAGCAAACTGTGGCTCGCTAGTTACATGCGGCTCTTTGGCTCCTTGCATGTGGCTCTTCCACACAATACCATGGTCTAGGCGAGTCTATTTTGAAGAAGTGGCATTAGAAGAAATTTAAGTTTAAAAAATTTGGCTCTCAAAAGAAATTTCAATCGTTGTACTGTTGATATTTGGCTCTGTTGACTAATGAGTTTGCCAACCACTGTTCTAGGCCTCCAAATCTCTCTTTAATGAATGGCTTCCTTTCTGTGCCTTTAAGAGACAGCATAAACTTTGAGGCTTTTAGATGAAATCACATAAAAACACTTTTTACTGTAAAAAAAATTGTGTTGGCAATACCATAAAGTTCAACCAAATATAATGCCTAAAATTAAAATCCCTGCTTATGTGATTAATAGAAACAAACTAATTTGGTTGTTTTGTGGATTATATCAACCAATATATTTAAGTTGAACAGTTTCTGAAAACATTTAGACACTATACAATGTTAGCATTTATTATAACTTTTACTATATTTTCCTTTTGTGTTCATGGTTCAGCTCGCACATGAATTTTGACTGGTCAAGACTGATTCCATTTTATGGTATATTTTTCTCCTATCTATACTACCACTGGACTCCCTAATACATCCATTGTCTTCACTTTCTTCTCACTTTTTCATTTTTAACTTTATGTAGGTTTCTTGAAAGCCTATGGATTTGCTGATCTTAGGTCATTGACCACCACTTGTACCATACACCAGTAAGGGTTGAGGTGAAATAAAAGAGATAATAAAAGAGTCATACAGTACAAAGAATGACTATGTGGGTGGGCAGTTTCTCTATATTTTGAAGAAATATATTTCAAAAACAATCAAATAAACTATCAAAAATAAATAAAGCATAACAGAAACAATGGAGGACTACAAAAAATTATAAGACATCTCTAACATAAAACCCCCCAAAATGTTATAATTAACCTTTGTATATCCAGTAAAAATATACTCTAAAAGTAAAGGCAAAGCCACAATATTTACAGATAATTGGAAGATAAATTTTTTTGAGAAAATTTGTATTCCGGACATGAATTAATAAAAAAATTTTGGAGAGGATTAAAAATGCCGACAGAGTAAGTGGATGCTGCACAGACATGCTCCCAGGAACAAACTGAAAGTACAACTGAAATACAGAAAAACTTCCTGAATAATCAATGGAAAACTCACAGGAGAGAACCCTGACACCCGAGGACCGAAAATGGAGACTGCATAGAGACTGATTTTCTTGAAATATTAATGTTTATTGCATGTAATATTATCATATTTAAAATCTTTTTTTAAAAATAAAAATTAAAAAAGGACAGTGTTTGACACCAAAAATAAAAATGTTCTTCACTAGATGGTTTTGCTCCTAGATGAAATAATACCAAAAATGCATAAGTCTTTCTGAAAACAAAGGAGGGAACTTTCATTTACACATTTTATTAGGCTTCTATAACCCTAATATCAAAACTCTGATATAAAAACCTGATGACAAAATATTTAAAAATACAGATATAGAGGGGAAAACATCCTCAACAAAATGTAGTTAATTAATTTCAACATATAGAAGAATACTATATCATGTTCAAGAGGAATCCATGGTTAATTAATAACTAGAAAGCCTTCAATGCAAAGCTTCACAGAACAAGAGGGAAAAAATTTGGGCATTTCAATGGAAGGAGAAAAATCAATGTTCAGTTTCAATTTATGATATACATTTCTGGAAAATAGGAATTGAAGGGAATTTCCTCAACTTGATAAAAGACATATGTAAAAATCACATTTGTTAAGTGGTAAGAGATAAACCTCTTTCCCCAAATATCAGGAAAAACACAAAAATAGTTTTTCATCACTTATATTCAGTATTGTTGGGGTTTCTAGTAATAAACCATAAACAAAGATGAGAAAAAGAAAGGGATTGCATAAAAATTAAAAATGTTATTATTTATAGGTGACATGATTATATATGTAAAAAAATCCTAAGGAATCTATAAAACATTCTAAAACTAATAAATGAAATTAGCAAGATCTTGGTATTTTATATCCTAGCAAATAAAAATGAATAATTTCTTTATCAAAATATAAATAATAAAATTAACAGAACTATATTCATAATGCCAAAATATTTGCCTTTTCTGTATTAACCATAATAAAGTTAGACATAAATCAGGCAAAATTAAAAAAACACCCAAACAAAAAATAAACAAAGGGTATGAACATACATTTAAACAGAAAAAATGTAAATTATAAAATGTATGAAAATATCTTTAACCTCTGCAGTAATCAAAATGATTGCAATTTAAACCATAGCGAAATACTGATTTTCAACTCTCAGAAATCAACACTGAACATGTATCTTTTAATTCTATATTTAAATAATGTTTTATGTTACATATTATTAAAGATAAAAAATTATTGGCACCTAAGACCATTTTTCATGGAAAATAATTTAAATGTTCCCCTGATCTCTTTTATTTGAACTATTAATTGCTAAATCACATGGTATTGTTTTACTCTGGTGCTAATTTAATTAAAATGAGTAATAGTGTTCATTGTTTAACTTTACTACATACCATATACATATATATTATTTTCCCTATAGATATTTTGAGAAATAAGTTATTTGGAGCACAAATTAAAATTGAGCCATCAAGGCACAATTGTGGCTGTGCGGAAAATCATAGTAATGAAAACTGTCTGGCAGGAGACTTCTGTGGTTGGTGCTGCTCTTTTTTATAAGCAACAAATCAAGCCAAATGGAAGGCTGAGAGACAAAATAAAAATAGTGCCTTTCAGAAAGCAGCTGCAGTTGTCAAGAATTATGTTCGGTTTCTTTCCCTGTGATCTTTTATATAATTCTCAAAATATCTGTGAATTACAGAGATTAATATCCTATTTTAAAAATAATGGAATTGAACATTGGAGAAGAAAAATGACTTACTCAAGGTTGTTTAGTGACCCAGGGGCATAGTATCAAATCAATTCAGGTCTTACTCTCCTGGTAAGAAGTAAGTAATTCTATATCTCCAAAGATATATTTAGCAAGAGCTAAATACAAAAATAAAATCACTGGAAATTGTAGCGTTTTATAAAATAGACAGCTATATCATACATGATATACGGATGTATAGATGTCAGACTTCCCATGCCTTAACAGCTGGTGGGAATGGATGATGTTCAAGAACCAACCATTGAACTTTACTTGGAATCTCAATATTTATTAAATCTTCTGTGAAAAAATTCCTTTCCTACCAATTTCTTTTTGTTGAAGTTTTGGTGTAAGGGCCTGAAAATTGAGGTTCACTGGGATTCTCTCAACCTGATAGAGGACTAGAATTACCAGAATAGCAAATGTAAACAGAGTTCAATTTCCCATGATGCTTTTTAGCTGCCTTGTTAAGTAAGCTGATTAAATACAAATTCTGGAAGGGCATGGATCTTTTTCTTTTGCCTCCTGCTAGCTGATTTATATTGCACAAGCATAATGAAAAGTTATGACATATTGTTACAAATGTAATGATCTTGTGTTCTTGGTTACTAACATCAAAATGGACAAATTTTTATTTTATTTCAGATGTTATATTTGTGAATTGAAGAACACTGATATTAAGGAAATTAAATGGCTCTAACATTATTAGTGCATTTAAATTATTGAAAGAACAAAGATGCCAATTAGAAAACACTGATCATTATATAATCACAATTTAATTAGATGTTGACTTTTGTGTGGAATACTTGATTATCAGCATAACCAAGCAAAAGTCAGTCCTTGAATAGTTTCTGCTCTTTCTAAATATATTTTCGGGTTTCACAGCCTATATCTAGGACCTATGAAATATCCTCATATATAAAAAGATGTCATGATCTGAACTACTAGATGAATGACAAAGAGCAGACTAGGGAGCTGGGGGAGGGAGCTGTGGACCCTCACTGGCCTGGGCACGATGGCACTCTGTGTCTTGTATGATCGGGGCATGGCCAGCCTTCAAACGGAGCCTGAGAGGAGGGAGGAGGGAGTCCCATTCATTGAGGAGTTGCCCCGTTAGTCAGCTTGCTGTCAAGCGGCATGCCAGCCAGGAATCCCATTCACCTGCACCCCAGACACTCCCTTGGGAGGGCAGTTAAGGCAACCAGGCCGGCAGGGGAGCAGTTAGGTGTTAATCCCAGCTAGCAGGGGAGTAGCTAGGGGACAATCAGGCTGTCAGGCACAGTGGTTCGGGGCAATCAGGCAGGCAGGCAGGCAGGTGAGTGATTAGGAGCCAGTAGTCACTGATTGTGAGAGGGATGTCTCAGATCAGAGAGGCTGCAGGCTGGGCTGAAGGACAACCTTGCAGTGCATGAATTTTGTGCACCAGGCCTCTAGTAGGAAATAAAAGCTCTGAATGACAAATTTGGAGACCTGTATTATAATTTTTAAAAAATAGATTTTATTGATTTTTTTACAGAGAGGAAGGAAGAGGGATAGAGAGCCAGAAACATCGATGAGAGAGACATCGATCAGCTGCCTCCTGCACAACCCCTACTGGGGATATGCCTGCAACCAAGATACATGCCCTTGACTGGAATCAAACCCTGGGACCTTTCAGTCCACAAGCCAACGCTCTATCCACTGAGCCAAACCAGTTTCAGCAGAATTTATTTTGTATCCAGCTAGTTTGAATTAGGCAGTTCACTTGAACATTGGCCTTCTGTTTTCTCAATTACAAAGGCGTGTATAATCTTGACACCTTTCATCAAGTCTCTCTCACCTTTAGTCACAAAGAAATATTTTCAGCTTCAAGAAAATCTCAATCTTTTCTTGCCTAAAGCTGTTTCACACCTTTGTTTATGTGTTTGTTCTAATGTTTTGCCCTGAGTTCTTTACATGACCAGGCCCTCCTTCCATGATTTCTGATTGTGTGATCTCAGATAGGTCTTGTGATAAACTCATCTATGTAGGGCCCTTCCTAAATTAGAAAACACCTATGCAGACCCAGAGTGCCATCGTGCCCAGGCCGGCCAGGGTCCACAGCTCCCACCTTCTCTCTAGAATTCTCGATTGTAAGACTTTGCAAGACATTTCTCTATTTTTAATTACATATTTATTTGTTTGCTGATTTCCTTAGTCGCTTTCTCCTCCCACAAACTTAATTTCCACAAGGACAGGATCTAGGGTGTTATGTGTGTTGACTCATCTGCTCCCTCATCTAGAATTTCTTTTTATGGAGCAGTGGCTTCAGACAGAGCATTCTGCCAATGGGAATGCAGAACTCAAGTTCAAGCCTCTCAGGTCTCGTCTCTGCCTGCCATTTAACACTTGCTCCCAGAGTTTGCATCATTTGTACTAAAATTACATGATTGTATGACTCTGAATACTACCTTTTTTTACATGGTATGTTTTTACTATAATTTATTGTAATTATAGGAGGAAGCCTGGGGTCAGAGTAAACAAAGAAGGTATTTGGACATCTGAATTTTAGCTATATTATTTGCTTCATTTGTTTGAACTTCAGAAGTAGTATTTGTTTATTCCATAACTATGATTCTAAGAAGGTAAATGTGCTTTAGTTGCCTTGCAGTGTATTTTTTAATTAGTTTACTTGGTTATACATTCATTTGTTTTAGCTTTTCCCACAGTATTTTGCCAACTTACACAGTTTTCTCTGAACTCGTTGAATTTACTAGCTTTACTGCTACTAATAAGCCCTGGTTCTTTTTTCCCTTCAATACAATATTGTACCCTTGTAATCAATGGATCTAAACTACTCATCACTAGAAAGGATTTGTTGGATGAATATCTAAATGAAACAATATAAGATTCTTCCTGTCATCCAATTTCAACTTCTAATTTTATTTTATTTATTTATTTTTTATCAACCAATCAACAGTTATAAAACAAATGAGAATTTTTTTTGTGTGTGTGTGTGAGTGTTAGTCCTCACCTGAAGATGTTTTTACTATTGATTTTTAGAGAGAATGGAAGAAAAGGAGGGGAAAGGAGGAGAAAGGAGAGGGCGAGAGAGAAAGAGAAACATGGATGTGAGACAGACACATCATTGGTTGCTTTTTCCACCCTCCCCTACTAGGGCCAGGGATGGAACCTGCAACCCAGGTATGTGCCTTGACTGGAATTGAATCCAAGACTGTCGGGGCATGGGCCAATGCTCTAACCACTGAATGACACTGGCCAGAATGAGAAATATTTCCTAATAATGCATTTATTAGCACACACCAGGAATAATTATCTCCTTAATTGCCTCTTTTGCATAAATGAAACTGGAACATTTAACTTACTAGATTTATTACTAACATCTATTTTTAACTGTAGGATGTTTTTATTTTTCATCAATTTGGAATTATAATACCTGCTATGACCTGATATCCAGCAACTAAAACACCTTGGGTATGTTACTTTTCTCTCTTCAAAGTTTCATTTCTATTCTGTATTTGTAACATAGGATATCAAATTCTTCACACCATGGCTATTTTGAGAATTAAATAGAAAAGCACAGGTGAAGAAACCTGACACTGCTTAACATGTGTTGTCATATTCATTATTTTAATTTTGCATCACCTAAATTTCTTTTATTTCATAAGCAGTGCTTTTCTAGCAGTTTAGGCTTCTCCTATGGAGTTTATTTTGATTCCTATGTAAACCATCTATCTATATAATAGAGGAATATGCAAATTAGCCAGTACACCATAACATCACCACCAAACAGCAGGAATCTGAGACTGCATGGCACCTGGTGGAGGTGAGGGACCTTAGCCCACGCCACCTGCGAGGCAGGGCTTGACAGGGGACCTCAGGCTGCACTCCTCACCCCAGCACTGGGCTGGGAGACCTCAGGCCATGCCCCCAGCCCAGTGGGGCTTGATGGGGGTCCTCAGGTCACACCCCTTACCCTGGCGCCAGACTGAGAGTCTTCAGGCCATGCTCCCTTGCCCCAGCGTGGGGCTAGGGGACCTCAGCCTGTGCCCCCTGTCCAGCGGAGCTTGATGAAGAACCTTAGGCCATGCCCCGCCCCACCTCAGTGCCAGGCTGGGTGACAACAGGCTGTGCCCCCTGTCCAAGGGGACTTAATGGGAGACCCGAGACTATACCCCCCACCCAGAGACAGGCTGGGAGACCTGAAATTGCACCCTTTGCCCGGTGCTGGGCAGGGAGACCTAAGCCTGATCCCCCACCTGGAGGGGCTTGATGGGGGTGGGGCTGGCTGGGTCTGGGTCTCCTGCATTTTTGAAGTGCATGTGGGTAGTGGATAGGGACTTGTCTGTAGGTTCTACGGCATGCTCCAGACTCTGACAAGAGGAAGGTTTTCATATACATTTTACTAATTTTATTTTATTTCTGACACTTCTATTATAGAGAAAGGGCAAATAGCAATATTAAAATATTTCCTCTAATTTCCTTTTAATGTGTATGAATTTCATGCACTGGTCATTAGTCTTTAAATATTACTTTTTAAAATTTTCTCTTCATCTCTTGTATATTTTACTTTATGATGCTGTCCTAGTAGACACGAGATCATGTAATGTCACATAAAATAGAGCTTTAATATTATTTGCATGTTGTTTTGTTGTTTTCTGGATAACTTCATCATCCTGATGATACTAAAATGGAAGACATTTTTCCCACTCTGTTTGGTGTGTGTTATTTTTGTTCATACATTTGGTGGGGGGCAGTAGGGGAGCAAGAAGAATGGAAATAAGTAAACAACAGGACAAGTGCTGGTCA
Organism: Lasiurus cinereus; assembly: GCA_011751065.1. Taxonomy (NCBI): domain Eukaryota; kingdom Metazoa; phylum Chordata; class Mammalia; order Chiroptera; family Vespertilionidae; genus Lasiurus; species Lasiurus cinereus. The sequence goes on from JAAGEH010000426.1 coordinate 15,696,525, forward strand.
CAGAACTATTTTGAGAGTGCGAATGAATCAGGAAGAATTGTGTACTTTAAAAAACAATCTCCTGTGCCCCATTCCTTATTGAACAATTTCTTGCTAAGCTAACCCATCCAGTGACAATCTTCATATTAATCAAATTTACTACATTGCACCTGCTAATAGTAATGAATCATAAATAAGGCTTATTCTGGATCAGATTTTCTTTCTAATTCTAAACTAGTTGGTTATATGATTAATTCTACTACCTATCACAATACTATTAGGTATATTCTAATGTGTGAAAAAACAATTTTATATGTTATACATATATGGTTTTCTAACAACCTGCTGCATTTCTTCATGTTTATGTAGGTAGTTATTTTTAGGATTCAGAAAAAAGGTATAAGCTACTTAAGAAATAATACCTTCTCTTGTGTGCAAAGTAAGACCAAATGAGAACTGGAAATGAAAAAATTTTAACATTTATCTGAAATATTCCAGTTTTTAAAATAAATGTACTATCAGTGGTAGATTCTATTGCAAATCTGTTTTAAAATAGTTTGGAAAACAGAAGCTAATTTTCACAATTACAGCGATGCTATTTTTTTTTAAGCAAAGTCATGCCATTCCTGCTACTAAAAAAACATAGTACTTTATATTTACATATGCTGAGAGTTAAAAATGAATTTTTAAACTAATTTTTGGGAAAACAGATGAAATTCATTTGTGATCCACAGTGTAATAATCTTTATATGAAACTAGAGGCCTGGTACACAAAATTGATGCATGGCCGGAGGGTCCCTCAGCCTGGTCCGCACCCTCTCCAATCTGGGATCCTGTGGGGGATGTCCGACTGTCTAAACTGGCAGTCAGACATCCCTTTTGCAATCCAATACCACTGGCCCTTAACCACTCACCTGCATGCCTGTCTAATGCCCCTAACTGCTCCCCTCTCTGTCTGATCACCCTTAACCACCTATGCCTGCCTGCCTAGTTGCCCCTAACTGCCTCTACCTGCCAGCCTGGTCACCCCTAATGGCCCTCCACTGCCAGCCTGATTACCCCTAAACCCCTTCCAGCCTGATCTTACCCCTAACTGCTCTCTCCTGCCGACCTGATCACCCCTAACTGCCTCTGCCTCAGCCTCCACCACCATGGCTTTGTCCAGAAGGATGTCACCATCTGGAAGATGGCTGGTTGACCCAGTCTAATTAGCATATTACTCTTTTATTAATATAGATGATGTATCTACTTAGATTCTATCTAATATTCAGATTCTGCAATATTTGATTTACAAATTAAAACTCTTTTTAAAAAATGATTCTGCAGCTACCTCCAAGAAGCAGTAATCACATTATTCCCTACTGGGCTGATTATTTAAATGTCTTCTTTAAAAAACTGTTGGCATTTTCATCATACACACTTGCATAACGTAACTTATTTTCATTTTTCTTTTCAACACTTGTGCCTGTCTAAGAAATGGGGAATTTGTAAAGCTGGCTCAAAGAAAAATAGTATGTACTTATTATAAGTAATGAGGAATTTTTTAGATATAAAGGGGAGTTATGTTGTATTTACTTTTTAAGCTAATATTTTAAATTTGTTCAAGTTAACCATCTTCAGTCAGCATAAATGATGTTATTTGGTTTCAAATTAATTTACACAGATGTACTTCAGGGTAAGGCCAAGTTCCACTAGTATATGATTTTAAAAACATATTGAGGAAATAATTCCATTAAAACATTTGCAATTATTAAAATAAACTTTTATTATGAATTGTATATGATATAGGAAATGCTCCTAAGATATTTGCAAAGGGGTGAAGGGTTACAATTTTAATAAAAGAGTAATCTTTAGTATTGTAGGCAAAACAATTTTTAGAATAGTGTTGAGGTTGGAAATAAATCAAGGTGCAGAATGGGAATCAGTGATTGGGTTGTCAAAGTAACTCTCCAAATTGAAAAAAAAATCGAGTGATATGACATATAGAAGCATAGTGATGCCCTAACCAGTTTGGCTCAGTAGATGATAAAGCATAGACTTGTGGACTGAAAAGTCCTGGATTTGATTCTGGTCAAGGATACATGCCAATGTCTCAGGCTCCATCCCCAGTAGGTGGCATGCAAGAGACAGCCAATCAATGATTCTCTCTCATCATTGATGTTTCTGTCTCTCACTCTCCCTCTCCTTTCCTCTCTGAAATCAATAAAAAGATATACATACATAATTAACACAGTAATTACTCTCTACATTCTAGAAATAACATTTAGGGATGAGAAGTTGAGTTTCAGGTGATCAGGCTCTTCTCATAATTAGGATTTATGATTTAGAATGAAAGGCAAATTTTTTAATTTAAGGCATATCTTTAATTTTTTATCCTAAAGTATTAGCTTTTACTATTTAAATGAAGGGCAAAAGAATTAATTTATGTGCACAAAGGTTTTTTGTTCATTTGTTTTTGATATCCAAGCATAAATGAAAAAATAATTTTTCTTAGGACAATAATTCCTACAATCTGAAAATTACTTTTTTGCTTAATATTATATTGCTGAAATACATCCAAGTTGATTTTGTAACTGTAAATTCAATTAATTTATTTCTGAATTTTAGAAGAATCTTTTACATTTTTTATTTTGAAAAATTGGTGGGTATAAAATAATACAATTTGGTTTTATTGCCTTGTTTTCTAAATTCTGTGACTTAAATCTGTTCTTGATGATTGGTTATTCCTCTTTTTTCTTTGAAAAGCATGTTTTTATCTTTAACCCATTGCTTTTTAAAAATTTTGATTTCAATAGTTTTTACATATTCTAAATCTGAATCACAATTTGCTTGTTTATTACTTTTTGAAGATGTCATGTTTTTGGCCTGACTTTAAGCATTAACAAGTAATTGCTAAGAAGAGACACCTCAGTTATTATGGAAAGGGAACTCAGTTTGCTATTTGGAAACCCAGTTCTACTTTTATCTCTAAGAGTCCCTGATCTCTGGCCATCTTTTTATTTGTTAGTTTTACCTCAGCATTAAGAAGTTATTGTAGAAATCTCTTAGTTACATAGCATAAAGAATATTTGAGAAAAGGAAGAAGTATTTCAAAAGTTCTGTTGTGAAGTAAAACTTTTTGGTACATAGTAACTTTGTAAAACATGAACAATATATACATCTTATAGAAGACTTTCTAAAGATCACAGGCACACTTGTATTTAAGGGGCCATGTCATGGGTAGATGAAATAGTATGTCTCTTCACTTATCAAGGATTCTGTCCTTTTCTAAACTATTAGATTTTATTTTCACCTGCTGTCCATTTTCCCCAAATTTCCCTTTATCACAGAAACAGTCAGCAATCATTTGTTGTGCTATTAGCCATGGAAGTAGGTAGAGGTTCCATGAAACTATGAATCACTGAATTGATTCTTTTAGGTCTTGTAGCTTCCCTAGAGCAGTGCCGAAGACAGAACCTTCAAAGTTGATCCAACAAAACAACTGACAAGCAAGCATGCTTTCTAGTATGTTTTTTGAGTAGATTCGTTAGCAGCCTTGAGGAAAAACCGTAATAACTTTTATCATCAAAAGATTCTGTTAGTTACTATAGCTTCCACATACCTCAGTCAGTGTGTAAAAGAGTATTCCTTATTGAAACATGACAATTAATATGTTACTATTTTGGGATAGCATTCCTTCATTTTCTAAGGGGGTTGGTTATGTCATTTATATGACCTTGTTTATCTTCAATATAAAAATTATCTTGGTTAGTTACTTTTCTCATTTTATTCTATTATTTGTAACATATCTCTAATTTCACAGAAATCTTTTAATGATACAGTATTTTTGGTTAGCTATACTGATAAGCAAGGTTTATAATATTTGATTTTAAGAGATTCAGAATACAGCAAACACAAGATCAAGAGATTACTCAATTTGAAGCAGACATAACCCACTTCTTGATTCACTTTAAAGAAAAAGTTGTGAACTTGGGTCAGGTGGAACAAATGTATGTCTTATTTGGCATAGTGTTTACACATTTTGAGGTTTTGCATAAATTTCTATATTAAAAAAACACACAGGCAGTTCTGAGCTTGAGTTCTTATGTGGAAAAAGTCTCTGGAGTTAAGGAGCAACTGCTTTTTGATGGCTCTCTCATTAATTCCCCATGGTTTGCATTATTCTCTACTGAGGCTTACTCATAACCACTCTACCAGGCATCCTGTCCTCTAAAATTCTAGGCATGCAAACCTTGTTTTAAAGGCATGAGCTTGGCGAACTAGGTTGGCTCAGTGGTTGAGTGTCAATCTATGAATCACAATGTCATGGTTTGATTCCTGGGCATGCAGGAGGCAGATGATTCTTTTTCATCGTTGATGTTTCTATCTCTCTTCCTCCCCTTCCTCTGAAATCAATAAAATGTATATTTTTAAAAAGGGCATGGGCTTGATTGGAGAAATAAAAATGGAAAGCTGTATCTCATTTCATTCCCCTATGTGAGATAGAAAAGATTAAGATATTTCAGAACTAGCTTTTATATGTATACTAGAAGCCTGGTGCATGAAATTTGTGCACGGGTGTGTGTGTCCTTCAGCTCACCCTGCTCCCTCTCCAATCTGCAACCCTCTGAGGGCAGTTGGACATCCCTTTCACAATCTAGGACTGGTGGCTCCCAACTGCTCACCTGCCTACCTTCCTGATTGCCCCTAACCACTTCTGCCTGCCAGCCTGATCACCTCCTAACCATTCCCCTGCCAGCCTGATTGATGCCTTATTGCTCCCCTGCCAGCCTGTTTGCCTCTAACTGCCCTCCCCTGCAGGCCTGGTCACCCCTAACTTCTCTTTCTTATAGGCTTGGTCAGTCCTAACTGCCCCCTCTGCAGGCCTGGGTCCTCACCCCTCCCCCAATTGCCCTTCCCTGCAGGCTTGGTCACCCCCATTTTCCCTCCTATGCCAGCCTGGTCACCCCTAACTGCCCTTACCTGCAAGCTTGATCACCCCCAACTGCCCTCCCCTGCTGGCCATCTTGTTGTGGCCATCTTGTATCCACATGGGGCTGGGTCTTTTGATCACATGGAGGAGGTCATCTTGTGTGTTGGAGTGATGGTCAATCTGCATATTACTCTTTTATTAGATAGGATAGAGGCCTGGTGCATGGGCAGGGGCCAGCTGATTTTCCCTGAAGGGTGTCCTGGATCAGGGTGGGTGTTCTCTTGGGGCATGGGGCGGCCTGGGTGAGGGGCCTACAGTGGTTTTCAGGCTGGCCATGCACCCTGGCAACCCAAGCAGAGGCCCTGGTATCTGGGATTTATTTATCTTCTACAATTGAAACTTTGTAGCCTGGGGAGGAGCCAAGCCTATTGCTTGCTCCTTGGCAGCAGCCATTGAAACTTTGTTGCCTTAAGCAGAGGCCTGGATGGCCAGGATTTGCGGAAAGCTTGCTTTCCTCCATTGCCAGGGGCAATCCAAGCCTCCCTCCTGCTTCTCTGTGGCTGTAGCCATCTTGGTTGGTTTAATTTGCAAATGCACTCTGATTGGCTGGTGGGCGTGGCTGGTGGGCATGGCTTGTTGGTGTAGTGGAGGTATGGTCAATTTGCATATTACTCTTTTATTAGATAGGATATATTGCTGCTTAGAAAAATTATAGTCCTATGTGACAAGTATGAATGTTGAATGAATAAAGTACAGAGAGATTTTCAATTGACACTTGTGTGTATGTATGTAGGTGGTGCACAGTCCTGCTGAAGGGTCAAAAGATAGAATAAATAAAATCCTAGTATGATACTAAGATATCAGTCAAAATTTAATGATGAACTTGTCAAAGCAGGAATTCAGTATTTGCTCACAAATTCCTATCACTAACACAAAGTACCGAGAACTATATTGCAGAAGATATTACATTTGGAAAAGATGATGAGTCTTACTTTGTGGCTGAAATTAATAGAATTATTTTTTAGTTTTAAAATTGCTTACAGCAACCAAAGTCCTGGTGGTTTGTCAGCTTTCAACAGATAAGCTGTTTTTGAAATAGTATTTTCCAATAATGTTATTGAAGTTGAGCACATTTCATTTCTCCTACTCTCTTAACATTCCTTTAAAGATGTGTCTTTGCCTTTTAAAAATTCATGTTGAATAGGCTGTGAATATGGAATCTGAATCTTAATTCTTTGATTCTTTTGAAGTGTTCCCTTGAGGAATCAGAAATATTGTGTAAATTTTTTTGAAGGTCTCGTTTGGCCAGAATAATTTTAAATAGGTGCAAGTCATGTAATCAGATATTGCTTTTAATACATGCATGTTCATATTGATATTTCAGGGCAGCATTGATAGTAAATATAAAATTCACATATTAAATAATTTACTATATTCATATGTTTAAATACAGCCCAAATTTTAAAGCAACCCCCCAAAAAAATTAAAAGAAGAGAGAAAAAACAATTAAAAGCCCTAGCCAGCCTGGCTTGATTGGTTGGACCATGGTCCCATGCATCAAAAGGTTGTGGTTCAATTTTCAGTCAGGGCATATACACAGTTGGGCACGCAGTATATATGGGAAGCAACTGATCAGTGTTACTCTCTCACATCAACCTCTCTAACTCTCTCTCTACTTCTCTACCTCTCAACCTCTCTCTCTTTTGTCTGTCTCTCTTTCCTTTGCTCTCTCTAAAAATAATAATATTTGTATCTTACAGACATATAGGAGTATTCTCCCAAACTTAATTGCAGAGCACAAAATGTTTTCTAAGAAACATGTATTGAACCTCTAAATCTTTTCTCTTTTTTTAATGTAAGCACAAGAACTATATCCCTCTTTGTGATTTTTTTCCCCAGTGTCAAACACATAGTATTTATAAATGATTATTAAAATACATGCTTTTTCTCTTTATAAACGCCCTTTATTTTATAGCTGATTTTAAAGAACCAATTTAATATATTTCTATTTCAAATAGAAAACTGAGAAAATATAAGTAATTAATATATTAAGAAGTAAGTGTACCAAATATACTGAGAAAGCTCTTATCAATAAATTAAATTAAAAAACAAAACACCAGAAGTGAGTAATAGGCATGACAAGACAGACAAAGAAAAAAAAACAAAACATGCATAAATATGTCATGTCTCACTGGGTGACTTTCTACTTAGAAATGTGTAAAGCCCTTTAACACTTATAAGCCTTTATCAATCCTGCCATTGGGAACACAGTTTGCTAAAACATAAAGTTGGAACTGAAATGGCAAAATAAAATAACTGCTCTTCTGGAAATTCTCAGAGCTTCCATCTCCTTGCCAGTTAGTAAAGTCTAGTTTGAAAGAAATAATTTTTATGGGGAATTTTCTGAATGATAAACAGTCTTAACTATTAAATCTTCCTTTTTCTTTCATTAAATAATAAGCTCATACCATTCATTCAACAAGTATTTATTGATAAATATTTATTAAATATAAAATATCTATTATGTGGAATATATTAATCAATCTTAAATAGTTTGGAAGCAATAAGGCAAAGGTCATGTGTTTTTTTAAAATAAATCTTTATTCATATTATTACATTTACTCCTCTTTTGTTCTCCTCATAGCTCCACTCCACTGGCTCCCACCCCACCCTCTGCCCTTACCACCCCCCCAATTTTCCTCATCCATAGATTTACGATTTTTGTCCAATTTTTCCCTGCATATCCCCTTACCCTTTTCCCCCTGAGAATTGCCAGTCCACTCCCTTTCTATGCCCCTATTCTATCATATTCACCAGTTTATTCTGTTCATCAGATTTTTAATTCATTTGATTTTTAGATTCACTTGTTGATAGATATATATATTTGTTGTTCATAATTTTTATCTTTATCTTTTTCTTCTTCTTCCTCTTCTTAAAGAGTACCTTTCAGCATTTCATATACTAGTGGTTTGGTGTTGATGAACTCTTTAGTTTTTCTTATCTGTGAAGCTCATTATCTCCCCTTCAATTCTGAATGATTCTTTGCTGGGTAATCTTGGTTGTAGATTCTTGCTATTTGTCACTTTGAATATTTATTGCCACTCCCGTCTGGCCAGCATAGTTTCTGTTGAGAAATAGCTGACAATCATATGGATGCTCCCTTGTAGGTAATGAACTGTTTTTCTCTTGCTGCTTTTAATATTCTCTCTTTCTCTTTTGCTCTTGGTATTTTAATGATGATGTGTCTTGGTGTGGTCCTCTTTGGATTTTTTTTTGTTTGGGGTTCTGTGCACTTCCTGGACTTGTAAGTCTATTTCTTTTACCAGGTGGGGGAAGTTTTCAGTCATTATTTCTTCAAATAGGTTTTTAGTATCTTGCTCTCTATCTTCTTCTGGCATCCCCATAATTCTGATGTTAATATGCTTGAAATTGTCCCAGAGCCTCCTTACACCATCTTGACATTTTTGAATTCTTTTTTCTTTTCCAGTGGAGTGTTTTCTGCTTCTCTGTATTTCAAATCTTTGAATTGATTATTGCCTTCCTCTAGTCTGCTGTTAGGTCTTTGTATAAAATTTTATTTCAGTCAGTGTATATTTAATTTCTAGTTGGTCCTTTTTTCATCTCTAGTTGGTCCTTTGAAATCTTCTCTTGGGTCTTGCTAAATTTATCCATCTTTTCTAGGAAATTCTTGAAAAACCTTATTACTGTGGTTTTGAACTCTATATCTATTTGTTTGTTTTCCTCCATTTCTTTTGTTTGTGATCTATTCCTTTGTCTCCACATTTTCACTGCTTCTCTGAGTTGGTAGAGTAGCTTTGTGTGCTGTGCCTTCCCAGTTACCTGAGGTGGACTCTTTTGGTGCACCCCTTTGTGGACTCTGTGTACAGCCTTGTTGTAGTTAAGTCTTGATTGTTGGTACCACTGTGGGGAATTGACCTCCAAGCCAATTGGTTGTGAGGATCAACTGTGTCTACATTTAGAGAACTTCTATGCTGGACTCCGCCTTTAGACTTGCAAGATTGCTAAAGCCTCTGTGCTAGGCTTGGATGGGGCAGAATCTCAGTGCTGAGCAGACAGCCTTGGCTTCCTGTTGTCCCCTGGGTCTTAGAGTCTCTCAGTCATTGCTGCATCCCTTTCTGTGCGCAGGTGCGCTTGCCTCCAGATCCCTCCCTTTCCGGCACCCTGATTTTCCAGGCACTCGGGGACCCGTATTAGTGTAGGTTCCCAGGGTCTCACCCGAAACTGGGGTTCAGTGCAGTTTGACCTGGATTTCAGTGCAGTTGGGAGGTTTTGTCTTCCTCTCACTAGAGAAAGACAGTGGCACAATCAGCAGTCAGCTGTCTTTGTGCGCACTTTTGCGTGCACCTCCAGACCTCTGCCTTTTGTGGCTCCCCTAAGTTTCCCTGCATTCCTCGCATTTCACAACAGTCCAGTCTCCCCTGTATGAGTCCTGCCTGGAACTAAGGTTCAGTGCAGTCCGAGTTTCCATCTCCCTTTCATTAGAGGAAGCCAGCATGGCACTCTGCCCTGTCCTCTCCATGTGTGCCTCTCTGTACCTCAGCTTTTTGCAGCTCCTCTGAGTCTCCATGAGCCCTCTCCTTCTAGTTGTAGAATTTCCACTCAGCCAGCTTTCCTGTGGTTCTGGATAGTGTCCGTTCTGTATTTTAGCTGTAGTTTTGATATTGTTGTACGAGGCAGCAGTTTAGGTGTTCACCTATGCCGCCATCTTGGTTTCTCCAAAGGTCAGGTTTTTATTGAAAAATATATGCTCAATTAAACTAAACTAAAATATATACCCAACTAATATATACCAGGATTTCAGCTAAAGCATCTCTGGAAGTATGTCATCTGAAAGTAAATGACCAAGGAAGGGTAATAAAAGGGCCATGGGACCTGGCTGGCGAGGCTCAAAGGCTGAGTGCTAACCTAGAAACCAGGAGGTTACAGTTCGATTCCTGGTCGGGGCATATATATGCCCAGGTTGAGGGTTTAATCCCTTATGTGAGGTGTGATTCTCATGAGGGCCAATGATTCTCTTCATTGATATTTATATATCTCTTTCCCTTTTCCTTCCTTTCTGAAATCAATAATAAAAAAGGGCTCTAGGTTAGAAAACAATGAGAATAAATCAATAAATGCCTACAGTTGCATAAGTACATTGAAGGTTTGATAAACTGAAAATGTTTCAGTAAAGTTTCCTTTTTATATTTTCTGTAATTAGGATTCATTTAATATGTAAGCAATATATAGTCATTGTTCAAAAATTAGATTACACATACTCACAAAAATCAACTATACTATTAACTCAAGAACATGTTTTAAAGTTTTGGTTACTAAATTTGTAATAACAGCATCATGTATAGAGGCTGGGAAATATTTTCTACATCCATTTATTATTATCCTTTCATGTAAATTAATAATCATCTTCCCAAATAGTGAATGTTAAGTACATAAAGTTTCTCTTATTCCTATTTTGGCATACATTATTAGTTATCAATTCTGGCTATGATGGAATAGCTTATTTAAGACCAATAATTCATAACAACTTGGAAGGGGATATAAAATTAACATGTGTAAGAGAAAACACCATTGGTTTGATGGCATCAAAGAACTGCTGAGGCAGCTATATCTTAAGGACTCATTTTCTAGACAAAGGAATATACAAATTTAGCAAATAAAAATATTGGATGCCCCACTACATTTGAGTTTCAGATAAAGAGTGAACAATTCTTAAGGATAAGAATGTCGCAAATGTTGCAGGAATTCTGAGTTTTAGCTGGCAGTCCCAAACTAGGCATATCTAATGTTCTGGATGTAGTTTTTCTCTCAGAGCATTTGTCAATTCATGACAACACTCAGTAGACTGTGATCGTGGACAGAAAAGCTAAGGACCAGAAAACCCAGAAGAGCTTTAGATAATATCAAAGGTCCATAGAGTGAAATATTCATATTAGGAATTATTAGAGGATCCAAGATATAAGGGGCAAGGTTCTGGAAAAAAGACAGGTGCAGAGAGAACTCAGCATTTCCCTTCTACATATTCCCTGATTTAGGAAGGCCAAGGAGGAGAAGAACCTATGAAGTCAAATAGGATGAGAAGCAGAACATGGTTTTATGTACTCCTACATAGCTTAGAAGACAAATATTGAAGGACAGGCATATAAGGACTGTAGACTCTGTTGGGAAATTTGTAGAGTTACGTGAAGGTAACACTTAAACCTGGCTTCAAATCAGTTCAGTCCCTGGTAGGATTGGAAGGATCTGTCCCTCCTCTACTTCTCAGAAGGTAAGGTAAACTTTCTATGGTAAACATTGCTTTGCCGCAAATATTTACTTTTTTTTTTCAAGAAAAACATTTAAAATTTGGTAAACATTTACCAGACATACCAAAACAAAAAACAAACAAACAAACAAAAAAATGGCACCAAGAGAAAATAAAACAGAGAATAGAAATAAGTCTGCAAAAGAAGTAGATATTAGTTATTAGATACAAATTTTAAAGTAATTATGACTAATCTGTTCAAGAGAATAGATAACATGGATGATAATTTTATCAGAGAACTGAATTCACAAAAGGAACAAAATGAAAAATGCTGGGACAAAAAAATACAATAATTGAAATTAAATATTCAACAGGTGAATTTATTGAGCTGGAACATAGATCAGTTGAATTAATACTGAAGAGGGATAAAGGAGTTGTACTTAAATATTAGGAATAAAAGTAGTAAATATTATGAAAGCACTCTACAAAAATAAAAAATACCTTTGGCATAATTTAATGAGTCCAAATAAGTAGAGATTCAGACCATTCGGTTTTGAAACAGATGACTTGATAATGTACAGGTGGTTCTCCTCAAAGTGTACTATAAAATTAATATAATCCTACTTAAAATCTCAACAGTTACTGCTATGTTTGTATGGCTGATTCTAAAGTTTATATAGAAATGCTAAACTCCAAGAATAAGCAAAACAATCCTGAAGAAGTGGAACAAACCTAGACAATTTACATACCACATATCAAGAATTACAGTAAAGCTCCATGCTATCTAATAAAAGAGTAATATGCAAATTGACCATCACACCAAGACACAAGATAGCCGCCCCCATGTGGTCAAAGACAGCTGACCCCATGTGGACACAAGATGTTCGCCACAAGATAGCCTGCAGGGAAAGGCAGTTTCGGTAAGTTAGGGGTGACCAAGCAAACAAAAGAGAGCAGTTGGGGGTGACCAGGATGGCAGAGGAGGACAGTTGGGAGAGACCAGGCCAGCAGGGGAGGGCAGTTGGGGGGACCAGGCCTGGAGGGTAGGTTAGTTGGTGGGATTTAGGTCTGCAGTGGAGAAAAATTGGGGGTGGGGGGAAGGCCAGCAGTGGAGGGTAGTTGCGGGGGGTCAGGCCTGCAGAAGAGAGCAGTTAGGGGGGACCAGGCCTGCAGGGGAGGGTAGTTGTGAGCAATCAGGCCAGCAGGGAGGGCAGTGAGAGGTGACTGGGCCAGTAGGGGAGAGCAATTGGGGGAGATCCAGACCTGCAGGGGAGGGCAGTTGGGGGGGCAGGCTTGCAGGGGAGGGAAGTGGGGAGCCAGCAGTCCTGGATTGTGAGAGAGATGTCCCAGATTAGAAAGGGTGCAGGCTGGACTGAGAGATGCCTCTTCCCTCGATGTGCATGAATTTCGTGCACCAGGCCTTTAGTCCTATATAATAAAGAAGTAATATGCAAATTGACTGTCTCTCTAACACATAAGATGACCACCATAAGATGGCCAGCAGGTGAGGGCAGTTGGGAGGGACCAGCCCTACAAGGGAGGGCAGTGGGGGG
>JAAGEH010000426.1:15717966-15821224 GCA_011751065.1 Lasiurus cinereus
TCTCTCTCTCTCTCTCTCTCTCTCTCTCTCTCTCTCTCTCTCTCGTCTTTTGTCATGGACTTCAATTGCATTTGAGTTGCCAGGGTTTTCTTCTTTAACAAATATAACCAGAATACACATAAAGAAGGTTTTTAAGTACTGCCCAAAGTAGCTTTGTTATTTGCATGATAGTTATCTTAATCAGTTCAGGCTACTGTAACAAATTGGATGGGTAAATCAACAAATATTTATTTCTCATGGTTTTGGACACTGGGGAATCCAAGATCAAGGCCCCAACAGATTGGGTGTCTACTGAGAGCCTGCTTCCACTGTTCTCATGTGGCAGAATGAAGGCTAGAGAGCTCTCTGGAGTTTCTTTTTTTAAAAAGCACTAATCCCATTCATGAAGATGGAATGCTCATGAGTTAATTACCTCCCAAAGACTCTATCTCCTTTACCTTCACATTGTGAATTAGGAATTCAGTATATGAATCTAGAGGGTAGGGGAGGTCACAAACATGCAGTCCATAACCTTATTATAATATCTAGAAAACAATTCTTGGCCTCTTAATAAAAGTTAACTTCCCTGCCCTCTAGAGGCTTCCTGGGTCATGCTTTAAATCAGAAGGAAATGATAGCCTTCCTGTATTTAACATGGATCTCTGTTTTACTTGTCCACAGATTTACTTGGTGATAACAGATAGCACTTATAATTCAGAGTTCTAAGAGTATAGCCTGAAATGTTCTTGAACTACATTTCTGTAAGGGTGAAATGTGTTGGATAAAGACAAAAATAGGTCTTAGGCAACTTGGGCTAAAGGAGTGCTAGGATTTCAACTCCAATGCTCAAGTATGGTTCATCCAATCTAGATATCCAACGTAGAGAATTCTTTAGTTTGGTACTTACTGAGATCAGAAAATGATGGGTTGAGACTGCTTTGACCTACACTTTGGTAGGTTAATATTCCATTGAGGCTATTGTTACAAGTAACTGAAATCAATATAAGCTAAGCTTAAGAAACAATTAGTTGACACCATTACTTGCAGAAATATGTTATCCTGCAGAACCAACATTTGTGAAGAATGCAGCTGGGTCTCATCAGAGACAACTGGGAAACAGGCAGCTCTAAGGAATGTAAAGCATTCTCTCTCTCATACTCTGACCTTGTCTTCTTTCTGCCCATTTACAACTGCTTGACTTGTTTGCCCTAGCAGACTGGCTTTCTCTAGGCCTGAAGTACAGCAGTAGAGGGTAGATAGTTATTGATGGTCCGCAAGTTTACATGCTTTATTCTGGTGTAATGGTAATCCTGTCTCTTGCTCGAATTTGAAATTCTCAGAGGAGACACTCTAATTGGCTCAGCTTGGTCAGAAACCCAATCAGCTGAGTCAGGAGTCAGAGTCGCATTGTCAGAAAAGATGATTAAAAACTACCCTTACAAAATTTTGAGGGAAGGTAAAAGTAAGGCAGTTTTTTTTAAGCTTAGCAAATGATATGAAAGTGCTCTACTACATAAATGCAAGACAGTAAGAAAACATACCACCACGTTCTTACACCAGCATCTAGTAGATCTTCTCATGATGAAGTAGTTAAGAAAATGTCATATATTCTGAGACAGTTTGAATTTTCTTCTGATATTTCCCAGTTTTGCTTATCTTCTGTTTGCCTTAAGTTCTTATACTTTGCTATGTCATTTAGAAAACAATCAGGGCCCCCATGACACCATTTGCAGGAAATTCATATTCTGTGTGTGTGTGTGTGTGTGTGTGTGTGTGTGTGTGTGTGTGAGAGTTCTAAGAGTATAGCCTGAAATGTGTATACACACACACACACACACACACACACACACACACACACACACAATTTATGTTCCCGGGAATGATCATTTAACTTCTTGCAAAAGAAGAGACTGAACTTGTTACTGAATTCTGATTTGTGAACCTGACACTGTGAAAAGCCAAAACTCAAACTGTCAGAGTTTGGGGGTAAGGAAAGGTTTATTGGTCAGGAAGGGGCCAACCAAGAAGATGGGAGGCTTAGCAATGCCTCCAAACCATCTTGCTAGCTGGAGGAGGCTAAGCAGTTTTTAGCAGTTAAAGGGAACAGATTTGTAGAAGTGCTGCTGGTGGGGCAAGTTTTAATTGGGGGACCTTGAACTTGTCCATTTATGGTAAAGTGCATCAACATGGGGTCTTCCTGGACAACAGACCCTTGGTGTTCAAATTCCAGTTATGTTTTTGTCCTTTGATTCCATATGTATAGGTTGAGGGGTTGAGGAGGAGGAAGCAAGGAGCGCAACTTTGGTTCCAGTGTAGCTGGAGGCCAGAGCTCTCTCCTCTGGTCCTAGCCAGTTTGGCTCAGTGGATAAAGTGTCAGACTGTGGACCAAAGTGTTCCAGGTTCACTTCTGGTCAAGGGCACATACCTTGGTCGCAGGCTCCTCCCTGGCCCAGGCCCTGGTAAGGACATGTGCAGGAGGCAACCAAATGATGTGGGTTTTTTTTACATTGATGTTTCTCTCTGTCTTTCCCTCTCTCTTCCACCCTCTTTAAAAGACTCTGGGGGGCCGGGGGAAGTGAGGGCAAGTGCGGGAAGGAGGGGAGGGGAGTCAGGGGGGAGGTCAATGGGGGAAAATAAAAGAGACATATGTACTACTATTTATAATACTTTAAACAATAAAATAACATTTTTTGAAAAATCAATGGAAAAATATCTTCAGGTGAGGATTTTATTTTTTAAAAAAAGGTTATCTCCTTTGTGCCTGTCCTGGCTGCATGGCTTGCCATTTTGGTCTGTCATCTCTGAAAAGCAACTTGGAGTCTATTAAACAGAATAGGGTCATTTTGAACAGGTTCTGAGGTTACAAACCCACATTGTGTGCTCTTCCCTAGCCACACATGCTGTAAACTTTGTGTCTCTAACCTGAAGACTGACTGGGCACTCTGCTGATACACTAACTTGGCTCAAACACCACACTTTACTGAGGTAATAGAAGGGTTATTGAAAATGCTCTTGTTTCTCCTAGGTAGGAAGATTCAGTTTCTTTGTGGAGTTTAAGCTGAAAACATTTACATTATGCAGCATTGTGACACTTTCTGAGGGCAGGGACATTGCTATTTAATTAATTCAACCCCATAGTGTTTCTTTGTGACACTATTAAACACCCATTTCCTGCTCTTTCCACATTAGCTATTAAGCAGCTCAGGGAAGGCCTCTTTAATCCTTGTGATATGGAACAGTGGGGCAGCTATGCAAGTATTTTCAGGAGAGCTTTCTCCCTGCCACGTTCAGATGGACCAGGATACATTTCCAGAAATGGTCCTTGTGTTTATTGCTTTAGTTTTTCATTGGAATGTGCCTTTCAGTTATGGACATATGACCATTTTAAGAATCCTTTCAGGGGGTATCTGCTGAGGGTGGACGGCTGGGAATCTCCAAGAATTATTAATGGCATATTCTACTCTTTGGTGTTCTGTTCTTTTGGTAGTGATTGGTGGTTACTTTCCAATGTTAGTGTACTCAGAGAAAATGGGTTTCTTGGAAGGTCCTGAGAAAAGAATTTCGGGGACTCATGCATGGAAGGATTATCGGTATACTAGCAAGATTTAAGAGAAGGGCATGCAGGACATGGATGCCCCTTGGAGGCTGTTGCACTGTCCAAGGCCAAGTGACTCAGCTCTGTCTGGCTGCAGAAGTCAAGCCTCAGGGGCCACAGGCCAGCCCTTGAATCCACCACGGCCATAAAGAGGTCCAGGACCCAGAGCTGCTGTTCACTGTTCTGGCAGGTCATCTGAGCTTCGGTAATCCAGTTTAGTCTCTGTTCCCCTCCAGGCCACTTTCAGTTCTGTGCTTTAAGGCTGCCACACCCAGGCTCACAGGGCTGCTATGGAGAGAGAGAGAATAAGAATGTACTACCAAGCCAGGCCTTTGTTATGCTTTGACTGTATTTCATTGGGTTTGGGAGAGAGCAGGCTCTATTTCAAATTATACAATCTTCTTACTTCTTATTAAAACCAGATGATAGGCCCTCTTCCTGTTCAATCCCTTCCCTGGATCTTCTGAAATTCTGTGTCCTAATCCTATTGGATCCTTTTTCCAGGCGAGACTTCTCCCCTTTCTGATCACCCTTTTGGCTTCTACTAAGCCTGCCTCATAATTGTGCTTCTTTATTTGACTTCTACTGCACATGCCTCAGCAGAGGAATTTTCCCCTCACTGTTTCTCTCCCCTCAGCCCTGTTAATCTGGAGGAATGGGCCCTATTTGTTCCTGGGGAGACAAGAAAACGGGTTTTTCCTTCTGCTTTGGGATTAAGATCTGTGTCTTTAATGGCTGAAGTGCAGTACTCCTCTGGGATGAAGCTTCCTAGTTATAGCCTCCAGGTTAATTAGTCTTAATTTCTTATTCCATTTGCTCCCTTCTTTTACTAACTAACTAACTAACTAACTAACTAACTAACTAACATAACATAACATTAGGAGAAACTCATACTGAATGCTGGTCTTGTTTTCTTTAGAAGAAAATGAGCACACTCTTCATAAAACCACAGCTCAATTTTTTATGAGCTGCTGGCCATATAATTGTCTCAGGTTGTTTCCTGTGACAGCCACATTTAGCAAATTAATCAAGTGCCAAAGAAAGAAGTAACTTGCAATATTTTTTCAAGGCTATATGAGATAACACAGAGACAACGTGGCTGTTAAATATGAACTAAAATAGTAATATTAAAATCCTACACTGTTATACTGGTATTCTCAATAACATGAAATTCCATTATTTTCAAATATAGCACACAGGTTTTAAAATATTTAAGACTTAGTTATGTTTGTATCACAATATTTTTTTCTGTTGAAAAAATCCATTGTAATTATCTGTGACCTCAATTCCATTCTCTCCAATTACTCAGTGGTTATGAACTTACATGAATACATTTTCATGCATGGTATGTCTTATACTTTGACAATCTGGTGTATACTTTTACAATCATACACCATGCATTCTTTACATATTGTCTTCCTTCCTTCCTTCCTTCCTTCCTTCCTTCCTTCCTTCCTTCCTTCCTTCCTTCCTAATTCAACATTATGCTTTTGAAATAAATTCATGTTCGTACATATAGTTTTAGTGCAAGCATTTTGATTGTTATATAGTTTTCAGTGGTATATATCTCAATTTCTCTATTCTCTAAAGACATCTAGGTTGTTTTGGGTCATTTTAAATTTTCTTTTAAAAATTTGAGTGTAATTAACATAAAATAAGCTTGGACAGTTGTAGACACTTGTATAACAATCACTCAGATCAAGATACATACCATTTCTAATGTCCTATAACATCCCACATGTCTATTTTGGGTCAATACTCCCCCACTGTTTACACTCTACTCCCCCAGAGCAATCACTTTCTGATTTCAATCACTAAATGTTATTTTATTTTATTTCAGGTGTTTTGTATAAGTGAGTTATATACAGTGTATATACTCTAGTGTCATGCTTCTTTTGCTGTATTTTTTGAGATAATTCATCTGTATTAATCTACTGTTAAACAACAATCCTTCGTAGTGAAAGCTTTTTGAAAAAACAGATTTATTAAGCCTCATGTTAGCCAGAAAAAAAAGACTAGTTCCTGGGACATGCACTATGAACCATCAGCAACAGGCCTTGATGGAAAAGACCACATGCCCACTGTCCATGAGATGAAAGACTCTTTTATACATTAAATTTGGGGAAAGAAGATAAAAGTAGTTTTGAAGATGAGGTGACACATGTGAGTTGGCTATTTGCCTATTATCTCTAGATTATTGCTGAAATAGTCACCTGGAAGTTAATTAAAAGTTTCAACATACATTCATGTATCTAAGAAGTCTTTTGATGGTTTTTGGCCCACAGCTGTTAACTGATTAACCTCTCTTCTCTCTTCCATTCCCTCCCATCTTCTGGAATTTAATTTGGGGCATCTCAGATTTTTTTTCTTGTCACTACCACACTTTTTTATATCCATTAATCACAAAATCAATTTATTAAATATCTCAGATTTTGGATTTTTTGCAACATATTCAGGTAACTTTTGTGCTTACTAAAATTTGTTTTAGATTAAGAACCTCAACTATCAAGGTGAGAATTTAGGAAGGATTTTTGTTTGTTTATATTTTTCTGTTCATGATTTGTTTTCTTCTTTAAAAATAAAACACAGAGTTGATATGATCAAAGGGTATATAAAAGTTTGTTTTGAAGATATTATTGTAGACAGAAAAATAAGACAATAAGCAGGTGAAAATTATAGTCTTCTATCATATAAAGTGTAATTGATAATCTCAACATTGTAGTGGCAATAAGAATGGACAGAATAGGATGCTCTCAGCAAGGTTAAAATACACCATTAATAGGGCTTGGTGGATGATTTGTTTGCCTTTTGCTGAAAAGTGAAAGTAAGGGAGAGGAAGTAAAATTCTTCAAACTACCATTTTGTTGTGACCCAGTTTAGACTATACAGAATTGAGTGCATAAGGATTTAGGGTTTGGGAAATAAGAGTTGTGACAAGATTAAAATGCAAATCCATTTTTGTTGTAGAAACAGTAAGTGAACCTATTAAATTTTATTTTATTTTCCTTAGTACTTATTTACTTAGTGCTTAGTGAGGATTGATCTTTGAAATGCTAAATCTATATTTCCATTGTGTGTTGTGTATATGCACATTATGTTTTTTTAACCCCTGATTAGTATCCAAATTATTAGTCATTTAGTATTTTTTAACTTCAGTATTGAAATTCACACTATACATGTTGATTAACACTCAATAGGACTGAAATTATATATGGCATCAGTGATCATTTTAAACTGTTTAAATTATTTGAAAGAAACGTCTCTTAGCTTAAGGTCAATCATTAAGAATACATTCTTACATTGATAGAGTCCTAGTGGTAAAGTCTGTCTTTGCTTCCTTCACTTAGGTAACTGGGAAAATAAAAACTTGTGAGTAAAATTGAAGCTATTCATCTGACATAATAAAGGGTTATGTGTTATTTATGGATAACTAAATTTCAATATGTATGGCTTATTTCTGCTTTTTTATGTAAATTTATAAATAATAATCTCCTACAACTTTAAGGAGAAACTTCATCCTTCACTCCACTCTCCTCTCCACTTCTCCCTCCCCCTTCCCCACCCTATCCCCCGATTAATATAGAAACCTATTTTGTAATATATTTTGTAATTCTAGGCCTGGCTGGTCAGCCACTACTGGGCTTTGATCTACATTCTTCACTCCAGGAAGCTGATCCAAACAGAGAGTTGCTCTTGTTTCCATATAAGATGTGTGTCCCAAATGTTTATCTCAGATTTATAGTCTCTATATAAGAAGAAGCCAAAAAGAAAAGAAATAAGAGAGAAGCTTTCAGATGGGCAAGCTACTAGAGAAAGTACTTCTGAATCACTATCCTGGTGCAGGAGATTCAGTCTATATGCT
Organism: Lasiurus cinereus; assembly: GCA_011751065.1. Classification (NCBI taxonomy): domain Eukaryota; kingdom Metazoa; phylum Chordata; class Mammalia; order Chiroptera; family Vespertilionidae; genus Lasiurus; species Lasiurus cinereus. The sequence continues at coordinate 15,725,403 of JAAGEH010000426.1, forward strand.
TATATGACTAATTAATGGTGTCAGTAGCTTAGGGAATGTGGGAAAGCTTGCTGTTCTAAAGTGCAGATGCAGGTTGTTTCAGAGTAAACATTTGCAGTGATATTAAATCAGTTCCCTAATTAAATTATTGCATCACTGATATGTATGTTTACGGTCTTTTAAAATCTGGTTTTAATAATAATGGCACATATAAAAATCTGTGTGGAGATAGAAATTGACAACAGAGTAAATGGATAAATATTTTTTAATCAATATTTATTTTTCAATTACAGTTGACATGCAATGTTGTATTAGTTTCAGGTATACACCCACGTGATTAGACAGTATAACTTACTAAGTGATTATTCTGGTAAACCTCGTACCCATATGACACCATATATAGTTATTAGAATATTATTGACTGTATTCTGTATGCTGTACTTTGCACCCCTATGACTATTCTGTTACAACCAATTTGTACTTTTAAGAGAATTAACATTCACACATACAAAATCAGGGCACATTGTATTAACAATGAGGATATTCTCTGACCATTATTTTATAAGTCTCTAAGATTACTTGTTTATTTTTTAATTTGCTTAATTTTTCAACATTGTGTCAACATTTATCCCCTTTAAAATTCTTTCCACAGCCCCTTATTAAAACGACCCTCATGTTTTGTAAGTTTTATATGTAAACTAGAGGCCCAGTGCACAAAATTCGTGTACAGTTGCATGGCCAACGATCAAAGTGCAAGCATCTGGCATGGAATGGCAGATGCCCAGGCAGCCCCCAATGCCTGAGTCACGGTGCTCGAGTCCCCCTACAGAGATGCAGTAAGCGCAGCCAGTGCCGCATGGAAGCCGGGAGGGCAGTGAGCTCTCTCTCAGCCGGCCCTGGCAGAGCAGCTCCTATGCGAACCCATGGTCAGACTGACTGGCTCCTGTGGTCCCGGCAGCTCTGTCTTTGCTCACCCAGAAGCCCATTGGGGCTGGCAGTGCCTCCACTGCCACCCGCTGCCAGTGCCTTATCGCTGACACCCACCATGTTCCACATCACCCCTGGGTGGTCAGCACACTTCAAAGCAAGTGGTTGAACTCCTGGGTGAACTCCTAGCCATGAGGACAATTTGCATATTAGGCTTTTATTATATAGGATATCTTCCATTGATTTCAGAGAAGAAGGGAGAAGGAAAGAGAGAAACATTATGGATTGGCTGCCTTCTGCAAGCCCCACACTAGGGATCGAGAGCACAACCCTGGTATTTGCCCTGGCAGGGAGTCACACCTTGACCTCCTGAGTCATAGGTCCAGGTTCAACCACTGAGCCATGTCTGTTCGGTTCTTGTTCTCATTTTAAAGGAGAGAGAATTAACACTCCTGAAGTCGATTTGCCCAAAATAGTTAAGTTATACAGAGTCAAGGGAGAGAAGGGGACTGGTTCTAAACATGCACTCATGAGGCCTCCCTGTTAATTGGTTCAGCCAGGGGGACAGGTGGACAAACACTGTCTCTGGTTCTTTACACTGCACTTCCTTGAGGCCCTCAGATTCCCCGAATAACACCCCACCCTCCCTACCTGCCATCTGAGCTGAGGAGGGCCATCTGTGGTTCACCTGAGAGGGGACTTGGGATAGGGAAGAAGGGGCAAAGCTGGGAGCATCACAGATCTCTGGTGGGAGTTAGAGGGCAGTGATCTGGATGCTGATTGCCCTGTCCCTGTGTCTCAGGAGTGTCTCTTTCTCTGGAAGCACCACAAGCATTGCCTGAGGCTGGTCTCAGGAATTCTGTTCTGTGCTGCAGGATCCTCTCTGTCCTGGGAACTGGAGTTGGGGATTAGAATCAGACCCCCTGGGCAAGCCCTTTGCATTGGACTCTGAGCCCTTTTGTCTCACATGTGACCCGGGTTCTGGGCACAGCTGATCCGTGTGTCCACAAGAGGGCTTCATTTTCCTAGTTTTCAACGTTTGCTTTCCATAATACTGTACATTTGGTTTTGTTTTATTTTGTACCAAAAATAAAACTATTTGCTTGCTTCCAGTAAGTACTTCTCATCACTGAAGAGAGCTTGGCGAGAAGAGGTAGAGTTGGGGGGGTGTTGGGGGTGGGAGCTGAGGGATTAGGGCAGTCAGATGGGAATGACCCACCTCCTGGATGTCAGGGTGGGAGGCTGGTTGTGAACATCCCTGTCTCTAGTGTGGAGCTCAAACTAAGATATGGGTTTTATAGGCAGAACTTAAAATGGTCAGGGTTTGACTTCAGGCTCCCTGCCGGCTGCTGCCAAAAACCCTGGCTTCCCAGGGACTGAGCAGAGCATGGGTCCTCCTTCTGCTTCCCCCCACATTGTTCCTCATACCCTGGCTTTCCTCCAGCACACCCAAAGCTGCAACAGTTTCCACTGTCTCCACATCGCCCTCAGGGAGGGTCCTGTCACATACTGCTGTCTCTCTGCTTTCTCTTTCCCCTTAGTCTGCTCCTGACCCAGAAACCAGTGGGTTCTTACCTATAGTCCTGGCACCTCCCCCTGCACTCAAGGGACACCAGGTTTCCTTGGGCCCTCAATCCCTGAAGGATGTGCCCCCCACCAGCCTTGACCTCCTTGTATACACGGCCTCTTGCTTATACTGCTGCCCCTCTGTGGGCTGTCCCCTCTCCCGATGCCCTTCTCCAGGCGTCCATCCACCTGGCTCTCCTCCATGCATCCACTTTCCCTCAGTGGCCTCCTTTTGTCCCTCCCCTCCCAGAGCCCCTATGTGGCCACATTTCCATGTTTTCATGGTGCCCATACCCTCTAATGGCTGTACCTCCCTGCACTGGTCCTCTCCTGGTGGAACACACACTCAGTAGGACAGGGTGGCTGGCTCCCTGATGCTCCGTGAGCACCCAGGCATGCCTAGGACATGGTGGTGTTCAGTCAGTGATATGGGTTGAGTAAGATGCTTAGGCAGCAGCGTTACGTGTAAAGGCTATTGGAAGGCAGACTCCCTTTGAGCCGAGAGCCTGATGAGCTCTCAGCACAGCACTCAGGGCAGGGCCGTGGGAGCCATTTGTTCCTTTTCTCACAAGAAGGCGGAAGAGAATGAAAAAGGAGCAGTGTGTGTTTTCCCTCAACTACTTAAAAGCTGATAATCTCACTTCATTCTGAAAGCTATGAATAGAAATTCTTAGATCCACCCTGTGAGGCAGGTCCTGGAATTATCTGAGATTTTGTGGAGAATATGGGCCTTTGCCTGCCACAAGGATGGTATTTAGTAACCACCAGCTTTTAGTGCTGTGATTTGTGCACTGGTGGGGAGTGGACTGTGGGCATCAGCCTGTTGTGGGAGCACCGCTAACCCCCATCAGCCACATGGCTGTAGACCCACCTTCTGAGTGGCTGCTCTTGCTATGGGAGCCCTGTAAACTGATCACCAAGGATCAGCTCCTGCATTGAGCTTCTGGTCAAATGGTCATCCTGGTCCTTTGCCATTCAGTCACTGGGCTTTTATTATATAGGATAGTTCTTCATCATCTTGGTTACCAATATTCTTTACCTAGACTTGTAACTTCCAACACACCCATTCTCTACTATCTTCTAGCCATTTTCCTTACCATAGAGTATTCTCTTTAAAGCCAAATTCAGAGTGTGTCTCCTGTCTGGTTCTGACCTTTTAATAGATTTCCATGGTTCTTGAGATGAAGACAAAAATATTGTACTCTCTTACAAGAAACTTTGTGAAAGTCTTCTGATTTTGATTCTTGCATATTACACCAAACTTGCCTTCACTGTCCATTATCAGGCCAGTCAGCTTTGTTTTGTGGAGCCTAATGCTTTCTGCCCCATGATCTATGTGCATCACACACACACACCCACACACACACACACACACACACACACACACACACACACACTGCACACACCATCTAGTTCAACACTGTTTATTGCACATTCAACACTGTTTATTGCATATTTTGTACATCAGGTAACATGCCCCTATCACAAGTTGCCTTCACCAGTTTTTCAGTGCTAGGTCGTATCCTAGTTTACTTGGTTTTATAGTATCCTTCTTTTTGAGTGTCATTATAGTTTTTAATTATACATTTACTTTTCTGATTATTTCATTTTGTCTACTTTTCCTTTGGACAGAATATTCTATGAATATGAAAACTATATTTGCTCCTCTCAATATTTTTAGCAGCATGTAACAAGGGGATCAGCACAATTAATAGTCGATACATGAATAAATGAATAATTAATTTTGAAAATGTAATACTTTTAAGTTATATAAATAAAACTTATCTTTAAATAAAATGTGTACTATTTTAAATCAATGGTAAATATGTATTTATGCATTTCCTTCTAAAATGAGATGAAAAACTATATATATATTTGTTGTTGTTGTTGTTTTTCTTAAAGATTTTTTAAAATTTTATTTTTAGGGAGAGGAAGAGAGAGAGAAAAGCATCAATGTAAGAATGAAACATCGAATTGGCTGCCTCCTGCACGTCCCCTACTGGGGATGGAGCCCAGAATCCAGGGCATGTGCCCTGACCAGAAACAGAACCTGGAAACTTTCAATGCCCAAGATAACAAAAACCAACTGAGCCACACAAGCTAGGGCAACTGAATTTCTTTTTATAAAGTTGCTTATATGTATCATAGTACACTAGCTTTATTCAGCTTTTTATAAAAAAATGTGAGGGCACGAACTTTTTATTTATATGTTTATCCCTAATAGGGGAATAAATTTTCTAAAAACTGATAAAGAATAACATATAATTATGGAAACAGAAAAAAAAAGAGAAAGAAACTAAATCAGAAATAGTGGTCTCTGTTACATTTTCTAAGAATAAGATGGTAGAAGCACTTAGGGAAACTCAGAAAGAATCTAAAGCAAGTGCTAAATTTTACAGATGACATTTTGGAGTAGAAATGTTAAGTGACAAGTTTGCAGAATGATCAGTTTCAGAAATTAACTTTCAGGTTTAACGGTTTTTCCATTCTACCAATGTAACAACCTAAAAAATATTGGTAACAATGTAGAAATAGCAAAGACAACCCATTTATGAATTCCTTTATGAAAACCAACCAATATTGAATTCCTGAAGGGTAACCAGCTTCACATCTCATCTTTGGGAACGCCCTGGTTTAGTGGGCTAATGAACAATATTATTTAATATGCGTTAATAATAAATAAAAAGAGAAGTAACATAAAGTTAAAAGTAAGGAATTAATATAGCATATCATTTTTATTGTTTTTAAATAAGCCATTGCATATTTTTTGGACTTTATTTTTTTTCAAACATTTGGGATTAATGTTCATAAACGAACATTCTGTTCACTACTGATGTGAGTTAAGGAGAAAAATAGAGCCATTCACATCACACTACAAATGACTATGGTTGTCTTAGAAGTTAGCAGAGCCCTTCATGCTTTACTTTTAAATTAAGAATAAGGAAGAAAATGGCACACACCATTTTCTCACTAACACTGTTACAATCAGCACTAGACAAGAAGTTGTGACCCTGAGATGTTTGGCGAACGACAAGCTACCACTCACTTAGGTTAATGACAGGCCACCACTCAATTAGGTTAATGACAGGCCATCATTCACTTAGGTTGGAGCCTCATTTTTTCTGCACATAAGATGTCCTTTAGAAAGAATGCTCTTACACGTGATTTAGAGCGATAACTCCAGATGCACATCAGATATAAGGTATTTTCAGTTGTTCACATGCATTGCTGTTATGCCAAAGACAGCCAATTTCATTCAGCATTCATTAAGGAAAATCTTCACTGTAACGAGATTTGTAAACAAGAATGGTTAAATTAAAACCTTCTCAATGATATGTTAAGTTTTACATGTTTTCAGCCATTAGCATCTTTCCCTGGTTATACTAAAAATCGATTCCCAAAGTTATAACTAGAATGGAACATAGATTGTACATGACTTATTTCAAACCTATTTTTATGTTTGGAAAACACTTAATTATCAGAAGTGCACATCATATGTGAGAAACCAGGTGATGCTCTATCACTTTTTGAGTAAGGATACATGGTGAATATAATGTTTGAGTAGATTACAATCAGAGAAAGCCTTTAAAAGCAGCAAAGTAATTGGTCACTGTAGAATTCATCCAGGTGTTAGCTCCTCAAATCAACTTTAATTATTTTATTCCTCTAGTCTAAGTAGGTTTATGTAATTAAATGTAATCATATTTCCAACTTTTAATAATCTCTGTAATCATGTACTGAGATAATTATTTCTGGTGATATGACAGCTTGAATGGTTATTTTCTTTACTAAGGTCTTATTTGAATGAAATCTGTCTAGAGAGATTATTTTCCAATGGATCATTTCTCTAGAAAAGAAAATATAGTTTGTTTATTTATTTACTTATATTTAATTCTCACCTGAGGATATATTTTTATTGATTTTAGAGAGAGAGGAAGGGAGAGTGTGAGAGAGAGAAACATCAATATGAGAGGAAAACATTGATTAGTTGCCTACTGCAGGACATCCCCTAAGGGCTCCTAGACTGTGAGAGGGGGCAGGCCAAGCTGAGGGACCCCTTCCCCCTCAGTGCATGAATTTTCATGGACCGGGCCTCTAGTGTGTTTATAAAGATATTAAAAACTTTTATTGTATACTTACTACCAGGCACTGCAAAAAGCACACCATTATTACTTACCATAATATTACATAGTAATAAATGCTGTGATTTTTTTTTTCTTCAGTTTATACAGAGGAAACTGTGTAGATGTTAGAATTCTCAGGCAGACCTGATGACACCCACCCACTCCGTGGTATAAACACCTGCAAATTTTCTGGGTCCGTGTATCTAATGAATTTTACCCTATAATGAGATTGTATTACAATTGACTTTAAGAAAGGGAGATTAACTGAGTTCCTTCAACTACTGTTCTTATGAAACAGTTCCTATTCTTACTGTTACTTTGTAAGCACTTAGATTCTTTTATCTCCTTTTATTGAGAGCCAACTATGTGTTAGGCATTGCCACATGCACAGTGTGTTTGGACACAAAAGGTTGCTCAGAGCAGAGCCAGGGTATTACATTGCCATGCATCGCAAACAAAAAATCTCATGTGTTGAATCTTTCCAGGATGCCCAAATAATTTTATTAATATCTTGTTTTTCTTTTTGAACTTTGTTGTCTTTTTCTTCCTAAAAATGTAATAATTTTAATAGAGATATTTGTAATGATTAAACCCTCCAGTGTGATTGCTGCTTTATTTTTGTCAGGTAGAAAAATCTCTCAAGGAGCAAATAGATTGATGATGTTGCCTTGGATTATTAATGAAAACTTTAGAATTGATAGTGAATACTACCACATGATAGTGACATTCACATGAATGTCAGAAATATAGGGAAGATAAAAAAATATTTGTATATCTAAGAATACTTTTTGTCAAAATGTAACAATGAAATAAAATAAAAATAGATGAGAATAATTAACAAATTTGAAATTTTTACTCTGCCAAAGGGAAAAGTAACTTGTTTTCTAATTGAAGAGATTCATGAACATAATGGCAATATTAAAATGATGGATTCTTAACTTTTTATATCTTCTTTGGTAAAGAACATGAAGGAGAGTAATCTGTATAATTAAAATATAATAAAAGTATGATTAGCTGTTTATCATAAGAAATAGGTTAAAGAATACTTGCACTATTTAAGCATATACAGTTTTAAAAGGCAGGGTAATCATGGAAGGAAAAACACAATGAATTGACTTAATAAATTGCTTTTGAAAGATTGTGTAGGATTAAAGAGCTGGTACAATCATGAAATAAAGGGTATGTTACTGATTCTACAAAAGGTGCAAAATAAACAAAATTATCCTAATTTGTGCTAGCAAAGTGAGAAACAAAATTTATGAAAATGAGTATTTAAAAATATAGTAAAAGAAATTTTAAAATATTCTATAGGATTATTAAAATGCATATTCATTTTGTTACTTATATCACATTTGATTTTTTTTAACTTTATACTCAGGAGTATATATGTACCTCATGATGCAGTAGATAAGTCAAACAAATCAAATTATAATGGAGTTACTATAATGGCTATAACTTAATGATTATTTGAATCATCTCTTTAATTTTTTTCATTATTTAAATCTTAGCTATGTTATTTTTTAATTTTTTTATTTAATAAATCTTTATTGTTCAGATTATTACAATTATTCCTCTTTTTCCCCCCCATAGCTCCCCTTCACCAGGCTCCCACTCCTCCCTCTGCTCTTACCTCCCCCACACCATTGTCCTCATCCATAGGTGTACGATTTTTGTCCAGTCTCTCCCTGTACCCCCATCACACCTTTCCCCCTGAGAATTGTCAATCCACTCCCTTTATATGCCCCTGATTCTATTATATTCACCAGTTTATTCTGTTCATCAGATTTTTAATTCATTTGATTTTTAGATTCACTTGTTGAAAGCTATGTATTGGTTGTTCCTAATTTTTATCTTTACCTTTTCTTCTTCTTCCTCCTCTTAAAGAGTACCTTTCAGCATTTCATATAATACTGGTTTAGTGATAATGAACTCCTTTAGTTTTTTCTTATCTGTGAAGCTTTTTATCTGTCCTTCAATTCTGAATGATAGCTTTGCTGGGTACAGTGATCTTGATTGTAGGTTCTTACTATTCATCATGTTGAACATTTCTCGCCACTGCCATATGGCTTGCATAGTTTCTGTTGAGAAATCAGCTGAAGATTGTATAGGTGTTCCCTTGTAGGTAATTAACTGTATTTCTCTTACTGCTTTTAATATTATCTCTTGTCTTTTGCTCTTGGTACGTATTTTAATTATAATGTATCTTGGTGTGGTCCTCTTTGGATTCCTTTTGTTTGGGGTTCTGTGTGGTTCCTGGACATGTAAGTCTATTTCTTTCCCCAGGTGGGGGAAGTTTTCAGTCATTATTTCTTCAAATAGGTTTTCAGTACAGTGGTAACTCGAGATACGAGTTGAATTCGTTCCGAAACCTTGTTCGTATATCAAGTTGCTCGTATCTCAAACCAAATTTCCCCATTGAAATCAATTGAAATGCCATTAATCCATTCCAGCCCCCAAAATGCCACCCCAGTTGGTTTGTTACATGATTTTGAATTAAAAAATGTATTTATAAATGACAAATATTGTATACAAACATAATAAAAGAGAATGTAAAGGAATAAACTGGTTTTATAAAGTGTATTTACCTATTCGTTACACTCTTAATGCTACACTTTCTCCCTAAACTGAATGTAACTTAACTAATCTTCACTGAACATAATTGCTACTGGTCTTTGCATTTTTGGCCGGTTTCAAAAAAAAATGTGTCCAACGAGGTTTGTCTCTTCCTCCCTTTCAGAATGTTTCTGAAATGGGTGAGGCAAGTTTCATTGAACAGCTCCGATGCACGACCAGTAGCAACTTTTTTGGGGTGTTTCTTTTCCATGAAGTGTGACACCCTCTCCCACATTCCTAAGATCTCCTTTATCTCACTTGTAGAGATCTCCTCCACCTCTTGCTCCTCCTCGAAACCAATTTCTTGGAGAACCTCCGCAGGTTGCTGAGACTGAAACTCTTGTAAGTCCTTCATGGTGAGTTCCAGAGAGTGCTCCTCGACGAGCTCATTCACGTCTCTCTCATTCACCTCCAGGCCCATGGGTTTTCCCAGAGACACTATCTCCTCCTCCACTGGCACCTCGGGTTCGAATCCTTCAAAGGTCCTTTTGGCTACAGCCTCAGGCCACAGCTTCTTCCATGAAGAGGTCAAAGTCCTTGTTGTAACACCCAGCCAGGCCTGATCAATAATTCTGAGGCATATCACGATGTTAAAGTGGTTCTTCCAGAACTCTTGAAGGGTGAGGTTTGTGTTCTCCGTCACCTCAAAGCAGCGCCAGAACAGGTGCTTGATGTACAACTTTTAAAATTAGAAATCACCTCCTGATCCATGGGCTGTAGGATAGGAGTGGTGTTGGGAGGTAGGTAGACAACCTTTATAAACTTGAACTCTTTGAGGAGTTCATCTTCGAAGTTCGGTGGGTGAGCAGGAGCATTGTCAAGGACGAGGAAGGCTTGCATGGTTAGGTTGTTTTCCTATAGATATTTCTTAAAGAAGGGCTGAAAACCAGGTTTACCCACTCCACAAAGAACCACCTGGTGACCCATGCCTTTGGGTTTGCCCTCCACATAACTTGCAGTTTATCTTTTAAAATCTTATGTGACTTAAAGACTCTGGGGTTTTCCGAATGGTATACGAGCAGAGGCTTGATCTTGCAGTCGCCACTCGCATTGGCGCACAGTGCGAGAGTTAGCCTATCCTTCATGGGTTTGTGGCCTGGAATCGCCTTCTCCTCTGCCGTTATATAAGTCCTATTTGGCACCTTCTTCCAGAAAAGCCCTGTCTCATCACAGTTGAAGGCTTGCTGGGGGATATATACTTTGGCTTCTATCAGTTTGGAAAAAGTTTTGAGGTAATCCTCAGCTGCCTTCACATCCAAACTTGCTGCCTCACCATGCCTGATGATGGAGTGAATGCCAGACCTTTTCCTGAAGTTATCAATCCAGCCTCTACTGGCTATAAATGAATCTTTTGATGCTTCGTCCGTGGAAGTGCACAGGGTCTGCTCCAGCAAATTACCGTAAATCACTCACACCTTCTTGCATATGATGCCCTGTGTTAATGTATCTCCTTTAAGCTGCTTCTCCATCACCCACACCATCAGTAGATTCTCCATCTTTTCATGGAGAGAGCTACGGAGCTTAGAAATTATTGTAATGCCCTTAGCTGGCGTTATAACCTTTATTGACTCCTTCTGTTTAAGCACAGTGCATATTGTTGAAGTATTATGCCCGTACTGCCTCACCAAGTCAGCCACTCAGACACCTTGCTCATATTTTTCTATGATTTCATGCTTTAATTCAATATACATCATCCTCTTCTGAGCACTGACCTTTCGACTTGCTTTCTTTGGACCCATGGTTATAAAAAGAAATGTGATAAAGTATATAAATGCACAAAATATGCTTTGACAACGAGGTAAACAAGCACACTGACTGAGGCGTGGGAAACTATGAGACGCTCGAGTCTCGGTAAAGTGTTGGGTCGTGTGCAGCCGGCCAATCCCTGCGATTACTCATATCTCAAATGTTGCTCGTATTTCAAAGCAAAAAATCACTCGCTTGATGGCTCATATCTCAAAAATCTCATACATAAGGGCACTCATATCTCAAGGTACCACTGTATCTTGCTCTTTGTCTTCTTCTGGCATCCCCATAATTCAGATGTTAGTACGCTTGAAGTTGTCCCACGGGCTCCTTACACTATTGTAAAATTTTTGGATTCTTTTTTCTCTTTGCTTTTCCAGTTGAGTGTTTCCTGCTTCTTTATATTTCAAATCTTTGACTTGATTCTTGGGTTCCTCTAGTCTGCAGTTAGGTCTATGTATAATATTTTTTATTTCAGTCAGTGTATGTTTAATTTCTAGTTGGTCCTTTTACATATCCTTAAGGGTCTCACTAAATTTATCCATATTTTCTAAGAAATTCTTGAAAAACCTTAAAAACCCAAAATCATGGTTTTGAACTCTATATTTAGTCATTTGTTTTTCTCCATTTCTTTCTTTTGTGATTTGTTCCCTTGTCTCCACATTTTTGCTGCTTCCCTGAGTTGGTAGAGTATCTTTGTGTGCTAGGTGTCCTATATGGCCTGGTAGCTCCATCTCCCCTGTTACCTGACATGGACTCTCTTGGTGCACCCCTTTATGGAGTGTGTGTACAGCCTTGTTGTAGTTAAGTCTTGATTGTCGTTGGTATCCCTGGTGGGGATTGACCTCCAAGCCAATTAGTTGTGAGGATCAGCTGTGTCTATGCAGGGAGAACTTCTGTGCTGGAGTCAGCCTTATGATATAAGACTTGCAAAATTGCAAAAGCCTCTGTGCTTAGCTTGGATGGGGCAGAGTTTCAGGGCTGAGCAGACAGCCTTGGCTTCCCATCAGCCCTGCCCTATTTGGCCTCTGAGTATCAGTGTCCCTCAGTAATCACTGCAGCCCTCTCTGCACGCACTTGTGCTCACACGCCTCCAGACCTCTGTCTTTCCAGCTCCCCTGAGTTTTCCTGCACTCCGGGGACCCATATGAGTCTGGGTCCCCAGGGTCTTGCCAAAAACTGGGGTTTAGTGCAGTGGAAGTGGATTTCAGCACAGTTGGGAGGTTCTGTCTTCCTCCCAATAGAGAAAGCCAGCAGCACAATCAGCAGTCAGTCCTCTCTGCACGACTCCAGAACTCTGTGTTTCACAGTTCCCCTTAGTCTCTGTGCACTCCTCCCTTCTCAGGACAGTCCAAATTCCCCCACCAGAGTCTCGCTTGGAACTGGGGTTCAGTGCAGTCGGAAGTGGGGTTCAGTGCAGTCGGGAGTTTCCGTCTCCTTCCTGCTAGAGGAAGCCAGCGAGGCACTCCTCTGCCCGTCCTCTCCACGTGCCTGTCTCTGTACCTCAGCTTTTTGCAGCTCCTCTGAATCTCCGTGTGCTCCTCTCTTTACTTCTTGTTGTAGAATTTCCACTCAGCCATCTTTCCTGTAGTTCTGGATAATGTCCATTCTGTATTCTAGCTGTAGCTTTGAAATTGTTGTGCAAGGCTGCAGTTTAGGTTTTCACATATACTGCTATCTTGGTTTCTCCCTTAGCTATGTTATTTAAACATTTTAATTTCTCATGTTTATTTAATAATTGTTTTTATCATTAAAAGGTTACTAATGGGAAATAGAACAAATATTTTCTTTGATTTTAACTATCTGGTACTTAGACCTTAAATAGTAACTCATCATATATTTGAGTCTGACTAGTGCTCTTCAAATATTTTAACAAGCAATGCCCATAAAAAGCAAATCTGTTAATGTTTTTTTAACTTCTAGTTTCCTAGCACCTGTTGTGATCATAAGAAGAATGAGGACCAAAAGCTTTAAGGTATGGTTATGTCCCACTTAACCATGTAGATAGATTGCTATAAATGTGTCATTAGAAGGTTTAGCAATTGTGCAGACATCATAGAGAGCACTGATAAAACCTAAATGATTTAGCCTGCTACACACTTATGCAATATGTTAGAGCCTTTTGATCATAGGCTATAAGCCTGTACAACTTGCTACTGTGCAAAACAACATAAGATTACAGTAAGCACAAGAGAAAAATGATGCAATTAAGAGATCTGCAAGTCCTCACCAGAAACTGAACCCTGCCAGACCATGATCTTGGAGTTTCCAAGATCATAAAAAAATGAATTTTCTTTTGTTTAAGCCTCCCGGTCTATGATAGTTTGTTATGATAGCCTGAGCTGATAAATCAAGTTTTACTTCTTTCATACAATCTTGTTATATTTACTTTTAGCAGTAATTCCTCCCAAAGAATAGAATAAAATGGCTCTGGCCATTTTGTAGATTCTGAAAAGCATAACATTCTTATATTTTTCATTATGTTTTTCCACTTGACCTTCACTTTTTTTTTCTTTTGTTGTGTTAGAAGATCTAAGAATGATGAGGCTTTTAGGAGTTTTCTCCTCCATCATCTTTAAGTCAAAGTCCTATAGGAAGGAGATTGAGACATTGGGGAAAATTTTTATTGGGAAGGGAATTGAAAGATTCTGAGGGGATATACATGATAGATAATGCTATGTTATACCCAAATAACTGTCTTTGAATTAAATATCTGATTTCAGAAAATGGATTGGAAAAATGACAGTGTATATATGGGGTCAAATGCTATTGTGGGGAGAACTAGAAAGAAAATAATAACAGTTATTTAAGTTAGATAGAATTAAAATAAATAAAAAGTATTTCTATAAGACTATATATATAAACCTTTAACATGCTGTTCTTATTTTTATGTTTAATAATTACTTCCCAGCTTATAATGTATTTTGGTGTTTTATGATATTTTAATAGCACAATAATTGTTCTTCTTAATCATTTAAAACATAATTGAGCAATTATTTAATTTACTTTATATTTGTAAACTTATTTTAAAAATAGGTAATAGCAAATTACAGAATGATTAACAAACTCACAACAATATGCCTTTAGGAAAGTTAAAAACATGGTATCTTGGAAGGTGGAATTTAAAGAGAAAATATCCTGATTCTTTTATCTTACTTCATATATGCATAGTACAGAAGTTATACAGATTTCTTTAATAATGTTTTTAGATTTATTTGTCTCCAGACATCTTCAATTGTTAATCTGCTATTCCTCAAACAGTGATACATTGTAAAATATTTTATTTTTAAATAAAATTTGGAAGTGTTGACAGGTAAAATTAAGTATCTGCTTTAAGAAAATCTATGAGACTAAAACAATACCAGATTGATGGTAAAAGAAAAATAAGACAATTTAATATTTTCTCCTTTCTTTTAGAACAAACATTTAAAACTGTCAAAGGCAAAACATTATTTATTCAAAGGAAATGCTATTTGACAAACCATAAGTATCTTTAGCTATTTTTGTATTTTAGAATAAATGTATGCTCATGAATCTTAATGTTGCAGATTTATTTCTACAAGAAAACTACATGATTAAAAGGTAGTAGTTACCTGAAACATGGGCTTTGGGTTAGAACTGAGATAAAATTTTGTCACACTACTTACTAACTTGAGTCTGAGGGTAACTCCTATAACCTCGCCAAGTCTCATCCTTAAGTGGTACAGTATTGTTGGGTAATGTATTGAATCACTTAGCATGGTGCTTTTCAAATAGTAAACATTAAATATATTGTTTATTAGAGTATTCATTTTCATTAGACAATTATTTTTTTCCTGGCAGAAGAACATTATTTTTTCCAAAAACAACACACACAAAAAAAAGCTTTGATGGGCAGAAATGACATTTGATATAAGCTTTAAAAGTTTCCCTCAAAAGAGGCAGAATCATTTAGAAAGTGGAGGTCTGAAACTGGGAAGGTAGGAGCACTCTCCTTCTTTCTCTACCTCCCCTACTTATATCACCTTCTTTTCTATGCCATTACAATTGACATCTTCTCAAATGAATATATCAAGAATATTGAATCTTAGGTGAAAAATGCCAAGAATAAGTGATAAAAAATTCCTGTGAAATAAAAAATAATGATCTATAAACATTTAACTATCTCAATTATCTTTAATAAAGAGGTTATAGATACATATCATAAAAATATAAATAGTTCCTTATTCACTTTCCTCTGTGAAGTTCTTAAAAGAAAACATCTTCCACAGCCCTTGGAAAATAAGCTAATAGACAGTGACTTTAAACAAATTATTGAGTATCATATCTAATAAAAGGATAATATGCAAATTGACCATATCTCAGCTACCCCACAAGCCATGCTCATGTGCCACGCTCACCAGCCAATCAGAGCAAGTATGCAAATTAACCCAACCAATACGGCCACAGAAAGAGCAGGAGGGAGGCTTGGGTTGCCCCTACCAATGGAGGAAGCCAAGCTTTTCAAAAATTTTGGCTGGCACTTAAGGTAACAAAGTTTCAATGGTTGTGTGAAAAGAAGGCTTGGCTCCACTCCAGGCTACAAAGTTTCAATTGTAGAAGATAAATAAATCCCAGATACCAGGGCCTCCACTTGGGTTGTCAGGGGGCATGGCAAGCCTGCAAACCACCACAGGCACTTCGCCCAGTCCACCCCATGCCCAAAGGGCACACCTACCCTGATTCAGGACACCCTTCAGGGCAAACCAGCTGGCTCCCACCCCTGCACCAGGCCTCTGTCCTATCTAATAAAAGAGTAATGTGCAGATTGACCATCACTCCAACACACAAGGTGACTGCCCTCATGTGGTCAAAAGATCCTGCCCCCATGTGGACACAAGATGGTCACCACAAGAAGGCCAGCAGGAGAGGACAGTTGGCAGGAACCAGGTCTGCAAGGGAGGACAGTATGGTGTGATCAAGCCTGCAGGGGAGGGCAGTTGGGGGTGAGCAGGCAAGCAGAGGAGGGAAGTTGGGGGTGACCAGATCCACAGGGGAGGGCAGTTAGGGGCAAACAGGCTGGCAGGGGAGCAGTTAGGCATCAATCAGCCTGTCAGGGGAGTGGTTATGGGGTAATCTGTCTGTCAGGCAGAAGCGGTTAGGGGCAATCAGGAAGGTAGGCAGGTGAGCAGTTGGAGCCACCAGTCCTGGATTGTGAGAGGGTTGTCTGACTGCTCATTTAGGCCTGATCCAGGTAAAGAGAACAGGTTGGGCTGAAGGACACTCCACTCCCCCATGCACAAATTTCGTGCACCAGGCCTCTAGTATCTTTATAAGAGGGCAGAAGTGATTATGTCCAGGCTAAGGTAACAAATTAAAAGATATGCCAAATATGTGTTCAAACTCCCATATCTCTGCTTGTGCATTTATGATAGATATGCACTTTCTGGATTGAATGCCTTATTGCTCTAAAGCAAATATTTCTGTGTCTTAATATTTTACATAAACTAAAGGTTGATATTAATATCATAACTTTGTCTAAAATTTGTTATATTTGTCTGAGAGGAGAAGAAGTGAATGGGACTTGTCAGACATATACTAACATTTGTTCATGTCTTTAAATTCTGGTAGCATGGATTGGTCTGTTTTAATTATTTTTTAACTTTATAAAAATTAACTTTATATTTTACTTAATCTAGTTAATAAGAATCTTTAATTGATATTTGTTTGCAACTTTAAAAAGTTAAAAGGTAAAACACTAATATTTTTATTTTTTCCTCAACTTTACCTTTTGTTGGTTATTTTCTTCCTTATTAAAAATTATTTGGTTAGTGTACCTATTACTTTAAATCATACTTAAATTTCTTGGTTTACCAAATTATTTTTTCCTTATCTCTTGAAATTGTGGATTCCTACCCAGTATCCATCCCACATTCTCCATTCCCTCCTCTCTTCTGCTTTCCTAACAGACATAGCTGTTTTGGAGAAGGATATATAGACCCTCACAGCAATATGGCACAGAGGATGCTGTGTCTGCAAATGCCTTTCCTTTCGATGACTATTATCAGTATGAGCAGATGAGTATGTCATTCCAATCTCATTGAAAGAAAGGATTAATAATTAATTATTGCAGAAAACATTTGCTATCTCTACTGTCAAATGTGGTGGTGGTGGTGGTTGTGGGCCACTAAGAAGTATAAGACTTGAGTATCTCCTGGAAGACTACCTACAGTTATAAACAGAAGTAGACTTAGAATTAAGCTAATGCTGAAGATTGTGAAGACCTCTCTTTCCACCTGCTGCTCACCTCAGTTATTTTCTCATTTGTTTGCTGCGTGGCAATGCTTCTATTTAATGTTGGAGAAAATCTTTGATGACATTATTGAGGTTCAGATTGTACAATGTTTGGGGGCTTCACTAACTCTAGAATTCCAGGCATGTGGGATAATTGATATCTTCATTGCTTAAGAATTTTTATAAGACTTTGTGAAAGACAAATCAGGCATATAAGAATAAAATTATATTAATTCACATTCTTCTTCACCTTTACTTCTCAATTTATATTTCATTTTAATTTTTACATTAAGACTATAAACTTCAAGTCTACCATTATATGTGTTATTTCTCACAGTTGTTGAGCCATAACTTTTCTTGCATGTGGATTGAATACTTACTCCCTGAGTTTCTGCTGAGATCCTCTTCTTCATTTGTCTGATGCAATTCTTTAAAGTAGCATTTTTTGTTTTGTTTGCTTTTAATAATGAAGAAGTGCTCACAGTTGCTATACTCCCTATAATTTCCCACCTGTATATGTGAATAAAATATTGGTTGGAAATGTGTCTTTTCCTTAACACTAGACTCATGTCATTTGCAACACCCTCCGGTTTCAGATAGTTCCTCCCATGGAGGCCCCGTAAGGAGAGGCCACTCAATTTGACTTCTCATTTTCTTTCCTCTGTTCTATTGGGAGCTTCTGTTTCCTCAAAGAGTAAGAAAATGTGCATACCAGGTCATTTTGGTGCTATGTTAAAATAACAGGGAAGGGAAGTTCATCAGGAATCTCGGCAGACCTCTCTTTCCACCTGCTGCTCACCTCAGTTATTTTCTGATTTGTTTTCTGCGTGGCTATGTTTCTATTTAATGTTGGAGAAAATGAGCTCTGGACATTAATGGTCCTTCTCTTTTACATCTCTTGCTTTCCTTAAGCAGAGAATCCCCAATGTGCCAAATACGTTGTTATTGTTATTAATAATAATAATAACTTATTTTTCCATTTCAAATTTCATTGTGATTTCCCAGCTGCTCCTGTATGATGCTGCAAAAAAGAAACAAGTGGTCAGTTTTTCAGAATTTCTTTATTCTACTTTGTAGTGCCCATGTGAAGAATGTATATAGTGATGTGTGGAGCTATGTGAAGTAGAAACTAATGTACTCATTAATGTATTGCCAATTACTTTTTACTTTTGATCTTTGTGTTCATTTCTTAATCATGTCAGTTGTTAGGCTTAGAAGAGTTGTTATTAGGGCTTGCTCCATTTTGCCATCTCATATAAGAGTGTCTGGATTTTGTAAAGAGACCAAAATGCTTTGTGGAGGTGACTATTACAAATCTGTGGAAAGAGAAAGTTATGCATAATATGTACAATTGTGCTAAAGCGTATGCAGTGAATTGTAGCAGAAAGGTTTTGTTCATTTTCCCTGAGAAATTTGTGAGAATTCTCAACTGAAATGGTTGAGGAAATAATAAGTATTAACTTGTCTGGATTTTGTTTCTTTTTATGTTGTTTTAGAAGGGAGAAATCATAAATACATCATGTACTCTTCTTTCCATGCTTGTTTTTTTAGGATTATTTACTTCTTTCTTTTTTATTTTTTATCATTAATATCACAGTAAATTTGAAATACAAACAAAATGAAGTACCACGGTATAAAGTATCTAGCCTGTTTAGATAATCACAGCCATAACAACTAAATTTTAAGTGCTTAATATTTGTCAGGTACTATGTTTACTAATTTGCCTATATTATATCTTTAAGTCTTCATAAAGACTATATAATTTACAAGTTTTAATGTTTCTGTGATACTATACAGATCAAATATTAGGAGGTTGCGGCCTTGTTTAAGGCATACAAATATTTTTTAATGGAATGTCATAATTTGATTGACCCCAAACCAAAAAAAAAAATCTAGAAGACTTAGGGGAATACTTTAGAGGAAAGTATGCAAAAATAGCTATTGTCAACAAAAGAATTAAGATCCTTTTTTAAACTAACACTTCATGGGTCTAAGTAATTTATGTGCCTCAGCTAGATTAGAAAATTCCAAAGGCCATCTGGGAAACTTGGGGGTAACTGGTGGGACTTAGAGAGATACTGAATATGACTGGGTTGGGCTGAGAGGACTTTTCTCTCTGTCACCAAGACTAAGTGCAAGTTTTCCTTGGGACCAGCCCAGGGGAAGGAACACGTTTGTGACACTAATGAAATTTTGTAAGGGTATAGGGGCAGATGGCCATCAGCTTGTGCAATGGGGTTCTTCTGAGAAGCCTTGGAGTTTGTTTGGGAAAATGAGCACATCCTAAAGACTCATAAGCAAGCTCCCAAATGAATGAAGCCTCTGTGTTTGGCTGATGCTAATGGATTATGCAGCTCAGGCTTTCGGCTCACTATGCATTCTATACCCACAACATTTCATATTTATGTTCATCATTCTCTTAGCTTCATTAAACTTCTAAATATAATTTTATAGAAATTTTCTGAAAATCAGATACTTACAAATTACTAATTTATAAGTGCTCTGGTAGAAATATACCACACATTATTAATCTACAAAACCAGTTACCTGGACAAATTCATGTAAATGAATGCATTCAGCAAAGTGTTCTGTAACTATTAGTAAAAAAGTACTTAAATTTTGCATCTGTAAATGCCCCACACCCCAATTGCAATCCTATCTAATAAAAGAGTAGTATGCAAATTGACCATCAATCCAACACACAAGATGGGCACCCTCATGTGGTCAAAGATGGCTGCCCCCATGTGGACACATGGTGGCTGCCACAAGATGGCTGGCAGGGAGGGAAATTGGGAGGGTAGCAGGACAGCAGGGGAAAACAGTTGGGGACCTAGGCCTGTAGGGGAGGACAGTTAGGGAGGACCAGGCCTGCAAAAGAGGGAAGTTGGTGGGGGGGGGGAAACAGGCCTATAAGGGAGGGCAGTTAGGGGTTACTAGGCCTGCAGGGGAGGACAATTGGGGGTGACCAGGCAGGCAGGCAATCGGTTAGGAGATGATCAGGCTGACAGGCAGAAGTGATTAGGGGCAATCAATCAGGCAGTCAGGAAAGCAGTTGAGAGCCAGCAGTCCTGATTGTGAGAGGGATGTCCTAGATTGGAGGGGGTGCAGGCTGGGCTGAGAGGCACACACACTTGAATTTCATGCACCAGGCCTCTAGTACAGAAATAATCAGTTTATTTTAATGTGTTTGGCATATGCTGGCTTCCTGCATCACTATGCTGCCAGGAACACTTATGCCTTACACTTAGATAATGCATTAACCATGCTTCAAGCTTCTGTAAATTTTATGTTTTAACATCTACCCTACGTACATATGCTGGACACTCCAGGTTCTAGACAACCTGATAATTTAATTGGTCACCTTACCTTGTCCTCTTCACTCTCTTGTCCCTCTCCTGATCCCTGGAAAGGAACTCTCTTCCCAGAGGTGCTCTTCAAATACAAACCAATCTCTCCAAACCCAACACAACAATCACGTCCTTTATTTTATTCTCACTGGACCACTATTTACCCATTCTAGTCACCCCAGGGGTAGGTATCAGGCAACTAGGCACAATTGCTATGTAACAGAGTCCACTGGGATCATTTAAGCTAGCCAATTCTAAACATGCTTAATCTGCCTTGCGTATTCCTTCTTAAGGAAACTACAATAAAGATTTTTGCCCAAGATCCCCCCTCTCTCTCTTCTCCTGATGGACCCCAATATTTCCTTGTATCTCCAAACCCTTTGTTTGTCTTCACATGCGAACTCTGTGCTCCCCCTTCTTGGCAACTGTAACAAACTATCTTTTCAATGGAAGTGTTTCCTGAGCTTTTGTCCTTACTATACCTTACATTTTCTATTAATATCCTATATTTAAAAACAGCTCTGTAGTGACATTTTCCTTCAGATTCTCAAGACAGTGTTTGACTCATCCTTGTACTAAAGGCCCAGTGCATGAAATTCTTGCATGGGATGGGGGTAGGGACACAGCTTGGCCTGCACTCTCTTCAGTCCAGGACCCCTTCGGTAATGTTTGACTGCTGGTTTAGGCCCTTATGGGATTAGGACTAAACTGGCAGTTGGACATCCCTCTCAAAATCTGGGACTGCTGGCTCCTAACCACTCTCCTGCCTGCCTAATCACCACTAACTGCCTCTACCTTCCAGCCTGATCACCCCTAACTTCTCCCCTGCCTGCCTGATCACCCCTAACTGCCTCTGCCTGCTGACCTGGTCACCCCTAAATGCCCTCCCCTGCTGGCCTGATCACCCCTTACTGCCTCTACCTAGGCCCCTGCCACCATGGCTTTGTCTGAAAGGCCATCTGGATGGATGTCCAGAAGACATCCAGTCTAATTAGCATATTACCATTTTATTAGTATAGATTTTCTGCCTCATTGGCATTTTCTTTGATACACTGTGATGAAGAGTAGGGCATGTGAACTCCAGTTTTGGGGAAAACTCACATTGTATATAAAATTTTCATTAATTATAGGTTTAAATGAAGTTATGAAGAATAATACAGAGATCCTCGTATCCATTCTCCAATGGTAGGTAACATTCTGTAATACTGTGTGTAGTACAGTATCACAAATAGCATTTGACATTGATGCCATCCTCTAATCTTTGTTTTATAAAACATACTTTTTGAGCATTTATCCTATAAAATAAAAAGGCTAATATGCAAATCAACCAAACTATGGAATGGCAGGTTGCTATGATATGCACTAACCACCAGGGGGCACATGCTTGACACAGGAGCTTCCCCCTAGTGGTCAGTATGCTCCCACAGGGGGAGCACTGCTCAACCAAAAACTCTGAGCTGGGCTCACAACTCTTGGGGCATAGCAGCAGTGGCAGGATCCCCCCTGCCCCCAACCTGAGTACATGAATTTCATGCACCAGGCCTCTAGTTGTAGATAAAAGCTGAAATCCCAACATGGATATCATTGACTATTAAAATTATATGGTCAATATGTGAATTGAACTACCATGTAAATGGACTAAAATGTTCAAAACTATATTCAGACATGGTTTAAATTTGTAAATAGATATTGATTTGGAAATCAATTCCAATTATGGACATTTGTTCCCACCATCTCAATTCTTGAACCTTCAGGTAAGTGTTTTGATAAACTTGATAAATCTAAGCTTTTTGCTGCCAAAGCATTTTACTATTCCAAGTTGCCTATAACTCCATGAGGAGAAGAAGAAATCTGATATTCAGTGAAGAAAAACAAAACAACTCCATTTAGCGTTCTTACCTAAACTATGGTCAGACTTCAGTGCTAAAACAAATTCCTCCTTACTTAGAGACTTTCTTTTCAGTTTTGTAACCTTATGCTTTGCTTCTTTTATTTCCTTTTTGACTGTTTCCTCACACTATCCTATTAATAAAAGCCTATGTGGTCATCACGCCCTCTCACTGTGATGTCCTCATGCTGCAACGAGAGATCACCAGGAGGCTGCGTATGCAGTGGGTGCATGCGGGTGACTGGGGGCTTGATGCTGCATGTGCGGCACGGAGGTAGGTCTCGGGGCTTCACGCAACACAGTGGTGGGACCTCTGGCTATGGCCTCCCTCTTTGGGGCAATCCATCTAGGAGCCCCAGATGGGTGAGGGGGGACTACCTCCTTGGAGCGATTGATCATGGGGCTCCCACACTGTGAGAGGGCACAGGCCAAGATGGGGATCCCTCCAAACCCCTGAGTGGATGAATTTTGTGCACTGAGCGTCTAGTAGTTGGTATATTTGGTCTCAGATTTAGGAAAAAAGAAGCAATCTTCATTTTTAATTGTTTTTTCTTTTGCTTTATGTAAGATGTAACATTATAAGTAAATATGCAAATCTGAGAGGCTGAAATTTCCTCGTGTTACCAGTTCTTAAAGATTATTTATTGAAATGAGTTCTTCTTTGCTTTATATGACACTAACACAGGACAGTACTAGCAGTACTTTACTTCCACAAACTATAATTGTCTTTTCTTTCTCTGTACTCAGTGAAAAATAAAAGCTAAATGAATTTTTCCCCTTGTGGATTTCTGAGCATCTGTGTCCAAATGTACCAAAAGCATAAATTGACTTTATATAACTTTGGTAATCTTAAAATGAAGGTATGTACTTTGATAGTCTAATGTACTTATAATTCTACACAAAAGCTAGATCACATATTTTTTAATACTATCTTTGAACAGAATTGGTTATTAACATTGTTTGATGTAAAAGAGAAAGTGTCTTTGAATCAAGTGAAGACAAGTAGCTTATATTATTCATCCTTCAAAGTAAATAAGTATCTTGGGAACTATTTTCTTCCTGGAAAGCTTTAAAATCCGAAAGAGCCAGGTTTTAGGTGGTTAATTCCTCCAAGTTCAGACTGTAGTATCATTGCAGTTCCCTAGTTTTCTTAGTGTTGATTTGTGCTGTAGCTTTTTACAGTTCAGTTCTGAGATATATATTTCCTTATACTGATAGCATTATTTTTCAATTATGTCCTTAAAGTAACAAATGTGTTCTCCTATTTTTTATAAATTTAAGAAAATAAGAAAATATACACTGACTACTCAGAGATATTTTAGCTGTTACACTAGACCAGTGGTTGGTAAACTCAATAGTCAACAGAGCCAAATATCAATAGTACAATGATTGAAATTTCCTTTGAGAGCCAAATTTTTAAACTTAAAATTTCTTATAATGCCACTTCTTCAAAATAGACTTACCCAGGCTGTGGTATTTTGTGGAAGAGCCACACTCAAGGTGCCAAAGAGCTGCATGTGGCTTGCGAGCCGCAGTTTGCCAACCAGGGCATTAGACTAATAGGTGGGCATGTCTTCCAAGTCAATGAACTCGTACATATTAGTAGTTAGTTGAATTTTTGTCATGGTTAGAATATTTTATGTAGCTATTTAGTGGTTAAAATGGAGTCATCTTAATAGATTTTTTTCAAAATATTAAAATCATTTCCCTGCTTTTATAAAAGCCTTAGTGGGGGAGCACAAATTAATTGAGTTGTTTGAGTCCTTTTCAAAGTCATTAAACATGTATCATTTTAGGAGACAGGACAGATTGAACTGATGCAAGATAAATTCTTATTATTTGAAGACAAGATGTTTGTAAGTAAGAGAGAAATCCTTTGTCCCAGATAAAAAGAAAATTATATATACCATTGAAAGTATGTTCTCCATTTAGTTCTTTTCAAAAAGGGCTAAATTGATTTAAATAGCCCAAAGTATTGACTACATTTAGAGAAGATTGCAGGGATCATGCTGATCTAATTAGCAAATTGCTTGCTTTTAATATGTCATTTTCCTTTTTATTAGCCAATTGGAAAGAATATATTATCAAAGGGAAACTTTTCTTTTTGTATGTAGTACTCTTGCCCCATGTTCCCTAGGCTCTGCTGCCACCGTTCTATAATAATCTTTTTGAATATGAATGAGTTCCTTAATTCTTTGTCCTAGTTCACTTTCCCTGGGTAGGGGAGATAGTACCCCACCCTATTATTTAGTAAATTACTACTCTGGGAAATGGAATGCCACCTAGAGCATTAAATCTCAAAGACTTAATGCACTTTCAAAAAACTAGGAGTTCTTTGAACCCTGGATTCTTTAAGCAAGCTTAGGAAAAATATAACTAATGAAAGTGTTTATACAATGCTCACTTTGTGAAATATCAGTGCAACGTTTAATGATAAACTCAGAGCAATTTAAATAATTTTACTTAACAGAAAATTTTAAATAGTTATCTAAAACTGTTCCATTCTGGACACTGCTTGGCACTATTGAGGCATTTGTGTAATGAGATTTGTATATCCACTACAAGTCATGCTGATAAGACTCAAGTGCTCCCTGGTGCCCACTGGCTTTGCTTTAAAAAAAATTATTATTGAAAGTGTTACAGATGTTCTCATTTTTTCTGCCATTAACCCCCTCCTCAGGCCTCCCCTGACTTATTATTTGTCCATGGGCTATGTATATATGCATGTAAGTTATTTGGTTAATATCTTCCTGGCATCATCTCTCTCGCACTCCCCCTACCCCCTACTTTACTCTGAAATATGTCAGACTGTTGTATGCATCAAAGCCTCTGGATCTATTTTGTTCATCAGTTTATTTTATTCATTGAGAAAGAAGTACCAAGTTGGAGGGGTCAAAATCCAAATATCATGTTATACTATAATCAAAACAGCCTGGTACTGGCATAAGAACAAGCATATGCTATAGTAGGTCAATAGAACATAATGGAGAACCTAGAAATCTACCCAAACCAGTATGCTCAATTAATATTTGATAGTGGAGGCAAGAGCATAGAATGAAGTAAAGATAGTTTCTTCAATAAATGGTGTTGGGAAAATTGAACAGGTACATGCAAAATAAATAAATAAATAAATAACCTGGACCACCAACTTACACAGTACACAATAATAAAGTCAAAATAGATAAAAAACTTAAATATTAGTTGTGAAACTATAAAAATCCCAGAAGAAAATGTAGGCAGCAAAATCTCAGACATCTCTAATAGCAATATGTGTAACAACTTCTAGGGCAAGGGAAACAAAGGAGAAAGTAAACAAATTGGTCTACATCAAAATAAAAATCTTCTGCGCAGCAAAAGAAACCATCAACAAAATGAAAAGTGAACCCACTGTATGCGTTCAGATGTATATTTGCCAATGATACATCTGATAAAGGGTTAATTTTCAAAATATATAAAGTACTCATAAAACTCAACAAAGAAGACAAACAACCCAATTTAAAAATGGACAGAGGACCTAAAAAGACATTTCCAAGGAGGATATACAAAAGGCCAAAATACATATAAAAAATGTTCAATGTCACTAATTATCAGAGAAATGCTAATTAAAAACACCTTCTATCTGCCAGAAAATCTACCTTTAATAAATCAACAAACAATAAAGACTGGAGAGGATGCGGAGAAAAAGGAACCCTAGTTCACTGCTGGTGGGAATGCAGACTGGCTTTGTTATTTTTGTTTTGTTTTTGTTTTTTTGCCTCCAAACAAGTCCATTTCAAAGTTCTCATATTGACTGTATTCAAACTCCTCTTCCTCTCTACCCAAGTCACATTTATTAGAAAAAAGCTCATAACCCACACTATTGATTTTAGAATCATTGGTGATAACCTATTTCAAGTATCACCTTCTTCCCCCCTCTTCTTTTTAATACAACTATTTGTAGATCCTCATACATCATTTTTTACGTTTTTCATCTCTTTAAAAAGGTGTCCTGCCTTCTGTTGAAGAATTAAATACCCCTCCTCAATGTGATTCCTGGTCTCTACCAGGCCCTTAACTTCATTCAACATACACTTTAAACAATACCTCTGTTATGGATTTTTCTCTTCTGTATATAGTTTTCTCACCAAACTGTTCCTGTAAAACACTTATGCATTCTGACTGCCCTCTTCACTGCACTGTCAGAGTCCTCCCTTTATTATATCACAAGTAAATAGACAATGACCATAATCAATATGAAAGTTCACTCCCAGGTTTTGGGCACATGCACAATCTTAATAATGACATAGCCTGATCCATAAATGTCATCCTTTTTAGTTAGAAGACAGAAAGTTGGGTCAGTTTCCCAATGCTGAATATTATTTGCCAGGAGTTGTTGAATAGATAAATAAATGAATGAGGACAAATAAACAATTCTTTAATTTTGTAAGATTTGGTTTTGTGTTAAGATTACAGTAAGGGAGAAATTTTCAGTCGGAGTTCAAAGCCAGAGTAATCTAGATGCCGGGAGGTTTTTTTTATTTGTCACATTGGTATGTCACTTGTTCATAATAATGTAGCAGAGAAATTGGGTGGATTTATATTTATATCACTGAAAAATTTTCCAGGTGTAACTGTAGTGGGGCCCTAACAAGCTTATCTTAGTACAAGGTGCCACTCATAGAAGTACTTGAGATCCTATATCTAGGAAGCTATATTTTAGATGAGCTTTGCCTTAAGTACTATTTTTAGAGCAACTTTGTCTTAAATGCAAAGATAACCTATGAATGCTGTTCTCTACTTCTGTGTATTATAGGCTTGTAGAGTTACATGGACAGGAAGGGAAACTTTAAGACTCACTTATTTTGGTAGATTGGTTTCAAAAATGTCCCCAAATCTTCTCTTTTACTCTTTAGGCTTTTTCCAGTATGACTGCAGATTCTCTCATCAAGAGGTAGAATCCATTATTTCACCTGTGCATTGGACTGATTTGTTCACACTTTGACCAATATAATCTGATGGAAGTGACAATATGTTAGCTCTTTAATAGCCTCAAGGGTCCTTGCACTTTTTTCACTTCATTTTTCTAAAACCATTGTTCATTGTCTTAGGAACAATCCCATGGCCATTTTAGATGAGAATATAGTTCATAGATTGGGTGGATGATTCTTCCCACAATGAATCCTTATGCTTTTCAAATTTATCATTTCAAAAATTGTAATAATTATCTTAAAGAATATATTTGATTAAAAAATAAAATAATATATAAACTCCAGACACCTAGTAAGCATTCAAGAATAATTTACATTATGTTACATTATTTCCTATTCCTCTCTGAATATTTTACTGCTCCTATTTCATTATTCAGTTCTGCTAAACTCAGCAAAACATGAATACCATTTATTGGCTGTGGGCTGAGTTCTAAGATTCCAAAGATAAATAATTCATGAAACTCATGCTCCAAATTTTACAACCTTTAACACAAACTAATAATTAAGTCCCTATACAGGCTACTTTACTAGGAGTCTCTGTCTCCTTTCATTGCCAACTTTCCAATCTTGGAATATTGTTCTTGTTTTTTTTCTATTAGAACACTTTTCCCCAGATAGTCTTATAGCTCACTGAGTCTTTGTCAAAAGTTATTTCTTAGTGAAGTCTTTCTAGACCAGACCACAGTATTTAAAATTTCAAACCACGCTTATATCATTTGTTTGTTTATATATCAGTTATATACATCTTTATTATTTATTTAAATGAAGTAAAGGTTTATACTGTGAAATTCACAAATCTGAAATATCCCCTGGAAGATATTCTTCCTACCAATCAATTGCACCTCTTCTCTGCCCCATAGACAACTGCTGTTCTCATTTCAGTTTTCATAAATTACTTTTCCCTGTTTTTAAATGTCATAAAATAAGATCTATAGTATATACTCTTTTGTGCCTGATTTTTACATCTAATATAACATGAAATTAATCCACTTAGTCATATACGTATCTATAGTTAGTTTCTATTAATTATACCACAGTTTAATTATCAGTATTCTTGTTGATGCAATTGTGGATTACTTCCAGTTTGGGACTATTTTTAGCGAAACTGGTAAAAATAGATTTTTATAGCATTTTGTTGATATAGGTTTTCATTTCTCTTATGTACATATCTGTAATAGTCACTGTTGTCAGAGAAACAGAGCCAACAAGGGGTGTATGCGTGTGTGTGTGTGTGGAGACAGAGAGAGAGAGAGAGAGAGAGAGAGAGAGAACTTTCTAGTTCAAGATCAGTACCGCCTGAGAAATTTCACTTTCTTTCCTTTCCTTGGATTTTGTAAAATCTTCAATCTTCCTAATGCTTATAATAAATTCTCTTTTATGGGAGCCTAGGTGTAGAAGAACACTACCAAAATGATACCTGGTTGCCATTGACATATTTCTTTATATATCATTTAAAAAATTGGGTTTGAATTTGGAAAAAATAATTTGAAGAATGAAAAATTCTGCTACTGGAAATAGGCTGACAACCTTCATTCTTGCAGCATGCAGTGATTTATCAATATTCTTTTTAAATCAAATAGCTGGCTTATTTGAAATTATTAGGAATGCCTGATTAAATTTTATTTACATCACTATATTATGTGCAGGGTTTGCAATATATATATATATATATATATATATATATATATATATATATATATGAATGAATTTTTTTTTCGGTCTATAACCCTTGTGTTTCATAAGTATAATTTTTGTCCCTAATGGAATCTTGTAACAAAATGCTTTAAGGAGTTCTGAGAATTCTGGTTACTTGGACAGTTTTAAGTTAAAATTAACTTAGGAATTGATTTCCTCTTTAAGCAGTGTTTTACTAAATGCAAAAGTAGTAGATTGAATCACTTCTTCAAGAAAAAATCTTCAAATTGACAGGTCTAAATTTTGCCTTTGAATCCATTTCAACTTACACTGTTTATACATGAAAAGCTCATGACACCCAATTTAGTGGCAAATGCAATTACCTAGATCTCTAAGGGAATTTCTTCTCTAGCTGCTGGCAAATAGTGAAAACTGCCTTTTACTCTGGTGGCTGTTTTCCTCCCTTATCATCTGGAATGGGCAAGATTTTGTTAAAATAAGAAAGATTGTCTCATGTCTCAGGAGAGAACCATGAGAGAAGAATGTAAAAAAAAAGACAAAAAAAATACCAATAACACTGAATTGAGCTTATTCATATCTTTGAACCATGGTGAATCTCTTCATTGTTCACTTGTGATTTTATAAGTAATGACATCTCAAGTTAGCACTGATTCAGCAAACCTTATTCTAACTCTATTACCTTTATTGTTCTATACACTTGTCCAGATAATTTTATATTCTCACATAGCATCAGTAGCTCTGTCATCATAACTGATTGAACTGCTTCATTTTGGATTAAAAATTTATATGCACACACACCTTGCTATACATTCTTTTAAAATCTCTTTGGAAGCTAGCACTATTTATACTTAATGTTAAAAGAATTCCATTTGTTTATATAAAAATCTGTAGAAAATAATTGTTTACACTTTAGAAAAAATGGATAAAATGGTTGCCAGAGGATGTTCCCTAATGGAATAACTATTAAATCCATTTTCACATTTAAACTTAGATTATATGGATATTATCTTTTAATATTTTGGTTTTCCTTTAAAATTATTTCTTCTTTATATTTGAGTTCTTTTCTTGGAAGAGGGACTTGTTATGGGAGTTTGGATGGAAGAGCAGTGGTTTGGGGACTCCAATTCCTTTTCTCATTTCAAGCTTGAGCAAAAAGTCCATTCTCCTATTTCTTTTCAGAATAAGAATGGGATATGGGAGGTGTGGGGTGACATGCGCTTTTTCCTGGAGCCTTAAACACCAGTATACTTCATACTTCATAAAAGGAAAAGGGTTCTACCCTCTTGGCAATTTATTAGATGGCCAGTGAGGCGGAGATTAGGAATGTTTCTGGCTATTTTCTCTCTAGGAGGCATAGGCACAGATGAGATACAGTGTGCACAGGGACCTTTGGTAATGTGGAAGCACAGCAGGTGATTACCAGAGGGTTTGAATTACAGGTAACATGTGACTTGTCCTTATTTGAGCTCTGGTCCATTTCCTTCCCAGCAGGAATTTAGCTTCTGTCCAGGTTTCTCCTTCATCCTCCCTCAGGGGGAAAATAATGTGAGCTCTCCACAGGGTCAGAAAGCAAAGATGCCATATATAATAGCTTTTAATTTTGTTGTCAGATAGTTTTATCTTTAAAACAAGTCCCAGAGAAATTTAACATTTAAAAAGTATAGATTTTCATTCTTTAGAGATCCAGAAATCTTCCATATCAATTAGTCCATTTATTTAAGAAAAAGCTTATATTTTGAAGTAACTTTAAACTTACAGAAAAGTTGTGAATATTTTACAGAGCATTTCTACTTACTACTCACCAGCATCCACTAATGTTAACATCTCACATAACATAATATTTTCAAACCAGAAAATTAACATTCCTCATTCAAATTTTACCATTTTTTCTACTAACGTTCTTTTTCTGTTCCAGGAGCTTATCTCAGATACTATGTTATATTTAGTTTTTTTCTATTAAAAAACTTTATTTTTAGAGCAGTTTTAAGTTCACAGAAAAACTATAGAAACTACAGAAAATTTCTCTGTACTCTCTGTCCCCACATATGCACAACTTCCCCCATTATCAACATCCCACATCAGAGTGGTACCGTTATTACAGTCCATGAACCTACACTGACATATAATTATCACTCGAAGTCCATAGTTATATTAGGGTTCATTCTTGGTGATGGACATTTATGGGTTTTAACAAATGTATAATGACATGTATTACAGAATAATTTCAGTGCCCTAAACATTCTCTATACTCCTTCCCCATGAAATCAGGGCACCTATTCTTTTTGCCATAGTTATAGTTTTGCCTTTTCTATAATGTCATATAGTTGGAATCATACATTATGTAACATTTTCCGATTGCTTCTTTCACTTAATAACATGCATTTAAACTCCATGATTTTTCACAGTTTAGTAAGTCATTTACTTTAGTGCTGAATATGCACTAATGTAAATGCATATTAGGCATATATGCATAACCCGTGGACACAGACAATGAGGTGGTGAGGGTCTCAGGGGCGGGGAGAGGAGCAGAAACAGGAATGGGATCAAAGAGAATAATCGGGGGAAAAGGAAGACCTATAATACTTGCAACAATAAAGATTTTAAAAAAAGAAAAAAAAAGTTATATTGTCTGGATGTACCACAGCCTATTAATTTCTTTATCTACTAAAGGATATCTATGTTACTTCCATGTTTGGAAATTCTGAATACATCTGCTATAAAAATTTGCATAGATTTTTTTGTGTAGACATACTAGTTTTCAATTCATTTGTGTAAATACCAAGAAGCATGACTGCTGGGTCATATAAGAGAATGTCCAGTTTTGTAAGAAATTGCCAAAATGTCTTCCAAAGTAGTTGTACCACTTTGCATTGCTACCAACAATGAATGAGAACTCCTGTTGCTCCACATTGTTGCCAGCATTTATTGTTAGTATTCTGGATTTGGGGCATTTTCATCTGTGTGAAGTATTGCGCTTAATCTTTATTTTTTTCCTAGTGCTCTCCAATATTCAGTACTTTTTAATCTTTCCGTTTCTTTCATGTTTCAATACTTTTGAAGAATTATCCACCGTTTTGTAGAATGTTTCTCAATTTGGATCTGTCTGATGTTTTCTCATGACAGAATGAGATGAAGCCATGCTGTTTGGACAATAATGGCGTAAAACTAATTTGCATCCTTTTTAGTGCAACTTAGAGTTCATGAGGTTGACATGATAGTCTTATTACTTAGAATATTAAATTTGATTGATTGGTTATGATGTTATCTGCTGAGTTCCTAGATTATATATTAATAAATTAATCTTTGTAGTAAAGAAATATATTTTAGGAGAAATATTTTAAACTACTCAAACCATGTTTTATTTTTTTTCAAACTTTCACCTAATCTTTGTAGTAAAGAAATATATCTTGGAGGAAAAACTTTGAGGATATTCAAGACATATTTTTCTTCAAATTTCCGCCTAATTTTAGCATCTATAGGTGGATCTATACATTAAAATCCAATATTATCGGTATTTATATGGTTGACCAAATTGTTCAAGTTTTGGCTCAATGTGAGCTCCTTTAGTTTGACTCCTGTATGCGTTAAGCATCCTACCTCACATTTTTTAAAACCACACATTTATTTTTGGCAGCACAACTTGTTCTGGGTTCATCTTATTTTAATGATCCACCTTGAAATAAGATAGATTGTACTCAGAGATGACAATTATGTTTTTGTCCTGAGTAATTGTATGAACCAGGAGATGCTTTTATTTTTACCTTATTCCTTTTACATTCTTCTGAGGAACATGTGGGTGTAAAAAAGATTGAGAATTGGAAATTCATTTTTTTGAAATTGGAGGTGCTTAATTTTAGCTTACTATTGAACAGACTAGTAGAGTCATTAAGCAAGGAGTACATTATTAATCAAATTCTCAAAGAGATGTGGGGGCTATAGATAAACCTTGGAGTTATCAGCATATCAATGGTACTAAATGATTTAAGCAGAGAATATTATTAGAAAAAGAGAAAAGAATTGTGGACTGGGCACATAGCGATTCACTAGGAGAGAAAGAGGAGGAGATAGCAAAAGATAAGGAGGAAAAGTGACAAAGGAATTGTGGTTAAAACAAAACATGTTTGATGTACCAGAGGCAAAGGAAGGAAGGATTTTGATTGGGAATGATTAGGCTATTTTGTCAAATGCAGTTTTATGCCCAGCAAGATGAAGATCAAGAACAGACCACTGGATTCAGCAAGATGGCATTCATATAACTAAGATAACATACTGTAGCACATTATTATATTTTCACTTTTAGCTCATTTTCTCTCCTGTTCCAAAGTTTCAAGTGGACTCGGGGACATGCTGATAAGAAACCCACATTCATAGCTCCTGGGGTGATAGGTTTTGTCCTTGTGGAAAGTATAATCTCCTTTTGACAAATATGTGTTTCCTGAAAGCCTTGCAAAACATAGGTCTTCTTTAGAACATCTACATAAACCAGGTCCAATTTTCCTATATTAAACAGCTTTTTTTTCTTCATACAGTTTGTTTTATGTTGTTTTATATTTCCTAGTTTCATTGAAGACTCAGGTAGCTTTTCTGTTTATTATCTTTAGCCCTATATATATAAATGTTTCAAAGAAAAGATAGTGGCA
Organism: Lasiurus cinereus; assembly: GCA_011751065.1. Taxonomy (NCBI): domain Eukaryota; kingdom Metazoa; phylum Chordata; class Mammalia; order Chiroptera; family Vespertilionidae; genus Lasiurus; species Lasiurus cinereus. The sequence continues at coordinate 15,759,108 of JAAGEH010000426.1, forward strand.
GTTTTATAATGCAGCCTTAGGAATGATAAAGGGAGCAAAAGAGAATTGTACATAAAACCTTATCATGCTCATCCTCTACATGATATTTTTAGAGATTTACATTATCTCTATAACCACCTGACATACCAGATGTGACAGGTAAGATCATTTAGTAGTTACATATTTTATTTACAAGAGCATTATTATATATTTTAATATATGATCAGTTTAAAAGCACTCATTTCTCCTTTCTATTTTATTTTCCACAAAAATAGTTGATATTTTGTTCTTTAAGAAAGATGTTAAAACAAACTTTTTAACTTCAAAGTAAATGATATTGAGAAATGTTGAGATTTTTATAAAGCTTCACAAATATTATTGCTAATGGTGAAAACAGATAAAGCAGATAAAACTAAAATACCATGGTTATTACAGGAAAAAGAGATGGAAAGATTTGACTTAGATGTTATAAAATAATTAAGTTACTAAATCTATGTCTCAGAATTAGACTTCTCTAGCTAGTCACTGATGGGGCTCGTAAACTACAGTTGCCCTCCACACAGCAAATATTCTATTTAGCTTATTGCAAATAACAAACCAGATAGCATACTTTTCCAGGGGTGGGGGACCTTTTTGAATGTTTATAACATCATTCATGGACCATACAAATTATCTACTTAAAAATTACACTGCTATATTTGGTCAAACATTTAATTACCTCACCCCTAATACTTTAGCAGGGCCAGACCAAATGATTTTGTGGGCCTTATATAGCTCTTGGGCCAGATGTTCCCCACCCCTGTGACAAACAGACTCCAAAGAAAGAAGAAGAACATGAGGGGACTATTTATGCTTATTTCTGAACCTGAACTCACTCAACAAAAATGTACTCCTCTCCATAGGTAATTGAGGTGGTGAATTGATAATAAGCCTGTTAAACTAATACATATTCCCTCCACATTGGAGGACAAAGGAGCAGAAACTATGGTTTCTCCTCTAATAGGTGAAATAGAAAACAGGTATATGTTGCATTTATGTGTTAATTTGGGATGACTTTAAATTTTTCTATTCTGTTTTTCTGTCAAATAATATTATATCTTCTAATTTAATCAAATTCTGAGACCTAAAAATGAGCTAGAACATGTTTGTTAAACCAGTTGGCTCTGCCACCTATATTGACTTTCACTTTTTGACAAATTATGATTCATTTATGAGCAAAAATGGTTTAGCACTTTCCCCCTCTTGAATTATTTATAATTTATGTTTTCTAAATACTCCCATTCCATCTTGACACTAAAAATCTATCAGCAAAGAGTTGAACATATTTTCCATAATTCTTTAATCTCTTCATATCTACATGCTATTTACTTTCTTCTATTTTGAATTCCCAGTGTTTAGACACTGACACATTGTAGAAACTTAATAAATATGTATTGATTATATTTGATTTCAGCACTATATTCCAGCATCAGTTAAAAGAAATGACATGAGTTTGATCTATATGCTTTGGCATTAGCAGAGTTCTCATAAAGGAAATATAATATTTCACACTGATTATTTACCTTACATTGTATTCTTGCCAAGTACTATTGTTAAAAGCAAAAAAATAATTTTAGCAACAGGAATAGTATATGAGAAAATTAAGTTTAGTAAAAAACTATTTATGAAACCAATACAATTGTGACAATATGTATAATTTATTTTGCTGTCTACTTTATGTATCAGGGAGAAGTATGTAGTATAGATTCTGGATACATATTCTTCTCTCTACCTTCCATTAAAAGGATTAAAATAAAAGTCACCTAAAATTTTATCTCAAACACATGTTATTTGTGGAATTTTAAAGTTTGAACTTACTAGGTAGGAGAATATTTTCTTTTTTTACATTCAAACCCCACACCCCCCTTTTTTAATTTCTAAGATTCTTCATAACTCTTTTTTAAAAATAACATTTTTATTAATTTTAGGGAAGAAGGAAGAATAGAATAGGAGAGAATTAGAATTATTGATCAGCTGCCTTCTGCATGCCCCCTAATGGGGAGTAAGCCTGCCACCTAGGCATGTTCTTTGACTAGGAATGGAACCATGACTCCTGGTTCATCGGTGGATACTCAACCAACCGAGTTACACTGGCTGGGCCCTCCCTCCTCTGTTTTGAATTTTTGTTTTATTATCCACTCCTTATAAACCATGCATTGATATGCAGGTGATAAAAGTATCAATAAGAAAAGGAATGTAGATAGATTAGAGGATTAAAAGGTAGAGATGGAAAAAGGAAGTAAAAATAATTTAGTTAAAAAATAATTCAAGATCACTTATATTTATGCACACACTTTTGCCCACAGACATCTGGATGAATTAAAGGCCCATCCTGACGTACTATTGGTGATATCCATAATTAATTTTAACATGGTGCCAGTTATTAAATTATTGTATTTCACCTCCAAAACCACCGTCTAGTCTGTGCTTTCTAAGATTTAAATGGGGGCTCTTCAGTCCACATTTCTTCATTACTTTCTGGCTATAGTTAAGGCTCTACCAATAAGGAGGGTTGGGCTAGCGCAAGGTTAGGGGAAGGATATGGACTTTCTTCTTCCTGTGCTTCCTGCCTGTCTGTGGTTCCCTCCAATGGTGAATGTGATACATCAGCAATGTGTCTTAAGTACAGCAATGGCAGAGCCCTCCCATAGCAGTAGCTGAATCCAGTTTGCTGTTTTTCCAACATCCGCAAAAACATTCTCACCTTTCCCTACTTCATACAAACCAGCAGGAGGCAAGCACCATTTTTTCTTTGGAGGTCTGAGTCTCAGCTGTTTGGGTTCCCTTTCTATATTTTAGTAATTCTAATCTCTTTTCCATGTTCCCTCCCCACTTTGTGCCATCCACAATAGGAGGGGTTGTTGCTTCTTGCAGTTGTGACCTCTGTGATATCTTACATTTCTCTTTTTACCCTTTCAATTACATAAGCAGCAACTTTATATGTTATTAGTACTTTTTTTTAATCTTAAGTTCTCCCTGTTTATGTGACTGCTGTGATTTCTATCTTCTTGCCTGACCCTTACTAATAGAAACTCTGATCCAGATATCAAGTGTTTTTTCTGTCACTTTATTTGCCTTAATTATATAATGAGCCTCCCTGTTGTGAGAAGTATGTGAATTTGTGTCAGATAAATCAGGGTCCCAACTATGCCCCACTACCTCCTCCTTCAGGGATTGGTGATTTGTGGAATGTTGGGAGTGTTACTTTAACCTTTCTGAACTTCCATCTTTTCAGCTAAAAATAACACCTACTCATAGGTTTGTGAGGATTAAATGGGATAATGTTTGCAAATCATGTAGGATATGCTCAATAAATGATACATATAATTATGATGAAGATTGTGATAAAGACAAAATGTAAGTTTCAACTATTCAGAAGTAGGTAAAGTGTTGCTTTTTAAATTTATTTATTGATTAAGGTATTATATATGTGTCTTTATCCCCCCATTTCCCTCCCACCCCCCACTCATGCCTTCACTCCCCTGGTGTCTGTGTCCATTGGTTAGGCTTATATGCATGCATATAAGTCCTTTGGTTGATCTCTTTCCCTTACCCCTTCTTACCCCTAGATGACTGATGGCTATTGTTACTCTCACTATAAGGCTCAAACAATATAAATCACTGGCCTTATTTTAAAGCCTGAAATTCTAAATTCTAGAAGTGATATGTTGGTCCCAAACTAGTGACAAATATTGGGCTCCTGATTATATCTAAAGAATGAACACCCTTATCTATTAGAATCTCCAAAATAATGTCATTTCATTTATTATTTCTTTTTTTTAGGTATTTTATTGATTTTTCACAGAGAGGAAGGAAGAGGGATAGAGAGTTAGAAACATCGATGAGAGAGAGACATCGATCAGCCGCCTTCTGCACGCCCCCTACAGGGGATGTGCCCACAACCAGAATACATGCCCCTGACCGGAATCAAACCTGGGACCTTTCAGTCTGCAGGCCAATGCTCTCTCCACTGAGCCAAACCAGTTTTGGCCATTTATTATTTCATAGTTAAGATCACACTGTCAAGTTAAACACTGACTGATTTAACATCAATGATTGTGATACTCTATAGGAAAGTAAAGGTTGGTGATGAAATTTATTTGAGAACTTTTACTTTGTTAGTAATAAAAATTAACCAAGAGGAAATTTGTATTCACCTAAAGTGTGCATTCCTTCTTAAGAGAGGCAGTAGGGTGGTTTATAAAGATCCCGGACTTGACATTAGGTGGCCTAGGCTTACATCTAGACAATACATTACTATCTCTGTTTGGACAATTTACTTGACTGCATTGTGTTCAGTTTCCTCATTTACAAAATATAGTTTATAGGAACTGTTACAAATCAAACACTTAGAACATTGTTTTTCATGTTTTAAAAAAGTTTGTGTTTTATCAAATTTAACATTGACATAGTAATATGTCAGTAGAAAAATATCAAGTTCTTACTCTTTTTTGTGTTATAAAAATGTAGCTTTAGGAACTTCAATTAATTACTTTGATGCCATGTAACTTATAAAACAAGACTGCCACCTGAGAGGCAATTGCCACAGTTCTACCATCTCTTCACATCACATGTAATAACTCTGACTTATATCGGATTATAATTATATGTGAAGTTTTCATCAGTAAAGTTTATGCTGCAACTAAAATAGATATTTAGGCTGCATTAGAGTGTGAAGTGTGGCTAGTCCATTAACTTAATCTGGTGCAAACTATTTATTATCCCTTTTTTTCTCGAAATTTTTGTGTGATGACCTCTGGTTAAGAAATAATCATCCCTCATGGAAAAAAAGGTATTGATTACAAATGCATTCCAATTGTGTAAAAAAACAATGCACATGAGCCCAGGCCCATGTGGCTCAGTGGTAGAGAGAGCAACAGCCTGCACTCTGAAGGGTCGTGGGTTCCATTCCCTCTCAAGGGCATGTACCTGGTTTGCAGGTTCATTCCCAGTCTGGTAAGGACAAATGTGGGAGGCAACCAGTCAGTGTTTTTCATCACCCTCTCTCCTCCTCCTTCCTTTACACTCTCTCTGGAAATCAGTGGAAAAAATATCCTTTGATGAGGATTAACAACAGCAACAAAAGCAAAACAAACAAAAAAATGAAACAACGCAAATGGAAATGATAAATGATGAGCTACATCATAGGGAATATGCATCCAATTGCATTGGCCACCCAAGATAAATTTGAACCGAATACTGACATTTCTTTGGAAAAATGGTTGATCTTTGCTTAAACACAAAAAGGAAGACAGTGATAAAAGAGGGGGGGAAGAACTGAGATTAGTTTTTCCAGAGCACAGAAGTAGGTAAAGTTGATTGATAGCTAGTGTTACTCTCAGTGTAAGGCTCCATCAATATAATTAAATTAAAAGTGAAGAGTTGGTTTGAAGTATTCTCATCATTCTTCAAAATCACAAGGGAGTCTATTAACAAAGCTGCTTTCTTACATACAAGAAAGTTCAAGGGAATTGAAACAAATAAGGCCAGAACCATGAGACTATCTGGCTCTTTTGTCTTCATTATAGTTCATCAAGTCTTTGATATAAAGCATGTGAGTAACAATAAGAAGTCTACATTTCATATGAGTACAAACTCTCAGGATTTTATTTGAGTATGGATTTAACTAAAAAATAAACCTGTCAGTTAGAAACTAACTCCCTGCATTCACTCAATATATGTTGACTGAACATCTACCAAGTTCTAGGCAAGGTGCTATACATAGAGAATAAGTTCTTTAAAAATTTTTAAATCAAGTAGCCAGGTGGAATTCCTTAGAAATGTGAGTTTTTTCCCTTGTATACAATAAAACTATCTGTAGAAGAATGGAACAAGGGGATAAAGCAAAATAGCAATATATTAGAAAATTTTGGATATTCAGTGACTATCGTTAGGTCAGTGGTAGGGTGAAAGTTTCAATAAAGTAATATAATTTAGGGTGAGTTTAATTATTAAGAGCCAATGGATAATAGTCATCTCGCATTGTGCTGTGCACTAAGAACATGTCAATATTATCTGTTCAATTCTGTGTCCCATACTTTAAGAGGAGTCATGCCAATATACAGTGTATATGATTGCAACCATCATAAAGGAGCAGAAACTGAGAACCTTTTGAATGGTAAAAATGTTGTATTCTTGTGCTATGCGGTTCGTACCTTACATATTTACATCTGACCTACATTGGAAGTCCTGGGAGCTCCCTCTGATTAGTTGTCTGAAGAGAAAAATGTTGATACATCATTTATACACAACTCTACACAACATTTTGGCATCAGCTCAAGAAGAGAGGAGAGAAACATTCAAGCCCGATGAGTGGTGATCTTTCCCTAATTGCAATCAGACTTATCACTTATTTTTAAAATTGTCTGTCTTTATCCACTAGAATGTACAATTCACAAGGCAGGGATATTATCTGTGATAGTATCAGTGTCTGAAGTAAGGTTTTTCACAGAGTAAGTATGAAATAAATTGCTGTTGAATGAGAGAATTAATGAATGCATATGTAAATTAATACATCTTTGTTAAAGAAAAACATAAAAAAGGATGAGGATGAAAATAATGATGGGAAGACTTAAAAATAAATAATGAGAAAATATAGTAGCAAAAATATCTAAAAGGGTCTAAAAAGCATACTTGAAAAATGTACCAGATGTTATGGGGGCAGATGTTATGGACTCTGTATTCTCTGTTTCAGCATCTGTCTGCTCTTGAAATAACTTCTAGTCTAGCACTAAGTGGATAGGAAATAAATTGTTTTCATATGTAGCTCTTACAATTAATATATATATAATGATTTATGCAAAAATATATATAGTTAATTATGAAAAGACATGTTATCTTGTCATTACTCCAGCCTGTGGATGGGCTGTATTACGATGATTGCCAGAGGGAAAGGAGATGGTATAGAGGGAATAAATGGTGCTGGAAGGAGACTTAACTTGTGGTGCTTAAGACATGACACAATAGGGGGAAAACGAGGAAGATGGCGGCATAGGTAAACACCTACACTGCTGCCTCGCACAACAATTTCAAAACTACAACTAAAAGACAGAACAGACATCATCCAGAACCACAGGAAAGCTGGCTGAGTGGAAGTTCTACAGCTAGAAGAAAAGAGAGGGGCTCACGGAGACCCAGAGGAGCTGCAAAAAGCTGAGGTACGGAGATGTGCACGCTGAGAGAGAGGGTGCCAGAGTACCTGGCTGGCTTTCTCTGGCCGGAGGGAAACGGAGACTCCCAACGGCATTGAACCCCTTATCCTACGACACTAAACCCCAGATCCAGCCGAAACTCATACGGGGGGAGTTTGGACTGTGAAAAGGGAGAGGTGCACGGAAATTTAGGGGAGTCGCAGAAGATCAGGTCCGGTCAGGGGAGCTGGAAAGGCAGCGGTTAGAGGCACCGCGGGGGCGTGCACAAGGACCGCTCCAGCCATTACCCAGTCACGTGAGACTCAGGGGCCATGGAGGGCGGGGCCGACTGGAAGGCAAGGCGGTCCCTTAAGCCCTGAGACTCCACCCATCCCAAGCTCAACAGAGAGGCTTCTGTGGCTTTGGGTCTGGTATCATAAAGCTGAATTCAACACAGAAGTTTTCCCCCGGCATAGTGAAAATGCCGAGACAAGGGAAGGGATCACAAACAAAAGAAATGGAGGAAAAAAAAACGACTGGATATAGAGTTCAAAACCACGCTTGTAAGGTTTTTCAAGAATATGCTAGAAAAGATGGACAAATTTAGTGAGACCCAAGGGGAGATGAAAAAGGACCAAATAGAAATTAAACATACACTGACTGAAATAAAAAATATTATACAGAGTCCTAACAGCAGACTAGAGAAAGGCAAGAATCAAGTAAAAAATTTGAAACATAAAGAAGCAGACAACATTCAACTGGAAAAGCAAGAAGAGAAAAGAATCCAAAAATGTAAACATAATGTAAGGAGACTCTGGGACAACTTCAAGCGTACCAACATCAGAATTGTGGGGGTGCCAGAAGAAGAGAGAGAGCAAGATACTGAAAACCTATTTAAAGAAATAATGACTGAAAACTTCCCACATCTGGTCAAAGAAATAGACTTACAAGTCCAGGAAGCACACAGAACCCCATATAAAAGGAATCCAAAGAGGACCACACCAAGACACATCATAATTAAAATACCAAGAGCAAAAGAGAAAGAGAGAATATTAAAAGCAGCAAGAGAAAAACAGTTTATTACCTACAAGGGAGCACCCATACGACTGTCAGCTGATTTCTCAACAGAAACGATGCAGGCCAGACGTGAGTGGCAAGAAATATTCAACGTGATGAATAGCAAGAACCTACAACCAAGAATAATCTATCCAGCAAAGCTAACATTCAGAATTGAAGGGCAGATAAAGAGCTTCACAGATAAGAAAAAGCTAAAGGAGTTCATCAACTCCAAACCAGAATTATATGAAATGCTGAAAGGTACTCTTTTAGAAGAGGAAGAAGAAAAAGGTAAAAGCCAAAAAATTATGAACAACAAATACATATCTATCAACAAGTGAATCTAAAAATTAAGTGAATTAAAAATTTGATCAACAGAATAAACTGGTGAATATAATAGAATCAGGAGCACAGAAAGGGAGTGGACTGATAATTCTCAGTGGGGAAGGGGTGAGGGGTGTACAGGGAGAGACAGGACAAAAATCATACATCTATGGATGAAATCAATGGGAGGGAGCTAAGGGCAGAGGGAGGGGTGGGAGCTGGGTGGAGGGATGCTATGGAGGGGAAAAAAGAGAAACAAATGTAATAATCTGAATAATAAAGATTTAATTAAAAAAAAGACATGATACAATAGACAGATGATACTTTATAGACTTGTACACCGGAAACCTATTTAATTTTATTAACCAATGTCAGCCCAATAAAGTAAAAAAAAGGAAAAAAAGGTAATTGCCATCAAAGAAAGAGAATGATATTACTTCTTTCTTTCTTTTTTTTTCCTTCCTGTTGCTCAACCTACAAGAGCAATCATTCATGAAAACTTAAGCTGTAGAAGCATTCTGGTTATAGTGGTTTCATTTGTGTGTGTGTGTGTGTGTGTGTGTGTGTGTGTGTGTGTCTGTGTGTTTTCACTAAACCCGGTCATTATTGCGTACAAAAAAAGCAAGCAGTGCAAGTGTTGCCAGTGTTGACCATTTGGAACATCATACTCCTACTTTTATCTCTGCACTATGGAATAATCATATGTTAACTCTGCCATGTTATAGTACATAAATTTAGTGCTTACAAGCATAACCATACATTGTTCTAATATATTCTTCTTCTTTTTTTCCAGTGCATTTCTTTTTTTTAATTTAATAAATCTTTATTCAGGTTATTACAATTGTTCAGGTTATTACAATTGTTCCTCTTTTTCCCCCAATAGCTTCTCTCCTCCGGGCTACCACCAACCCTCTGCCCTTACCTCCACCCAACTGTTCTCATCCATAGGTGTACGATTTTTGTCCAGTCTTTCCCCACATCCCCCTCACCCCTTTCCCCCTGAGAATTGTCAGTCCACCTCCTTTCAATGCCCCTAATTCCATTATATTCATCAGTTTATTCTGTTCATCAGATATTTTATTCAGTTGATTTTTAGATTCACTTGTTGATAGATATGTATTTGTTGTTCATAATTTATATCTTTACCTTTTTATTCTTCTCCCTCTTCTTAAAGAATTTTAAGCATTTCAGCATGTCATATAATACTGGTTTGGTGTTGATGAACTTCTTTAGCTTTTTCTTATCTGTGAAGCTCTTTATCTGCCCTTCAATTCTGAATGATAGCTTTGCTGGGTAGAGTAATCTTGGTTATAGGTTCTTGCTATTCATCACTTTGAATATTTCTTGCCACTCCCGTCTGGCTTGCATCATTTCTGTTGAGAAATCAGCTAACAATCAGATGGGTGTTCCCTTGTAGGTATTAACTGTTTTTCTCTTACTGCTTTTAATATTCTCTCTTTGTCTTTTGCTCTTGGCATTTTAATTATGATGTGTCTTGGTGTGGTCCTCTTTGGATTCCTTTTGTTTGGGGTTCTGTGAGTTTCCTGGACTTTTAAGTCTATTTCTTTCCCAAGGTGGGGGAAGTTTTCAGTCATTAGTTCTTCAAATAGGTTTTCAGTATCTTTCTCTACTTTTCTTCTGGTACCCCCAACATTCTGATGTTGGTATGCTTGAAGTTGTCCCAGAGGCTCCTGACACTATCTTCAACTCTTTGAATTCTTTTTTCTTTTTCCTTTTCCAGGTGAGTGTTTTTTGCTTTTTTGTATTTCATATCTTTGACTTGATTCTTGCATTCCTCCAGTCTGCTGTTAGGTCTCTGTATAATATTTTTATTTCAATCAGTGTATGTTTAATTTCTAGTTGGTCCTTTTTCATCTCCTCTTGGGTCTCGCTAAATTTATCCATCTTTTCTAGGAAATTCTTGAAAAACCTTATAACTGTGCTTTTGAACTCATATCCAGTCTTTGCTTTCCTCCATTTATTTTGTTTGTGATCTGTTTCTTTGTCTTAGCATTTTCGGTGCTTCCCTGAGTTGTAGAGTAGCTTTGTGCGCTAGGTGTCCTATATGGCCCAGTAGCTTCTCCTCCTCAGTTACCTGAGGTGGTCACTCTTGGTGCACCCCTTTATGGACTGTGTGCACAGCCTTGTTGTAGTTAAATCTTGATTGCTATGGGCATCAGTGGAGAGAATTGACCTCTAAGCCAATTGACTGTGTGGATCAGCTGTGTCTACACTGGGAGAACTTATGTGTTGGAGTCATCCTTATGATACAAGACTTGCAAAATATCAAAAGCCTTTGTGTGAGGCTTGGATGGGGTGGAATCTCAGTGCTGAGCAAAAATCCTTGGCTTCCATTCATCCCTGAACCTATGCAGATCCTTGGTCTCAGTGTCCCTGGGTAATCACTACATCCCTCTTTGTGCATACTCGCCCTCATTCGCTTCCAGACCGCTGCCTTTTGTGGCTCCCCTGAGTTTCCGTGTGCTCCAGGGACCCATATGAATCTGGGTCCCCAGGGTCTTGCCTGAAACTGGGGTTTGTTTTAGTCGAAAGTGGAGTTCAGCACAGTTGGGAGGTTCCATCTTCTTCCCTCTAAAGAAAGCCAGTGGTTCAGTCAGCAGTCAGTCCTCTCCGTGCACACTGGCAGGCTTGCCTCCAGACCTCTATCTATCGTAGTTCCCCCTGAGTTTCCATGCACTCCTCTCTTTTTTCAACAGTCCAGGCTCCCCCTGTATGAGTCTCACCTGGAATTGGGATTTAGTGCAGTTGAAACTGGTGTTCAGTGCAGTTAGGAGTTTCTGTCTCTTTCCTGCTAGAGGAAGCCAGCCAGGCACCTTTCCTCTCAACCTGTGTGTCTCTGTACCTTAGCCTTTTGCAGCTCCTCTGAGTCTCCATGAGCCCCTCTCTTTCCTTCTAGTTGTAGAATTTCCACTCAGCCAACTTTACTGTGGTTCTGGATGATGTCCATTTTGTCTTTTAGCTGTAGTTTTGAAATTGTTGTGCAAGGCAGCAGTTTAGATGTTCACCTATGCTGCCATTTTGATTTCCTCTGATATTACTTCTTTCTTGTTCAGCACTACCTTTGAAGATATATATGAATTGCTTACAAATGACTGACTCTGGACCTGAACAATGAAAGCCAGAGAATGAATGACAAATTCAAGCAAGATCAGGTACAGTCATTCATTTTCTCTTGATCATCTTATTGTGTAATAAAATGATCAAGCATGGAGCATAATAAAGAAATATATTTTATACATATTCTAGCTTTTAATGGTGTCTCCCTTTTTATTAAAATCAAAATGCCCCATGTAACTATCTTAATTTATTTAAATCAATAGAATTATTGTTTTCCAAAAATATATCATTTTATTCTATAACTAGAGGTCTGGTGCATGAAATTCATGCATGGAGTAGGGATTCCCTCAACTCTTCCTGCACCCTCTCCAATTGGGGATCCCTTGCAGGATATCTGACTGCATTTTAGGCCTGATCCCAGAGATTGGGCCTAAACTGGCAGTAAGACATCCCTCTCACAATCTGGGACTACTGGCTCCTAAGTGCTCACCTGCCTCCTTGCTTGATTGCCCCTAACTACTTCTGCCTGCCAGCTTGATTACCCCTAACTGCCCTCTCCTGTAGGCCTGATGTTAACCCCAACTGCCCTCCTCTGCTGGCCAATTTGGTTCTGATTGGCCGGTTCCTATGCCAGCTTCAAAAGCTTCACCTCCCAGGCAGCCATTGGCTCTCCACACCACCCAGATTTGGTTCTCATTGTTCAGTTTCAATGCCAGTCAGCATCAAAAGCTCCACCTCCTAGGCATCCATTTGTTCCCCACAGCTCCCTCTTTTGGTTCTGATTGGTTGGTTCCTCTGCCAGTCAGAATCTCCAGGCCTATCTCTGGGCCTGATTAAAGAGGTGGGCTTAACAGCAGCCCACTTGGAGGCCAGGAGAGAAAGAAAAGCCTGGCTGCTGGCTAAGATCAGAAAGAAAGAGGAAGAGAAAGAGAGAGGGAAGTACACTGATCAGCAGCTTCCACTGAGGCTGCAGATCAGACCCTGACTCACTTTCTGGGTCTCAGCCACCTGAGCAGTCAGTGTTGGGTCTCCAGGCTGCAGTTGGGCAACCAAGCACTGACTTCCAAATGGTCTCCATTTAGTTGCAATCTCCACCCCTTCCCAAGCCCCAGGCTTTAAGCTTGGGAAGCACCACCTTCTCTCTACCCCTCCAATCACAGGCTTGGCCCTTCCAATGGCTGGCTGGGAGTGACCTGGATGCCAAGGAGGTTCCCAGGACCCAGGAATGTATGCAAATTAATCTCCTTTTGTATTGGGTTAATTTTCATACCCACTCTGATTGGCTGTGGGCATAGTGGAGGTACGGTCAATTTACATGTTTTTCTATTATTAGGTAACATGGCCTATGATTTGTCTAAGGGCTAACCCTGTCACATTTCTCTGGTGATCATTAAAAATGGGGCTGTGGCCTCCATGCTAATTACTGTGTAATGGAAGAGACAAACCAAAGAATGGTGATGGGAACAATAACATCCAGGTACTTTCTTCCACCTCTTCATCCAGAGTGCTTTCTGGGAATAGACACTCACATGCAGGACTGTATTTGGAGAGTACTTGCTGTGTGTCCAGCCAGGTGCTATTTTAAAGCTGCCATCTATGAAAATGAAATCATATGTGTTAGTTTCTACGTATTTGAAGCTGTGATTGAATTGCAAATACAGAGTAGAAGCTTTCCCTCACCCCTCCCCCTAGGGTTTTCAACGACAGGATGTGAAAGTTTTCTTAGTTTCTGAAATTGAAATACAACATTTAGTATGTACATTTAATGTGATAGAAGCTACTTTGTTCTAAAAACTATTAAATCATTAGTGCATTTTATAATTGAAGGTGTTCTAGAGTAAAGGAAATGTGGTATGTAGATAGAAAACAGAAATGTATTACATATAATTGGATGATTAACCCAAAATGTCCTTTCATTCATGTAACTGCATTTAGTTCTGTGTTAAAATCAATACTTAATATGGAAGACATATACAGGATTCAGAACATCTATGAGAATTTCACTGTCTGTCCTGCTATGGCTGAACCTGATGGAACACGGGGGTAGCATGTTAAGATTTGCACCCCTTGTCCAAAACCAGACCCGTTTTCCCACTCCATCTACATTAATCCTTGGTGTAATTCTTGATTTTTAAAAAAATATATTTTATTTAATTTTTACAGAGAGGAAGGTAGAGGGATAGAGAGTTAGAAACATGATGAGAGAGAAACATCGATCAGCCGCCTCTTGCATGCCCCCTACTGGGGATGTGCCCGCAACCTGGATACATGCCCTTGACCAAAATCGAACCTGGGACCTTACAGTCCACAGGTATCCACTGAGCCAAACCGGTTTTGGCTAATTCTTGATTTTTTAAAATGAACTTGCCATTTCTCGTGTTGTCTAAATTAATGACTGTAACAATCTTAAACAAATAGCTCTAATTTAAGAATTATTCTTATATATATGATCCCCCCTGCATTTGGACATCAGCATTTCCAAAGGACTGTCATTGGCATATCTGTAAACTTATAACAATGAATATACATTCGTGTAGAATTAATATTAATTACATGGAAAATAAATGTATAAAACAAGACAGTAGGGAAAACAGAAAGTACAGGAAAGGAAAAGCAATCATATTATATTGCATTACTGCATAGCCCAGATGTGACTAGCATTGACATAGCCATTCTAATGTGATATTGAATATTGATCTAACCAAATTTAATATACCAATATATTAGGTGGATGAAATGTGTCTGTGTATTTTGTGGAGCAGGAAGGTGAAAGAAAACTAGATTCTTGTCTTCAAAAATGGGAGGTCAAAAGATCAGAACTAACTGAAGGAGAGCTAGAAGAGAGAGAAGAAGAAAGACTGAGAGGAAGAGGGTCAGGGAGGGAGAAAACGAAAGAGGGAGGAAGGGAGAGAGAATTAAATGAAGTATACTACTTAGACATACTTGATTTAAAAATAAAATAATTACTGGAAAGATTTGAAAATTTTTGCCTCTATGAAGCAAGAAATGGAGAGATTGTGAAATGCCTTTTCTTCCTTATTTTTCTATTAACATTAGACACTATTTATAAATATATGTAGTAAACATAAATTAAATTAAACAGTAGGTCTATAATAAAAATATTAATGACATATAAAGTTGGCTTTTTCTTGTTGTTGCTGATAATTGGAAATTATTTCAAGGAATAAAAAAAGAAATTTTAACCCTAATTTACACATGGTAAGAGAAGATTGACAGGACTTTTTTAGTCAACAAATGACCCACTTTTTTTGCAGTAGTTATATTAAATAGTGATAATCAAAGTTGCTTCTTAGAAACAAAGACCAAAGAGGTCAAGCTAGTTTTACTCAGAACTGTTAATCCTTGTATATTAAATTTATTTTGTATCTATAATTGTGATGACATGATGAAGAAAAGAATGTGTTATTTGCCAAGATGAATTAGCTACTCAAGCAACTAAACCATCAAAATTTCACTGGCATCCACATACACAGCATAAAGAAATATATCCAAACCACAAGGATTCTTTGAAAGAAAGAGTATTGAAATACACACCTGACAGTAGCAGATGTTTAACAGTCTATATATAAACATTACTTGCTTTGTAGGCTTTGTATAATGCAGCACTCTGGTTTCCTAAGAATAAAAACACCATATACAATTACTGAGAAACTACTATGAAAGACACTAAAAGAGAACAACTGTATCAAAGTTTATCTAAAAATGTTTCTATGCAAAGCAGGTGGCTCAAATATCCCTTTCCAATAAGACTATAGTTTAACATATTCAAGAACTGGATAATAATATAGTAGAACACTAACCTCTGGGAAAAAATAAAGCTAGTAAAGCATGTTTTATTACAACTTGATGAATTCATAGCATAACATGGTAATTCTTTTAGAATTTATGTAATGTAAACATTGTGGTAATATGATTGAAACACTATTTTCAGAATAATTGCTGACAAATACAAGTCTTGAATTAGGTATAACTGAAATCCACATTATCAATCAGTGTGGTTTGGAATTAAAGTTTTGTGCACCAGTACTGTTCTGTGAAAAAGTTACCCAGAATACATTAAATGATCATCACGTTGGCAGCATAGAAATGTGGTTGCCTTTAATTTCAGGTGGATGAATAAATAAAGTACAATATTTTCATAGAATAAAATGTCTTCTTTTATTTCTATTAATATGCTTCTGCGATATTGGTTAGTTCAAGCATCATTCAAACTAAACATAGATATATTTAAATATATATTATCCTATGCAAATAATGACAACAATCCAACTTTAATTAACTGTAGAACTTTAGATCATTTATCACATTAAAAACTTTAAATATTAATATACATTTTATTCAAAATGTATATAGATATTTAAAATAAGAAATTGCGTTTAATTCATTTTTTTTACTTTTGAGAAGTACATATGTGTTACTATATCAATCACCAATGCACACATTTTCAATTAATGATATATGTACCAGTATTTATAATCATTTTCTTTTTTCTCTTTTACATATTTGTTTCATTTATTAAACTTTAATTTTAATAATTTTATTATGTGCTCTAATAAAACAATTAGAGCACATATTATGCAATTTTTTTAATTTTTTCACTTGGATGGTAACTTGTATGATATTTTACAAAATATTAGTACTTAATGAATTGGAAGTAAATATAACTGACCCTTTCACCATCAGTAATTTGAGAAACACTGGGCTACATTAATAAACCTTCTTAGCTTTCATTTTCCCACTTATATAGGGAATAGATATAATTTTAAAGATGGTAATTATGGCTAAAGAAGCTTTGGGGTGTTTTTGTTTGTTTGTTTGTTTGTTTTTGCTTGCACATTACAATCCCTCTAATGCAGGCATTCTTTTCTATAACTAATATTTATAGCTAGATCACATAGATTTTATTACCAGTGGCTTTCCTTTAATCATCTTTCCATATAACAAGCAAAGCAAATAAATTGCTTATTTTAATAACTATTCTATATATATTTTTCATATTAATTGAGACTAAGAATTATAATTTTCAGCATTTTCTATATACTATAAATTTAAGTTTAATGAATATAATCTCATTATATTCTTAAAATATTCCAATAAAATGCATATATTTTATCATAGTTTTATAAACAAAGAGCCTGAGAATCAGAAAGATTAATTAACTTTCCCAAAGTTTGCACAACTAAAGTAAAAAAATACTGAATTTGAATCTATTGTGGTGTGGATTTAAAGTTTTAATATTGTTTCAATATATTCTTCAACTTATCTTACATGTAGTGCCAGTACATACTTTTATTCAAGTCTTTATATTGCTGTAATCTGAAGTGCCTATTCTACATCTTCCCAGTGCACGAAATTTGTGCATGGGTAGGGTCCCTAGACCTGGCTAACAATCAGAGCCGATCTGTGGAGTGACTGGCAGGGCAATTGGGGGTTCTCACTGCCACCCGCCTTGTCTGGCCTAGCACCGCCTGCTCACTGGCCCTGTACTCCTGCAGTCACTGCTGGTTGCCTCCCTCTACAGGGTGACCAGCGGGGTGACCAGGGGGTCAGGCCAGGTGGGCCCGCTGGCACCTGCCTTGTCTGGCCTAGGGCCTGCAGGCTGGGGGCAGCTCCTGCATTGAGCATCTACCTCCTGGTGGTCAGTGCATGTCATAGCAACTGGGCTTTCTACTGTTCGGTTGACTTGCATATTAGGCTTTTATTATATAGGATACATGGCAAATGAATCATTCAATATATGCAGGAATTAATACATATAACTTGAAGTAGTAGGAACTTTAACTTTGTTTTTGTATAAACATTTAAATCAAAATAGTTATTTCTTAAAACCAGATTTATTTTTTTTAGATATCCATCATAAACATAGAAGATTATCTTATACATATAAATATATATAAAGACAGTAAGCTGAGCCATCCTATTGTTTAAGTTCATTACTACATGCTAAAATCCTATATAATTAAACCCTAATATGCAAATTGATTAAACAGCAGAATGACTGGTGGCAATGACATGCACTGACCACAAGAGGGTGGATGCTCAATGCAGGAAGGGAGTGCCACTCAGTCAGAAGTTGGCCTCAGAGCTGGAGAGCACAGTAGTGGTGGCGGGAACTTCCCATGCCTCCACTACAGGAGACAGTAAGGAGTGAGGGGTCTCAGTCTGCAAGAAGGCACAGGCTGGGCTGAGTGGGGCAGAGGGACCCACTCACTGAGTGCATGAATTTTGTGCACCAGGCCTCTAGTATATGGATAAAGAAATATAAATTTTGTAGTTTTGTGGGAGTGAAATAAAGTCTTTGTGATATTTACTTAGGAGACTTTGCTCTTTTATATTGGGAATAGATAGTGAATGTGATAATTCTGGTCCCAATTCAGATGCTTTTTCTATAAATATCTTGAATGCATATACTTTCTCTTTTCCATTGCCATATCTACAGTGTTTTGTGTATGAACAAATACAAATTTCAAATACTTGCTTAATTGTCTCTGTTGAAAATAAGGAATGAGACTACTCCTCTCTCCCTTTACCTAAAGCGCACTAGCTCCATGTGCCTAAGTCAAAGGAACTGATCTAGAACCACACAATAAAAAACAAATACAATAAAAAGGCAAACCAAATACTCCTTTTCTTCTTTCAACCGATTTCTGAGGAATGTTTCATAATTTATCTTTTCAAATCATTCCTGATTTTTTAAGCTTCCAACCCTTGGCCTTACTTTCTAATCTATAGCCTCAGAAGTAACACCTGATTCTGTTCTGATTGTGATGAATTTTGTTTCTCTCCTTGAATAGTAATCACACTTGCTCTTTGTATCATGTCTGTTTCCATCTTTACACCACCCATCCATTGCAGTAAAGGTCTATTTTAAGTCCTAGAATTCAGTTATTTTGTAAAATTTTCATTATAATCTGAAGATCACTTTCAATAATAATTATAATGATTCATTAAGAAATAAGAAAATTGCCAAAACCGGTGTGGCTCAGTGGATAGAAGGTCAGCCTGCAGACTAAAAGGTCCCAGGTTCGATTCCGGTCAAGGGCATGTATCCTGGTTGCGGGCACATCCCCAGTAGGGGGCGTGCAGGAGGTGGCTGATCAATGTCTCTCTCTCATGAATGTTTCTAACTCTCTAAATCTCTCCCTTCCTCTCTGTAAACAATCAATAAAATATATTTAAAAAAAAAAGAAAGAAGAAAATTAAGATGAATCTTAAGTTTCCTAGTACTTTAGCACCAAAACCATAGGTACAGAGCAGACTTTTCACAGTTCACTGAATTCTTTAGTTAATTAGCTTCTCATTTTTTTATCTGGAAGGCATAATATGGTTTGCAGAAAAAGACAGATATTTAGATTACATATATAGGCCCTTCCAAATAGAACCTTGGCCAACTATTCCTTAAATGTGTAGGGTTGTTTATTTTTGTTTAAAAGTCCTGTCAAGTTCTTAATAACAAAACTGAACAAAATAAAATAAAATCACTTCTAGGCACAAGAAGAAAATCAAAACATTAGTTTAAAAGAAAACAACAATGTAAGTATTAATTGAAAATACCCTTTTGTGACCTTTTTCCCTCCCTGACAGGATTTATTGTTAGCTTTGGATTATTATTTTTTCTAATGTTTGTAGAGAGGCAGCCTTTAGCATATAAAACAGACCTTAACCACTATTATCACTGATTTTTGAATTCCTGGATTATCACTGTTCAGTTCTAAAAAGTGTTTCTGTTTATTTAAAAAGCCATAATTAAAAATAGTATGATAATCATATATGTTTACCTGATTTTAATAATCATTGTTAAATTGGTAAAAAATTAGATTATTTCTAATTTTTATTTTTAAATATATAGTCATAAAAAATGAACATTTAATACATGTGTATTTTCCTGAAAATAGCTTCTTGTAAGTTGAATTACTAAGTCTGATAAATTTCACACAGTTCTCATTCTTATGTCAGACCTTTGCCATTCTCCCATATTAGTGTATATTTCACTGTATTTTTCCAGCATTAAGTTCTGATACCTACCAGTGTGTTATTTTGATAGTCAAAAGCATCTAAATGATTTGAATTAGAACATTTACATTTTGGTACTTATATATTCATATTTTCTGTATATCCCTGAATATTTTAATTTTATATTCATATGTAAACTTTTCAGATTTGTCCTGTTAAGTCTTATTCAAATACCTGAAAAGTTTTTGAATATGGGTTTATTCATTTCTTTCCTTCAAACCCTTCTTTGATTAAAGCACTTGATTTAAGGCAAGCTGGAGAATACTATAATAAGCAAAATCAGAGAAAGGTAAGTATCACATGGATACCCGAATGGCGAGCCAAAGTTCTTCTCGGGATTGTATCTCACAAAGTTAAAGAATGAAATTGCTGGCCAGAAGATTTAAGCAAAAGCCTGGAAATTTATTATAAGCAGATACAAACTGCCCACATGGGAAGAGGGTTAAAGAATGGGCCGCCACCGAAGCTTATTTCATTTGTCCAGAGGTTTTTATTTATTATGGACCTGTTCTTTGTCTATTTGTGTCACTCTTTGGTTATCTTCTTCTACCTTCCTCACGTAGCAACAAATTCAAAATCCACTTGATGCTCCCCTTCTCTTTTCCTCTTCCTCCCCATCTCTTGTAATTTGCACATGCAAGATAAATATTTTTGTCCTGTGGCATCCTGTTTCTCTACAAGACCAGGATGCCTGTGGTTTCAGTTGGCTCTATTTATCACTCCCATATTTCTTCCTTTGTTTCACCCTTTACCCTGTTTACCTAAACCCGTTTCTAACTCCTCTCAACATGATCTTACTCATATATGGAATCTAATGAACAAAATAAACTAACGAATAAAATAGGTCCAGAGACATAGAAGCATGGAACAGAGGGAAGGCAGGTGTGGGGCGTAAATGGTTGGGTAGTGATTAACCAGGGAACTTATTTGCATGTATGCATAGTCCATGGACATAGACAATAGAATGGTGAAAGCCTGGGAGGGGCAGATACTGGGTGCAGGGGGTGATGGGGAAAAAAGAGACAAACAAAGGGACATCTGTAATATTTTCAACAATAAAGATAAATTTAAATAAAATTGCATTCAAGTTGAAATTTTTAAAAAAAGCATTCATAGGCGAAAGAGACTGAACATGCAATGATTGTAAAACACAGTTTTAAAGAGCGATATTCAACCAATACTTTATATTATCTTGAGGCAACAAGAAATTTTAGCAAAGATGTGTAAGAGAGGACAGAAATTTCAAGACATTTTCTTGTCTAAAATTACCTGTAACTGTTATTAAATAGATTCTCAGTAGGCTTCTTCCCAGACACAGTACTTAAAAGAAGTAGCAGTGCTGTTCAAAGAACATTTGCTTATTGCATGGAGAGGCAATGACTTACCCCGATTTGATTCTTATATGCTTTCAGGTATTTAGAAATAAGAAGAGACATTTGAAGATTATTGGAAATAAGTAAATTTGGTTCATTATTTTTCTAAGAATTGAAAAATATTGGCCTATGCTAGGAGCTTTATTTTGAGAATAGTCCATATCATTTTGCATATACTGGGAGAAAAGGCAAGCAAAAGATCATACAAAACATATTGTGCCTATGCTGTGTCCTCTTATTTAAGTGAGATGCACATGAGAGGTCACAAAAGCAGAAGGAGGATCAGTAGGTTTGCAAATTTTAATTAGGTCTCAATGGCTACTGCCAAATAATTGTGTGTTCAGTTCTCCTGAAGTTAAATGAATACAATGAATATTTTTAGGAGGATAGAAACTTGTCTTTCCCTAGAATTTCTTTTCCCCGAGAATTTTTTTTTCTTAGTGAGTTTTATGGTATAATTATGTAGAATTATCTCTCACTAAAGTAACTTTTTATGTATTTGGTTCATCCTCATTTCTCTTTAGAAGGAAAGGAAATGAACAGATTTCTTTATTAAAGACAGCTAATACAATTTCACCAAATATATTAGTTATTTGTCTATATTTATACTATTTCATATCAGTATTACCCTGCTTATAATTATGTTTACTTCATTTACTAACTTCCTTCCCTTTTGATCTTTAGTCAAGTCCAAAATATTGACTTTGAAAGTGTTTTGGAGGTTAGAGTTGGTCAATTATAAAGATAAGTAGGAGCTAGCATTATTTTATTAAAGCAACTATATTGGCTAAGATTTCTCTAGAACATTTATGTACATTTTTTTTTCATTATTTCAACTAATTTTCCAAAAGAAAAGAAAAACATAACTCCCTGGAAGGTAATTATCTTCATTTGTAAGTATTTTACAAATGGTTGTACATGGATAGTAAGAGGCTATACTGGCATCTAAATACACACATGTAATAACAAGGCCTATGATTTTTGTATTTTAGTTGAGTGATCTGAAGTGTGTTTCCTAATATGTTAATAGTTTGTCATGAAAATTTCATTTCCATGTTCTAATAAGATACAGCAGTCTCTTTACTGCTGGACTTTGTTAGAGGATTAATTTGCTACACTTATGGTCAAAGCAAGTGTATTGACAGGGTCTAGGCATTTCTCAAACTTAGTGGAACACCAGAACTAGAGGAGAACTTTTAAAAAGTGATCATTCTTATTATACTTTGCAAACTTCTCAGGGGGGATGTATATAAGGGAGCCTGTTGTCCCATAAGTATGTTCTTCCTGTCATGATAAGTGTTCTCAAGAGACGTGGAACAAGCAAAGTTTTCTGTGTGGTTCTTTGGTACCTCATACACTGTGCACATATTAATGTAATATTTGTCAGGGAACACTCCTAAAGGACTTGTTCACAAACTATGAGAAAATGTTGTGCTAAACCTACTTTTTGGCTTCTTAAGTATTAGGAGCTTTATTTGACACAATTGGCCAAAAAGGAAGTATTAATCCAGAAATTATTGATCAGGGTCATGTTATAATGTTTTAACTTAAACTAGGGCAATAAGGACTAATCAGATGTCATAGCTTTTATTAATATCTGAATTGTAAGAGTTCCCATCCTAATGAGAAATTATTATTACAAAAGCATCTCCACTCGATGTGCTCCATGGTGGGTTCAGAAATGTGTCCTTTATGTTCTCCTACTAGAATCAGCGTATCCTGCAACCACACTAGTTCCTCTGCTGCTGATTTCTTGTGATGCTGTTTCTTTGCTGGGCACAACGTACTCTCGCCTCTGGTAGCCACTGATGCTCCATACTTCCTCAGACTCTTTCCCGGGCAGCCACCCCTCTGGATAACTGTCAGACTACCTTGATGGTAGAATACAGCTAAGTTCTTACTAACAGGTTACTTGAATCATTTCCACATTTAAAAATCTGGACAAATCAAGCCTCAGAAAGAGGAATGCATCTGCCTTTTGGTCCCAGTCCTCATTTTCTACCTGTCTATTACCCTCTTCTCAAGATGACTAACTGCAAAACAGCTCTTCATTTAAAATGTGGGATATGGTCTGGCTCTATCAACCCACCAGGCAATAAAAGTAGAGTAATTTCTGGACTTCTCTAACATTCAGGTTACTTAGTTTTACCATCATGTATAGGGCATAACAGTGTGATTTAGATGAAATAATCAAACAACATCACCACACCAATACCACTACAAAGAGGTTTTGCTTTTGGAATGCTTTCTTTTCCTTTACATTACTTTCCTACTCTTGTAAGAGTATCCTTAAACTTCTCTTTGTAAAAGCTTCAAAGGCTTTATTAATAGCATATACATATGAAAAATGTTGCCTACAACTCAAGAAGTAGCAATATCATGGTACAGAAATGACTTTGGAAACAGAAGAAGAAGAAGAAAACTTCCCCAAGGCTGAGTTTGAATGCCCACCCATGTCCTTAAGAACCAACTTCCCTTCTTATATAAAAAATAATAAATTTCTGGGCTCCATTTACAGAGATTTTTATTGAAGTAAGCATGAAGTAGGCTTTAGTAATCTGCATTTTCAAGTATCACCAAGTGATTTTGAAACCTGAGATCTAAAATTAAGTTTTAGAAAATGTAGTCTCAAAAAATAAAGTCAGTTTCTGGAGTGCTGACATAAGTACTCAAGTGAAAATAACATTATTAAAGAGGTCATAAAACTTTTAAATCTGACACATCTCTACTGAGATTGCATTTAGCATTCACTGCATTTAGACATCTCTCACAGACAGTGGATTGGTACGTGCTTTATATTGCTGTAATCTGAAGTGCCTATTCTACATCTTCCACAGTTTTTCCATTTCCAAAAATTAATTAATAAAAAATAAATGCTGTCCTTTCAAACAAAAAAGAATTCTTAGAAAACAAATGCAGTGTTATAATTAGACCACTGCAAGAGTGTCTTCGTTGCTATGCCAACCTCAGTTCTCTTTCTCACCCAGTTCATACTAAACACATTGATGTCAGTTCACTTCAGTCCCTTTGTTTGGCATTGTCCATCTCAAATATCCGTAGTGAGGCCATGTCCCAACATTAAAAGCACTCTTTAATGTACTACTGACATATACAACATAATTGCTTACTCTCCTCTTTTGTAAACAATTCACTTTTGCCAAATGAAATTTCTACAAAATTTAGTTCTACTAAATGTCTCTTTAATATCTCTCATATATTTCTAAACATATGTCTTCTCTCTTGTAATTTTTTTGCCTGAAAGGCACTAGTTCTATTGTCTTAAGTCCAACTTGTCATTCAAAAGCCATTAAAAGTCAGTGTATCTGTCTAAATACTCCATCTTTCACTGTTGATTCTCACATGAATTCTTTCTAAATTCTGAATCTTTATATGAGGTATTTAGGATGTAGCTTATGCAGTTTATCATATATAAACCTAAGTATATACTATGCATTCTATATACTTGTATTCCCTGCTTATTCATATTCAGCCTGTTTATTTAAGGGTAGTAATGCCAAACTTTTAATCTCCTTTTCTTTCTGATTTTTGTATCCCAAGTACCTTGTGCAGAATAGACAAAGACCCTGTGTATTGGAAAAAATACACAAATTAATAAGTTATAATGATTATGTAAAGGGCTACTTCTCTCACCAGTTTAATACTTAGAAAACATAATGCTCTTTATGGTAAAATAACATATTTTATTCTGATGAAGCATGAATAATGATGGTTGCTAAAATCAACAGAATTGCCAGTATCTTTGCAACCCTGACAACTATTTGTTTCAACAGCAAATGTTTTCCACTTGTGAAGTGTTAGCAGATCCCGAGGCATAAACATACACACTGGAGCATGAAAGAAGTTTTGTCTGCAGTTTGTGAGTTACAGTTGTTATGGCAGATGACACTTTTGCTTAACAAAAGCTGTTAAATTTGCTTGGATCTACTGCAAAATTTGAATATGTATGCGATTCATTTTTATCCATATTGGACTATTGGGTACATTTAGAGACAGACCTTGTCTAAGTGACCACTGTAACACACGGAGCCAGACACATGAACTTTTAAAATTCTTTGGAATTTTGGTTTCCCAAGTGATCTGATTGACATTCATGGAGCTACAGCCAACCAAAGGAATTCTAGAGGCTGGAATCCTATCAGGAAAACAACCAACATAGTTATTAGAAGGAAGTTACAGTGTAGTAAAATGAGCACTGGCAATAAGACAAATTTGCTCTCTGTGGGACAAAGTATCTTACATATAGATTTACCAAATGCAAATTTTATTTTATGCTAAAAGGTAACAGAGAACAAAAGAATTACTCTTTTTTTTTCTTTAAATTCTTTATTGTTGAAAGTATTACATATGTCCCCTTCCCCCTGCCTTTGTCCTTTCCCAGCCTGCCCCCGCTCCCTAGCCCTAGTGTTCATCCCCCCCCCCTTCATTGTCTGTGTCCATTGATTATGCTTAAATGCATACAAGTACTTTGATTGATCTCTTATCTCCCCACTTTGGTCCACCCTTCCCTGATTTCCCTCTGTGAGGTTTGACAGTTTGATTATTCTGTATTTCAGAATCTGTTTTTGTTCCTCAGTTTATGTTGCTCATTATATTCCACAAATGAGTGAGATCATGTGATAATTATCTTTCTCTGACTTGCTTATTTCACTTAGCATAACACAAAAGAATTAGTCTTGAAATGGCTTTGAGACAATTTATTAGCAAAGTTGAAGAAAATATATTTTGTAGTACAAGATGCATTTTAAATTGTTAGTGTATATGTATGTCTGTGAAACTATAAAAAATTATAATTTGGAAATAACTTCTTGTAAGACTTTGAAAGGAGATCATCTTTCTAAATTCTGAAGAAATAAGAGACTGAAAGATAAGACATTTGACTAAGTTAAAATAACTTTGAAGTTCAAAAAAATAAATGCAAATTATAAATATGTGCAGCAAATATTTAGACTTCTATGGATTTTATTCAAGTCCTTAATTTCTTAAGACCTAGATATAAATGAATATAAAAATTATAATATGTTTTCTTTTCAAGAAAATATCAAACAAAATCACATATTTGATTATTGCCTTTAGGAAAAGGAATTACATTAGATTAAAGGAAAAGCATGAAGCAAATCTCTTGGACCAAAAAAATACATCAAGGTTTGTTCTTACAAAATGTTGCATTTATTTTTGCTACTAAGAAATGCCCGGGATAGTAAACAAAAAAAGATATTTTTTAAACTAATTTAATGAAAACCTGACACAAATATTTTACTATGCTATCTAGCTTTTTAAACATGTTAATGCACAAGTATGTACATAAATATGTTTTCCTTAAAGAGAAAACAATAATCCTTATACCTTAAACATGTTTATTTTTTGTTCCATCATAACCTCCATATTTTCTAATATTTTCCTTATTTTTGGTGTTAATACTTAAGGATTCTCATGAAGTCTACATCTAAAATGGAAAACCTTATTTTTTTCAAATAAATGAAATATGTTTAGGTGATCATATGATAGATACCATAAAGCAGTGGTCGGCAAACCGCGGCTCACGAGCCACATGCGGCTCTTTGGCCCCTTGCGTGTTCTAATACCACTTCTTCATAATAGACTTGCCCAGGCCGAAAACTGACTTCTGCATATGGGTCACGGAGTTTCAGTTCCACTGTATGTGGGCACCCACACGTGGTATTTTGTGGAAGAGCCACACTCAAGGAGCCA
Organism: Lasiurus cinereus; assembly: GCA_011751065.1. NCBI lineage: Eukaryota > Metazoa > Chordata > Mammalia > Chiroptera > Vespertilionidae > Lasiurus > Lasiurus cinereus. Next base: position 15,785,851 of record JAAGEH010000426.1, read on the forward strand.
AAGAGCTGCATGTGGCTCATAAACTGCAGTTTGTCGACCACTGCTATAAAGCATGGCTATTGGCTAGGATAGAAGTTTATGTTATAAAAACCAATTTTAGCCGAAACCGGTTTGATTCAGTGGATAGAGCATTAGCCTGCGGACTGAAGGGTCCCGGATTAGATTCCGGGCAAAGGCATGTATCTTGGTTGTGTCTCTCTCTCATCGATGTTTCTAACTCTCTATCTCTCTCCCTTCCTCTCTGTAAAAAATCAATAAAATATATTTTTTTAAAAATCAATATTAACCTGGCCTGTATTGCTCAGTGGTTGAGCATCAATCTATAAATAAGAAGGTAAGGGTTTGATTCTGGTCAGGGCACATGTCCAGGTTTCTGGCTTGGTCCCAGTTGTGGGCATGGAGGTAGCAGCCAATCAATGATTCTCTCTCATCACTGCTGTTTTCTCTCTCCCTCTCCCTTCCTCTCTGAAATCAATCTATTTCTCTAACTATATATACATATATAAATCTTTCTTTATTAAAACGTTTTAGTTAACTGTTTCATCCCAATTATAAAGCTCAGATTATAATTCTCAGTATTTAAAATAATAGCTGTGAGGTTAATTTGCATAGAAATTTAAAAATAAGCTTGATTATTTCTGAGTTTTTAAATCTAAGTATTTGAATTTTTATTTACCTATTAACATGAACAAAGGTTGTAAATCTAGAATTCACTAAAGAGCAATTTTACCTAGTACAACATGTGGAAAATGATGAACTATATTTTTTACTGGAAAAATCCAAATTAATATAAATTGTTAAATATCAAAACTTTTAAAAAGTAATACCCAGCATAGAGTTCAATTAAATATAACTGAGCATTTCCTATATTTTCATAAAATAATTATTTTTAGAAAATTTAGAAAACATGGCCAAGAAAGAAACATCATTAATGGCAATCCTATCACTCAGAGATAAACACATTTCACATGCAGGTGGAGAGCTCTCTAAAACAACGCTTAGTTGTGTATCTAGGGTGTATGCATATGGTCTGTGAGATGAAATAGTTTAAACAAAAATACAACAAATAGTGCTAAAACAAATAAAAAAAATCTTATTTACTTAACTAGTCTTATAGTCAGAGAGCCAGTTTTGGTTAAGCAGATTCATGAAATCAGATCTTGGGCAAGTGTCTATGATTTTCCTGAACTTTTGTGATTTTTTTTTTAGTTTGATTTAAATTTAATGTTGTATTCTTTGGATTTCAACTAAGGTGGGAAGCCAGCAGGAAGCCAGTGTGAGGAGTAAGCTTTCTTCCTTGACTCTTAAGATACCTCTGCTTTCTCAGAAGCCCCAGGTATGTTTCTCTTCAAGACTGCATGTCAGAACACAGTCACACAGACACTGTTTTATGGAATAGCCAGGGAGACTAAATGTCTGAACTTCTTAACTTTTACAAATTGGGAAGGCAAGGAAATAAAGAACGACCTTTGGAATGGCTTTGGGGGGAAACCAAATGACAGTATCTGCTATAGGGGGTGTGTTTGTGAGAACCTAGATGCTACTATTCATATTTGAGTGTTAAGATACATGTGTTACCTAAAAGTTAGTGAAAATCATTCTAAGTAATTCATATTTTCAACACAAATATTAACTTTTGGCTAATATTTTGTCTTATGTATATAATTATCATTTATTTAAAGCATTCCCTATAAGGTTAGTTACTTTTATTTTTACCTTTTTTCCTCTTACAATTTACAAGTAAATCTTAATACATAGCTATAAACATCCCTAATTATTCAAAAATGAATTACTGTGAATTCCTTTCCATTGTAATACAAATGCACAGATGAAAAGTAAAATAATAAAAAGCATATATACCATGTAGTAAGTAAGCATACAAAATCTGGAGGAGGTATAATAATACCATACTAGTACAAAATAAACTTAAAGACAACAAGTATTATCAGAGACATTGCTACAGGAGTAGAGATGTAAAGCTAAATTCTTCAGGAAGAATTAACAAACCTATGTATATCTAATAACAGTACCTCAAAATACATGAAGTAAATTTGAGAAAAATAAAAGCAAATACTTGCAAATTATCTGAGCTAGGCATTTTAACTTGTACTAATTGATGAAAACAAATACAAAAGAGGTTAATAATGACATAAAAATGTTAACAACCTTATTAACCATATTGAATTAATTGCTATTTATATACATTACCCACAATAATGACAGAATGTTATTCTTTCAATTCATAAGAAATATTCACCAATATTGATCATACGGTGAGCATAAAACATGTTTCTATGAATAAATCAAATATTATACAGTATATACTCTAAAACTACTAAGTTATAAATCAGGAAAACCATAATAAATTAGAAATTAATAAAATTAAGGTTTGAAAAAAGTCTTCAAATATATGTAGATTAACCACACAACACAGTTCTAAACAACTTATTGGCCAAATGAGAACTCACAAAATATTAGAAAATATTCAGAACTAGTTGGTAATTAAAATTTATAAAATTAAACTGAAAAATGCAGTTCAAGCAATACAAGAAAATTCATTACTTAAAACTTTTTACATAAATTTCTTTGGAAGAAAAAATGTTTTAAATTTAATGACTCAAGGTTCCACTTTATAAAGCTAGATAAAAGAGAGCAAATTAACCCCTAATAAATAGAAAAAATAAATAATAACAATAGAAGTAAAAACGAAAAAGGAGACAATAGACAGAATTAGAGATAAGATTTGGTTCTTTGAAATGATGAACAAAATTGACTAACACCTAGCAAGACTGGTCAAGAAGTACAATTTTGTCATATAAAATATAAAAATTTGGCTGTGTAAATGTTGAACATATAACAATTACAGACTACCTAATGCAAAACATTGTGAATAATATTTAATAAACTACTTATTAACTTAAAATCAAGGGGATCAATTTTTTATGCACAGAAAGGTTTTCATTGCCAACATTTAAAAATGATTTCATAGAAATTTTACAGCTTAATCACAACTGCTTTTTCACATATTTTATAGAAAGTAACATATTCTTTCTATTCTCTAAAAAACAATGGAAAAATATCCTCAGATAGAAGATTAATGAAAAAAATATAGCAATCAAATTGATCTTTTATTGTAAAAACACACACATTCTAGCCAACTTGATGAAAGAGATAATCTATTACATTTAATTTTGCTCTTCTTTGATTATAAAAGAGGTTAGAAATAAACATAATATGATCATAATAGAAACTGCAAAATGCATCTGAATAAAATCCTTCTTTTCATCATTAGCATTTTGCTATAGAAATTTCCAGATATTTTGCCATAAAAGTAACAACTATATCTGTGTTAAACTACTTGAGATCTGCTCTCATCCCACTCTGCAACCAGACCAAAGTAAACACCAAAATCAAATTGTGACAAATTATTCTCTCCCCCAATAATTCAAAATTAGTGTTAAAAAATGAAATATGGAACTTGAGGCAACTCTTCCATTATGTACATTAGGGAGAAAAAGGAAATGAAAGAAAAAAAAAAGGCAGAAATGAAAGAGGTTAAGGGAGAATTATGGAGTTAACTTGGTTATAAGGTCTGTGTGGCCAGCGGAAACTAAGCTTAGATCAAGTCAAGTATGCCCTGAGCTTGTATTAATAAGGCTTCCTGGTCAGATTTAGAGCTATTATAGGTTAGCCATAGCCTGGAGCTCCATGAAGATAGTTATATGACTATGAACCATTTCTACAGTGTAGCAATTCACCTGCCCATAGTAATTGGTGCTATAATTAGTTTAGCCAATTTTCCCTAGAGGAGAAATTGTTCTGATATTATATCTATCTCAAATTATCAAGTTTCACTGAATTTCCCATCAGCTTTAGTTAAAGTAGCCCCTTTTTAAAGAACAAATTTGATTGACATTTTTATATTCAACCACTCTCTATCTTTAAAAACATAGAGTATAAAAATAAGTGATTTTTGTTTAAGCACAAATACATTGGATGATGCCTACAGAAGAAATAATAGGGTTTGGTACCTAATTATTGAAAACATGTATTTCTATCGAAGACCTATTATTTGAGTTACTTGTAATTTCCTGTAGTGCACAGAAGTGTGTGCTTTTACATCACTAAGTGACATAGGGACCCAAATAAGTGATTTAAGTCAACTTGTCTTATAGAAAGTAATGTTTCTGCAAGTCATATTACAATATAATTATGTACATAATAAATATGTGTATAGAATTAATTTCACCATGTTTTTCTCAATGAATTCTTGCTCTAATTTTAAGATATTCCTAGGAAGAATGTAAAGAGGGAGTTGTTCACTGGGGATGCTTTTCTCTATGGCTTCTTATTTATTCTATTCTACGTGGAGGAAAACAGAAATGATTGTATAGATTACGTTACTGCTGATACAACAAAGCTCTGAGTCGGGAATTTCTCTCATCCCCAGGACACAGTTTTACCTGATGTAGAGAAAATCAATAAAACACTTTATTTTTCTGAGATTACCTGCGGATGTGACCTTGCTTGTAAAGCAAAAGTATTATTTAAAGTTAAATTGTGAAAGTTAGGCAATGATTATACCATTTAGAAACACAAGAAAGAAATATAACTTTTTACTCCACATTCATATCCGAATTCATACCATTTATTTTTCTCTCCTGTTAATGTTTTTCCCCTAAAACAATTTGCTGCACATACTTTCTGCATTCCCCTCTCTGTTTTTCTTTCATTAATTGCAATCAGGATTTTGTTCCAGATACTCCTCTGAAGCAAAGTTAGCAAAATAACCACATGATTTCAAAGTACCAAATCCAGTGTAGAATTATTCAGCAATTGCCAAATAATACTGCATAACAAACAATCTCAGACTCTAGATGACACACAAACCAACCTTATGTACTACAGGTTGAGTATGGTCAGACTAATATAGAATGGCATGGACAGGTGTCTATGCTTTAGGTTGTTGGGATTAGGTTCAAGTTTGCTACTACATTTCTCTCATCCTCCCTGGCCCACCTGTTATCGAGAGCATATTTTTCTCATGGTGAATGTTAAAATATTATTGTCAGGTTGAGTAGGATGAAGGAGAGAGATCTGAACTTATTTTAGGCTGCCCACACTTAGTTTCAGCCCTGTCACTCCATAAGGATTATGTATTCCATGTACGACATGTTTTCTAATAATAGTGGCAGTCTCCTCCCATTCATCCTCAAAGATTGGTCTTCATAGGTCATCTAGATCAGTGGTCGCAAACTCCTTAGTCACCAGAGCCAAATATCAACAGTACAATGATTGAATTTTCTTTTGAAAGCCAATTTTTTAAAACTTCTTCTAACATCACTTCTTCAAAAGAGACTCACCAAGCTGTGATATTTTGTGGAAGAGCCACATTTTAAGGGGCCGAAGAGCTGCATGTGGCTCATGAGCCACAGTTTGCCAAATACTGTTCTAGATTATTGTATTAACTGTTTCACCTTGCAATTCATTAGATGCCAAATCCACTTTTCTTAATACTATCTAGAGTTACTTTTCATCCTTATTTACACCATTGACCAATCTTAGATTTCAAACCTGTTGCCTCCAAACCTCTGACATAGTGTTTGCAAATTAATGGTTTTTGAATCAAAGCAGATAACCAAGTCTGATTAATTTAAAAAGACAAGGAATATGTTTCAAAAACGTGAGATTTCTGAAAAAATTGGGGGTATTTCTGGAGTAAGATTCATAAATAAAAGAGAGAGTAGACACTAAAATGTCAGAACTGCTATTAAAATTATACATTGCATCAAAATAATGGAAGTTTTCCCAAACATACAATGAGTTTCAGATTTAGGACATACAAAAATATGAAATGTTTATTATTTCTATTATTTTCTTCTCCTACTCCTCTTCCTTAATCAATTAGATATTCATATTATAAACTGACATTAAAGTCACCAATTTGTTTATGTCAAACTAAATTGAATGAGGTTTTATTTAAATTATTAGAATATTCTCAGAAGTTAGTACTACATCAGGAATCTTGAAACATTGAAACTCTGGGAATTGTATTGCTAAGTCTAATTTATTTAGTGTTAGAAATTTCTCACAGCCTATACAAAAAATAAGAAAATAGGTTCTGAAATTTATACCATAGCTTCTCCGGTTTCCTATTTCATTTTGATCATTTTCAGTTGCATTTCTCCTTTTCATATATAAATACATACCATGTTAATAATATTTACAGGGTTTTTTTGTTTATTAATTTTTCTTTTATTAAATTTAATAATTTAATCTTTATTGTTCAGATTATTACAATTGTTCCTCTTTCCCCCCCATAGCTTCCCTTCACTCGGTTCCCACCCCACCCTCTGCCCTTATCCCTGCACTGTCCTCATCCATACGATTTTTGTCCAGTCTCTTCCCGCACCCCCCCTTATCCTTTTCACCCTGAGAGTTGTCAGTCCATTCCCTTTCTATGCCCCTGATTCTATTATATTCACCAGTTTATTCTGTTCATCAGATTTTTTTATTCATTTGATTTTTAGATTCACTTGTTGATAGATATGTATGTATTGTTCATAACTTTTATATTTACATTTTTCTTATTCTTCCTCTTCTTAAAAAGTACCTTTCAGCATTTCATATAATACTGGTTTGGTGGTGATGAACTGCTTTGGCTTTTTCTTATCTGTGAAGATCTTTATCTGCCCTTCAATTCTGAATGATAGCTTTGCTGGGTAATCTTGGTTGTAATTACTTGCTATTCATCACTTTGAATATTTCTTGTCACTCCCATCTGGCCTACAAAGTTTCTGTTTAGAAATCAGCTGACAATCTTATGGGTGCTACCTGTTTTTCTCTTACTGCTTTTAATATTCTCTCTTTGTCTTTTGCTCTTGGCATTTTAATTATTATGTGTCTTGGTGTGATCCTCTTTGGATTCCTTTTGTGTGGGGTTCTGTGCACTTCCTGGACATGTAAGTCTATTTCACCAGGTGGGGGAGTTTTAGGTCATTATTTTTTCAAATAGGTTTTCATTATCTTGCTATCTCTCTTCTTCTGGCACCCCCATAATTGTGATGTTAGTACACTTGAAGTTGTCCCAGAGTCTCCTTACACTATCTTCATAATTTTGGATTCTTTTTTTCTTTTTTCTTTTCCAGTGTAGTGTTTTCTGCTTCTTTGTATTTCAAATCTATGACTTATTTCTTGTGACCCTCTAGTCTGCTGTTAGATTTCTGTCTAATATTTTTTTTATTTCAGTCAGTGTATACTTAATTTCTAGTTGCTCCTTTTTCATATCCTTAAGGATCTTGCTAAATTTATTGGCCTTTTCTAGAAAATTCTTGAAAAACCTTAGAACCATGGATTTGGACTCTATATCTAGTCGTTTGTTTTCCTCCATTTATTTTTTTTTTGTTATCTGTTTCTTTGTCTCCACATGTTAGCTGCTTCCCTGAGTTGGAGAGTGGCTTTGTGTGCTAGGTGTCATATAGGACCCAGTGACTCAGCCTCCCTAGTTACCTGAGGTGGACACTCTTGGTGTACCCCTTGTCAGCTGTGTGCACAGTCTTGTAGTTAAGCCTTGATTGTTGTTGGTATCACTGGGAGGAATTGACCACCAGGCCAGTTGGCTGTGAGGATCAGCTGTGTCTATGCAGTAAGAACTTTTGTGCTGGAGACACCCTTATGAGAAAACACTTGCAAAAGCCTCTGTGCTCAGATTGGATGGGGTGGAGCAGACAGCATTGGTTTTCCTTCAGCCTTGCCCTAATAGGCCTTTGTGTCTCAATGTCCCATGGTAATCGCTGCAAGCACCTCTGAGAGAAAGCTGCCCTTGAGTTCCGCCCACTTCCAGACAGTCCAATTTCTCCCCAAATGAGTCTGGGTCCCCAGAGTCTCACCCAGAACTGGAATTCAGTGCAGTCAGGAGCTTTTGTCTCCCTCCTGCTTGAGAAAGCCAGCCAGTACTCAGTTGCCTGCCCTCTCCAGGCATGTGCCTTGGTATCTCTGGCTTCTGCAGTTCCCCTGAATCTCAGTGTGCTTTTCTCTTTTTTTCTAGTTGTAGAATTTCCATTCAGCCAGCATTCCTGTGGTTCTGTATGATGTCTGTTTTGTCTTTTAATTGTAGTTTTGAAATTGTTGTAGAAGGCAGCAGTTTAAGTGTTTACCTAAGCTGCCATCTTGATATCCCTCTGTTTACAGGTTTTTAAATCAAATTTTAAGTTAACATTATTTTTTCCTAAATACTTCAGTCTTTGTTTTTAACATGAAAATATTGCACACTATTTCTCTGTAATTAAAAAAATTACAAGTCTCCTGAAATATCTATCCTAAACTTTATAAATAGCACTGGCATTTTGCTGTGAGAATAGCATTGTTTCTGTTCAAAGTTCAATAGTACTAACATTTATTTATGGAGGAAAGAAAAGATAGCACTTCCGTTTGCTTTAATCATTTAGGTGAGTTGCTTAACAAAAATTTGAAAGGCCTGCTGAAACTGGTTTGGCTCAGTGGATAGAGCATTGGCCTGCAGACTGAAAGGTCCCAGGTTCGATTCTGGTCAAGGGCACATATCTTGGTTGTGCCACATCCCCAGTAGGAGGTGTGCAGGAGGCAGCTGATCAATGTTTCTCTCTCATCATGTTTTTGACTTTCTATCCCTCTCCTGTCCTCTCCATAAAAAAATCGACAAAATACATTTAAAAAAATTTGAAAGGCCTTTAGGCTCAGGAAGTATTTACTGCTGAGCATTCAATTGCAATTGCATGCATCCTAACTGAGCTGAAAACAGCCTGTGTCTAAATTTCCATTTCAATTTTCCTAAGCTTGATAACTTAGTTACATTTTGAGTAATTCTCTAGCTGGGCAAAGATGGATATTCTAGAAATACTAGTAATTTGATTTAAAAGTCAAGTTGAAATTTACTTAATGATTTTTGAGAACATATGTCACCTAGAAATACCAAGCCTGATATAACTGAAGCATTGACTATATTTTCTCTGTAGACTGTGTGTATAAGAAAAAGTAAAATTTTCAATTGATTATTCTGGTTATTCATATTAAAGAGGCATGTTTGCTTGATTTGGATTACTGCAACATTTTGTTTGTTTGTTTGTTTTAAGTGTAATTATAATTCCTTCTGGTTTCTATTTTATTTTTGAGTAATTTTTAACCCAGGGAACATATTAACCTTAAAAGATTGACCTACTTTGCTATGTAACCTGCTAATGCACAGGCCAAAGTCAATGACATTGTATTGAAACAACTGGTAGCTAAAATGTAAAACTGATGCCGAGACCAGTTTGGCTCAGTGGATAGAGCGTCGGCTTGCGGACTGAAAGGTCCCAGGTTCGATTCCAATCGGGGGCATGTGCCTTGCTTGCGGGCACATCTCCACTGTGGGGCGTGCAGGAGGCGACTGATCGATGTCTCTCTCTCATTGATGTTTCTGACTTTCTATCCCTCTCCCTTCCTCTCTGTAAAAAATCAATAAAATGTATTAAAAAAATAAAAATAAAATGTAAAACTGGTTTCATTATATTCTGCTATTATTTCAAATTGTTTCTATGGAATTAAAGAATCAGGATACAATTATTTTAATGAGTGTTATTGTATGTCAGGTTTAATTCATAGAGAGGTAATGCATTTCTTTAATTTTCCATGGTCAATCACTCTAACACAGACTTTATGTGTTTTTTTTTTACATATTCATGTAATTGTGAGTATATAAAACACAGTGACAATAATATATGCTTCCATTTTCACTCACTGTTACTTATATGTTAAATATTTTCTCTTTTGACATCTTTATACTTACTATTTTAATGACACTTAATTAAGGTGATATTAAATTATAATTTAAAACATTTCTCCAAAATTGCTTTTAGGTTCTCAAAATTACTTAGTATTAATAGAGGACATCGTATTGAATAATTTCCTTGCGATGATTTCTTAGGTGTGGAATTATTGACATATAGTGACATTTTCCTCATCCTATTTGTGAGAATCACTATGTTTTACACATTGTACCATTTTATCTAAGTGGGATGTATATACAGCATTAAGTTTTATTATTTAAAATTATATTTGTTATGAAATGGTTTCTCAAGTGGAATTTTTCATCTTTCACTCAAACCGAGCCCCACTTTTTCCTCTTCTGCTCTTTTAATGTGAAGAGAATTTTCTAATCAAATAGAGGCATAGCTAATAGAACACTGGTTATTGTGTATTAAAGTTAAGATGATATATTTTGTTCTGCCTTTTACATTTCTTTCTGTGTGTTTAACCATGGCTCTCCCTGTTATAATTTCATACGGCTGTATGTGGGCTTAGAGGGCCACTTAAGGACCAGCCATCTTTTCTCTCTCAGTCCCATAACTAAACATGCAATTTCCAAATATTTAAATTGAAATGGGGAGAAAAGAACAGAAAGCTTGTCTTAGGACTTGATTCTACATCATGTGCTTCAATTCTACTTTTTACAGTAAATTTAATGAATTAACATTTGAATAAATTATAAATAGGTGAGAAACATTCATATATTAACTAATGTTTACTTTGGCTCAAAGAGGGCAATGTAAAGATCTGGTTTATTTGTATTTTATTAACAATTTATCTTAGGGTATGGATTATAATTGTTTATATCCATGTTCTTGAAAAGACTCAAATCCATTTACACTTTATGTATTCACATAACTTGCTTTGGACATCTGTGATGCAAGGAGAGACTTGAAAAGTAATTATGCTTTGGCACTTGCCTTATGTTGTTGTTCCTGTGAACATTGTGACCACCAACCATCCTGGAACTAACCCCTACTTAGCTTGTTAGTTATAAACCCAGATCATAGCAAGCACTACCTCCAGACCCATGAGATAGTTCACTCCAGATAAATCATCCCCTCACTGACTGTTAGGTGAATGTGAAAGCCCAAACAATGTCAAGAGAAAAACCACCCAAAAGATTCAAACTTATACTGAAAACCCACACAATGATGAGATAATAAACATTTTCAGCCATTGAGTTTGAGGATTGTTTGTTACACTGCAAAAGCTAACAATAACATTGAGCTATGACTTGTTTCTTCTCATAATACTACAGTGCCAGTGTTACCAGTTAGTAAATATTTATTCAGCAGCGACTCTTGTTATTATAATTGTCCTGGAAAAAAATGCACAGAATCACTGCTAGCAATAAGGTACTTTTGTATAAGAAATTTATTTGTTATGGTCTCATGAGTTCTGTTGCCTTTAGTGAACCAATAATTTAACTATCAGAAAAGAAAAAAATATATATAGCATTAGGATAAATGAGCACTTTACAAATTATATATAATATCAGCACGGTGCTATTTTGTGTAGGTGTTTCTATAATTGTGATAAATTAGGGGTCTTCCCAGTATTTAAAGGATCTGAAGCTTAAATATTCTATTTTATGTTTACATAGATTTTATATGTTAGAATGCAGCAATAACCAGTATTTGATCTAAAGTATATCCATTTTTCACCTAATTTTTTTTACCTTTTTTTCATAGTTTTAGTTAAAATTTTAAAGTCAGTAATTCTAAAATTAAATCATTTATAGAAGCATCTCTTAGGTATTGAAAATTACATAAAATAATTACCTACTGAAGAACTCCCTAAGAGTCTAACTCTCCAACACAGTAAAATAAAATAAGGCCAGGTAACAATTTACTCATGTGAAGAGATATTTCCTTAGGAAGATGTTGCACCAGTGAGTTTCTTTTTGAATAGTTGAATATAAAATTCAATCTTTACTAAAAACAAATGTAGTATTTAGAGATAAATTCTCATTTTGACCACTAGATTGGTTCCAAAGTTTTGAAGTTTGTGTCTAGTCTCTCAAAAACCACTGTTGAGTGCCTGCTGTGTATGGAAAACCATACAGGGACTGGTGAATGAGTCCATCCATCAAACAGTTTTATGATAAAGGATGTTAGAATATAAATGTACTCCCTGATGATTTTACATTTCTTTCATTTCTTCTAATCACTTTATATGCTTCTTATTCTTTCTTATCTTCCTGGACTTCCTTTTTCTGTTTATAAATACCCCAAAGTATAACTAAACATTTCTTTTAACAGATGGTAGCTCAGGTACAGATATATCTAGCCCATTCTTCTAAGTCCTGCTGTAGCAATGCATTAAGTCAATTAAAATGACATAAGCTAGATAGTGCTTATGAAAATGAAAGCAATCCAGAAACTATCATAATGGTTGAAATTCCTTAAAATACCAGTATGGAAGTGAAATTATGCTGATTATAAGAATATCCCATGTCACACAGAAAATAATTTTCCCAACATTTTATGGGCATTTATTTACCATATATTTTATAGCTATTTGTTAATGTTCCCATTAATTACAAACATGGTATTAATCTTTTTACCGCTCCCCTCTTTATAGGGTCCCACTTTCATTACACAGAAATTCTAAAACATTTGTCTTTTGATCCAGGTTCCACTATCCTGAGGCATTGGAGTAGTCTTCAAAGGAAATGCTTTTTCTTTCTACAATGCCATTCAGACTTTTTTTTCTTGGACTACATGGGTGATATTATCAGCAGTGTTCCTTAATTTTTAAACCATAACTAATGTAAAATATATTTTATAAAAAGAAAAATATAGAATTATTTACAACCTTTTTCTTTTCAAAATAGCTGCTATGCAGATCCTATCATAATTATGCCTTGTTTGAAAATCAAGAGCATGTTTATTTGGAGAAAATCTTAATTTCAAAAGTTTGATAGAGTCACAGTATATTCTAAGTTTAGCTTAATTTTCATGTGTATTCCGTGATTAGAAATTCTTGTTAATTTATTTTCATTATATATTATTATATTATTAAATTTTGGTCAAATATTCTCATATTGTGATAAATTTATATTTCTAATATAAATATTTTTAGAGTTTAAATGATATAAATAAAATCCTGGACCTTAAAAAAAAGTCAAGGTAGGTTTTTCTTAGTCTCCTTACATTAGAAGTGTATGAGCAGCCCTGGCCAGTGTGGTTCAGGGTCAAGATTTCCTAGGTTCCATTCCTGGTCAAGAGAAGTACCTGGGTTGAAGACTCAATCCCTGGGCCCTGATGGGTGGGATAGCATGTGGGACGCAATCAACCAATGTTTCTCTCTCACATTTGGGTTTTTCTTTCTCTCTTCCCCTGTCCACACCCCCCACCACCACCTTCCTTCCACTATCTCTAAATATCAGTGGAAAGAGTATTCTCTAGACTATCCTTGAGATATTCTAGAAAAAGAAGGAAGGGTTTTATGGCTTCTGACTGTGAGTAAAAGGAATGCTCCATATTTCTAACCTTTTACTCAATGACTCATTACCTTAGTCATTAATCTCTCATGTGTGACAGGGCTATTTGCCTGGAGAAAAATACAAGTGTACTACATCATTGAATTTCTACCATCTATTATGGGTGTAATATTTTCTAATAATTCCAGAAGGTTAGTTAAGCATGACCTCCCATAACTGAACCCATGGTGAATATTCGTCATGACATTTCCCATCCAAGTGGAATTTCAATACATCTCTTGAATATCCTCCATTCTTTCCCCTACTCCCTAAGTAAATTTATTCATCTTTTTAAAAAATGATTAGCAGAGATTGATGAAGGGAAAATTGCAAATATAAAGGAAATACAATGTTGAAAAAATGTAAGCACTTTTTATACTGAATTAAAAACACATGCAGAAAATAGCATAAAATTTAAATGCACAGCTACAAAAAATATTAGTTACCCCTATAATCATGTTCAAGGTCAATAAATAATAGTTATTATGTAGATATAACCACTTTGAAAGTCAATAAAATGTTATAAGTTTCTCACTTCAAAAACAAACTTTATGGGTTTTTTCTAAAGGCAACCACTATCAATTTCAATTTAATCATCCCCTTTCTTTCCTAGTAGTAGTACTACCTAAGAACACATACCTACATGAGTTTGTTTTGTCTGTTTTGTGCATTATATGAATGGAATTATACAATATGTATAATTTAGGTAAGATTTCTATTGTTTAATATTATACTTAAGAGGTAAATCACTTATTTTATATAGCTGTAGTTCCATTTTCTTGTGATTATTATTAAATACTAACTGGCAGGTGCACAAAATTCGTCAGGAGAGGGTGAGTAATTCCTTAGCCTGGCCTGCACCCTCTCCAATCTGGGACCCCTTGAAGGATGTCCTACTGCCGGCTCACAGGGATCAGGCCTAAACCAGCAGTCGGGCATCCCTCTCATAATCCGGGACTACTGACTCCAGCCACATATCTACCAGCCTGCCTTCCTGATTGCCCCTAACCACTCTTGCTTGCTGGCCTACTTGCCCCCAACTTCCCCTCGCCACCAGCCTGCTAACCCCCAAATGCCCCCCCCAGCCTTATTCACCACAACTGCCCCTTCTGCTGGCCTGCACACCCCCAACTGCCCCCCTCCCCGATGGCCTGCTCACCCCCACCTTCCCTCCTACTGACCTGCTCACTCCCAACTGCCCTCCTGCTGGTTTGTTCACTCAAACTGCCTCCCTCCCCCAGCTGTCCTGATCACCTCCAACTGACCCGCACTGACAGCCTGCTCACCCGCAAATGGCTCCCTGCTGGTCTAATTACCCCCAATGGCCCCTGCTGTCCCATCCTGGCCTGATCATTCCTCAGCAACCCAAGGTACCAACCCCTCTTTTTTTATTTTTCCTTTTTTTTTTCCAGCACCTCCTTGAGTGGAGGCCAGGGCTGGGCTAGAGGCAAGTATCTAGGATTTATTTATCTTCTATAATTAAAAATTTGTAGCCTTGAGCAGAGGCCCAGGGATCGTCAGGGTGGGCAAGAAGCTTGGCTTCCTCCATTGCCTCCTGCTTGCTGCAGCTCTGTGGCTGGCCGCCATCTTGGTTATGTTGATTTGCATACTCACTCCTGATTGGCTGGTGGGTATTGCTTGGCATAGCAGAGTGATGGTTAATTTGCATGTTTCTCCTTTATTAGTGTGGATTTTAGTCTATGAATATGCTACAATTTTAATACCAGTTTTCTTCTGGACATCTGAGTATTTTCCAGTTTAGAGTTTTTGCAATTGATGATTCTATGAGTATTCTCGCACATGTCTCTGGTGTTCACATATGAATTTATTTTTGTTGTATATATACCTAGGAGAAAAACTGAATTTTGCATGTTTTTAAGTTACTAGATAATAATCAAACTGTTTTCCAAAGCAGTTTTGTATATTTACATGTAGTCAATGGAGTGATATGAATTTATCTGCATTTGCACAAATAACTGGGATTTAATTTTATCCTTCCCCCTTTTCAGTGCAATTCATTTCCACTTATTAGGAACTCTACATTACTTTGACTTGATGACTAGTGAAATTGAAGATAATCCATATCAACAATAACACAGAATGTAAAATGTAAAATATTCTGGAGTCCTAATAGTGCCAATTAAATGGAAAAGGTGATATATTAATCTGTGAAAAGATAAGGGTTATTCTTTAATCTCTAGGAGAAATACTGAAATAATAATAAAATATATGCCACTTAAAATTTAATGAACCAAAAGAGGGAGGATAATGGAATGTGTTTGGTTAAGATCTTAGCCATTCAAATAGAAGAAAAATGTAATTAGAAGAGATTAAATTTATAATTAGGTGCAGATGAAATGGTTAAAGGGATATAAAAGTATTTTTAATTTTATAGGTATAATATTCAAATTAATAAGTAAATTCTGTTAAATAACAGAAAAAGTTTAATATAAAATGAATAAATATAAATTATATAAAGTTTAATTTCATTTTTTATCAATAATAAATGGGGAGGTAGTAATTTTTCTTAAAAGCACAAAATAACATTAGATACTTATAGTAAACTTAGTGAAAGATGGTTAAGGTCAATGGGATTTTTAAAAAGACTTAAACAAATGAAGGGACATACCATGTTTCATTGATTGGAAGACTCAATATTGTTAAAATGTCACTTTTATTCAATATACCTGCAGATTACAAAGCAATAACTAACTATTCATAGAACACTTGAGGTAATCTTGAAGAAGAATACAGCTAGAGGACATAGCTATAAATATCAAATTGTGGGAGCATCTTTCCACGTCCCCGCATGGTTCAGGGTTCCTGGTTCAGGGTTCGGGTTCTGAAGGAGGCCGCATGCAAACGAAGAGAGAGACTAGAAAATATTAATATGGCGATATTGGGGGGTCAGGTGAGAGAGAGTCTTCCTCTAGTGGAAAGGAGTACCACATCTGGCGCACAACGTGGGGCTCAAACCCAGGACTCTGAGATTTAGAGTCCCATGCTCTACCGACTGAGCTAAATGAGAAACATAAAATGAATAAAGCTCTTAGAAGAAAGCATAGCATATGATCTTTATTATTTGAAGGTACACATTTATTTAACTAGAACTAAATTTAAAAGAAAATGATCTATATGATTATATTGAAATGTAAATTGACCACATTAATATTAAAAATATTGATGGTATCAACAGAAGCCACCATTAATAAGGTGAAAATTAAGTCACAGATGTAGATTCGTTTATAATTTCTAAAAAAGCATATAATATTCTAAAGTTAACAAGAAAAGGGGCAAACAATCTGATATAATATATAATTAGAGGACATAAAAAGGTGCTTAATTAATTACTAATCAGTGAAAATGAGAAATAAATCATATTGTGATAATATTTACATGTTCTTAAGAATAGCCAAAATTATATTGGAACAAATATAATTTGGAGGTACGCATTTATTTTAACTAATGTTTTGACAAATATGTAGGGTATCTTAGATTCTTTTACAGTTTTGATGGGACTGTAAATGTGTACAACAGCTTTATAACACTTTTGCCATTATCTACCACAGCTAAATATGTACAGAGACAATGACCCAGAAATTCCATTTGTGGGTATGGTAATGAACAAGTAGCATACATATGTTCACTTAACAACATCTACGAAAATATTCATAGAAGCTCCATTTATAATAATGAACAACAAACAAAACCTGAAATGTGCATCAACATAGTATGGATAAATAAGTGGTACTATTTGGGGATACAAAGGAATGTTTTTATAGCAAGGAGAAAGAATTAAAATTGGTATATTTTTATTTATTTTTAATTTTTTATTATTGTCTAAAGTTTTACATATGTCTTCTTTTTCCACAATTGACCTACTCCCCTCTCCCTTCCCAGCTCGGGCAAGCCCCCACTGTCCATGTCTTTGTCCACTGGTTATGCTAATATGCATTCATATAAGTCCTTTGGTTGCTCTCTAACCTCCCCTCGCCTAGCATTTGTCTTTAAATCGATCTGTTCTTGTTCCCCTCCATAGCTCCCCTCCACCCTGCTCCCACCCCTCCCTCAATTCTTACCTTCCTCCCATTGACCTCATCCATAGGTATATGATTTTTGTCCAGTCTCTCCCTGTACACCACTCACCCCTTTCCTCCTGAGAATTATCAGTCTACTCCCTTTCTGTGCTCCTGATTCTATTATATTCACCAGTTTATTCTGTTGTTCAAATTTTTAATTCACTTAATTTTTAGATTCACTTGTTGATAGATATGTATTTGTTGTTCATAATTTTTTGGCTTTTACCTTTTTCTTCTTCCTCTTCTAAAAGAGTACTTTTCAGCATTTCATATAATACTGGTTTGGTGCTGATGAATTCCTTTAGCTTTTTCTTATCTGTAAAACTCTTTATCTGCCCTTTAATTCTGAATGATAGCTTTGCTGGATAGAGTATTCTTGGTTGCAGGTTCTTGCTATTCATCCCGTTGAATATTTCTTGCCACTCCCGTCTGGCCTGCATCGTTTCTGTTGAGAAATCAGCTAACAATCGTATGGGTGCTCCCTTGTAGGTAATGAACTGTTTTTCTCTTGCTTCTTTTAGTATTCTCTCTTTGTCTTTTGCTCTTGGTATTTTAATTATGATGTGTCTTGGTGTAGTCCTCTTTGGATTCCTTTTATATGGGGTTCTGTGTGCTTCCTGGACTTGTAAGTCTATTTCTTTTACCAGATGTGGAAAGTTTTCAGTCATTATTTCTTTAAATAGGTTTTTAGTCTCTCTCTTTTTCTGGCACCCCCACAATTCTGATGTTGGTATGCTTGAAGCTGTCCCAGAGGCTCCTTACATTATCTTCACATTTTTGGATTCTTTTTTCTTCTTGCTTTTCCAGTTGAGTGTTTTCTGCTTCTTTATATTTCAAATTTTTGACTTGATTCTTGCGTTCCTCTAGTCTGCTGTTAGGTCTCTGTATAATATTTTTTTGTTTCAGTCAGTGTATGTTTAATTTCTAGTTTGTCCTTTTCCATCTCTAGTTGGTGTTTTTCCATCTCTAGTTTGTCCTTTTTCATCTCCTCTTGGGTCTTGCTAAATTTATCCATCTTTTCTAGGATATTCTTGAAAAGCATTATAACCATGGTTTTGAACTCTATATCCAGTCTTTTGTTTTCCTCCATGTCTTTTGTTTGTGATCTCTTCCTTTGTCTCCGCATTTTCACTATGCCAGGAAACTTCTGTGTTAGATTCAGCCTTATGATACAAGACTTGCAAAATTGCAAAAGCCTCTCTGTTGAGCTTGAGATGGGTGGAGTCTCAAGGCTTAATGGACCACGTTGCCTTCCATTCGGCCCTGTTCTCCACGGCCCCTGAGTCTCACATGACTGGAAAATCGCTGGAATGGTCCTTGTGCGTGCACTCGCTCCTCGCAGTGCCTCTAGTCTCATGCCTTTCCAACTTCCTTTTGCTCTGGGACCATATGAGTCTGGGTCCCCAGGGTTTTGCCCAAAACTGGGGTTTAGTGGAGTTAGAAATGGCACAGTTGGGAGACTCTGTCTCCTGCCCACTTGTGAAAGCCAGTAGCACAATCAGCAGTTGGTCTTCTGCGCAGTACTGTACACGCCATCAGACCTCTGCTCTTTTGCAACTCCCCTAAATTTCTGTGCACAGTCCAAACTCCCCCTATATGAGTTTAGGCTGCACCTGGGGTTTAGTGTCATAGGATAAGGGGTTCAATGCCATTGGGAGTCTCTGTATTTCTCTTGCCAGAGGAAGCCAGCCAGGTACTCTGGCAACCGCTGTCTCCACACGCGCATCTCCGTCATACCTCAGCTTTTTGTAGCTCCTCTGGGTCTCCGTGAGCCCTTCTCTTTTCTTCTAGTTGTAGAATTTCCACTCAGCCAGCTTTCCTGTGGTTCTGGATGTTGTCCATTCTGAAATTGTTGTGCGAGACAGCAGTGTAGGTGTTTAGCTATGCCGCCATCTTGGATTCTCCAACATATCATTTCTTGATCTAGATGCTGCTTCATGCATTTGTTCAGTTTGTGAAAAATTCATCAATCTGCTCACTTATGATTTGTGAACTTTCCTCTCTATATGTTATATTGTATTAAAATATTTACTTCAATTAGCTGATGGAATTAACCCCCTATTTATTTTACATTAACTTTGATGAATGTCAGTCTTGATTAATGAGGTAAAATAATCAGAGATTTGTGTACTGGTTAAATTTTTCAGCACCATCCATGATCCACGATCCATGACCCATGAGGGTTTGAAATTGTGTGAGCTAGCTGAACACTCAGACAAATACACCATTACTTCATAAATGTGACTGAGTGCCTGGTGGATGTATAGATTACAGCATATCCCTTCTGGCAAAAAGCTGTTTTATGTGACTTCTAACCCTCTATTGCCTTCCCTGAAAGTCTTCACTCCTCTTTCAAAATTTCTTTGCTATTTTTGTACACATATCATCATAATGATAATAATAATTAGTAATAGCTCTAATAATAGGAATAATAATAAATGATCACAATAATAGCTAAAACTTAACATGATCCAGGAATTTTTATAAATTACTTCACTATATTAATTCCTTTAATCCTCACCTCAAACCTATTTGGAAGATATGATTATTTCTCTATTTCAGAATTGAAGAAACGGAGTCACAAGTTAAAATGAGTACTTGCAAAACTTAATTTGAATCCAGGCAGTCTGCCTCTTGACTTCAAACTCTAGAATTATGTTATACAGTTGTTATGTTCCCTTTGAGCTCATTAGGACAGGTTGGAAACCAGATATTTATAGGTATTAAGTTTTAAATAGAGTGAGTAATATGTTTCCCATTTACAGATAAGGAACCTGAAGACTAGACTATTTAAATGATTTTTAGAGATCATACAGAGAATAAATAATGAAACCAGGATTGGAACCCTAGTTTTCATATTGGATCTAGAACTCTGTCTTTGAACCATAATACAAATCTGAATAAATTATTTACAATTATTAAGAAAAATGAGGTGACTTTAAAGCTTCCTCCAAAGATTTGATCTTGGGAACATAGAAGCATTCTAGACCTGCCCTCATTACCATGTTCTTCCCAGCACCCCTTAACCCCTTTGAAAAAGGTTAGGACTCCTGAAAGTTATATATCTGCTTGTTTCTCTATCTATGCCCATTCACAATTGACTTTCTTTCTGTGTTTTGTCCTTGTGTTTTAAAAATAAAAAGGACTTTCTTATCATCTTAAGAAAGGTTAATGGACTTATGAGAAAGGCTATGGAAGCATGGGACACTACCCCATTGCCCTTGTCTATGAGTCAACAGATGTCCACTGCAGCAGACCCATGCATCCTGACCACGTCTCTTGCTATCTCTTAGGTGGTGGTGGTGAATCTGAAGTTCTGTGCTGAGGTAAAGAATATTTGCTCATTACAGCATTGAGAGAAGTCTCATGGGTGCAATAAATATCTTCATACTTTTTCTTTGAGCATAGCAGAATATGGTTCTGAACGGATGCTCTTGGTGCATGTAGCATGAGTGACAGTTTTATGCTCACCTCTTTATGGGTCCACAAAATCATATAGATAAATAATTCTATTAACCACCAGGAATCCCTTGGTAACCATTGGATGTGGTTCTATGGGTCTTTCCAAATTCCTTTACAACTATGTAAGAAAGCAATTTATTTTGGGATCATTCAGGCAAAGAAAAGAGTAACCTTAATTTGCTTTTAAATATTTTGATTTGTTTGTTTACTTTTTTTTTATTTTCCTCCTTTCCGTTTGTCTTTTTTTTTTTACATTTACTAATATTGAAACATTGTGCAGGAAGTTAAAATATATATTTTAATATGAAGCAAGGAAATAAAAATTCTTTTATCTATCACAAAATAATTATAATAAAAATACTTAATAGAACCAAAGACAACCATTTAACCAATAAAGGTCTTCAAGTAGAAACAGAAAGCTAATTTTATAGACTTAAACATTTTATAGTTTTTATGTAACTCGTAGGTGAAATTACTTTTCTGGAATGTAGCTTATTAACATTTTTATTGTCATATTTTATAATAATATTGTATGTACCATTGGATAAAATTAGTAGTATATTAATATGGTCTTACCTTAAATCAGGGACAGTTTGCAGTAACTAGAATTTTCAGTTCCCTAATGACTTTTTTTCTCTGCTATGAAGAGAAAAAGCTTCTATAGTAAAATGATGTATGAGGGAAAAGGAAATTTATGGTTTAAACTTGCTGCAAATCATTTGTATTGATCTGTTTTGTTTCCATTCTGCTGAAGCTAATGGAAATCATTTGTCACCTGACTTGTCTCAGCTGATTTGGAAAAAAAAATTGTACCATTTATTAGACCAACTGAAGGTGGTACAAGTGTACTGATGTCTATAATAACCAAGATACAATCAATTTGTAGTAAGTATTAGGCTATATTGCTCAGATACTTAAATAAATTAAATATTAACATGAACATATATATAATACTTTCTAATAAAACATAAATAGGGAACATGTATTGTCCAGTAGAATATTCTACTTATAAAATACTTTAATAGTTTTTTTCCAAAGTTAAAATCAAAATATATGATATCAATTATGATGACATTAAATAGATTATATAAATGGAAATAAGAGCTAAAGCATAATTAGAGCAATGGTTTAAAGAAATAAGCTTCTTTTCCTGCCCCATAAATTCTTCTGAGTTTGACTCTTCTCTTCAAAGAACATTTCTAGTGATTCAAGTCTTAATCTTTAATTCTTACAATTTTCTAAATGAAATTTATTTGAAATTTACTTACATAAAGAGAAAACTTAAGGTATGTGTCCATTTGTTTTTATACACATGATTAATAAAGTTTATTATTGAGAAGCCAACTATATTTGTATACTTTTTAAATTCTCAAAGAGTGTCTTCCCTTAACCCCAGCTCATATACTTCAGCTCAAAGTGGGAGGAATATTGGCCTTACAAATCTCTTGTGACATTTTTTTTAAGCAGTTGAAGAGCAGATATCATGGTATAAAAGATTATTTAAACTTGGTCATTGTGGTGTTTCATGGTACCAAATTATCTCATGTTAAGCACATTTACACATGAGATAAATTCAGATATGTATAAATTCAGATATGTATAAATTCAGATATGAAACTGTTTTGACTCTGTGGATAGAGCATCAGCCTGCGGCCTGAAAAGTCCCAGGTTCAATTCTGGTCAAGGGCATGTACCTTGGTTGCGGGCACATCCCCAGTCGGGGTGTACAGGAGGCAGCTGATCAATGTTTCTCTATCATCGATGTTTCTAACTATCTCTCTCCCTTCCTCTCTATAAAAAAATCAATAAAAGATCTTAAAAAAAAAAGCCAAAGCTGGTTTGGCTCGGTGGAGAGAGCATCGGCCTGCGGACTGAAGGGTCCCAGGTTTGGTTCCGGTTGGGGGCGTGTATCCTGGTTGCGGGCATATCCCCTGTAGGGGTGTGCAGGAGGCGGCTGATTGATGTCTCTCTCATTGATGTTTCTGGCTCTCTGTCCCTTTCCCTTCCTCTCTGTAAAATAGCAATAAAATATATTAAAAAAAAAAAAGAATGAAGTGAGCAATTGTCCAAAGTTGCACTGTCTCTTTAATGCATATAATACAGGGTGGGGCAAAAGTAAGTTTATAGTTGTGAGTTCATGAAACTCAGAGATTTTTTTCTTGTATTATTTATTAATTATTATATTCTATATGAACAGCTGTAAACTACTTTGCCTCACCCTGTATATATTCCTGTTTATTTTCTAATGCTCTTTTTTTTCTTCCTCTGTCTCCTCCATTCCTTTTCTAGTAGTTGAGTAGTGTAATCTGTTTGAATAGAGTTACTGAATAGGCCTTAATGTCCTAAAATGTATGATTTTGAGAATATCATTCATTCATTCATTCATTCATTCTTTATTCATTCAGTTTGAGAAATATTTCTAGGAATCACTGCTTGACAGTTTTGGGGATACAATGATGTAGGAAAAGGAGACACTATCTAGGTTCTTTAGAAATTTAGATTTGAGCCAGGTAAATTCTAAAGATATTTCTAACCTGATGGCAAGTTCATGGCATAAGACAATTTATTATTAATTTGTTAAAAAATAGAAATAATAAGCTAGCTCAGGCTGGTTTTGAAATTTAACCATTTTGGTCATTTAAAAGCATATTTGGGTCAATATTGTTTGAATCACCAACATAGAGTACTTACGTTTTTCTGAGCATCTAGAAAATTGTGAGCCCTTAGGTCAAGTGTTTTCATCTCTGTTAGTTTAAATCATATTTGATGAGCACAGAAATGAACGAATTAATGAATGCTGTCATTTCCCCCTAATGATTTAGTATTCTCTTTACATTTTAAAATTGCATGGGGCTAAAATATATCTGTGATATTTACAAAATTATCTGATATTTACAAAATTATCTGATATTTCTAAATACAATTTTTTAATTTGTATTCATTGTTCTTGCCATTTTAGGATACTAGCCCTTTATTTCTTATCACTCTATTCCAAACTATAGACCTCATATTAAAATGACAAGTGTTTTAGTCAGATCTCATTCATTCATTTACGTGTTCAACAAATATGAATTGAACTTCTAACAGTGACAAAAACAACCACTTCTTGTAAATTTTTGTAAATCTCTAAAAAAACTTCTTAGAAAAGCAAAGAGATAAACTCTGAGAAAAAAAAAAGACAAATTTACAGAGACATAGAAGGTCAATATGAAAAATTCACTGTGGGTAAAGGGGTATTTGAGGGTCAAATAGTAAAGGACATGTTTAAAATGTCATGATAAAAATGTCACATTTTTACTCAAGGAAATAACGAATCAATAGAGGTTTTGAAGAAGAGAAGAAAAAACATTGTCTTAGTTAAAAAATAAATCATATGCTTAAATGATGAACAAATAATTTAGAAAGTAGAGGGGGGAGAGACAAAAAAGACAGAAAATAAAAAGTAAAGCCATTCTACTACCAACCTATAACCTAAAGATTCTCTGTACACATTATTGCAGAATATGTTTCTAACATTCAATTTCAATATATTGCTATTTTGGTATTACAATATAGAATCATATACATACTCTTTGTGTTCCAAGTTAGAAATTGATTATGTATTTCTATATTTATTGACATGAGAAGATGCACTTAATGCCAATAAATGTTAAATTTGAAAAGTGGGTTTTACATATTTCAATGATTAGAAGATATAACTCCAGTGAAGACAATAAACATATAATGAAATGATAGTAATGAATCTGTATAATTAAATCATATAGATAGATCAATGATATAAAACTGATAATCAGTAAATGTTCTCAGATATAAGGGAGTAGATTAAAAAATGTTACTAAGCAAAGGTACCCATTAGAAAACAAATAAAGTTTATATCTACCCAACTCTTTACACAAAAATAACCTCCAGATGGATGAGAGATGTAATACTGCAACAGAAAAGCTTTACGGCTTCTAGAGAATACACAGGAACATTTGGTCTAGTAGAACAAGCTTGGATGGAAAAAGCTTCCCAAGTATGACACGAACTGATAAATCAGAAAATAATAAACTGATTATTTTTTCCTTAAAAATATTTACTTTGAGAATGCATCAAAACCAAATATACAAACCGAAATCCTGGAAGTGTTTATGATATAATGCACATGTATATAACCAATATCCTTAATATATTTTATTCCTCAAGTAATTTACATATTATATATTAAACTGTATTTTTAATAATTATGAAAACACATTATATATAGCAATCAGAAAACATAGTTATAAAGGTGACATCTATAAAAACCAATTTACTTAGTCAAAGTGATTGGTCTCATAATGGCATTTCTTGGGAATCAACAGGTTATATGAACCAATCAGTTGCAAAAAAACTAACAAATATTTTTTTCATGAATTCATGTGTGTAAAATGTTTGTTTAGGGTTGCTGAAAAACTGAAAATTGTGCTATTTTCAGTTTATTAGTAATTGATATTGAAAAAGCAGTCAATTTAATTTTCTGATTTTCCTGACAATTACCAAAATATCCAGACAGAAAGTAATTAGTCCCATACTTAGCCACGCATAAAATACTTCTAAAGTTCCTAGAGAAAATGCAATTCTCAGAGGTAAAATAGCTGCTCCATTATGCACTTAGAATGAATTTCTTACATTTAATTAATGTAGTCACAGCCATATATCATTCAAACACAGAAACAGACCTAGAAATTTTATGGTCTAATTGAATCAGAGGTTTGCTTAATTTTTGGTTATGGCTTTTTTGTTTTTGTTTTTGTTTGCTTGTTTGTTTTATGTGTAAAACCAGAAACACCATTTTCAAACCACTGACAGAATTAATCATTTATTTTATGTTACCAACCTTCTCATTTTTTCCTTAGTATAAAATTGATGTTATATTTTAATTATTGAATGATTTTGTACTTTTATTAAAAAGAATAATATATTTTACTTATGTACTATTATTTACGAAGGAGGTGTTTGTTTTATTTTTCTAGAACTGGATAGAAAACTATTTTTTACTTTATATGTTTACATATAAATGACATTTAAAAAACACTTTTATTTTGAATGACAGATTTGCAATAATTTTTCTTTAAAATGAGATATCATCATCTTAAAAAGATTGCTTTTCCTTTGTATGGATTTTTTTTTGTAAAGGATAAACCTTGTACAATGATATTTTTTCTAAAAAGAGTAATGATGGAGATATGAGGCTGAGTGACTGACTATAAGACAACATCAGCTTGAGGTAAAAGTACATAAAGAGATTAGAATCAGCATCCCTACCTACCATGTAATGGGATCTTTCTCTGAGTTTCTAATAGCCTTTTATTGCTATTTCTCTCTATGAAACTCTAAGAGTCTTTTCTTATATTTTCAAGCTTATAAAAAGTTTTTATTGAGCTATATATAACATACCTATAAAAAGTCTATATATCATAGATATATGGTTCAATAAGTTATCCCAAATGTAGCCACTTGAATAATCAGCATTTGGGCAAAGAAATAGAATGTTACCAGTGTTCTGGAAGTTTCCCTCATGTCCCCTTTCTGACTACATTTCCCAAGAATAACTACTGTACTAATTTCTTCAATATGAATTAGTTTTTGTCTGTTTTTTTTATATATTAAAAGAAGGACGCATATATACACTTTTGGTATGACTTCTCCATAAATATGATATTCATCCATAAGGTTATAAGTAGTTGTAAATTAGTGATTATATTTTTTATTAATTTTTATACATATATCCCCATTGCCCCTCCTCCCTCCCAGGCATACCCCAATCCCCCAGTGTCTGTGATCATTGGTTATGCTTATATGCATGCATACAAGTCCTTTGATTGATCACTTATCTACCTCAACTAACTTTAATCTTTCTGCTGTAATTTCACAGTTTGTTTGATGTTTATGATTTTTGTCCCCCTGAGAATTATCAGTCTACTCCCTTTCTGTGCTCCTGATTCTATTATATTCACCATTTTATTCTGTTGATCAAATTTTTGATTCACTTAATTTTTAGATTCACTTGTTGAGGAGAATCCAAGATGGCAGCATAGGTAAACACCTACACTGTTGCCTCGCACAACAATTTCAAAACTACAACTAAAAGACAGAACGGGCATCATCCAGAACCTCAGGAAAGCTGGCTGAGTGGAAGTTCTAAACTAGAGGGAAAGAGAGGGGCCACAGAAACCCAGAGAGCTGCAAAAAGCTGAGGTACGGAGACCCGCGGGTGGAGAGAGCGGGTGCCGGAGTACCTGGCTGGCTTTCTCTGGCAGGAGGGAAACGGAGACTCTCAAAGGCATTGAACCCCTTATCATACAACACTAAACCCCAGATCCAGCCGAAACTCATACGGGGGGAGTTTGGACTGTGAAAAGGGAGAAGTGCACAGAAATTTATGGGAGTCGCAAAAGATCAAAGGCCTGGTGGCACGCAGGACACAGCACACAGGACATATTGCTGATTGTGCCTCTGGCTTTCGCGAGTGGGCGAAAGACAGACCCTGCCAACTGTGCCACTTCTGACTCCATTAAGCCCCTGTTTTGGGCGAAACCCTGGGGACCTACTCTCGTGTGGTCCTGGTGCACAGGGGAGCCAGAGGGGCTGTGGTCTAGAGGTACTGCGGGTGCTGGGGCACAAGGACCGCTCCAGCGATTACCCAGTAACGTGAGACTCAGGGGCCGTGGAGGGCGGGGCCGACTGGAAGGCAAGGTGGTCCCTTAAGCCCTAAGACTCCACCCATCCCAAGCTCAACAGAGGCTTCTTCGGTTTTGCAAGTCTGGTATCATAAGGCTGAATTCAACACAGAAGTAACCCTGGCATAGTGAAAATGCCGAGACTGGGGAAGGGATCACAAACAAAAGAAATGGAGGAAAACAAATGACTGGATATAGAGTTCAAAACCACGCTTATAAGGTTTTTCAAGAATATGCTAGAAAAGTTGGATAAATTTAGTGAGACCCAAGAGGACATGAAAAAGGACATACTAGAGACACCGACTGAAATAAAAAAATATTATACAGAGTCCTAACAGCAGACTAGAGGATGGCAAGAATCAAGTCAAAAATTTGAAATATAAAGAAGCAGAAAACATTCAACTGGAAAAGCAAGAAGAGAAAAGAATCCAAAAATGTGAAGATAATGTAAGGAGCCTCTGGGATAGCTTCAAGCGTACCAACATCAGAATTGTGGGGGTGCCAGAAGAAGAGAGAGAGCAAGATACTGAAAACCTATTTAAAGAAATAATGACTGAAAACTTCCCACATCCGGTAAAAGAAATAGACTTACAAGTCCAGGAAGCACACAGAACCCCAAATGAAAGGAATCCAAAGAGGACCACACCTTTGACACATCATAATTAAAATACCAAGAGCAAAAGACAAAGAGAGAATATTAAAAGCAGCAAGAGTAAAACAGTTCATTACCTACAAGGGAGCACCCATACGACTGTCAGCTAATTTCTCAACAGAAACGATGCAGGCCAGGCAGGAGTGGCAAGAAATATTCAACGTGATGAATAGCAAGAACCTACAACCAAGAATAATCTACCCAGCAAAGCTACCATTCAGAATTGAAGGGCAGATAAAGAGCTTCACAGAGAAGAAAAAGCTAAAGGAGTTCATCAACTCCAAACCAGTATTATATGAAATGCTGAAAGGTACTCTTTTAGAAGAGGAAGAAGAAAAAGGTAAAAGCCAAAAAATTATGAACAACAGTGATTATAATTTTTGAATAGTATTTTATTGTGTGACTAGTACAGTTAATATATTTATTCTCCTGTTGACATTTAACGTTCTACCTCTTCTATCTACTGCTTAAATGCCATTTTAAAAAAAATATATTTTATTGATTTTTTACAGAGAGGAAGGGAGAGAGATAGAGAGTTAGAAACATTGATGAGAGAGAAACAATGGTCAGCTGCCTCCTGCACACCTTCTACTGGGGATGTGCCTTCAACCAAGGTATGTGCTCTTGACTGGAATTGAATATGGGGGCCTTCAGTCTACAGGCCGACGCTCTATCCACTGAGCCAAACCGGTTTTGGCTTTAATGTCATTTTTTTGCTGTTCACCAAGTAGCACTCCTTTTCAGATGCCTTAGGTGAGTCCTATCAAAGCTTTTCTGGTCTAGAATTTCTTATCTTTTCCCTACTGATCTGTTGTTACTTTCAGGCAGCTGGATCACAGAGCACAATAGCTGAAGCTCCTAGAAATATCAGCCTGAAGTTTAGCCACAGTCCTCCCTTTCTTAGTCCTCAAGTGCTCAGAAGGAGGGAAGGTTGAAACAATATTAGCTGGATTGGAATACAGTTTATAGTATTAGGAAAAAGCCAGTCCTTTGCAATACTCATTCTACTACTAAGTGCATGCTATCTTTCTAGACCACATGTCTTTTCTAGGTTATGCAAGAGCTCCATCAGCGTATTCTAGGTCAACTTATCCAAAACACATGATTGCATTTTCATCAGAAAAGATTAAGAAAGAAAGGATGTTGGGATGCAAACCCCTTTTAGAGATATTATAAAGCAGAAATTTGTGAACTAAAACTGGTTGAAGGACAAACCTAGCTCTCAGGATCTGTGGAGAAAGAAAGAGAAATGCTCAAGAAATTACTTAGATGTATATGAGATTTGGACCAGGACAGAGACATAGACGTATATTAGGTTAGAGCCTATTTATATATAACTATTTCAGTAATTCTACTTTAAACATTTTAGTGCTTTTAATTCTGTAGAGATTCTCTAAGAATGTTCATTATTTCATCTTGAAATCCATCTAATCATTTTGTTGATTACAAATAAGCTATATATTCTTGTAGTAACATTATGGTTCATTTATTTGTTTATCAACTGACTGTGTAGAAATGAACAGAAGTGACATAAGAGATGGTGTTGCTCATGAAAGATACTCTAGGTGATACTTACTTTCTGCATACTTATGACATTACATTTGTTTTGGCTAAGGAAATACTAAGATATTGTTTTTACCCAGTCCTTTTGCACCAAATTTAGGTTAAAATATATCATTTTCTTTTTTTGCTCAGAGTCTTCATAAGAAATTAATTTTGAGTATGTTTGAAAATAATATTAAATCCAATTTTTTTTCCTATGAGTATATACCCCCCTACACAAGAATCTTGTGATCAGAATGTCTCAAATGCTTAGTAGACAACCACTTTGAAGGTACTACCTTTCAATGACATTGTTTATATGTTAGGTAACTGTCAGTGGATACTAATTATGGAATACTTTCTTTTAAGTCCTGCTGCTTCTTCTTGGCTCTCTAAAATCATTTCAAATTATGTACCCTTGAAAGAATGTCTAGGACATCACAGTGATTCACTAGTCCTTTGGTTGTAAGAGTGGTGCACAGCATCTTATGAATGCCATTGTCTTTAATCTTGGTGTTAGCTTTTCTTTTTGATGCTCTCTCAGAGCACTCATTTAATACCAGTTGAATTTCATCAGAGGAGATTAAAAAGTTATTTTGAGAAGCCATTTCAAAATGTTAAGTTTTATACCATCCAAGTTTACTATTTGAATTTCTAGTGTCAAAAATAATATTTGTCGTTTTCTAGTCCATGTTTTAATTCCAATACACTTGCCCTTTATACTATTCTGGGTGGTAGCATATTTTGAAGAGAGGAAATATTCACTTTATACAGTAATAATGAATTCACTGGGCCTACTTTTCAAGGGATGGTCAAGAAGGACAACAGGAAGATTCCCTGGAGAGTTAATTTTAATTCATTATTTTATTAACGAATTTGATTTTCACATCATATTTAGCATTTTTATTCTACTACACTCTAACTCAATATTTTCATGGCCAATATGGACCATTACAAATATAAGTCTATCCTCTAACACAACATAACTGAATTCATTGATCATTTACCAATTTCCTTAATAAAAGAAAGTATGTGAAAACACTCATTGCTACCTATATGTGCAACAATGTCCATAAAAAATCTGTGATAAAGTTTTATTTGAAAGTAATTTCTTATATGTACTTAGGTTAAGGTTCAGTAAAGCATGGCAGTTGAGGGATGTTCACAGAACTTTTTGGGGATAAAACTTTCTCTTCCTCACTTTTCCTTTTTTTTCTTTGATATTTCTATAAAGTCATGATTTTCCCTTTGAAGATACATTTATATAATGACTGTTACATACGCTCTTCTAGTGGAATCCCTCGCCTAAATTATGTCAAATGTCTCCTGGATCATTTCTCAAACTTTGTCTCAAGACTAAGAACTAGTATAGAGTTATGGCATAGAGTTAAGAAGGCAGTTCTCTGCACAAAGTCAAGGAGAATTTTCACATGGACTAAGATGTAATTTGACAAGGTCATGGCTTGATGGTAATTTCTTGTGCTCTGCTTATAAAAATCATTTACAGTAATTGGTTAATAGTTTTGTGAAATGCTAAATATTACACTCCATTTTGGAGACATAAACTTCATATTAGTAAATTATAAGATTAAAGAAAATCTATTTATAAGTGAGCTTTTTTAGATTCTTTAATCTGACTTAATATATTGAACACAGTTTTATTTTCCCCCCCAACATTATTCATTTTTTTTTAGGGAACAACTTTGAATATATCATGGAAGCCGATTTGGAAAATGTTAGCTTCAGGTCATAATGATACAAATATCAGAAATTGCTAAAAAGGAATGGAATACATATTTTTGGGATAGCCATTATGTTAAGTGTTTCATATTGATTATGACATTTAATTTTCTTATAGACCTATAAAATTGGTTCCGTTATGATCACCAGCTTATAGATGGGAAAACTGACAGTTAGCTGTATTGCCCAAGATTCCTCAGCTCACTGTGAGGCAGAGCTTGTATGTGAACCTGAGAAAGTTTTAGATGATAGCAGACCTTTTTAAAAGTACAGTATATAATTGTGGTTTATGGACAACAGGTATGAACTTGTTAGAGATGCACTATGAAAGGTAAGTTATTATAGTTTGTGTCAGTATTATGTGAGCACAGGTCCTTGGCCATGGTTTCTTCCCAGTACACATAAAGGCTTCTCAGAGAAAAGTCCTTTAGCTGCTTCATGTCTCATTTTCTTTTTCTTGCCTGGAGCATGTACTTAAAGTCTGGCCATTGGGCAGCCATCCTGAAATTATAAGGTAACAATTAGAGGAAAACAGCCATGACACTAAGGACTGTGGAAAGGCAAGATTGAAGGAGTTTAGGATACTGATGCCCTTAAGACATAATTCCTATCCTGAGTTGTTAATATAGAGCATTCTTTTTTTTTGTATTCTATATGAATTTTATTTTATTTTTATTTTTTATATTTTTTTGGAACTTACAAGTGTATTCTTTATAATTATTTTATTTTTAGAAGGTTATTTATTTATTTTTAATTTTTTTTCTCTATTGCCCTCCCCACACCCCAGTACATGCCCTCACTGGTCTCCCCCCACCCTCTCAGACCCCCTCCCCATTGCCCTGTATCCACTGGCTATGCCTACACACATGCATACAAGTCTTTCGGTTGATCTCCTACACGCCCCTCCCCACCAACCTCCCCTGCCTTCCTACTGTAGCATCACAGTCTGTTCATTGCTTCTTTGCCTCTGCATCTGCTTCCCTCCCACCCTCTGATTCTTGTCTTTGAAAACATCTTACCCCTGTAGGCTAGAAATAAACCCACAAGAGCAAAAGAAAAATGTTTGAGTCCCAATTTCAATGTCTGATAGCTTTGAGTCCCAATTTCATTCTTATCATAGAAAATTAACACCTATTTCATTAGTTTACCACTCTCAAGTTTACATTGCCAAATTTACTTCAGAGTGTTAAGAACAAGGTGATGTTGCCCCTCAGGCAGTTTGTATTGTAGCTTGGAGATTAGACAAACCCTAATGAGTAACTTTAAAACAAAGTAACTTTAAAGCAAAATTGAACATGTAAGATTAATGGATTATAAAATATATCTGTCTATATCAGAATATTATCACTCAGAGTTGGAGTAATTGTAAAGAACTTCAGAGAACAGATGGATATCTGTCTGTCTGGACTTTGTCTAATGGTTGTTCTGTGGGTAGGTTACAGAGAGAAGTGGCTTTCTATGATTTGGGAACACAATCAGTAAAGCTAGGCATGTGAAAATGGGCTTTGTTGTTTGTTTTAGGTAAAACTGACTGTAGTATTATACTGTAGAATAGGTTGAAATGAAGTTTGTAGGTGATGGGAGGTGAGATGGAACCACATAATGAATATCATTGAGATTCTGCTGTAGAAATTTAACATCACTATCCTATTGGGCATTTTAGTGCTGTCATAAATGAAATGAAGTGATCGTCTACAATGCTGATTTAAATTTTTATATTAAAGCAATTTTCTACAATAAAATTTATTGAGTGAAACTTTACCACAAACAGTGTAATAACCATTCTTACTTAAATAGAGTATCATTACTGATTCAAGCAAACTTGATGGTTGTTTACAATGGTAGTCATTTTACCAAACATTGCTAACTTGTCTTTCTGTCATTTAGAACAATTTGTTAAATACCTGCTCCATTTGCTGCCTTCTCCTAAGAGGTTAAAGCATAGAAAAGAAAGAAAAAAATATGTATGATATGAAGCACATATGCAGGATACAACATGTAAAGATAAATATAACTATTTTAGTTATATACATAACATTTTCTCCAACTCTTCAGGAAAGTTATAGGAGGTGGTAAGAGAAAAAGTATCTTTCTAGGAGTCCTCACACATATTTAAAGAAATTGAGAGGAACTAATTTGCTTAACTAAATAAATAGAAATTGAGCCACAATTGACTGATTCTGTTAGAAAATGTTTTTATGACTTTGGTACTCATTTAGTGCTAGGGACTAAATAAAATGGATATATTGCTTTCAAAGAATATGAATTATATTGGAATCAATAAGATAATAAGCAAGTATCCAGAGGTTATTATAAATCTTATGAACAAAATTAAAAAAGAAACATGTGATACAGAGCAATGCTATAGAAGGATGGTGTGTGTGTGTGTGTGTGTGTGTGTGTGTGTGTGTGTGTTTGTGTGTTTGTTAAGAAAAGATAATATATAAATAATGACCTGAAAGAAAAAAGGAAGAAAACCATTTAAATATTTGGGAAAAAACATGGTTTAGGAACAACAAAAAATCAAGTGTGTTTAGAGCAGTATGAGTGGAGAATTGCAAGGTGTGAGGTAAAAGTTAGCCAAGAGTGGAACTTGTATAGTCAATGGTAAGGACTTGGATGGAAGGAGCACTAGTTGATGGTTTTCTTGG
The DNA here is from genome assembly GCA_011751065.1 of Lasiurus cinereus. Taxonomy (NCBI): domain Eukaryota; kingdom Metazoa; phylum Chordata; class Mammalia; order Chiroptera; family Vespertilionidae; genus Lasiurus; species Lasiurus cinereus. The sequence continues at coordinate 15,819,990 of JAAGEH010000426.1, forward strand.
GAAGGAAGCATAACTCTCTCACATTTCTCAGTTATACTTATGTGGTTGTAAAGTATCACACTAATATTGTCAGGGATGTGAATATTTTAGGGTAAACATGGTTGAAATCTGGCTGGAGGCATGGCCAAGATAAGGTGGGGGAATGGCCAAGAAATCTCTGGTATCTTCTCTGAAAATCTGAAGATTTAGATCAGACATGAAGATCATTAAAGACAACATTGAGGAGTGCACTGGTGGCCACATATGCATGTGTGTGTGTGTGTGTGTGTGTGTGTGTGTGTGTGCGCGCGCGTGTGTGTGTGTGTGTCTGTGTACGTGTGTATTTGGATTTATTAATAGAAAATTAGAATGATCCTAGGAAGACAGAAGCAGCTTATGTGAAGACCATGAAGTAGATAGGAATATGTACTACTGGGGATTTGAAGGAAAGACAGAGTGGTTAAGATACGTAGATCAAAGAGGGGAAATCTACATATATAAGAGCCTAAGCAACCGTTATGATGGAATGACTGAAACAACAAGAATGACCAGTTGCTATGACAGTCACTGACCATCTGGGGGCATATGCTCAATGCAGGAGCAGCCCCCAGCCCGCAGGCCCTGATCTTTGATGAGCCAACCTCTCAGTCTCTCCCTGATTGCCTAATCAGGGCCAGGCCCCTGAGCTGGGATGGGGAACCAGGGGTAGGTGGTGGTGGATGTGGCCACTTTCCCAGGGGGTCCAAGGGCCAGCTCCCTCCTCAGGCCTGCCAGCCAACCTCCCATTCCTCCCCCTAGTTGGCAGGTTCCCATCCCCCTATCAGGCCAGGCCCCCGACTGGGACAGGGAACTGAGGGTAGGTGATGGTGAACGCTAGTGGCAAGGGCTGGAGGAGGTGGGGAGGTGGGAAGGCGGGGAATCTGATTGGCCCTGATCTCTGGACAAGCCCAGGGATCCCACCCATGCATGAATTCCGTGCACCAGGCTTCTAGTAAAACTAGAACTAGAATGTAGATAGAAGAAGACAAGTATCAGATCTTTTAGGCTATGTAAATGATTGGGTCTCTGTCCTAAGAATAATTGAAATGCAACATAGGTATTACAAAGGAAGAATATACAATTTGATTTGCTTTTGAAAAATAGCGCTAACTGCAATGTAGATATATATTAAGGTGGTTAAGATCAAATGCAATAAAATGCATAAGGACATACTTAAAGTAATCTCAGCTAGAAATGATGGTAGTTCGTTCTGATAT
>JAAGEH010000426.1:15821324-15864923 GCA_011751065.1 Lasiurus cinereus
AAGGAAAATAAATGGATTCAAGTGATATTTTAGAACTAAACCAAGAGAACGTGGTCATAAATGGGATATGTGGCCTGAAAAAGAGACAAATTGAAGATATCATCTGGAAATATGTCAGTGCCATTTCCTGAGCTATGACACAGTGGAGGAGACCTCAGTCTAGGCTGGGATACATAATTCATTGGGTTAGCCTTCAATGTGTTGAATTTGATGAATGAGAGTAGAAATGTAAAAATATTGTTGCATGTGGGAAACTGAAGATGACCTCTAGGTACTGTAGATGATCTAGTTTTAGATAATTGCTTTATGGATCATTTTCTGAACTTTATGTTGTTAATGAACTGTCTGTGGCATTGATTATAAACAAAACAAGACACACACACACACACAAAAAAAATTGCTAAACATTTAAAATTAACAGGCCAAAATACACCTGTAGCAGATATGTTTACAGCTTTTGCCCCTCACATTTATTTACACCCTTTATCAGGTAGGAAAGAAACTTGAGGGGCAAAAGCAGTAAACCTATCTACTTTTTTTTTTTTTGGTTCTTTTTCACTGCCACTTCCACTCTTCTCTGGGTATTGTTCAGACCATATTCCTGGAAAGGGCTGAAAGAAATACACTTCTCACATCCAACCCCCCCCCCCCAGCAAATTATAGATCGTTTTGCAGAATCAGGATGAGGCTAGAATTCTTCATGAAAAGGACATTTTATTTTGAACTTTTGCCTCATCCTGTCCTGTTTTCCTCACTTCTTTACAGAGCACTTGAATAAAATTCCACATGTCTGATTCTGATTCTAGGGAATCCAACCTAAAATATTTTAAAATACCCCCCTTCCCCAAAATTTAAGCAATTTCAAATCCCTTTTTGAATTTTATAAAAGCTCTTCCCAACAGAACTCTCTGGTTCATCTCTAGGCAAAAACAAATTAGCATTCCATTTGGGTTAAAATCCCGTCTTTAAAAAATATATTTTATTGATTTTTCACAGAGAGGAAGGAAGAGGGGATAGAAAGTTAGAAACATCGATGAGAAAGAGACATCAATGAGCTGCCTTCTGCACGCCCTCTACTGGGGATGTTGCCCAAAACCAAGATACATGCCCTTGACCGGAATCAAACTTGGGACCCCTCAGTCTGCAGGCCGACCCTCTATCCACTGAGCCAAAACGGTTTCAGCTAAAATCCGGTCTTTAATTACCCTGACTAATGTCCATGCCATGTCTTATATATATATTATACCTAGGCTCTCACTTTGAGAAACAACAAATTGATGTGCACCCATCAGAGAAACCAAGTATGAAGTAACAACCAGGCATTATGATAAAATGTTTTTGTTGACTTAGTTTATTTGTTGTCAATCTTAAAGATACAAAATCTGTCCTCTGAAATACTATTTAAAGAATATGTCACTTGTTTAATACATGTTAAATGAAAAATGAGTTTTGAGATTAAGTGACTTATACAAACTTTACAAATATAATCAGATTTGTATTTGGCCAAACTCTTCATAGGAATTAATATCTAACATGAATTAAGAAAATTTAGAGGATCGGAGAGCATGTGATGACTCCCAACATTATTGAAATAAGATCTTAATGATTTATTGCCCCAAGAAATAACTTTGGGAAACTATCTAGAACTTACTAACTACAATGCTCTGTTTAATACTTACTAGTATCACCATAAATTTATATACCTGTCTAACTACTCACTACACCCTATGCCTTCAGGATTTATAATTAAATGTCATTTTATCAGTGCTTCTCAGTGTTGATATAGTTATTTCATTTAGAAAGTGCTTTTATTTCTACTGAAAACTCAGTTGAAAATGTCATCCATCACATTACTCATATCTCTTTATATAAAAACCCACACAACATTTACTTCTCAAAATTGATAGGAAAATGTTTATGTTTATAAAATGAGCTTCTTTTTGGCTCTGCTATGAGTAATCTTGGTACTGAATATAATGTTAAATTGTAGTTATAAATATATTGTAGGTGTCTCATAACACTGGAATATTATATTAGTTTTGTCTTTTTAAAATGTTTGCTTGTTCTGTTCCATACTGTATTTGAGAAAACTATTTTTTTTAATTTTAAAAGAAAATAGTCTTTAAAAATTAAGTGATAGTAATTAAAAACTTTAAACCTTAAATAAATATTTCTTTAAAATATAAGTTGAATAATAGAATAGTGCGGTACAGAGAGTTTCTTGCGATTTATTAGATTCAGTGGAATATTACACAATAAAAATATATTTATAGTCTGAGCAGTATGAAGAGCATTTTAATTGAAACCCAACTGTCCTTTAGCTATTTTACCTTTGAGGGAAAACAAATCTGAGCTGAATTTCCATTACACAAATGTTATTATGATGCAGAATATGGTTTGCTATGGCTGTGCAGATATGATTCATTGTGTTTTCCTATTTTGAAATCACGGGGGAATGTTGAACATGTCTGAATATAAACATGGAAAACTTTCACAACATCTGTTGCTAATTTCTGCCAGCTGAAAAGTGATAATGATGATGAATATTTTTGTTGATGAAGCAGATACATTGGTCTAACTAAATTAACTTGCAAACTGTGGGTATCTACTTGAAAGCACATAATTTGTAATATCACCTTGTTGGTTTTATGTTTAGTTACATTTTGAATTGTTCCAATATGTTTAATATTTATGACATACTTTTTAAAGTTAATAAAACAGTACTAATGGGAAATATGTTAGAGTATGTCATGCTAATGATTGCATTCATTTATTCATTCATCACCACACACTGTAAAAGCAAAATTTGACTCATTGCTGCACATTTAGGCATGAAGCAGCAGCTATTGAAGATGAAAAAACCATTCAACTGAAACACACCTCAATACGCTATGCTATCATTCACTATTTTATTAGGAACAAATTAACATCTATTGAGAGTAGATCTGTACTAATATAAGTAACTTCTTAAAGGAACTAAAATTAAAAGCCTTTATAAAATAAATTAAATATATTTAAGTATGTAATTTTTATTCATAGGATTTCTAAAAGACAATAAACTCGTAAGAACTTAGTGTGTCTCAACTGATAATTGAACCTTTGATATTTGGAATTTATTGTAACAATCACTGTAACATTTTGTGCTTGGTTTTATACCAATAAATTGCAGGGGGGAAAAACGCGGCTACTTTTTCATGTACCACTTTATCTGAGAAACCTGGAAAGAATTTTATAAAATTTTAACTAGAATAAATTAGGTGATAGTATGTTTGAAAATCCTCAACACTAGACTGTTAATCCATTTTAAGGGATCATTGTGTACTTGCCTGACAAAATGTTTGATTCAAAGTCCTTGTGATTTATTATTTAGCTAACATGTGATTTCCTTTTCAATCTCAGTTAACTGCATAGTAGGTTTATTTTACAATTTGGCTAACAAATTGAGACAGGCACTATTATCAAGAGCAACTATTTTATGTCTGATTTTGCAAAATTAATACAAATGAAGAGTTATTTGTGCCAAAGTGACAGATGGAAAATAGTAGACTTTAAAAGCAATGATTCTGCTTTGTAACAATATTTTAAAGGTTCCCTAAAGTGCCAGAATAACTTTTCTAGGTAATCACTGAAGTTAATGCAGTAACAGTTTTCTATTCTCCCAGGTTTCTTTTGAACATGAAACCTATGTAGTTTTTTTTTACTCTTCACCAGTAGAAAACTAAATTAATGAGTAAAGATGTCAGTATTAGGTATACTTGAAGAGAGTCGTTCTGCCAGGAATACTTCAAAACATTTTTATTTATCCTGTGAGCTGCTCTTCTGCTAGTCCCCAAGTCATGAGAGAAAGCTACTTCTGAATCCTCTCACATAGTTTCCAGCATACATTCTTTGTGCTAATTGAGGAAGTCTTTGGACACTTCCATATGGAAATCATTGTATCAAACCCTGATGACTTCCCTCTTGCCACCTGTCACTCCATCGGTACTCTTTTACTTCAGTGTTGTACGTTTGGTACTTTCTTCCCAACATACTCTGGAACTCAGGAATTTCTCAAATAGACAAATGCTGTTTAGCTTCACTAATTTTTCACTATTTTCTTCTGATTAACCCCCTTTAGACAATCTTGCACACCTGTGCTCAACCTATACTGTTATTTTATACTTATTCGCAGATTAAGTCTTTCATCCTTATTTTTATATGCTGGAGGTGTGAAATCAATACTTCTCAAAAGTTCATCTCCTGTGTTTTCTTCAAGCTCAGTGACAGTAGGTTCAAATCTTATATCAGGAGTTTATTTGCTGAGAACTTTAACTTATTTAACTCCTATGAGAGTAATACTTCTCCTCTGTAATATAGCTTCTGGTTACAATCTCTTGATTTTTCTCTCGTCATTGCACCCATATATACGCAAATAACTCCTATACTAACGCCTCCCCAAGTAAACCTCGCCATTGTGCCCTCTGTTTTCTCCCAAGACTTCGATCTTCACCCTCTCCTGTGTAGTTTAGAGCACCCCGTACTTAAAGTGTGGTCTAAGGACCTGTGTCTTCAAACTGCTCACTACTGTCTGTGAAGATATAAATACCCAAAGAGAAAGTATGTAGAAACTTTTTTACAGCAATTTGACATTGTCACAACACACAAACATGCCATTCTTCTAAGAATTATTTTTAATTGTATTAATTCATGATAGGTGAGAAATTATAAAAAAATAAAACTTGTTCTCCTAATTTGAGAAGCATGAACAGAGTAAGTCCACAGTTACTGAAGTGACCAGTTGATTGTTCACCATCTTGTGTTTCAGTGGTTTTGCTCAGTCACCGGGGACAAGCACATCAAGGCACCAGTGCAGGGAAAACATCCTGAGGATGTAAACTGGTGCTGCATCAAAGCAAGGGCTGAGCACCTTCAATGAAAGTGTGGTGTTAGGTATTAACGACAGACCCAGAAAGCCTGGATCTGGTCATTTGTGCATAACTTTTAAAGAAATAAAGAAATGAGAGAACACGCAAAGCCCCAGGTAGAAGTGCAAGCTCACTAATATAAGCATTAATTTTATAACTTCAGTCTTACAAGTTTTTTCATGTGTATCAATAGTCACTAATTAAAAAATGCTTTTGTTCAACACATGTTTATTAAGTCATTAAAATATGCAAGACGCTGTGCCAAGCCATGGTGATACAGTAGTCAGTAAGATGGTAAATTTTGTGTGTCAACTCCACTGGCCATGGGGTACCCAGATTAAATATTTTATCTGCATCTGTCTGTGAGATGTCTCTAGATTAGGTTATCATTTGAATGTGTACATTTAGTAAAGCAGATTGCCTTCCCCAGTGTGAGAGGGTATCCAAATCCACTGTGGATTTGAATAAAACAAAAGGCTATAGAAGGAGAAATTTGCCCCTATTTGCTTCCTGACTGTCGGGCCTAGTTGGGTCATTTTATTTCATCTTTTCTAGCCCATGGACTGGGGTTTAAACAGTTGGCTACCCCGGTTTTCAGGTCTATAGCCTCAGACTGAGTTACAACACTGGCTTTCCTGGGTCTCCAGGTTGGGGGAAGACTGTAGAAATGCTCAGTCTCCATAATCATGTGAGAGCACTGAGGAATACAATCTTATATAATAAAAAGCTAATATGCAAACTGTACCCTCCACCAAGAGTTTGATCAAGAGGCAGAACCAGCCAGCCAACCACCCGTGGCCCTGCCCCCAGGGAGCCCTACCCCTGATCATGCCTGATTAGGGTGGGCTGGCCAGAGAGCACCTGCTCACAAATTCATGCACCAGGCCTCTAGTAAGAAAGAAAAACCATATACTTCTCCATTAGTTTTAATGACTGTCCATAAAGTGATTGATAAGTATATAAACAAGTCTTTACTTTGGAGTGTGTATGTGTGTAAGAGGAAAGAGGGGGGAATAGGAAGAGAGTGGGAGGCCCAGGCAGTAAGATCCTAGAAATGGAGATATTTATCTGTACTGATAAACTAATGAGAGGAAAGCTCAAAACCTTCAAAATATACAAGTGATACTTTCCCCCTCCATCATAAGGATATTTTTCCACCTAATGATTCGTTATGAGAAAAAAATACAATAATAAGATATTACCAACAATGCACCTGTGGACATGTGTGTACATTTTTATATCTTTCCATGTAGCATGTAATAAGAATGGAATTGATGTCATAGATTTTCAGTGTGTTTATGCTTGAGACAATCAGAAGTGTAAGTAAGTTCTACTTACTACATATCCTTGCATAAACCTTGGATTCTCTCTTTTTATTTACTCAATCCAGTGAGAATTATAGAAGTGTATCATTGAAATTTTAATTTTTCTCTAATAACTAATAATGGAAAATACCTTCTTATACTTTACTGGCTATTTATAAGTGCCTCTTCAAGTTTGTGCCCATTTTACCAAGTTACCTTATTGATTTGTAACACTGGAGTTCCCAGTGGTTCTTGATTATTTGCATACCATTCTAAATTGATAACCACAATTTACATGACAGTTCAATCTATAGTGGAGCAAAAGCTGAAGCAAGATTTACGTTCTGATTTCTCATTGTCCTCTCAGAGTGGTTGTTACCTACTTAGCAGCTATTGGAGACACTCTCCTGATTCTCCTATTCCAATTGCCACACTAATTGCTTAACCTCTGGGTTAATAACATTTTTACTTATTGTTTAGCACAAATCCAGGAGAGGAAGAGGTCAGCCAGTTTGTTTGTCAAATGGGCCCTCAGCTACTACTTGTAAGAATTGGACTAGGCTTCCAGTTCGCTTAGGTTCTAAGAAGTTTATCCTCTATTCATTTAATTCTTAATGCATTTACCTGTAATGCATGTTTGCCATTATTCTTTTCCTTTTTTTAAATTTTCTGATCCTATTTACTTTCCATATTTTTGGTTTCTTAAGTGACACTGTTTATGTTTCCCTGAGCTGTTTTAATTATATTTGTTCTCTTTCACATGTATTCCGTTTTGCATGGTATTTTCAGTGAAAGTTACTATGGCATAGTTGCTTGATCTATATTTACCCCAAAGTTTTGTGATAATTCATTTTTACATTTTGTGTCTTATTTGAACATGCACACATATACATAAAAAGCACACATATATACTAACTCTCATCCCCACTTTTGCTGGATAGTTTCAGTTACCAATGCCCAACCTCAGTCCAAAAATATTAAATGAAGTACTTCAGAAATAAAGAATTAGTATTTTAAATTGTGTGCTGTTTTGAGCAGCATGATGAAATCTAACACTGTCCCACTCTGTCCCATCCAGAACATGAATCACTCCTTTGTCGAGCATATATATATATATGCTACCTGCCAATTATTCACTTAGCAGCCATCTTGGTTAGTGGATAAACTGTTGAATGTCACAGTAGTAATTGTGTTTAGGTAACCATTATACCATTATAGTAACTTTTTGATTTTTTTTTAATCTGGTAAAATTCTTCATTTTAATTTTTTTATTAATGTATTACATGTGTACATTACTTCCCATTGCACCACCTAACTCTCATGCATGGCCTAACCCCCCAGTGTCTTGCATCCCTTGGTTATTTTTATATGCATGCATACAAGTCCTTTGGTTGATATCTTATCTACCCCACCTCTCCCTAACTTTCCCAATGTAATTTGACAGTCTGCTTGATGCTTTACTGCCTCTGTATCTATCTTTTTGTTCATCAATTTATAATGTTTTTTTATTATCCATAAATGAGTGCGATCATATGGTATTTTTCTTTCATTGACTGGCTTATTTCACCTAACGTAATCATCTCCAGGTCCACCCAGGTTGCTGCAAATGATAAGAATTCCTTCTTTTTTATAGCACCGTAGTATTCCATTATATAGATGTACCATAGTTTTCTGATCCACTCATCTGCTGATGGGCACCTAGTCTGTTTCCAAATCTTAGCTATTGTAAATTGTGATGCTATGAACATAGGATGCATATATCCTTTCTGATTGGTGTTTTTAGTTTCTTAGGATATATTCCTAGGAGTGGGATTACTGGATTAAATGGGAGTTCTATTTTTACTTTTTTAAGAAAACTCCATACTGTTCTCCACAGTAGCTACACCAGCAGCATTCCCATTAGCAGTGCACGAGTTTTTTTTTTTTCCGCTCCTCACCAACACTTGTCATTTGTTTATTTGATGATGATTGCCATTGACACAGGTATGAGATGGTAATGCATTGTCATTTTGATTTGCATGTCTCGGATAATTAGTGACTTTGAGCATGTTTTCATGTGTCTCTTGGCCTTCCTTCTGTCTTCTTTAGAAAAGATTCTATTTAGGTCCATTGCCCTTTTTTATTTTTTGGATCATTTATCTTCCTTTTATTAAGTTGTATAAGTTGCCTGTAGATGTTGGAGATTAAAACTTTATCAGTGATAACATTTGCAAATATGCTTTCCCATACAGTGGGCTCTCTTGTTGTTTTATTGATGGTTTCATTTGCTATAAAAATGCTTTTTATTTTGATGTAGTTCCATTTGTTTATTTTCTCTTTAGCTTCCATTGCCCTAAGAATGAAAGTGAAGAAGTTCCTTGGGCATATGTCTGAGATTTTGCTGCCAGTGGATTCCTTAAGTATTTTTATGGTTTCCCATCTTATGTTTAAGTCCTGTATCCATTTTAAGTTTATTTTTGTGTATGGTGTAAGTTGGTGGTCTAGTTTCATTTTGCATGTATCTGTCCAATTCTCTCAACACCATTTATTGAAGAGACTATCTTGACTCCATTGTATATTAATGCCTCCTTTGTCAAATATTAATTGAGCATAGTGGTTTGGGTCAATATCTGGATCTCTATTCTATTTCATTGGTCTATATATCTGTTCTTATGCCAGTACCAGGCTGTTTTGAGAACAATGGCTTTGTTATACAGCTTGAAATCTGGTATTGAGATCCCACCTACTTCATTCTTCTTTCTCAGGATTGCTGTGGCTATATGGGGTCTTTTTTGTTCCAGATGAATCTATGAAGAGTTCTTTCTAGGTCAGTGAAATATACTGTTGGTATTTTAATGGGGAGTGCATTGAATCTATAGATTATTTTGGGTAGTGTGGACATTTTAATGATGTTGATTCTCCCAATCCATGAACATGGTATGCTATTCCATCTGTTTACATCTTCCTCTATCTCTTTTTTCAGTGTGGTATAGTTATCATCATATAGGTCTTTTACCTCCTTAGTTAAGTTTATTCCTAGATATATTAAATTTTTTTGAGGTGATGGTAAAGGCGATTGCTTTTTTTGGTCTCTCTTTCTGTAAGTTTACTATTACTGTATAGAAATGGCATAGATTTCTTGGCATTAATTTTGTATCCTGGTACATTGCTGAATTCATTTATTAAGTCTATTAGTTTTTTGATGGAGTCTTTTTTTATGTACAATATCATGTCATTTGCAAATAAGGCAGCTTTACTTCTTTTCCAATTTGGACGGCTTTTATTTCTTCTTGTCTAATTGCAATGGCTAATACTTCCAGTACTATGTCAAACAGGAGAGGTGAGAGTGGGCATCCCTGTCTTGTTCCTGGTCTTAGGGGAAATGGTTTTGTTTTTTCCCATTGAGTATGACGTTAGCTGTGGGTTTATCATATATGGCATTGATTGCGTTTAGGTATGATCCTTCTATTCCCACCTTGTTGAGGGTTTTTATCAAGAAAAGGTGTTGGATTTTGTCAGATGCTTTTTCTGCATCAATTGATATGACTATGTGATTTTTACCTCTCAATTTGTTAATGTGATATATCACATTTATTGATTTGTGAATATCGTGCTATCCTTGCATTCTTGGGATTAATCCTACTTGGTCAAGGTGTAGATCTTTCTGATGTACTGCTGGATCTGATTTTCTAGAATTTTGTTGAGGATTTGGACATCTATGTTCACGAGGGATATTGGCCTGTAATTCTCTTTCATTGTGTTATCTTTATCGGGTTTTGGTATTAGAGTGATACTGGCTTAATAGAAGGTGTTTGGAAGTGTTCCTTCTTAAAATTTGTGGAATAATCTGAGGAGGATAGGTTTTAATTCTTCCTTGAATGTTTGGTAAAACTCCTCTGTGTAGCAGTCTGGCCCTGGGCTTTTGTTTGCTGGAAGCTTTTTGATGACTGCTTCAATTTCTTCCATAGTTATTGGTCTGTTGAGTTGTTTAAATTCTTCCTGATTGAGTTTTGGAAAGTTATATTTTTCTAGGTATATGTCCATTTCCTCCAGGTTTTCCAGTTTGTTGGAATAGAGTTGTTCATAGTATTTTTTAGTAATCCTTTGTATTTTGGTGTGGTCTGTTGTTATTTCACTTCTTTCATTTCTGATTTTGTTTATTTGGGTTCTCTCACTTTGCTTCTTGGTGAGAATAGCTAGAGGTTCATCTATCTTGTTTATCCTTTCAAAGAACCAGCTCTTGACTTTGATGATCTTTTGTATTGCTTCTCTGGTCTCTATGTCATTTATCTCTGCTCTGATCTTCATTATTTCCTTTCTTCTGCTTACACTGGGCTTTTCTTGTGCTCTTTCTACCTCTTTGAGTTGTAATGTTAGGTAATTTATTACCATTGTTTCTTGTTTTTTGTTTGTTTCTTTGTTTGATTGTTTGTTTTTTTGTAGTAGGCTTGTAGAACTATGAACTTACCTCACAAGACTGCTTTCACTGTGTCACATAAGATTTGGAATCTTATATCTTCATTTTTAGTTTTTTGCCATGATGTTTTTTATTTCTTCCTTCATCTCTCTGGTTACACAGACATTGTTTAATAGTGTGTTATTTAGTCACTATGTGTTTGATTTCTTTGGATTGTGTTTATTATAGTTAATTTTTAGTCCTATGCCACTGTGATCTGAGAAGGTGCTTGATATGATTTCTATCTTCTTAAAATTGAAGAGACTTTGCCTATGACCCAATATATTATCTATCTTTGAAAATGACCCATGTGCACTTGAGAAGAATATATATTCTGTTGCTTTGGGGTGAAATGTTCTGAAGATGTCAATTCCATTGGGTCTGGTGAGTCATTTAGGATAGATGTTTCTTTGCTGATTTTTTTGTTTAGAAGATTTGCCCCATGGTAATAGTGGGGTATTAAAGTCTCCTACTATGATTATATTACTTTCAATCTCTCCCTTGATATCCTCCAGGAATTTTTTTTGTATTTGGGTGCTCCTGTGTTGGATGCGTATATGTTTACCAGAATTATTTCTTCTTGTTGGATTATTTTCTTTAATATTATGAAATGACCTTCCTTATCTCTTTGAGATCTAATTTGTCAGATATAAGTATTGCTATTCTAGCTATTATTTTCATTTGCCTGAAAAACCGTTTTTCATCCCTTCACCCTCAGTGTGTGTGTGTCTTTTTTTCTGAGGTGGGTTTCTTGTAGACAGCAAATATATGGGTCATATTTTCTTATCCAATCCGTTACCCTATGTCTTTTGATTGGAGCATTTAATCCATTTACATTTAAAGTTATTATTGATAGGTCCTTATATGTCAACATTTTTATTCTTTACCCCTTTGTTCCTTCTTTGTTTCCTATTTCCTTTTTTTACAGCATACCCTTTAGCATTTCTTGCATTGTTGGTTTGGTGGTAATAAATTCCCTTAGTCCTTTTTTGTCTGTGAAGCTCCTGATATCATCTTCAATTTTGATTGATAGCCTTGCTGGTTACAGTATTCTTGGATTCACACCCTTCCTTTGCATAACTTTGTATGTTTCATTTTATTCCCTCTGGCCTGATAAGTTTATGTTGAGAAATCAGTTGCTAATCTGATGGGGGATCTGTTGTAGGTAACTTTCTCTGTTTCTCTCTCTGGCTGCTTTAAGATTCTTATTTTGTTGCTGATGTTTGCCAGTTTAATTATAATGTGCCTTGGCTTCAGTCTTTTGGGGTTCATTTTGCCTTGGAATCTGTGAACTTCTTGGATTTGTGTGGGTTTTTTCTTCCCTATATCAGGGAAGGTTTCTGTCATTATTTATTCACACAGGTTTTCTATTCCTTGCTCATTTTTCTATCCTTCTGGTATCCCTATTATGCAGATATTGTTTTGTTTTGTGATGCCCCAAAGTTCCCTGAAACTCTCCTGCTTTTTTTAATATATATTTTATTGATTTTTTACAGAGAGGAAGGGAGAAGGATAGAGAGTTAGAAACATCGATGAGAGAGAGACATCGATCAGCCACCTCCTGCACACCCCCCACTGGGGATGTGCCCAACCAGGATACATGCCCTTGACCAAAATCGAACCTGGGACCCCTCAGTCCGAAGGCCGACGCTCTATCCACTGAACCAATCTGGTTTCGGCAGTATTCCTGCTTTTTAATTTTCTTTTTTCCTAGAAGCTGTTCTACTTGTGTATATTTTCCTATCTTTTCTTCTAGATCACTGATACAGTCCTCTGCTCCTTCTATTCTACTTTTAATGATTTCTATAGAGTTTTTACAGCAGCAATGTCATTTTTCATTTATTCTTGGTTCTTCTTCATTCCTCTTGGTCTTACTCATATAGTCTAATTTGCCGTCCATTCTTTTCAGCTACCTTATAACCATGTCTCTGAATTCTTTCTTTGCCAGGTTGCTTGCCTCCATTTCATTTACTTCCTTTTCTGGTGATACCTTCTTTTCTTTTATATTGTGGGCTGTTTCTTTGTCTCCCCATGTTCTCTCTTCTCTGAGTGTCTGATTATGTAGTTCTTTCTCTCCTGTGTTGATTTAAAGGTACAAAATACAACATAACCAGGTATAATGCACAAGGCACTAAACAGAAATGCATTCACCATATTAAAAGCTACAAATAAAGATGACCATCAGAGAGAGACAAATTAGGTGATAGGTGAGAAAGAAGAAGAGAGAAAAGAAGAAAAAAAGAAAAGAAACAAAAAGAAAAGAGTGCCAAAATGAAATTGGGAGGAGGGAGAGAAAAAAATTTAAAAAAAAAAGGTAAGAGAGAAAAGAAAGAGAATAAGAAAGAAAAGGGGAAAAAATTATACATATGGGGAGAAAATTCCAATGAATAGCCACTAATCCTAACAAATGCCAGCAACAAGAACCTGGAGATTAATACAAACTATAAACAACAACTAATATTAAGAGAGGATGGGGGAAACAGAAGTAACAAACAAACAAAAACAAAGCAAACAAAACAAAACAAAAAGAATAAGCAAAACAATATCACAAAAAAGTATAAAAAATTGATATAATCAACATTCAAGCAAACAACAATAAAAGGAGAGAGAGAAAAACAATTTTTTGGATATTGAAGGCAGAGAAGAGGGTGGTGTGTATGGACTTGGAGCAGGAGATTGGAAATTAGATATATAAGAAGGGTGAACTTTTAATGGGGTAAAAAAAATAAAAAGGGGAGTGGGCAAAAAAGGTTTGGCTCAGTGGATAGAGCATCAGCCTGCAACCTGAAAGGTCCTAGGTTTGATTCCCTTTTAGGGCACGTACCTTGGTTGTGGTTTCATCCCCAGTAGGGGGCATGCAGGAGGCAGCTGATCAATGTTTCTCTCTCATTGATGTTTCTAACCGTCTCTCCCTCCCTTCCTCTCTGTAAAAAATCAATAAAATATATTTTTATAAAAAAGAAAAAATAGGGAAAATCTAAAGTAGGAAAAGTGTAAGAGAAATAGGACTACAAAAGGGAAAGAGTTAGGAAAAGAGTGATGGCATAAAGTTAGAGTTGAGATAGAGTAAAATGATGCTAAGGGAAAGATGAAATTAGAATGTAGAACTCTAATCCAAAATTAAAATAAAGAGAAAATAAAATGACATTTTTTCCCCAAAAAAGGTAAAATAGTAGTAGTAATAATACTGATTGAAAATAAAAATGTAATAATTAAAAGGATAAAATAGAGTGAGGAAAAAGGAAAAAAATATTAGTTTCTAAAGTAAAAGATGAAAAAATACTAATAAATTAAAAAATTAAAAAATAGAATGTGCACTAGTGAATGTCATTCACTTCCTCTATTGTTCTGTTTGGCACACCTGTTTCCCAGTAGGGACCGTATTGCAGTTCCCTGCATTCCACTGGTGTTCCCTGTTGTAAGCCAATCCTGGTTTTTAAGCAGGCAGTGTGTCTTAATCTCCTTATTATTTTATTTGTGATTACACAAGAGTCAATTTGTGAGTCAGCCCTTGGGTAACAGTGTTTTGGGATTGACCTCCAGGACTATAGGTCCTCTCTAGCCTCTACTTAAGTCCTGCTTTCCCTGTGGCACTCAATACCAGTTTCTGGGAGTGGGCTGCCCAGAGCTAGTTCTCCAACAGTCACTCCCCGCTCTGATCCCTAGGTTCCAGAAAAACAACTTTCCCCTGCAGTTTCCCAGGGTGTCCCCAACTGGATGATCCTATGTATTGGGCTTAACAATCAGAAGCAAAGATCTGAAGAGGGAAGAGCATGAGTGTGTGCAGTCCCCCTTTCCTGCTCTTGTCCCCCTTCCCTGCTCTTGTCCAAGCAGCTGTCACACTTTAAAAACTCCCAGGTTGGCCAAGACCAGTTTGGCTCAGTGGATGGGGCATCGGCCTGTGGACTGAAAGGTCCCAGGTTTGATTCTGGTCAGGGTCACGTACCTTGCTTGCGGGCACATCTCCAGAGTGAGGCGTGCAGGAGGTGGCTGATCAATGTCTCTCTCTCATCAATGTTTCTGACTTTCTATCCCTCTCCCTTCCTCTCTGTAAAAACCCAATAAACAAAACAAAACAAAACAAAACAAAACAAAAAAAACTCCCAGGCTGTCCTTCTGCATCCAATTAAAATGGACTGCTTTCTAGAGATTTCCTCTGTTAGCAGCTCTGAAGACCCCCTTCCACATTCATGGATCACGCCAGTTCCAAAAGCCATGGATTTCTCTAGGTGCAGATTTCTCCTGGTTCTCCAGCTCCCACAATGCATGTATCTCTCTGTCCTGTGGGACCAAAGACCTCATCTTATCCGAAGTGACCAAAGACCTCATCTTATCCACTTTTCTGTGTGGAGTGTAGAGCTCCTCTGAATCCAAGTGTTTGCGCCAATTGGGGACTGTTGTTCTGGGTCTCCCAGCTTCGGTGGGTGCCACAGCTGTAGATTTTCAGGCTTCTGTAAACTTCCTCTTTCCCCTTCAAGATGGCACAGTCTCCGTGTCTGAACTGGTGGCTTTGGGAGGAAAACCCAGCAGCATTGGGGGCTCCCTGGTCAGAGAGCCTCATTGAGAAGTCCCCCACCTTCTCCTGGAATATAGCTGTTCCTTAACTCACCAACAAACACTCCCAGTGCAACCCTCAGCTATTCTCTCAGTCTGCTCAGGTACAAGGCTTGGGACACATCCATCTATTCCACTGCCATTTCCCCCTCTATAGTAGCTTAATGTTAAGTCACAATACCTAAATCATTTTCCTCACCTCATTTCAACATGTAGGTATTGCTCCAATTCACATTAGCACAAGGAGAAAAAGGATCAATACAGTGCAATGAGATATTTTAATAGAAAAAGCCACATGTACATAACATTTGTAATAGTATACTAGAGCCCTGGTGCATGAATTTGTGTACTGGTGGGATTTCTCAGCCTGGCTTGCTCAATCTGGGACCCCTCAGGGGATATAATAGTGGGGCCAAGCACAGCACCACTTCTCTCATCTCAGCCCTGCTGTGCCTGCTGCCACTGCCACTTGGTAGTATGCTGCCACTGAAATGAGAGGCTTGTGCTGCTGCAGCTCTGTTTGCCAGCTGTGAGCCTGGCGTCTAGTGCCCATCAATCAGATGTGTGGCAATCCCACTGTGGGAGCCCACTGACCACCAGGGGACAGCTCCTGCATTGAACATTTGCCCCTTGGTGTTCAGTGCACATCATAGCAATCGGTTGACCAGTCATTCGATCGTTCGGTTGCTTAGGATTTTATAACATATAGATTGTTGTAATTATTCTATTTTATTACTAGTTACTGCTGTTAATCTGTTATTGTGCTTAATTTATGTTCACCTTTATCAGACCCTCATATAGAAAAAAGTAGGGTTCAGTAGTATTTTTAGTTTTAGGCATCCACTGGGGTTTTGGAAAGTATCTGCCAAGGATAAGGGATGTATACTGTATTTGAATATATGTGAACTATATATGTACACACATATATTATATAGATGTACATGTATGCATATATACATTTATGTGCATATATACATTTACACACACAAACATATGTATGGATATAAATAGATAATGTCTAAATTTACATTTTAAGTAAACCATGTATAGTAGGTTAATTCTTTTTGTGGACTAAATGTTTTAAAAATGTTCTTTTTTCAAATAAACTACTTAGTTTTATATTCTCCATGTGTTTTAAAATGGTGTTATCTGACTGAGTGAATATTTGACCTTCTGTCACTAATTGGGTGAGCAAATTCTCAAGTCAACACAAACTAAAATCAATTTAGAGACAGAAGTGAAAAGTAGCACACTGGCTAATCTATATATACCCATTCTGCAATCCTTTGCTATTTCTAATAATGACATGATTAATATAAGCAGGTTATTAATAAGGCCAATACTAGCTTAGTTAAATTAATTAATATATTAATGCACATCATTGGTGTTGGTTGCCCTGCTGCTTTTGCTAATTATTTTTTTTTTAATTGTGTGGGAAAGACTAGCTGATACTAGGACAGCTGCAGCTAATTCATTAGTGTTAGATATAATTATTCAAAGCACTCTCCAAGGTTAGTAGTTTCATCATTCACCTAACCAGTTTTTTTAGGACAGTTCATGACTATATAATAGTAATACTTTTTAAAAATCTCTTTTCAAATACCATATCTCAAAGTAATGATGTCCTGCATGTTAAAATCTTCACTATTTATCTACTAGCAATGTGCAACTGAGAGGCAGTAGCTCCATTATATTTAATGCATCTAATTTGGTATTAGCGCAGTTATTAGGGAGGCAACTTACTGAATCCTGAATATGCAAGCAGTTTTATTAAAACTCTAATTTAAGTCTTTATTAACCTATGGGATCTTTCCTACTTCTCTGTTCTTATTTGCCATTCATTATTGTTTCCACGATGTGATGAATTTTTAAGCTAACTTCATAGAACATAATATTATCATTGAAATATCTATGCTTACTATCAATATCTATTGACAATCTCATTGGAAAAAAGTAAACTTGAAGGAAGTACTGTAATGTGATAAATACAATATGGCAATGAAAAGCAAGGGTGTTAGATAATTAACATATAACACTGATAATTTTTTTAGTATACCATATTTTATGATGCAAAGGATAGTTTGAATGAGATATATATCTAATACAAAGCATAAGCTGTATATTATCTATGAATTAAATGAATTTCAAACTACCTGGTAAGTTTAATTAACAAACCAAATATTTAATCACATAATAGTATGATTACAAAGGTCTTTAACTGGCGGAGTGATCATATGTACTGAATTAAGGTACAGATCTAAATGATCAATGGAATAATGTTCCAATATTTTTATAGAATAAAATAGAAATATTGAAGTGATTTCAAAAATATATATGTAGTAGAGACTGGTAAAAAACTACTGAACTCGCATCCTGTTGTAGTTGACACCAATAAATGAAATGTCTCACCCTGCTTGCCATATTGATTAGTTGTTTTCAATGGAAACTGGGGAAAAACAATGTCTCATTTCCTAGAGATAAAAACCTAAAAAATCTGTATCCTATTTCCACCCCCAACCCCTCTCTCTCTCATTGCTGGCTTGTTGCAAATGACCCACAGAAGCCACTAAACAGAATGTCTGTGTCCTGTGTCACTGAATGACTGAGTGCAGCAAAGCTCCTCAACCAGCACTGCAATGTTTAGGCTCATTGTTGTCAGCAATGATGGGTCTCAGCTAACACGATTTGTGCTTACCTTATATGTTACACATCAATCCTTTTGAAGCATCACCGATTATTTAATCTTTTTCCTTGGATGGGGAATTTATAAGATTTAATATCTTACTAACAGTTGATACATGTTACTATCACTGGCTTCTTGAAATATTTTCTCCCCTGAATAGCAGGGTAACCAACTTCCCAGTTTCTTTGCCTACATTATAGGTTGCTTCTTTTCATATTTCTTTGCTGGTATCCCATCCTCCCTTAAGTATTAGAGTATCCTTAGCCCTCCTTATGATCTTTATTTGTGGTCTGGATGATTTCTTTCAGACCTATGGCTTTAACCTACATCTCAGATTCCTAATATCTTCTTGGTCTCTATCTTCTATGCCTAAATCTTAACATTTCCACCTGGTCCTTAAGACATTATAAACTTGACATACCTAAAATGGAATTCTTTAAAAAATATATTTCTCTCTATAGCTTACTCCACATCAGTGTATGGCATTAGCATTCATCAGTTATTTTGTATACTACCCAAAGATTTCCCTTTGAGTTTTCTATTTCCTTATTTACTAATTCTAGTCCATTTGATCTCCCTCTTAAATGTATCCTATTATGCCCATCCTTTCCACAGCTGCCTGAGATAACATCATCTTTCATCTGGATTTAAGAACTCTACCCAGAGAAGTTACATCATTCAATTTATAATTTCAAAAGGCAATTTTCTAACTAGATTTTTTTATTTTGCTCTTGTCTCTCTTAGATAATAGCAAGACTGACCTTTTTAAAGCAGAAATCAAATTATGTAACGCCCCTGCTTAAAAACCCCCAGGTGAGTCTCACTATGTTTTTATAAAAATCTAAATTCATACGGTCCTCGTATAAGGCTAACATGAAGACTGGTACAAAACTGTGAAAGACCATCAGAATCATTAGATGAAACAACTAAGGTTTAATATCCTTTCAAATATTTAGAATAACATCTCATTTTATTAATTATATAAATGTAATAAAAAATTGAGTTAAATAATGAACCAAGAGTTCTGTTTCCAAGATTTGTATAATCTGTAAATTTGAAATATGGTCTTTCTGTGTTTATACAGATGTAGGTTTTTACTTCAACTAGTTCTCATTGTGTTTTATTTTGTAATGGACTTGTTTTTTTTTTCTCCTTGGAATATAGCAATTATCTTCTGCCTGAATTCCCTATGTCCACTCTTGCCTTAAAAGCTTTGTCTGCACAGAAGTCAGAGTGACCTTTCAGAATTATAAATCAGATCAAGTCACTTCCCTGCTTAGAACTCTTAAAAGGCTTCTCATTGCCCTTGAAGAAAAACAAAACGAAACAAAACAATACGCTGTCTTTACTGTGGCCTAAAGTACACTAGTGTACTTTCTTTGATTTCTGCTTACTTCTATGACTTCTTTCTCTCTCTTCCTCTCTCTCGCTCTCGCTCTCGGTCTCTCTTGCTCTTGTTCTATAGGTTACATCCACACTGTCCTCCTCACTGTTTGTGGGCTGTAGATCATGAATTTCTTTGGATTCCCTTAGACACAGACTGAGACAAGTATTCCAGTGGCAAATAGTTTATTAAGGTAAATGAGAAACAGAAGGAAAGGGGAGGCAGCTGATACAGGATGCCCAGATCTTGGGTGGGCTCTTGGAACTTTCCCACAGGAGAGAAACTAGGAGCCAAAATAGAATACACCCCTCACAGTCATTCCCTTGAATTAGGGTGCATATCATGGGATATGTGTGTACTAACTACTCCTGGGATAATTCATTCACTGGCATTTCTGGCCACCATGGCAACAAAACTGGCTCCATCAGCAGGACAAAGCCCTCAGGCACAAGAATGCAGATGCTAAGAGTTGAAAATCAAACTGCTTTTAGCTGTTCTGGTAAAATCCCAGAGCTTAAAAAAAAGAAACTTTTTAATTCACCATAGAGTGTTTGCTCTATAGATTGTGTTACTGTGCTTTACCTGATTTTCAAGAAATATCTCAAAATAAATTTCAGTTGTTGTACTGTTGATATTTGGCTCTGTTGACTAATGAGTTTGCCGACCACTAGTCTAGCCTATCAGTCTTTATATGACAAGGGTCACTAATTTTAAAGGACAGCAAGCTTCCCTACATTCATTTTGTCATAGATAATAATCCCAATTTTTTTGAAATTCTATTCAATAATGTAGATTATTTTAAAATTGTCTCTATAGTTAATAAAATGTTGAAGTGATTACTAACAATTAGGATAATTTTCATGATGGAGCATTCTCCTCATAATAGATCTTATTCCAGTTGTAGCATCTGATAGATGTGTATAAGTCCTCAAGCAGCTGATATTACATTAATAACCACATTATTTGCTATCTTACTATATGTGACAGATATATTTTACATTTTTTCAAAGAAAATATTACAATTGTGTTGCCTTAAAATTCTAGTTAAAAAAATTATATGTGTACAGACATTATCTATTCTGAGGTGTTGATTTTCCTTGGATTGTAGAATTTACCTGGTGGTGCTTGATTTCAACCAATAAAAGCAGTTTATTCCTTAAAAAGGCGTGATCATGTGCAATGAAACACAGAGAACTTACGTTGATAGCATCTAGTGACAGCCACATAGAGCACTGAATCAAAAGAAAAGGCTGGACCTTAAAAGAAAACACTCTACACTTTCAGCTCTCACAAAATTAAATCCTGAATGTCTCACTAATTACCAATGCCCTTTTAGCCCTTCTCTTTTCAAAGCAGAATAAATTTTTGTGATATTCTAAAAGTACAAATCAAATTAATGAAAATATATAATGTGGTTTTTTAAAAATATGTTTTTATTGATTTCAGAGAGGAGAGGAGAGGGAGAGAGAGATAGAAACATCAATGATGAGAGAGAATCATTGATCAGCTGCCACATGCACATCCCACACCTAGGATTGAGCCTGCAACCCCGGGCATGTGCCCAGAACCTGGGCATGGGCATGTACTCGACCAGGAATCCAACCTTGACCTTTTGGTTTATAGATCAATGCTTAATTACTGAGCAACACCAGCCAGGATGATTTTTTTTAATTCTAGCTTGCCCTTAATATATCTAGGTATAATATTGATTAAATCACATGTATATATGTTCCAAAACTTTTCATTAATGTTTAACACTTTTAGTATAACAATGTCAAAATAGCTGTGGAACTATAAGCAAATGAATTCTGTATCTAAAGAGTTATTTGAGTTATTCTCAAGACAATTAGGAGCATGTGAGCAAGTGGGCGTTAAATCATTAAATATAGAAGGTATTGAAATTAAGTATATGGCAAATATGCTGTTTGTTTTTAAAAGTTTTACAGTATTTTTATGTCTTATTTATCTGTGTTTTATTTTTGCTTCCAACCTGTACTGTAGTTATATTTGTTGTCAATACTAAAAATAAAATATATGATCAATTTTCAAATGAAACTATCCAAAATTCTCTTGGGCAAAGAACTTGTAATAACTAAATATATTCTACCACTTATGCATGTTTTCAAAAATGGGTGATATGTTAAGTAATCAGAATGTTTCTTTCAGTATGAAGTAGAAGTTAATTGTGTATATTTAGTGAGGATTTGAAAAATATTGCCATGCCATTTATTGAATGCTGCACCTTTTCTCCATTTCTTATCATATTAAAGTATACCAGGGAGTAGTAAAATCCACATCACTACCTAGTTTGTAAATAAAATTTTATTGGAACACAGCCATACTTATTTGTTTACATATTGCAAATGGCCTTGTGTTTGTGCTACAAGGCAACATTAAGTAGTTGTAACAAAGATTGAACATCTATAAAAACTAAAATATTTATTATCTAGCTATTTCCTGACCCCTGAATAATATAAATGAGGAAAGAAAGAAATGGATGGAGAAATAGAGGTATAGATAGATATGATATCAAGGAAAACACACACACACACACACACACACACATGCAGATATTTATATGGATTTTTTCTTCTCATCTAATTTATTCCATTTATTTAGAAAAGGTTTTGAAATTTATAATGCAATCTTATTTGCTTATTTTTAGCCTTTCTCTAACATGACTATATTATATCTAAAAATATTAATTTAGGTACTTTCTAATTTTTTCATTCTCTTTTGTCCTCTCATTAGTTCTTCATTTGTACTCATTTTATTTCACCATGTAACACAGAACTAAAGAAAACACTGACTTTCACATGAGATAGAAAGAGTTGGCTTCATGCCTGGGGGAAAGTGTGCATTATCTATACTGTACTAGAAAACAGGGAGTTAAAGTGAAGAGCATGATATGGGGGGAAAAAAACCTCAGTTCGGAAAATAAAGTAAAACCCAATCACAAATAAAAGAGTCTCAGCTTCTAGCCCTTCTAATATGTGGCTCCAAAAGAATAAAACCCCACTAATTATTCTCTGAGTTTAACTCAACCTATTAATAGTGCAGGATACTTGGATATAGGAAAGCCCACTGACTGAAGAGGGTATGTGGAACCTGGATACCTTGAAAAAAGATGTAGACTTTGGTAGGGAATCTCTTCACAGTCAAGATAATATTGAAAAGAACCTGAAGAGTAGTTCCCAAATGTTTGGATACTATTGGGCAAATTAACAGAATAACACTTTAATTATTATTATGTAACTTAAATTGTAATTTTTAATTATGTGTATTTCCCAGAAAATGCACATAATTAAAAATTACAATTTAATAAAGTTTTAAAACAATGATTTAAAAAACTCTAGCCTATATTTTCTGAAAACATATATAAAAACCTTCAAATATTTCAAATTTAAAACTTAAAATTGATGCTTCTCTCCAGTAAAGTATATTCTGTATTTACATGTTTTTGTTTCTCTGCAGTCTCAAAATTGAGTTGCAGCAGAATCATTTGTGGAGCTTGTCAACATCCCAAGAGATTTTTAGTCAATAGTTTGTGATTTTATGGGGGCAAAAAATATCATCTCTTCCTTTTCTCCTGAGGCCAAACATGTCGGAGATACCTGTAAGAGTTACACTGATGGGGATGAAAATATGATTTTTAACTGACAATAGCATTAAGAATTCATAATTTGTTTTACAGTTGAGTGGGCTTATTCACTTTCCGCTCCTGAATTAGACAGGCACCCCAGTCAGTCAGCCAATCACCGGCAGCGTGGACAGTCCCAGGACTCTGCTGAGTGGAAGGTGCTCACAGAATGATGCATCTTATACATAGACGGGCTTCCAGGGCGAAGCTGGTGAGCTAATCAGGCCCAGTTCCTTCTCGCAAATGAATGAATTAAATCAATCTCTCTTTCTCCAGGAAGATTAATAAATAAGTATAAGATGAGACTGGTAATGTTACTTTATCTAAAGTATTTCCATATGCAAGAATTAGGAGGCAGGAAAAAAAAACATTGCCACAATATTCTTTAGTGAGTTTTATACATATTCTGAAAATGAAATTAGTAGTATTCATTGATTTAAAAAAAAGCCTGCACATACAGGTTTGTAATTTCATATTTTCATGTATAAATGTTGCAGTGTATTCCTGTGATTATAAAAGATTTGACCTTGACAGTTAACTAACCTGCTAAAGCAGAGTGCATTTTTGTTTAAATGAGACTATATTGGTTATTTTTAATTTTGTTGTTTTATTTATTTGTTTATTGCCTTTGAAGATGAATCAGTATTAGGCTTAAGAATGTTTAATGATAAGAAGAGTAAGCAGGGGAAAAATCAGCAAAAAATGTGTTACTTTTAAGAAAACAATTTATTATTTCAAATAAACAGAATTTCAAAAAGTAGATCATAAATTTCTTTGGATTCCCTTAGACACAGACTGAGACAAGTATTCCAGTGGCAAATAGTTTATTAAGGTAAATGAGAAACAGAAGAAAAGGGGAGGCAGCTGATACAGGATGCCCAGATCTTGGGTGGGCTGTTGAAACTTTCCCACAGGAGAGAAAGTAGGAGCCAATATAGAATACACCCCTTGCAGTCATTCTCCTGAATCAGGGTGCATATCATGGGCTATGTGTGTACTAACTACTCCTGGGATAATTCATTCACTGGCATTTCTGGCCACCATGGCAACAAAACTGGCTCCATCAGCAGGACAAAGCCCTCAGGCAAAAGAATGCAGATGCTGAGAGTTGAAAATCAAACTGCTTTTAGCTGTTCTGGTAAAATCCCAGAGCTTAAAAAAAAAGCTTTTTAGTTCACCATAGAGTGTTTGCTCTATAGATTGTGTTACTGTGCTTTACCAGATCAAGAAATTTTCACATTTTGTCTGTTACAATTAGAGCTTGAGTTTTATCCGCCACTTTATTTGTGCCTACTAAACATTTCCTAATGATTTTTCTTCTTAATTGATGGGGCAACCTGTAATGACTGACTTTTTTAAAAATTATTTTTATTTATTCATTATTTAAAGGCTGCAGGGTTTTGTTTGTTTTTTAATATATTTTTATGGATTTTATTACAGAGAGGAAGGGAGAGGAATAGAGAAAAACATCAAAGAGAGAGAAACATAGATCAGCTGCCTCTAGCACACCCTCTACTGGAAATATGCCTGCAACCAAGGTACATGCACTTGACCGGAATCGAACCCAGGACCCTGCAGTCTGTAGGCTAATGCTCTATCCAATGAGCCAAAGTGGTTAGGGCATGACTGACTTTTAAATGTTAAACAAAATATATATTCTTTGAATAAATTGAACATATTCATTTTTTAAATTCATTCAATGTCCTCTTGAATTTAAGATTTAACTTCTATATTCATTAGGAGAGAGACCAGTAATTTTTTATCTTGATACTCTTGCTCTGTTTGGCATAAAGGTTAAGCTGAACTCATAATTAGTTGGTAACTCTTCCCAGTGTTAATTCTCTGGAAAACTTTTGTAAGGTAAGACTGTAATTCTTTCTTCAATAATTGGTATATTTTCTCAGTAAGATATTTGCAACACTTTGAAATTATGAATTCAGCATTTAAAATAACATACTATGCTCAAGATTTTCTCACTCATGTGTCATATTTTGTAGGTTATACTTTTCTAGGAAATCATTCCTTCAATATAAATTTTTTAAACTTACTGGCATTTTAAACAATTGTATTGTTTTTGTAATATATGAAACATTTGTTACAATACTACTATCTTTTATTGACATTGACTTTAACCATGTGCAGCTTTTACACATTTAATTAATCAGTCTCACCAGAAACTTATCAATATGATATGATTTGTCAAAAATAAGTTTTATTTTGTATTCTCTTTATTTTATTTCTCCTTTTTACTTATACATTTCTAATCTATATGATTTTAATTCCTTGTATTTCCTTTGGAGTTGTTTTTTCTGTTCTTTTTCTAACCTTTAATATAGATGCTAACTCTTTAATTTGTATAATATTTTCTCTTCTTATATTTGAATTTCTTACACTGCTTTGGTTGTTTTCCATACATTAATTTTTTTTCTTTTTTATTGTGTTATATGTATACATATCTCCCCATTGCTCCCCCCCCCACTTCTAGGCATACCCCAATTCCCCAGTGTTCATTGGTTATGCTTATATGCATGCATACAAGTCCTTTGGTTGATCTCTTGTCTACCCCACCTCTCCTTAAACTTCCTGCTGTAATTTGACAGTCTGTTTGATGCTTTACTGCCTCTGTATCTATCCTTTTGTTCATCAGTTTACAATGTTCTTTATTATCCACAAATGAATGAGATCATGTGGTGCTTCTCCTTCATTGACTGGCTTATTTCACTAAGCATAAGGCTCTCCAGTTCCATCCAGGTTGTTGTAAATGGTAAGAATTCCTTCTTTTTAATATAAGCATAGAATTCCATTGTGTTTAAGAAAAGTTTCAAATATATACAAAGTAACCAAAATAGTAAAATTGAACCTTCCCCCATCATGTACACACACTCCAGCATAAATCACTATCAATGCATGACCGATTATCCATACACATTGCAGTATTTTTCACTAATAGTTAGGACATTTCTCAAAATACAAAAATAAATTATCAACATCTAACTTTTTTAGTAACCCATTTTTAATATTCTCAAATCTCTAGTTAATGTCTAAATTTTCCTAAGTGTTTCATTTTTATTTTTATAGTCAAATTGGTCAAATCAGAGCTTAAGGAAAATGTCCATATTTTGAATTGGACTTTTATGTATTTCAAATGTCTTTTAAACCATAATGTTTACTTCTCATCTTTTCCCTTATAATCTGTTTGCTGAATATATTATGTCATTTAGTCTATAGATAATCCTAAATTTGGAAATGGGATCACTACATCCTCTGTTACCTTTAAAATATCCCAAATTCCTCTGAATTTCTTGCAAATGGAAGTTAGATCTAGAGGCTTACTTGGATTAAGTTTTGAATTTTTAGGAAAAAATACTTCATAGATGATCTTGAATATTTCCTTACCAAGGCATGTGTTTTTTGTTGTCTCTGTTTTTGGGATGTTGAAATGATGAGCCAGTTCAGTTGTTTTGTGTTTGATTTATCCATTATGAATTTTCCTATCACTATATCACTTATTGTTTTAGCAATCATTTATGGTTATTACTATATCCATTATTTTCATAAAGGTGGTAAGATAAAAATATTATAATTCTATTAATCATTCTTTGTCTTATAACTAACATTTTTATATTAATACTAGAGGACCGTGCATGAAGGGGGAGGTATACTTCAACCCAGCCTGCACCCTCTCTAATCTGGGACATCCCGCTCAAAATCCAGGACTGCTGACTCCCAACTGCTCACTTGCCTGCCTTCCTGATTGCCCCTAACCATTTCTGCCTGCCAGCCTAACCTTCTAACCACTCCCCTGCAGCCTGATTGATGCCTAACAGCTCCCCTGCCAGCCTCTTTGCCCATAACTGCTCTCCCCTGCAGGCCTGGTCACCCCTAACTGACCTGGGTCTCTGCCAACTGCCCTTCTTTGCAGGTCTGGTCACCCCCAACTTCCCTCTTCTACCAGTCTAGTTACCCCTAACTGCCCTTCACTACAGGTTTGATTGCTCCTAACTGCCCTCCTGTTCAGGCGTGGTCCCTCCAAGCTGGTCTGGTCACCCACAACTGCCCTCCCTTACAGGTCTGGTCCCTCCCAACTGCCCTCCCCTCCTGGCCATCTTGTGGTGTTCATCTTGTGTCCACGTAGGGGCAGGATCTTTGACCATATGGGAGCAGCCATCTTGTGTGTTGGATTGATGGTTTGCCTGAAGGTGTCCCAGATCGGGGTGGCTGTTCCCTTGGGGTGTGGGGTGCCTGGGCCAGGGGCCTGTGGTGATTTTCAGGCAGGCCACAGCCCTGCAGTGACCCAAGCAGAGGCCCTGGGATCTGTTATTTATTTATCTTCTACAATTGAAACTTTGTAGCCTGGAGCAGAGGCATGGGCCCACCAGGGTATGTGGAAACCCAAGCTTCTCTCCTGTTCACTCTGTGGCTGCAGCTATCTTGGTTGGGGTTAATTTGCATACTCACTCCTGATTGGCTGGTGGATGTGGCTTATGGGGCTTTGTTTGTGGGTATAGCAGAGTGGTGGTTAATTTGAATATTATTAGATAGGACTAGTGGCCCAGTGTGTGATATTGCATGCAATAGGCTGCCTGCCACTTCCTTGATTTGCTTCCACAGGAGCTGGCGGGAGGGAGCTGGGCTGCTTCCATGGAGTCACAGGGCTTCCACAGGAGGCAGGAGCTGGCTGCAGCCACCGGAGGAGCAAGGAGGGAGCTGCCACTGACACCTGCGGGATGTGGGACAGGGACCTACATGTGCTTCATGCATCTCCTGGTGACCAGTTTCGAGTGCAGCCCCCACCCTGCCTGTTCAAGGGTCATTACTGTGATGCAGTAATGGACAATTTGCATATTACCTCTTTGTATATTTTCATCATATAGTATTTGGTTATCCTGATATACAATTAAATCACAGAGGAAGGTGAGGGAAAATACTTGATTTTTGTTTTTAGTTACCAATTTCATGACTTGATAACTCATTATGTTCCAAGATAATTATAACTATTTTATTACTATAACTGGGGACAGAATTTTAATATTTTTGCTGTTTCAAATCATGGAAACCTTGATTGACTGGTAAATGAATTGCCCCAACATTGTAGAATTATCTTTTAAATGGCTCCTGAGTTGTGATCAATTTTCCACTGATTTTTGAAAAATGTTTTCATAATATTTCAGGCTTCCAAATGTGGAAACATCAACTCCCTAAGGACTCTTATTTCAGAATTTTTATTTGATGTTTCCTTTCATTCATCTACTTCAACCTATTTTCCATCTTATTATGATGTTATCTTTGAAGTAACGTTCTTAATTTTTATATATATGAGAATATTCTAGCTCCCTTTGGTTATTCCTTTCCAACTTAAAAATATGTTGCTAAGACATCCTATTTAATAAAAGAGTAATATGCAAATTGACCCTACCTCCACTACACTCAAAAGCCATGCCCACCACCCACCCCACCAGGCAATCAGAGTGAGTATGCAAATTAACCCAATTAAGATGGTGGTTAATTTGCATATCCTGGTGCAGAATGAAGACTGAAGACAGCCTGGAAGGAAGCCAAGTGCTGCAGAAGGGAAGAAAGCTGGGCAAAGCAAACAAGTGTGGCAATGGAGAAGGGAGGGAAGCAGGTGAGGAGGGAAGCAGGAAGGGCAGGCAGAGATGGTGGGTATCAGGCGGGGCATGAGAGAAGGGAGGGAAACAGGCTGGGCGGGGGAGAAGGAAGGGAAGCAGGTGGGGCTGCTGAGAAAGGAGGGAAGCTGGTGGGGCAGGAGAGACCACAGCAGAAAGCCCAATTGCAGGAATCTTCCTGCAATGCTCCTCTAGTCCTATCTAATAAAAGAATAATATACAAATTAACCACCACTCTGCTATACCCACAAGCCACACCCACAAGCCACACCTACCAGCAATCAGGAGTGAGTATGCAAATTAACCCCAACCAAGATGGCTGCAGCCCTGGAGTGAGCAGGAGGGAAGCTTGGGTTTCCCCGGTGATGGAGGAAGCCAAGTTTTTCACACACCCTGGCACGCCCAGGCCTCCTCTCAAGGCTACAAAGTTTTAATAATAGAAGATAAATAAATCCCAACAAAAATGGCTGCAGCCTTGGAAATGCAGAGAGCAGGAAGTTAGGGTTGCCCTCGGTGATAAAAGAAGCCAAGCTTCTGCAGCCCTGGCCTGTCTTGGCCTCCGCTTAAGGCTACAAAGTTTCAATTGTAGAAGATAAATAAATCCCAGATACCAGGGCTTCCACTTGGGTTTTGCCAGCAGGTGTGGCCAGCCTACAAACCACCACAGGACCCTTGTCCAGGTTGATCCATGCCTCAAGGAAATTCCCATCCTTATCTAGGACACCCTTCAGTGCAAACCAGCTGACCCCCATCTATGCACCAAGCCTCTCTCTTATCTAATAAAAGAGTAATATGCAGATTGACCATCACTCCAACACACAAGATGGCTGCCCCCATGTGGTCAAAGATCCTGTCCCCATGTGGACACAGATGGCCACCACAAGATGGCCAGCAGAGGAGGGCCGTTGGGAGGGACCAGGCTTACAAGGGAGGGCAATTGGGGGTGATCAAGCCTGCAGGGGAGGACAGTTAGGGGTGACCAGGTCTGCAGGGGAGGGAAGTTTGGGGGGACCAGGCCTGCAGGGGAGGGCAGTCAGGGGCAAACAGGCTGGCAGGGGAGCAGTTAGGCATCAATCAGGCTGACAGGAGAGTGGTTAGGATGTGATCAGGCTGGCAGGCAGAAGTGGTTAGGGGCAATCAGGAAGGCAGGCAGGCGAGCAGTTTGGAACCAGAAGTCCTGGATTGTGAGAGGGATGTCCGACTGCCCGTTTAGGCCCAACCCCTAAACGGGCAGTCAGACATCCCTCGAGAGGTTCTAGATTGGAGAGGGTGCAGGCTAGGCTATGCGACAGCCTCCCCCCCCCCCTGCACGAATTTCATGCACAAGGCCTTTAGTATACTCAATATCAGAGGTAGATTTAAAGGGGGCTTCTGTTTTGAGTGGCACATGCAGAGCAGCTTGATTGCTCTATGTGTGGAATTGACATAAAGAGATTTCGGATGCTATCGTTTTTGGTACTTGGGCCCCTGGTGTTCATTGGTCCTGGCACCTGCAAAAAAAAAAAAAGATAAGAAAAGAAAAGAAAAAAGAAAAGAAAAAAGAAAAGAAAAAATCATAGGTAAGTAAACTGAGGGCCATACCCAGCCTTATTTTTTATAAGTAAAGAGTTTTTGGAACACTCATGTTATTTTGTTCTTTATATTGTATTGTCTCTGGCTACTTTGACACTACAATATCAGATACACATAGCCCCCAAAACCTAAGATGTTTGTCTCTGTCACTTAAAATGTTTACTAACTCTTTATCAATATGAATTCAAATCATTGAAATGTATTGAGATTTGCTTTATGGATCAATATAGTTTCATCTTGAAAAATTGTTTCACACAGGATTGAAAAGAACGCATACCCTCAAATTGTTGTGTGCAAAATTTAGTTAGATATGCTAGTTCTTATTTGTTTGTGGTTCAAAACTTTCATATGCTTAGTAATGTTTAACTCCTTGTCTAATCAAACATTGAGAGATATAAAGCTATGTTCATATTCATATGGTTGCTTATTTATATTTATTGTTTTGACTTAATATGTTTTATGATTTTTGTATATTGAAATGTGATTCATTTGTCAGTTATTTAACAACTATCAGAGAGATTGCAATTTTAGTAATTGTAATATCTGAGTTACAACAATATAATATTAATTGGTACCTTTATGCTAGTGGGAGAATGCAAGCACCTTAGAGCACTTTGACTCAATTTCCTCCCCTCCTGGTACAAATATACTATTTTTTTCATAGCATTTATATGTCTACATGTATTTTCAAAGATGATGTTTATTTATATTAACTTTATTTTCCATTCCATTTCTGTGCTTTATTTCCAGAAGGTAACTTCCTACTTGAAGTTAACTTTTATAATTTCCTTTAAAGCCTCTCAATTTTTAAGTCAATATAACAATGGATTTGTTTTACTTTCATCATTGCATTTTTTAATCAATATAGAATTCTAAGTTAGAAGTTATTTTCTTTTACTATATTAAAAATATCCTTCTATTGTATTCTTGTTTATGCTATTGCTTTTGAGAGATGAACTATCAGTTTAAATGTTGCTCATTTGATGATAATATTTCCCCCCAGCTTCTACTCCCTTTTAAGATTGTGTGTGTTAGTGTGCATGTGTGTGCATGCATGTGTGTGAGTTTAGTTTTAAGCAGTTAAACTCTTGTTTCTTGATGTGAATTTATTTTTTATTCTCACATGAAATACATTGTTCTTTTTGAAGTTTAGGTCTCTTTAATTGACACAAAAGACATAAAAATCCCAACAGTTGCATTATCATAATCATGATTTCAATCCATATGAATCATATTTTTCCTAAGTAATGAACAGCAAATCAGGAGATAATTGTTTTATTATATCTTAAAAAAAAGCAGTGGCTGTTTGTGATATGGTTAGTCCATAACACTGAACACTTATTAATACATTTTTGTTTTACCTGGCTGAAAGGAATTCATGTATCAAAAGTAAGTTTTGCTTTTAAGAATTCCATTCTTCTGAAAGAGAATGGCCTCCAATGCTGGGGAGAACTTGAAAAAATTGTCATCTAATTGTCATTAGAAAGCAGGGATGCTTTCTTCTAAAAATAAGTACAACCTTAATGGTGGTTACACAAGTGTTCAGTAATTAAGGCATTTATATAATTTAAAAATCAAAACTAATTACACATATCTTACTGTAAAAGCGTATTTGAAGTATAGAGTTTCCTAACTAGGAAGTTGACTATAATATCCTGCCAAAAGAAACTTTTTAAAATTCTTATGCAGCCCTAGCCAGTTTTACTCAGTGGCTAGAGTGCCTGCCCTTGGACCAAAGTGTCATAGGGTTGATTCCTGTCAAGGCTTGATCCCAGTGCTGGTCAAGACACATGTGGGAGACAACCAATCAATGTATCTCAATCATATCAGTGTTTATCTCTCTCATTCTTTCCACTTGTTCTAAAAATCAATAGAAAAGAATATCCTTGGGCAAGAATTAACAAAAAACAATAATAGTAATTCTTATGTGATATTAGGTAAACCTGACATAAACTTGAAGCCAAATCATTGTAACGTTTTTAACATCTCACATTTTTATTTCATAGTAAAGAGTTTGGAGCTTATTTCTCAGTGGCTGGGTGTTCTTACAGTCATGAAGTAACTGTGTTTCATGAAAATCACACTGAAATTGTTGCAAAGGATGGATGGGAAGATGGATGTCAAGATGTTCCTTGATAATAGCAAATATGTCTTGGCTGACTCAGTTGTGTTGTAGAAATACCTGATTATCCTGAGTGTGAGGGCTTACAGCTACCTAAGATTGACAGGTTATGATTATACTGATTTGCTCTAGAGGGAAAAAGATAACATTTTGATTATGTTATAATATCTCTTTTTAAACATTCTCAAGAGAAGTGGAATTTTATTTCTAA
Organism: Lasiurus cinereus; assembly: GCA_011751065.1. Lineage (NCBI taxonomy): Eukaryota > Metazoa > Chordata > Mammalia > Chiroptera > Vespertilionidae > Lasiurus > Lasiurus cinereus. Next base: position 15,853,761 of record JAAGEH010000426.1, read on the forward strand.
TTTGTAGAATATTCTACATCTTTGTTACTCTTTCCTTGGGGTGGTAGAAATCAGTTAACATTTTGAGTTCTGCAATATGACCAGTGACTTCCCTCCATATTGTTAGCCTCTCCGGCATCTCCATGGAATCAGTTAGAAGCATGCACCTGCGGCTTTCAGCTTTCCATCAAGTTTAAGGTGGTATTGAATACTGATTTGAGGCAAATTACAGCCTGAACAGGAAACTCATTTCTGTCCTGTCTAGGGAGTCACATAGACAATGCATAGATGGGGAAAACACAGATGATTTCTCAGTGATTTAAGGGTTTAACTTATCTCAACTCCCTTTAATGAGTATATTGGTTAGTCCAGTGGTTGGCAAACTGCAGCTTGTTTGCACATGTGACTCTTTGGCCCCTTTGTGTACCTCAATCTGATTGAGGATGTTTTTAGCAAAGGCCAGCTTAGAACTACCCTAATTAAATTAATAACAATGTACCTACCTGTATAGTTTATAAGTTTAAAAAATTTGGCTCTCAACAGAACAATCAATCATTGTACTGTTGATATTTGGCTCTGTTGACTAATTAGTTTACTGACCACTGGGTTAGTCAGTGTCTGCTCTGATCACCTGAGTGGTCCAAAGAATGCTTATAATATCCTAAAATGTGTCCCTAGATGTTTCTATTTCCGTAAAAATAACATTCTAAAAAGTTGTAGCTGCCATTAATGCTAGAGAAACCCACACCTGTGTAGAATATGCTCATTTATTCCTTTCAGAAAGAGACAAGGGTGGAGGGGGCAGGGGTTAAATTTGAAATATGTAAAATTTCCAGGAAACGAAGATTCAGCATGAACTCTGTGTATAGGTCCATAAGAACATCTAGCTGGAACATATATTTTTGGCTTTAGGGTTCTTAAGAGCTCATGAAAGAAGAGTGGGTGTGGTTACTGGAGGGGAAAACCTGTTGAGTTTTTATTCAAAGTAATTGGGAATTGATAATGTAAATAAAAATACCAATGAAAATTTAAATACATGAAGTTTATGAATTTAACAAATAGGTATGTTGTTTTTGTTTTATGCCTATGACAATAATGAAGCTTATTTCCTAAAGAAATATAATTTAGCTATGTTGTCTCTTTCTCTATTTTTGTATTTTTCTGTCACTGTCTTTCTGTCTCTGTGTCTATGTGTAAGTATATGTTTTGTCTAATTTCTTTAAAGTACAGCTCAGATTGTCACTACTTTATTTCCTTTGCCTCATTATTTATATCTGTATAATTATACATATATAAAGATAATTCTGTACTACTGTATATCTGTTCATCACTTAACATATGACCAACATTTAAGGAGGTAATGCTATCTGTCTGCTACTATTCTAAGCATTTTGCATGAATAACTCAATAACTCCTCAAAATGATTGTTGATAATATAGTATCCTGTTCCAGCACTGAAAATAAAAAATGTACAGATGGCTAATTAACAAAGATAGAAAATGGTAGAGATGGAATTCAAAAACAGGTTTGCTTCTAGAACGGAAACTCTTGACTGATATGTTATTTTGCTTTTCTATTAGGTGCTATGTATTTTCTCACATAGCAAAATATATTTTGCTGTTAGCTGCTAGTAATGGTTGACAATAGTTATTATTTATTAATTATGGTAGGGATAAATTTAACTTTAGCTCCTGTTAGTGTATGCCTATAAGTTTTTTGTTGTTGTTGTTTTTTTACCTCTTTTTCAATAGGAAAAAAAAAATTAGTGTCATTTTTTTTTCTTTCACAATGAACATTAGAACTGGTCACTTGGGTGCTTTTTTTGCACCATGAAGTTCACCTTATAAATTTGAAAAATAAATCTACTATAAAAGTTCTTAGGTGAACTAAGAACATATTGCCTTCAAGTAGCCTTTTTTATTATAGAGGGCATTTATCAACTTGAAGCCACCCTATCTGTGAGGAGAAATTAAGTTCAAAGACTACAGTTATTTTAATGGCAATCTTTACAAATGAATCTGCTATTAAAGGCATTGTCTTTGGGCATTAGGAATACATACAATATTTCAAAATGAGAAAGTAAACTATGTTTTCTTACTTTGAGAAAATTCTCACTTGGCTGTCTCTATGTTCAATAAACAAGCTGTGCTTAGCAAAAATTTTTTTAAAAATCATTTAAAATATCACACTGATCTTTTTCAAGCTAAAAATATTTTGTTGAATATTTTATCAACCATAACATACTAAATTCACACTAGTAATTTTCTTATCACAATTCTCATTTAGACTATATCAGTTTGCTTGAGTAGATACTTGGACCTTTTATTTCTCAAACTGTTCTGTTCTAGTTGGGCAAAAATTCGTAAGGTATTTCCTAAGAAAGAAAGAAACATATAAATATGATTTGTATATTTCTCTACTTGTTCTTATGTTATTATTCATATATTTATCTCAAATTAAACAAATGGATATATAAACATATATATATCATTATAAATTTGTAATTTTGCTATAAGATTCCTAAGAATTGTCCATAAGACATTTAGCTATTGTTCGCATATTTTCTATATATTTATTCTTCTTTGGAGGAGACATTGTTTTATCTTAATGAATAGTTCATCTTTTAAAAATACTGTACAGTAAATATTTATGAGTATAAAATATAAAAACTCTAAAATTAGGGAACATTTATAAAAATGTATGTAAATGATTTTCCATTATAATAGTTTTAAATGTTTTATTGAATATCTGGTTTAAATTTAAGTGTATAATACATTTAGTTGAATATTTAGTAACACCTAGTTTGCTGTTATAAAGCAGTTCTTAAATGAAATAATGATAATCTTTTTTAATTATCCAGTTTGATATTTAATATTTTTTAAGGGAGATGGTAAATTTTTATGCTACTTATAAATATGAGCTCTGAGGTTTGTAATGATTACTGAATTATAGAGGTGGTACTTTAGAGTTAGATAAATTTTAGATAACCAAATTCCAACCGTACTTTTGAATGTTTCACTAAATCACAATTTTGCAATTAGGTAATTTGGTCAGGCATATGGCCATCTGTTGCATTGACTACAAGCTACATAATGTGCTTGAACTATTTTTTTTATTGTACATAGTTTGCCTCACTTATTTAATTACAATATGCTTCCAGATTTTGTGTTTTGCAATATGTTTAGTTTACTCAGTAAAATTAGGTCCATATTGCATTCCTCAGTCATCGAGTAGTAACTAACATTTCTTGAGTAATGTCTGCTTTGTCTACCATTAGTAGTAGAATGATAACATTGAATTACTTCTGTTTATGCAAAACTTATGTGTTTATTGTCAATAAGAAGTGTATTTATCTTAATAAAATTGATAAAAGTTCTTCTTTCATTGTTCATGAAATTTTAATATTTTGTGAATATTAGCATTATTTTCTTGTTAGTTTTCTATAACATGTTTAAATTAAAAATATAGGGAATGTAGAATTCTGTCTTTTATAGAAAGTTATATCTATCCTGATATCTGACAATTCTTCGAAATTATAATTGATCTTTCATCTTCATCTTTTTTATATATTGTTTGTAGGTATATTAAAGTTCTTACCAGAGAGATCTTTCAAATAATTCTTCTGATATATATTGGTTCCTATTTTCTCATTTTCCATGAAGAGTTAAGCCTATCATCTTCTTGCTTTTCTCACTTGAATAGATTTATATACTGAGAGAAATGAATCATCATAATTTCTGTTATATGGTATCAGCACATTTTTTAAAAGTAGTATAAGTTAAAGCATTTCGCATTCCATGCAAAAAATTTTAATCATTCAACTATTTTTTTAGTTGTCTCATTATATATTATACAATAAAGTGTTTAATTTTAAAAAATCTGTTTTTTTTTATTTTTTTGGAGAGCGAGGAAGTGAGAGGGAGAGAGAAACATGGGTCAGCTGCCTCCTGCATGCTCCCCCTCCCCCACCTGCATGACCTCCACTGGGTTCTAGCCTGCAACTCCTCTTGGAATTGAAACTGTGACCTCTAGGTACATGGAACAACGTTTAACCAACTAAGCCATGCAAGCCAGGGAATTCTTTATCTTTTTACGTGTCTTCTGAATCCATTAAAATCTGAGGGGCACATCTCAATCATCATAGAATTTCTCTAATTTGATGTACTATATTGCTTAAATTTAAATATGTGTTTCAAATATTTGGAACAGAACCTAGCCTTGTAATATATTGCTCACAGCAAACTAAACTACTTACTATTTTTTTATCATTTTTTATTTGCTTTTGTATAATTAATTGGCGGAATTCTACTGTCAGGAATTTGTCATATTTGAAATTTGGATCACATATACTTTCAATTTTTACACATCAATAAGACACCTCTGTTTCCACTAAGAAAAACTACAAAAGCTGGGTAAAATAATAATTTAGCAAAACACCTGGTTGAAGTAATTTAGGAGTGACATCTTAGTAGAAAAGATATGAGGTTTCAAGATCACATAGAGAAAATAAAGCACATCCACATTAGGGTCAACCAGATATTTTCTGCTGCTTTTCCCATCCCAGCATGTATTAATTCCTACGCCACATTGGGCAAGTGATATACATATGTGTATTGCATACTTTTTCTCTATGTTTTTGTTGTATAGAAATAACATAAATGTATTAATCCCATTTATTCCTCTGAGTAGATTATGTAATAAATCTAATCATATTTATATGTGAGATATATATATGTGTGTGTGTGTGTGTGTGTGTGTATGGCTGGGATTTGAATCTTTTGGTACATAAGATAATTCTCCAACCAACTAAACCACCCTGCCAAGGCAATACAAGTCATAATTAGTTTTATTATTCTTCTAGTCATTCAGCATCATGATGAGTAGCTGCCTTATGTGATAGGTGATTTTTGAAATATATCAGACTTTCTGCACATGTTTTTCTTTTTTAAAATATATTTTATTGATTTTTCACAGAGAGGAAGGGAAAGGGATAGAAAACCAGAAACATCGATGAGAGAGAGACATCAATCAGCCGCCTCCTGCATGCCCCCTACTGGGGATGTGCCTGCAACCAATGTACATGCCCTCGACCGGAATTGAACCTGGGACCTTTCAGTCCCCAGGCGCTATCAACTGAGCCAAACCGGTTTCAGCATCTGCACATGTTTTTCATTCACCTCACATTGAAGGGTTGTTTTAGTAGATTTTAAATAATGCAGTATCTACCTTTACAAGTCTTTGTACCTCCTTTTATTAATTGGAAAGCACAGAGGCATGTTCAATATGTAGAATTTAGTTACCAGGACTAGGGCTTAAATTATATCTATTTAATTTACTAGCTTTGTTTTAGTCTTTTCATTTATAAATAGGACAATTATGCTTTATACCTAATTAATTGTTACATTAATACAACATTGTATAGAGAGCAAAATGAAAATTTGTTTGAAACCATATTATTACTATTAATACTGTTATTGGAAAGTTGTTAAAATAAATAGTAGGAAGGAAGAGATTCTCAGTCAGGACAAGAAATTTTAAAATGTATTTTTCATGTTTGAAATTATTTGTACTCATTTTACTCTAATTTTAAGGGAAATGAGCAAATATTTATTACTACTTAGCTATAAGAAACAATCACTATACAAATCCAAGGCACGTATCTCAGTTGTAGTCTCTCTCTCTTCCTTTTTCTCTGTCTGTCTCTCTCACCCTCCCTTCCTTCCACTCTCTAAAAATCAATGGAAAAAAATATCCTTGGGTGAATGAAGATTTACCAAAAAAGAAATAATAATAATACAAAGACAGTCATTTATCAAAAATTAATTTACAATTAATGAAAATGAAACTATTTCTTACATTCTAAAAGCATATTTTTTGCCTGACAGATAATAAATCCCACAAAACTGACATTAATAATTAGACTTGGGTTTATATTTGTCTTTTATGGGTTATGTAGTCTTGGTTAAATTACCCAACTTAACTTGCATTATGATAAAATGAGGTTGATAATAACATTTGGCTATTGTCTTGTGCCTGATAAATATAAATCATTCAATAAATATTAACATTAAATTATAAAAATACATTTTCTTCTTAATCATTAATTCTAGGCACTATTATAAAGAGTTGAAAGGTAATTTTAAAATACTGTGCTCTTTTAAGCATCGAATGGATATTTATAAAAAGAACAATTGGTCTTGCCCAGCTGGTGTGAGCATCAACCCATGAACCAAGAGGTTCCTAGTTTGATTCATAGTCAGGGCACATGCCTGGGATGCAGGCTCTACCCCCAGAAGGGGATGCACAGAAGATACCAATCAATGATTCTCTTTCATCATTGATGTTTCTATCTCTCTCTCCCTTTCACTTCCTCTCTCTTTAAAAAAAAATCAATATAGACATTTTAAAATATATTTTTCATTTCAAATATCATATAGGAAACATGTATTTTAAATTTATAAACAATTTGTATTTAGAATATAAAATAGAGACCTCTAATTTCTCTCATTTTTTGGATAACATAACTGAGATGTTTAGACATTAAGTGTATTTTCCAGAATCACCAAAACTATTCCTGACATGTCTAAAATGAAATCTCACATTATGTTGTTTCTGTTCTGCATTTTGGCTTCCTAGCTGACTGTCTCTTTTAATTTATTGTAAGCACGAGGACAGGAATTAAGCTAAAGCTTTGTGATCAATAATGCCTTAATATTCACTACGTAAATTTCAGTTATGGTAGAACTTCCTACTAGCATTTCAGCTTCAATTTTTTAAACTTTATTTGAATGTTTTTATTGACTATGTCCAATATATCTGTTTTGTTAATTTTTGCTGTATCCATTTAAGATTTATTTAAACAGGGACATAATATTCTCAAATATTTTAATGTTTGGGTGTTTTTTTTGTCAAAAGAGCTTATATTAATCTGAAATGTTTTCATATATAATGGATACCTTACTTTCTGTATCAGTGGTTCTCAACCTTCCTAATCCCACGTCCCTTTAATCCAGTTCCTCATGTTGTGGTGACCCCCAACCATAAAATTATTTTTGTTTTTATGGTTGGGGGTCACCACAACATGAGGGACTGCATTAAAGGGACATGGCATTAGGAAGGTTGAGAACCACTATTCTGTAGCATATTATGAGAATATCTGGTTTAAAGTGACTAATTGAAAACATATATGCATTTTTACCTCTTCTTATAAAATAATCATAAAGTTATATATGTATTGGTTAGGAGCTTACATGACATGAGGGGTGTCCACTGAACTTTGGAAGATGAAAAATGAGAAAATGTATGGACAGGTAAAATGATTTAGGAGAGGAAAATCTCACCAAGTGAGTCATTTGCATCACTATGCACCCCCCAAATATTCTTCAGTGAGTAATATCGGATACATTAAAAGATAGTAGTAGAGTTGTCGATGAAAGCATGAGGATTAGTTTAAATTTTATTCATTGAACATAAATATTTTCTATATCCTCTTCCCCAATTTTCATTTTTTACAGACTTGCAAACACTCATCACTAAGCAAGAGGCAAGAAGTTTACTCTCTGGAGAAACTAGCAGGAAACAAAGAGGCTGTACTTCCAAACACAGGGACACACAGAGAAAAAAATGCACAATAGCTTAGCTTCTAAATGCTGTCATTGAGACAAATTCTCCTCAAGCCCTATCTTTCCCCTAGTCCTGAGTATGAAAATCTCATCTGAGAATTTAATAAGATCGGAAAGCAGTTATAGTTGGTAGGTAAAACATGTGCTTTCATAATGGAATAATCTCGTATTAGCATTTACATTGATTTGATATTACTTAAACAACTCAGGCAATAAACCAAAACATTTATGAAATTGTAAAATTTCACTAACCATCTCTTATTTGGTTTTTATGCTCTTAATTGGTGATTGGATCCAACTTTTGGTTCAATTTGAGCTTTTTTGGATTCTGGCTTAGAGTAGGTTATGAATTTTGATTATCTCATATCAGAGGTCGGCAAACTGCAGCTTGTGAGCCACATGTGGCTTTTTGGCCCCTTGAGTGTGGCTCTTCCACAAAATACCATGGCCTGAGTGAGTCTATTTTGAAGAAGTGGCATTAGAAGAAGTTTAAGTTTAAAAAATGTGGCTTTCAAAAAAAAATTTAAATCATTGTACTGTTGATATTTGGCTCTGTTGACTAATGAGTTTGTCAACCACTGCCCTATATAATAGAAGCCTAATATGCTATCTGGTGGACTGGTTGGCTGTTCAACCAATCAAAGCATAATATGCTAATGATATGCTAAGGCTGCTCAACTGCTCATTATGACGGGTACTGACCACCAGAGGGCAGACAGTTGACCGTCAACCAGTTGCTATGATGTGCACTACACCTGAGGACAGACTTCTGACCAGTAGGTTAGCTTGCTGCTGAGGTCTGGCCGATTAAGACTGAGAGAGATAGGCCAGATGCAACCTGGAGCCCTCCTGTGGTCCCTCTCCAGCTGACCAACCTTCCACATTACTCCCTGGCACCGATTGTGTACCTGTGGGATTCCTTGGCCTGGCCTGTGCTCTCTTGCAATCTGGGACCCCTCAGGGGATGTCAGAGAGCTGGTTTCAGCCCAATCCTGCAGGCCAGGCTGAGGGACACCACTGGTGCAAGAATTCGTGCACCAGGTGTCTAGTATACTATAATTTGTCCATGTCGAAGCATTTAGAGATGAGCTCTGCAAAGACTAAAATGCCATCCCACCTTTGATGTTTCATCAAAACAGTCAGAAATGAATATATATATAAAAGCCTAAGCGACCCTTACAACGGAATGACCAGAACAACTAGTTGCTATGATGTGCACTGACCACCAGGGGCAGACCCTCAATGCAAGAGCTGCCCTGGTGGTCAGTGTGCTCCCACAGGGAGCGTGCCACTCAGGCAGAGCCAGGCTCACAGCTGGTGACCGTCACTGCAGTGGCAGGAGCCTCTCCCAAATTTGCAGCACTACCATGTTGGGAGCAACAGCAGCAGACACATTGGGCCAGGATGAGCATGAGTGGTGCGGCGCCTGGCCCCAGTTCAGTCTCCTCCCTGGCCACTGCCACTTGGGGCACTGCTACTTCCCTTGGGGGGGTGGCACAGATTGTAAGTGACTCTGACATAGCTTATAAACTGCTATATCCCATACACTGTTAAACAAGGAAGGTGGCTTCTGCAGTATTAGAAAAAGAGATCTGTGGCTGCTTAATCCTAATTCATTAGAAGAATCTCCAAATTGTCCACAGCCTGTTTATTCTACAGGGAGATGAACATGCATTCCTATAGGGAACAGTCTCTTAGATTTAAAAATTAAAACCTGGCAGGACTACTCTAACACTGATAAAACAGGATGATGCAGCACATGTTGCAGTCAACCTTGATTCTGACACTATTAACTGTGTGAAAAAGCTAATTACTTAATTTCCCTCTGCTTCAGTTTTTGCACCCATAAGATGGGCAAAATGGTACTACTGTCTCAGAAGGATCATGTTAGGTATTATTTTTATAATCAGGGCAAAACAAAATGTAGCTGCCCTTGCAACAGCAAGATGCCTTTCAGCAAGATGAAAAGTATGGTCACTGATGCATGCAGCATCCCAGATTGTGGGAGGGTGTAGGCTGGACCGAGAGAAACCCCCGCCCTCATGCATGAATTTCATGCACCAGGCCTCTAGTCATTTATAAAAAGGAACAGGGTAACCTCATAGTCCTAGAATTTCAAACTGATATAATCACTCTTGCTCAACCAGATGCTCTGATTTGGACAGATAGCGATGGTGAGAGCATCTGAATGAGCTGAGAATTGAAACCATCAATATTCATATACTGGTCCAAGAAATTCCTATCCAAGAAGGAAAGAATAATGCTGTGAATTTTTGCTGCACTTGCATTGTTTTAAGAAAGTGAAAAAACTAATTTATCTAACCAACCTGTATGCTCATTTGAGCAATTAGATATTAAACAATTTAGTTACTAGAGTGACTTCAAGGTGTATGTCTTGCTGTGTCCAACAATCCTCAACTATTACATCACAAACTTTACCCAATCTCCACAAGTCGCTTGAAAGACAACTTGAGGTCAGTCCCCAGAACCATATAGGTATGCATTCATAATTTCTCCATGTAAACCTTCATCAAAGTAGTGTCCCTTACTGTAACATGTTTAATAAATTGCATTGCATTGTCAACACTAGCCTGTTGAGAGAGTAGGCTTTCAACAGGGATTTCTTTTACCAAGTTAATACTTTATATTCTGCTTACAAAGTCAAGAGTCCAAACATAATTGATTAACAAATAAGCACATTAAAAAGCTTTATTGAAAATTATTAATATAAATTATGATACTCCATTAACATCCTGTGTGGGCCCTGACCAGTTTGGCTCAGTGGATAGAGCGTCGGTCTGTGGATTGAAAGGCCCCAGGTTCGATTCTAGTCAAGGGCATGTACCTTGCTTGCGGGTAGATCCCTAGTAGGGGGTGTGTAGAAGGCAGCTGATCAATGTTTCTCTCTCATCGATGTTTCTAACTCTCTATCTCTCTCCCTTTCTCTCTGTAAAAAAATCAATAAAATAAAAAAAATCAATTAACATCCTATGTGGGGGATAATTAATTATTAACTTTCAGCTCTCATTCCAATACAATAGTTTACAGATAAGCATTTTAAAATATTATTTTTATTGATTTCAGAGAGGAAAGGGGAGGGAGAAAATGATAGGAGCATCAATGATGAGAGAGAGAATCATTGATTGGCTGCTGAACAAAATAACTAAGACAGAGAAGACAGGAACTGCATAGTACTACTTATATATGGATCCCCCAAACAAACAAAAACAAATAAGCAAACTGCAATGTATCATTGAAATTTCCCAAGAGAGCAGAACATAATTTTTCCCCCAAACAAAAAAAAGATCAATGTGTGAGGTGAGAGGTGTGTTAATTAGCTCGATGAAGAGAATGTGGAGAACTCCTTTCACAATAAATACATATAATAAATGATCACACTTTAAGTATTTGACAGTTTTATTCTCAAGTATATGTCTTTAATGCTAAAACAATGCACCAATATTGGCTTATCAATTGTAATGAATGCACCACACTAATGCAGTGTTAATAATTGGATTAATTTAAGAGCTATGTTCAGGGGGGAATAGTTTTAGGGAGATTC
>JAAGEH010000426.1:15864933-15890771 GCA_011751065.1 Lasiurus cinereus
GAGAGAGAGAGAGAGAGAGAGAGAGAGAGAGAGAGAGAGAGAGAGAGAGAGAGAGGTGAAATAATGAAGGAACTCTTGGTATTGGTGACAACATGGATAGACTCAGGAGTTATTATGCTGTGAAATAAGTCAGATGTTTTTATTCCTAAAAAACATATTCACTGCCTCTATTTTTTTGTTTAATTTTATCCTCTCTGCCTTTCTCAGAAATTTGCTTATTTATATACTATTTGTTTTTAAAATTAAAATATACTTAAAGAATTATTAAATTAGTCAATGTACACTGACTTTTACTTTTTTATTAACAATTATTTAATCATTCACTGCTACTGATCAACAGTTATGTGCAAAGAATGCTGGTCATTATGGAGCATATGTAAATAAATAGGACATAGTCTCTGCTAACCAAAATATTTATGCTTTATAATAGAAGTATCGATGGTTATAAATACCCAGAAAGGAAGGTAGATCCTTACTAATGTATAAAAGTAGTATACATTTACTGCTTTGATAGTTTGAGGAGGTAGACATTTTTGAAGACTTAAAAAAACAGGGAGGACTTGAGAGGAATTACAATTTTTTATTTGGGACTGAAATAACATGAAGTTTCAATCCCTAGGGAAAAATTACACAGGGCCAACTGACTGAGTGAAAATTACCCAGTAAAGTGTTTATCAATTTAAATTAATATTAGAGCATGCATTTTTAAATAAATATTAAAAGTATATATACACATGCATTTAATGACCCTGAACCATAAATATAGAAGTTGGTTGTTGTTTTCTTTTTCATGTTAATTACTTTCTACCTCAGTTCTTCTAAAAAGGGTAATTTCTCATGTTTTTTTTTATCTTTATTTCTAAAGTGCAGAGTCTAATGCTGGTTATGAGGTAGCAGATTAATAAATATGTGCTGATTGGTTTATCTGTGAACCAAACTTAGAAAAATAAATATTAAAAGAAAAAAGCACAATTGTGCTGAATAAATCCACATTACCTTTGAAATTAAATTTTCCTTCTTCTTCAGTTTTGTGGGCTAAGTTAAACTGTGTTCACCCATGCAAAGTATTCCCAACTGAATAATAACTAGATAAAGAGTCATGACACTGGGGAATTACAGGATTTAAAACAGGTGACATTGTGAAAGAGAACAGTGGCCATTTTGTACAAATTTATAATTCTGTTTCTTTCTAATATAGAATAAAAATAATAATAAACTGTATCCGCAGCAGTTCTTTTCTTAATGGAGCATACACTATATAGCCTTATTTTATTTACAACTGCTTTTTTCCCCCTTCTTGTGGTTGCTGCTAGAATAGCAGGGAAAAAGAAACAAACAATGTAATAACTGGTCTGTGAAAGTCTCTCTAAAGGGTAATCATGAGTTTCCAGCTATTACAATGCTAGTAGACCTACTTGGGATTGAAATAACAACACGATGTTCCAATCCCTTGGGACAAATTACACCAGGCAGACTGATTGAGTGGAAACTATCCAATAAACTGTTCATGGACTTTAAAATCAGTGAACTGTGTAAAAGAGACTCAATTTCCTGAATTGCATGTCAAGATCTAAATTTACATGACATAACCACTTGAAGTAAGCATAACTAAGCATGCTGGTATTTGAACTCCTTGGGGACAGCAAATCACTAAGCAACTGTCTACCCTCTCATCCAGAGTATTTTGTGTGACTGTGAAAGAATATTACCTCTTAGAAAAAAAAAAAGTAATGTCATTTTCTCAATTACTGTCTTTTAACTCACAAAAATGCAATAGCTTCATGGTTGCTAGCTGTACCAAGTTGTTTAATAAAAGTTTCTAGAAACAGAAATAACAATCTTTTAGCAATGACAGTTTAAGTAAATCAGATCAACTATCCCTCAGAGAATAGCTAGAAAAGCCAGATAAGATATACCCAAATACCAGTTTAAATGTACCAGGATACTTAAAAATTAACAAAGAATTATCAGGTATAATAAATTAATTATACTATCTGTGCATTTTACAGAGTGTGTGACTCCTTGGTTCCTTCCAACAGTGGCTATGATGCTAGAGGATGATATAAGCCAGGAAAAAGAGGGAGCCAGCCTAGGCAAGGACACCCTAGACCAGCCCTCATCACCCCTCCCTCATCCAAAAACAGCCACCTCTGGCCCACACCAAAAAACACATTCAAGCAATCCATTCAGTTGTGAGAAATAATTCATAAGAATTGTTTTACTCACAAATGACTTGAAATGCCACTTTTGTTACTTTATATACTAAGTCAGAAGCCAGGTTTTGTCATGTTTAGAGAAGTGAGCCAAACATGGAGATACAACTTTCCTTTTGCCTTGTTTACTAATTCCTGTTTCACGAGTTTGGAACATCAGAAACAGTGACACTGGATAAGAGCAGAGAGACTCATCAAAATGATACTGCATTAAAAAAGAGTTGAATTTTATCAAGTATATTTGATTTAAGGATGACTATAGATGCACCAGAGTCCAATTATAAGTCAAATATTATCCTATTACCCCCCAACCACACACACACATACACAAACTCTCATTTTTATAAGAAGCATATCTAAAATATAAGGATACAGAAAGTTTATAAGTAAATAAATGCATAGAAAGATAATGAAAATGCCAACTGATAGAATGTTGATGTAGTTATAAACCTTTGTAATTAACCTAATTATTAATAACAAAAGAGGAGCAAAGGGAAGGCCAAATATAGGCATGACATTTGGACAGCTTCACCAGAAAGCTAAATCTTTACACTTTCCAGGAGCCACCGGCTTATTTCTGGGGAAAGGGATTGGACAGGGAGGAGAATAGATGCAGGCCCAGTAAAGTTGGGGTGACATGGGGAAGATAGTTGTCGGTAAGTCACACCTGGGAACAGGTCATGGGCTAGACTGGGCATGGCTAATGCAGTTGCCTAATGATTTGAGTTATTTAATGCCCTGAACTCCCTCTTTGGATTTCTCTTGGTTCCTCTGATGCTATTGGGAGTCTTAGTGCTTGGGGCATGCTCTCTCACATACAGTGGACTAATGGACTGTAACTAGTCTGGTGCTGAAATGGATCCATTTCCAATATGGAAAGAAAACTCTGGACATTGGCTTTGCTTCCAGCTCTACTCAAGCCCCAGCTACTTTTCTTCTATAACTGGACTAAGGGGACTTGGACTTTAGAAACACAGAGAGGTAACGCCATACAAATAAAAACTAGTCATTCTCTGGTGTGAGTCCCAGAAAATTATTTTTCTCAAGATATCATAAGGACCCCACCCCCAGCACTCAGTGGGGAAGAGACACCCCAATTTCTCCAATAGCAGTTATATTTGTGGTACTAAAGCAGACATTAGGGCAAAAAGCAGTGATAAATCTAAAGAAGAATATTTTATAATAGATTTTGAAACATTTTTATTAAATTTATAGGGGTGCCATTTACTGGTGAATAAAATTACATAGTTTTCAGGTATACAGCTCTATAATACATCATCTGAGTATTGTATTGTGTGTTCACCACAAGTCATCCTATATAATAAAAACATAATATGTAATTAGACTGGACATTCTTCTGGACGACTTTCCCAACAAAGCTGGGGCTGCAAGGGAAGCCTGGTCCTGGGTGCCAGAGGGAAGCCAGTTCTGGCAGCCAGGGGAAGAAAGGCCTACTCTTGCACAATTTTTGTTCATCAGGCCTCTATTATGATGATAAAGTTTTAATTCACCAGGAAAGCCTATAAATTATACATTTATATGCACCTAATAACATAGCATCAAAAATATAGACAGCAAAAAGTACAGATCTGTTAGGGAAAAGACATGTCTGAAATTCAAGTGGAGTATTTTACAAACCCTCTCACTACCTGCTGGATGGGAATGACTGATTTGAATAAGGTTAACTAAACTGACTAATAGAACGTATGTCACTACATCTCAAAATGTATAATATATACACTTGATCAAACAGACTATAACCAACTGACCATAAAACATAAACACAGGAGTAAAAAGATGAAACTTGTCTGTGATATAATTTCATCACACTTCACTCTTCCCACAAAACTCAACACCCCAATCCACAACCCCATATCCCTATTTTACAACCGAATTCTCAATTTTTTAAAAAAATATTTTTATTGATTTTTTTTTTTTTTTTTTTACAGAGAGGAAGGGAGAGGGATAGATAGTCAGAAACATCGATGAGAGAGACATCGATCAGCCGCCTCCTGCACGCCCCCCACTGGAGTCGTGCCCGCAAGCAAGGTACATACCCCTGACTGGAATCGAACCTGGGACCCTTCAGTCCGAAGGCCGACGCTCTATTCACTGAGCCAAACCGGTCCTGGCCGAGTTCTCGATTTTTAGTAACAGAATGATACTGAATGTATAAGTTTTAATATTATAAAATAATTCAATACTTTAATTCATAAATGTATGGTTATTGTAGAAAATTTATAAAATAGAGAAAAATTTTCAAAAACTCATGAAAATCAGCAGTAATCCTCACTTATTCTGATCTTGGTTATAAGAGAATAAGCATAGCTTTTGTAGTCAGACCTGAGTAAAAAAATGTCTGTGCCTTCCAACAGCTCTATGACCTTGAGGAAAGATACATAATGTCCTCAAGCCTCAGTTTCCTCAGGTATTACATGGTTAGAGTAGTTGTACTACTTAAGACTATATTGGTTATAAATAAATAATTTAAATTTCCCAGGAGCATATTCAGAAGTTAATTATAAATATACAAATAGAATGTCTCAGAAATTTTGATACAGAAATCTACTGGGACCTCAAAAAAGTAAGAAACCAGAAGTGAAGGGGATCTGAAAATAAAGGAATAATTGTTAGCCATCTCCCATGTCTGTTTTTCTTGTCACGTGTAACCCCATTCTTCCTCCTCTATTTCTTATACCAAATAACAGATGCCCATGAAAGGTACTCCAATTGAGCCAACTTTGGGCCAAAGTCTAATTCACTGTGAGGAAAGAAACAGGGTCATCTTTTACAAAACATAAGCTTTTATTAAATTGTGCATTTTTACAAAAACTCAATTGTAGCTTTTATGGGAATGGTGAGGCTAATGAAGGATATCTGAAAAAGCAGAGCATTCATGGCTTTGTAATGTTGCTCTGGAAATAAAATATATTTAAATCTGGTGATCATCAATAGCTTTGATGATTGGAAACATTCAGATTCCATTACTGATTCTATTTTTGTATGTTTACTTTATTAAATAATTTTACTGCTTTTATACAAGTGCACACACACATATATTTACTTACATATCACTTAAATAAAATTATACAATAAGGAAAGACATATAAATTTAAACTGTATAATGTTCAGTAAATATTATGTTTTAACCTTCTTTATGAGCTCTTAAAAACTCTTTACAAACAAATTTTTGACTTTCTGTGATCTTATTCTTAGTATACAGGAATTATAATTGTTTGTTTGACCTCATCTTTAGGGTGAATTGGAGAGTTAGCCTAAATAGATTGAAAAGGGTGGCAGCAATATTCTGAAATGGATTTGTGTAATTTATTCCATTTTCAGGCAATGCTATCTGACTGATAATAGGTTTTTGATGTCAGATAAAATGCACAAAAGAGAATGAATAGATATGCATATGAGCATATCTTTCATAGACACAATACACCAAATTTCAAGTTCTGTTTAAGCTAATTGATAGTAACATCATTTGGCAACTAATCAAGCATTGTGACATTTATGTTTTGTGATATTTATTCTGTATAACTGTTTTTTAGAAGGCTCAACAAAGGGAAAAAATTAAACACATTCTCAAGAAGTTTTTCTTTTTTCCTATTTCTATTTGGGTAAAGAATAGGAATTTAGAGTGAAATTGGCTTTTGTAGATAATATCTTGCTTATATGATTTGAGATTAGGAGATGTTAAAGCCCTTGCTATAATGCATTTATTTATAAAAAAGAATATACAAAACTGTAATAAATCAACATAAATATGTAAAATAGTGCCTAAGCTCCCTTTTGGCTCAGAATATTTTGTAATCAGATCCCTTTTGGTTAATATGTAGGATCTATATGTAAATGTAAATATTCTTGCATTTCTTTGCTCTATTGATGCTGGGTGTGAACCCAAACTATATTAACATCATTTTTATGATTGTAGATGGGCAAATATTCTAAATTGATGGTATTTTATTCTCAAACAGAAAACTGAAGAGGTCTGCAATTTTAATATCTTCAAGTTAAGAATAAAATGTTAATAACGAGTCAATGAACTAAATTTTCATTCTTTTTTTCCATGATATAGTGAATGTATTAGTGGAAGTAATGTGAAACTTAGGAATCTATATTACTACAAAATAAAGTTTGCTTATGTGATAAATTCTGAGAAAAGTTTGATCTATGGCAGTGGTCGGCAAACTGTGGCTTGCGAGCTACATGCTGTTGTTTGCTGCTCTGTTGACTAATGAGTTTGCCTACCACTGAGATAGGGCTTAATCACAAGGAACAAAAACAGCCTGAAATGATTGGAATTGAGAGTGTAGGTCAGTGGTCAGCAAACTCATTAGTCAACAGAGCAGCAAACCATGGCATGTGGCTCGTGAGCCGCAGTTTGCCGACTACTGATCGATAACATTACTTATGACTTTGGTATCCACAAACATAAGCAAATACAGTTCTTAAAATTATTGCTTTTACTAGTGCTTACCACAGAGACTTTATAAACTCTCTTATGAAAGGAAGGTTTGAGTAATTGCAAACATATTTATATTTTCTGTTATTGCTTAATATTAAGGTTCATTAGATTATAAATTTTTGATTGAAAGAAGTGCACATTCTTGGCATAAATGACATGCTACATTTGTAGACAATAGATGCCACTGAAAAAAGTCTTGGCACAAATTATTCACAATATATCTGTGGTTACAAAATCGACGACTGGTCACTGTGACATGCACTGACCACCAGGGGGCAGATGCTCAATGCAGGGGCTGCCCACAGGCTCTAAGCCAACCAAGGTGGATGCCAGCAGGGCCACGCCCCCCCTCCCCCCATGGCCACCTTTGGTTGCCCTGCAGAGGGAGGCAAAGGCTAGTGGCAGTGGGTGGTGAGGCCAGCGAGTAAGCAGTGCCAAGCCAGCCAAGGCAGATGCCAGCGGGGGCCCCCCAATCGATTGCCCTACCAGTTGCCCCACAGATCAGCCCTGATTACAAGCCAGGCCTAAGTACCCTACCTGTGCACAAATTTCATGCACCTGGCCTCTAGTGTGTGTGTGTGTTTATAATAAATAAATAAATTGGAGCATACATAGGTGACTCTTACTTCAAATGAGCTAGTACAAAGAGTTCCTAAGGGAATCCAGAAAGTATTTTCATCAAGTGACTAATGTGTTAACATGTTTTATGTCTAATAAAAGATCATCAGAGGAGTGTGTGTGTGTGTGTGTGTGTGTGTGTGTGAAATACTCTATAAAGCAAAATTTATTATAATATTTTTGTGTTTTTTTCCTCCAAGTGTGAGTCAATTTAATTTTCTGAAGGTTCTAGTTTCATTTGTTTGGATGTACAGAGATATTTTTGTTTTCTCCTTTTTTCCTTAATTAACTATAGAAAAAAATATGATTATTTAATTCGTTTTTTAGTATAATTATTTTTCCTAAAGAGATTGCTTCAACTGATCTATTCATTTCTAAATATATTAAATGTTTTTTGTCCTTCAAATGTAATAAGAAATTGTTTGAAAGGAGGTAATTGAATAATTTTGTTTTGCTAGTAGTTTTGATATAACATATCAAAACTTTACTTTGGGAACTTTTTTTTTTTTTTCGCTCATTCTGAGAAATCCTGTTCTCTCCTTACCTGTGCATTTTAGTGTGGGCACTTAACAGATCGTCTCAATATGATCAAGCTAATGCATCATCCCCATCACCCATCATCATACTTTGTAATCTTGGCGGCTGGGAATTAGTTTATGATTCTGTGTCCCAAGGCTCTGGTATTTAAAAGGGGAGGAGAGGAAAGCAGAAAAAAAAAATTATGTCTCTCTATGTTGGTTTTTATGGTAATAGTGGAAATTTTCTTGTTAAGTGATGATTGGGCCCAAGCTGAGACTTGAAATTGTGTTTTTTTTCTTGAGAAATGAGAAGTAAGCCATATTTACATGGACTGGTTATCTTGTGTACTTGATTATCTTATTCTTAATAGAGAACTTTGCCATATTAGTTGGAAAGATCTGTATTTAACTGGATACTCTAATATCTTCTCTTAGAATGAATAATTGGGGGTATGTTATTAATAATCACACAGAGAACTGGCAATAATTAAAAGGAGATCTCAAAAGGTAGGCTAGTCTGTTTTATTTACTACTAAATGACATTCTCTTAACACGTAAATTTGGAATTCTAGACCAATGTGTTTGTTTTTTTTTCAAAATTATTTCAGTACCACATTAACTAACCTATAGTATGATCATATTAGGGGCAAATGTCTATTTATTTAGCCTCAATTTCTACTCTTGTATAGTCAACATAATTTATATTTCTTTATATGCAACTTGAACTGGTAAAACATTTTTTAAACATTTTTAAATATATATATTTTATTGATTTTTTACAGATAGGAAGGGAGAGAGATAGCTAGAAACATCAATAAGAGAGAGAGACAGATCAGCTGCCTCCTGCACGTCCCCTACTGGGAATGTGCCTACAACCAAGGTACGTGCCCTTGACCGGAATCAAACCCGGGACCCTTCATTCCACAGGCCGACGCTCTATCCACTGAGCCAAACCGGTTTCGGCGGTAAAACATTTTTAATGCTTGCTAAGTATGTCTTATGATTATAAAGCACACATATTCAATTTTAAGAGCTGCTTTAGGTTCACAAAAAAATTGAGAGGAAGGTACAGAGATTCCTTTCACACTCATGTCCTCACTACATGTATTGCCTTCTTCATTATCAACAACCCACAACAGAATGGTACATTTGTTATGACTGATATATCTGTCACATAAGAATTACATCAAGTCTACAGCTTATCTTTTCAAAAACTATTTCACACAGAAAAGAAGACCAAATATACTGGGAAGATGTCAACAAAGGTATCTAATATTGCTCCTGGAGGTGATGAGTAGGAAATGTATAAAGATTTATAGTGTCCTTCTGGGCAAGATGGAAGAAGTAGGAGTGGGGAATGAAGTACAAAAATATTGATGTTATAAAATCTTTGTGGAAAACTGTGATTCTGTGTTTATTCCAATGGGATTTTGCTTGATGCCTATATTATTGGGCATCTAACAAAAAAATAGCATCTCCTAAGATTTTGTTTGATTTATGTTAGGTGAACATATCAAAGGGCCATAAGATGGAGGTGGATTTTTGCAGTGCTAAAAGTCAGGTCCCAAGAAAAGTGAATGACTCTCTATCTTTGTGGAATAAATGTTGCACCTTTTAAGAGCTATTATAGGTAGAGTGCATTTCATACATTCCTGATGCATACATTATTTTTATTTATCAGGACTGGCTTTTCAAGTGAGATGACAGCATAATCTATTTAACTAAAATAGCTATTGTAATAAATAAAAAATGTATCTTTAACTTGATGTAATTAGACTTTAATAAAGAGTGATGCCATTTTCTAAGAAAAAAAACTGCCAAAAATAGTTGAATTAGAATAACAATACAGTTTTGTGCAAAAAAAGCAAAATTAAAAATCTCAGTGGCTTGTCCTCTCACCAGTTTTTTTTTTTTATGCATGCAAATGTTTTGTATGGCTGTGATTTTCCAGAATAATTGTCCTGTGATGACTTGGGAATCTACTTTTCTTCATCTCATTCTTTCTCTAGCTCAGCAATGGTGAAGGAGTGCATGGAAGATATACATTTCCTTTCTAATGTTTTGGCCCACCAAGTGGCACTTCTGCTTCTAAGTACTAAATGAAAGATGGCATGTGGAATATTTGATGATCATTACAATCTTTGTACAAAAGATCAGATAATTTTGAGGAATTATGTAAGACTATTTGCCTTACCAGATATTGAGACTTAGGGAGTTATAGAAATACTAGCAACAATGGACTATAGTAGATGACCTGAAAACAGACCCAAAGAAGTAAGGAAAATTAATATATGAAAGAAAATAACAATTCGTACAGATCACACTAAAAGCTCTAATGTGGTAACGATGATGTTGCAGTGCAGTGTGTTGGATAAATGGAATACTCATACTGAGGGAAAAATACAGTCTAAATCACAAAATATCATTAAGTCAATTTCAGGTACATTCAGCATTTACTTGGGTAGGTAACAATGTCAATCTTTTTAAAGAAAATATAAGAACATCTCAAGAATTTGGACTTGGCAAAACATTTCTCAGGAAGGACAGCGTTTTCAAACATTTAGGAAAAAACTGAAAAAATTAGACCATATTGAAGTTAGCAACTTCTGTTCTTTTCAAAGACATGGTTCAGAGATTGAAAATGCAAACCACAGTGCAGGAAAAATATTTTGTAATAAACAGATCTTCAAATAATTCAGATCCATAACATTTTTCTACAATAGAGAAAAGGAAAATAACCCAACAGGGAAACATGGAAAATACTTGGATAGGCACTTTGTAAAGGAAGATAACCAAATGGCCAATAAACATTTAAAGATGATCAATTTCATTAGTTATTAAAGAAATGGAAATCAAAATCACAAGGGGACACCACTACACACCCAGAAGAATAGCTAAAATGAAAAAGATATAACAAGTTTTACCCTGTATGCAAATGTGGATTAATTAGAACATTTTTGTGGCACTCATCTTAGAAAACTCATTAACAACATGGCCAGTATTGCTCAGTGGTTGAGCATGGACTCATGCACTAAGAGATCACCAGTTCAATTGCTGGGTTGCAAGCTCGATCCCCAGCCAGGGGTATATAGGAGGCAGCTGATTGATGTTGATGTTTCCTTTCATTCTTATTCTTAAAAGATCCAAGCTGGAAATAATGTAAATGTCCATCATAGGCATCATAGACTCCCATATGAGGCCAGATAGTAACTAACTTAGGACATATGCAGAACACATGATCTCTGGCACAACTTCTCAACTTGGACATTGTAGTGTGAAAACAAACACAGAAATACATAAATAAATGCGTTGCTGTGTTTCAGTAAATTTTAATGACAAAAAAACATCACTATCCATGCCCAGCCGGCATAGCTCACTGGTTGAGCACTGATCTATGAACCAGGAGGTCATAGTTGGATTCCTGGTCAGGCTACATGTGTGGGTTGTGGGCTCAATCCACAGTAAGGGTTGTGCAAGAGGCATCTCATCAGTGATTCTCATCATTGATGTTGCTATCTCTCTGTCCTTCTTCCTTCCTCCCTGAAGTCAATAGAAATATATTTTTAAAAAATGGCTAGCCAGGTTTTGCCTATGGGTTATAGTTTTCCTATCTGTGGCATATATAAGTAATTGGCATATTTAAGTAATGGAATATTAGAGAACAATGACAGTGAACAGGCTACAACTACATGCATCAATATGGATGAATCTCAGATATTTTTGAGTGGAAGAAGTCAGACTTATGGAAATGGGGGAATAAGGACAAATATGTAATACCTTAATCAATAAAGAAAATAGTCAGACATATAAATGCAAAGATTTTATAATTTCACTTATAACCTGGCCATCTGGGATTCAAACTCAGAAGAGTAGTTACCTTTGTTGTGTGTAGATAGTTGGGATCAGGGGCAGTGTAGGAATTGAAGGAAAGTCTGAACATGGAAGATGAGAGGGTTTCTGGGAAACTGACATATTCTGTTTGAACTGGCTTCTGGCTAAACATGCCTGTCAACTTTGTGAAAATTTATGAAGCTATATATTTAGGATTAGTGCATGCTGCTGTATGGGCATTATCCTCTATAATAAAAAGCTAATATGCAAATCAACCGAATAGTGGAACAACCAGTCACTATGACACACACTGACAGATGCTCAATGCAGGAGCTGCTCCCTGGGGGTCAGTGCGCTCCCACAGGGGAGTGCTGTTCAGTCAGAAGCCCTGAGCCAGACTCATGGCTGGCGAGTGCAGTGGTGGTGACAGGAGCCTCTCTTACCTCCGCAGCAGCACTAAGGATGCCCAACTGCCAGACTGCGAGAGGGTGCAGGCCAGGCTAGGAACCCCCTGAGTGCACAAATTTTGTGCACAGGGCCTCTAGTCCTATGTAATAAAAGCCCAGTGACTGAATGGTGGAATAACTAGAATGACTAGTTACCCAGTCACTATACTGTGTACCGGCCACCAAGGGGCAGATGCTTAAAGCAGGAGCTGCCTCCTGCTGGTCAGTGCACTACCACAGTGGGAGCACTGCTCAGCTGACTGTGTAAGTGGCTTCTCCTGCTGCAAACCCAAAGCCAATGGTCAGGAATCTGGGCTGCAATTACTACCTCCTTGTCCCAGGCTTCTCTTCCTTGCTCCCTGCCACCTCCTCCATACGCCTGCAGGCTGTGCAGTATTGTCACGGGGCTCACAGAGCTGACCCTGGATGCTGGGGGGCTGGTTCATGGCTGCAGCAGGACTGAGGCCTACTTTGCTGACTTTCAGTGCTATTGTCCCTGGGCCCAGCCCCCACCGGGTCCCTTGGAGAGGTAAGTGCTCAGCTCTATGGAAGATGCCAGACCAGGGTTCTGGATTTCTCAATATTAAAGTAAGAATATCTTTTCATTAAGTTTTCTTTTTAAAAACTGTGAAATAAAAAGTTACAAGTGGGAAGATTTGGAAATCAATAACTTCATGAAGTTTCTAGATTCTCTCCTGACATAAAGATATAATCTTTAAAACTGTATTACTAAAAGATTATATGGCAAAGATAAAAATCATAACATTTTTTATAATTTATTAAAAGGAATTTCATCCTAAATATCCAAGAATAGTGAATTGGTTAAATAATGACACTAACCCATTTTTAATTGTACTTTGTTGAATGTTTATTTGTGCTATATTTCTTGGTTGTAAAATTATATACATTTTGTCTCTTTTTTTAATTGTTCTATAACAGTTAACATTCAATATTATTTCATATTAATTTTTGGTGTGAAACATAGTGGTTAGACGTATATATATAATTTATGAAGTGATCCCCCTGATAAGTCCAATACCTAACTGGCACCATCCATAGTTACTACACTATTATTGACTATATATGTCCTATGTAACACTTTACATCCCTGTGACTATTTTGTAACTAACAATTTGTATTTCTTAATCTCTTCATCTTTTTCACTCAGCCCAAAACCCTCTTCCATTTGACAACCCTCTGTAACTATAATCGGTTTCTGTTTTGTTTGTTCCTTTATTTTATATGATTTTATTAGAAGCACAAAATTTTTTAATGTTGATAATTTTTATTTTTATTTTCTTATTTATGCTTTCCCTGTCATATATTATCTATTAATCTTAGATCATGAGTATTTATTCCCCTTGTATTTTCTTATAACTGTATTATAGTTAACCTCCTATATTTAAGTCTTTAATAGATTTTTGGTTGATTTTTTTATGTTGTATGTGAAAGGGTCAGACTTCCTTCTTGTCCTATGGTTTTCCAGATGTCCCTAAAACATTGTAGAAAAATCAGTTCTTTCCCTTTTGAACTATCATAGAACCTGTGTTAAAAATCAATTGACAAAAAATATGAAGGTTTACTCCTGGACACTAATAAACACATATGTATGTACATATGTACACATGTGTGTGTGTGTGTGTGTGTGTGTGTGTGTTCATCCTATGCCAATTTCACACTGTTTTTATTATCCTGTTTTTGGATCCCTTGAATTTCCATATGAAGTATAATATTAGTTTATTAGGTTCAAATAAATCAGTAGGATTTGAAGAGGATTTCATTTAATCTATATATCAATTTGTGGACTGTTGTCATCTTTATAAAATTGTCTTCTAACCCATTTTATGAGGTACCTTTCCATTTATTTAGATATCTTTTAATTTCTTTTTCACAATTTGGTATGGTTTTCAGAGTATAAGTTTTGCATGCCTTTTATTCTTCAGATTTTATTGTAAATGGAATTGTCTCCTTAATTGTGTCTTCAGTTTGCTTATTGCTACCATATATAAACACAATTGATTTTTGTATATTAAAAATGTGTTCTGCAACCTTGCTGAACTCATTTATTAGTTCCATTAATTTTTTTGAATTGCTTAAGATTACCTATTATAAGATTATGCCATTTGCAAATACCATTTTATTTCTTCTTTCCCAATTATGCCTTTTATTTCATTTTCCTTCCTAATCACCTTGACTAGAACTCCCAGAATGATACTGAATAAAAGTGGTGTGAGTGATGTCTTTAACTTACTCTTGGTTTTCAGGGAAAAGTATTCAACCTTTTGTCATTTAAAATTATGCTAGCTGTTAGTTTTTTATAGATGTTCTTTATCAGATTGAGGAAGTTACCTCATATTCCTAGCTGGTTGGGTGTTTTTATCATTAAGGACTGTTAAATTCTGTCAATTTTCTGTGTCTATTGAGATATTCATGTGACTTTTGTCCTTTATCCTATTGATATGGTATATTACATTAATTGATTTTGAATATCATTTTTATAGAAAGTTCAGAAGAAAGTAAAATATGTATTAGATCCATATTTCAATCAAAGTAGAAAAAAGTGTTTCCCAAGTTGGAACAAATTTATAAGGAAGTGAGAATACATTGTGAAATGAGGCATATCTGTCTAGTTCTAAAGTCAGTTATCTTAGTTCTTTGATTAAAAGCTAGTGAAACTTCACAATGGACATTTTATTTCTGACTATATTGATTTCCTTTAATGTCATGATTGGAATTTATAGAGGAAATTAAAAGTATGAATGATATGCCTGGATTTTAACAACATATGTATTATATCATTATGCTACTAGAGGCCCAGTGCACCAAATTTATGCACCGGCATGGTCCCTAGGCCTGGCGTGTGATCGAAGCATGACTGTCTGGAAGGGCAGTTCCCAGCTAACCTCTGGGTCCTGGGCAGCACCTGGGCCTCTGGGCCCCTATCTGCCCCCCTCTGCCTGAGTCAGTGCCAGAATCCCCACACGGAGATGTGGTAAGCATGGCTAGAGACCGTGGGCCAGGTTCCAGCATGTGCCTCTGGGTCACCCAACAGCACTGAACAGAAGACAGGCAGGCAGCATGCTCTTTCCTAGCCGGCCTTGGCAGACCAATGCCTGTGTGAACCCACGATGAGCCTGGCAGGACCCTGTGGTCCTGGAAGCCCATTGGGGCTGGCAGCACCTCTACTGCCACCTGCTTCCAGTGTCTCATCAATGAAGCCTGCCATGGTTCGTGCTGCCCCCTGGTGGTCAGTGCACCTCATAATGAGCAGTCGAACTCTCAGTCCAACTCCTGGTTGAGGGGGCAATATGCATATTAGTCTTTTATTGTATAGGATACTTTCAAATAAAGGAGAAATATAGAATAAAGCCCTGGGCCTTCATTAGAATTATTAGCAATACAATTGGCCTTGTTAAAAGTTTACCAATAAAATAAATTTTGAAGGATTCACTAAGATTTTGTCTCAGCTCATATCCCCAAAATGTTGAACAATGACTTAGATTTTTCTTCTTTTTTAAATAGTACCCAGTGCACAGTTTAATATTATTCAGCCATGTGAAAGTTGTAAATCCTGCCATTTGTAAAACATGGATGAAATTGGGGGTCATTTTGCTAATTGAAATTAGCCAGACAAAGAAACAAAATACTGTTTTATATCAATTATCCATAGATTCTAATTTTTTAAAAGGTCAAACAGCACGTGGGGGGTAGGGAAGATGGGAAGATGCTTGACAAAAAGTACAAGCCTTCATGTCTAAGATTAATAAATTCTGCCCTAACTGGTTTGGCTCAGTGGATCAAGCATCGGCTTGCAGACTGACGGGTCCTGGGTTCCATTTCGGTCAAGGGCATGTACCTTGGTTGCGGGCACATCCCCAATAGGAGCTGTGTAGGAGGCAGCTGATCGATGTTTCTCTCTCATCGATGTTTCTAACTCTCTATCCCTCTCCCTTCCACTCTGTAAAAAAATAAATAAAATATATTTTAAAAAAGATTAATAAATTCTAGGGGCATTAGTTAATATTATATTGCATACTTGAAATTTGCTAGTCTTAAATGTTCTTAACACATACATTAAAAAAAAGGTGGTGACTATATGATTTAAACTAAGTGTTAATTAACATGACATGGTAATCATTTCACAAAAATATGTAAATCAAATAATCATGTTGTGCACTTAAATATTTGCAATTTTGTCAGTTATACTTAAACCAAGCTGGAGAGAGAAAAATCTATACTTGTGAGTTAATTAATTAGCAAAAAAATAATTTTATAAGTAAATTTGTCACTGAAAATGACTAGTTTTTTTTGTAACATTTTTATGTCCTTTTTTATGCTTGCTCTTTGTTGAAGTTTTCACTTAGTTTCTTGAGCATTCTTATAACCTTTAAAAAAAAACAACTGTTTCTGGTAAATTGCTGCCTCCATTTCATTTTGCTTTTTCTGGAGGTTTTTCCTGTCTTTCATTTAGGGTATGTTTCTTTGCCTCTCAATTGTGACTGCCTCTTTTTCTTTTTTTTTCTCTATGTTAGTTGTATCTGCTATGACTCCCAGTCTTGGTAGGGCATTCTTATGTAGTAGGTGTCCTATTGGATCCAGTGGTGCAGTCTTCTTGATGACCTGCTCCAGGAATGTCCCTTATGTGCATTATGTGAGCTTTCCTATTGTAGTTGAACTTGATTTCTATTGGCTTTTTCATGTGTGGAATAGACTCTCAGACTGGCTGACTGGGAATTAACCAGTCCCTCAGTGTATGAGCTTCTGTGTAGATGCTGACCACATGAAGTAGAATTTACCTCAGGAGAATCTGATGCCTGCTGAGATTTCCCTTCGGATATGCTGTTTGTAAAGCTAATTGGATCCAGCTCTGATGCTGTCTGTAGCTTGCCAGTGGCTGTGTTGGTTCTGGGGCTTCTTGGGAGGGACTGTGATGAAGGCCCATGTCAGATGCTGCCTGTGACTGGCCCCGGGCCACCTGTTTGAAGCTACCCAGTGATCCACAGTTCTGCTTGCCTCTGCTGGGCCTGGGGATATGCAGGGAGAACCAAGCTGCACACCAAAGCAGGGTTTTACCAACACCCAGATGCTGGGACAAGTCAGGAACTTCCTACGGCACTGTGAGGTTCATCTTTGCCTGCTTCCTGCTGGCAGCCAGTTAGGCTCAGTCACTAAAACACCCTTTGGCAGTCCTTGAGTTTCATGAAGTAGATCCTCAGTTACTCAACAGGTAGAGTGAGTGGTGTTCACTAGATTTTTTTTATTAGATCTTCTCACCAATTTATCATTTGAACATTCTTTCTATATGTTGGATATAAATCCTTTCTCAGAAATGTGATTTTATAATATTTTATTTCTGTCCATGGCTTTTGGTTGAATTCTCTTAGCAATATCTTTCATAGAGCAAAAGGTTTTATACTTATGCAGTACAATGTATCATTTTTTTAAGTGTTAGATTTCTGTGTCATATCTCAGAACATTTTACCTAATATTTTCCCCATGTTTCCTTTTACATTTACAGTTTTAAATTTTGTATTTAGGTTTTGTTGG
Source organism: Lasiurus cinereus (assembly GCA_011751065.1). Taxonomy (NCBI): domain Eukaryota; kingdom Metazoa; phylum Chordata; class Mammalia; order Chiroptera; family Vespertilionidae; genus Lasiurus; species Lasiurus cinereus. The sequence goes on from JAAGEH010000426.1 coordinate 15,882,578, forward strand.
GAGATCATTCTCTCTCATATTTCTACCCATAGTGTCATTTGAGCAAATGCACTAGCCACCACTGAGAATGAAATAACATAAAAATATGGGTGACATAGTGAGTAAAAAATAAAAAATCCTGTGAATAGCCATGTACATTTTCTTCCCCCCACCCCCCCTCTTTCTCCTCCTTCTCAAGTCTCAAACCTTAGAGAAGAAAGAAGATATAGGACATTAAAATATATATCTTAGTCAGAATCAAGAGAGGAAGAATTATGGAAGGGAAATATATTTTACTGGAAATAAGGAAGGAAAGTTTCCTTCAGCTCACAAAATGAGAAAGAAATTTCCTGTGTTCAGCATCGCTGTCTTGGTTGATAGGAAATTGGTAGAACTAGAGAGAAAAGGGCTGTGTGATATGATGAGAGCCTCTCAGGAAAATTTGTGGTCCCTCAAAAATGTCAATGCCACAACTATAACAGATACAAAAGGCTAGAGTGCTATGCTTGCTAAAGTGCCCCCACTGAACGGAAGGATGGAGGACTCGCCATGCCTCAAATTGATGCCATGTAAAATACAAGATTCTGGAACCACAGCATAGTTTTATATTGTGCATTTGTGGGGTCAGGAGAAAGGACATAGATTTTTCCAAGCTTATTGTGTGTGCCATGCATTTGATGATTTTTTGTTTGCCATTTGATATGAAAATATTTGATTATGAGGCTTCCTTTTACCTGAGCATGAAATTAACTAAAATAATATAATTTACCTCATATTGTTACCCCCAAATGGCAAGCTGGATCCAAGTTCTTATCCCACAAAGTTTGAAGAATAAAGTTCACAGACAAAGGGTTTTATGCAAAAGCGTGGAGACTCCACATAGAGAGGGGTTCCCAGATGGGTAACCAGTGAGTCTCTTTGTCTTCGGATTTATAAATACAGGCAGCTTCTTTGTCTATACATGCTACTTTCTAATTGGACCCTCCCTCATTTTATATCCCCACGTTTTTTCCTAATTGGCCATTCCCCTTTTCCCTGCATGGTAACAGTTCCAAAGTTTCAAAGCTCACTCAGTGCTTCTCCCCCTTTTCCTTCCCTTATCTTATAACAGTCTTCTGTCCTCTGTAGATGTAGGATAAACAGTCTATGGGCTTGGAGCTGTCTCTGCCCATCACACATACATTCCTTTTCTGTGGACCTTACCCTAACTGCCTTTTTCTGTTGATTCAGGTTGTTTTATTGAGCAGGATAAAATGGTGATTTCTTTCCCAGGGTCTTGTCCATATGGATTCAAAGAAGGAAGCCACAGACAAAAGGTGGTAGGTGAAAAGTACAGAAACTTTATCGTAAGCAAATACTATATCTAAAATCTTCTAAATTCTAAGCCTCAAACTCTGTCCCTCTTGACACAGAGGGACAGAGGGGGCCCCCTAAAAAGGGTGACCGCTGCGTTCTTTGTCTTGAGGCACTAATTAGGCAGGATACCCTTCCTTTTCTACCTTGGGGCCTTAGCCCTGTAATCAGCTCCCACGACCCCCATGTCCACACTTTTCCTCATATGGTCATCTTACCTATTTAGGTTGGAGTCACTTTTGACTTTATCTTACAGCTCTTGCAGCTGCTCAGGTCAGGGCTACTTTTGATCTAATTTATGGTCACTTTAATTGCTCAGGCCAGAGATGTTCTTGGTTTACGGCTGTTTGAATTTCTAAGGCCAGAAACATTTCTATCTGCCTGAAGCCCTCCCTCCTAAGGCATGTCTCTATCCTCTGTACAAGAAAGTAAGCATCCTGGCATCTTCAAGTCCACATCTATACATTCCTCTCCCATGGACTCTATTTTCTAAACCTTCCTAATTAAGCTAGTTAGCTAGCCCTTTCACTAGTTCTTAATCCTTTCAATATTATACAACTAGAGGCCCAGTGTACAAAATTGTGCACTCTGCGTGGGGAGTTCTTCAGCCTGCCCTGCACCCTCTCACAGTCCCATAGGGATGTCCAACTAATGGCTTAGGCCCATAGCGGGAGAGGCTCAGCACTACCACAGAGGCAGGAGAGGCTCCCACCATCGCCACCGCACTTGCTAGCCATGAGCTTGGCCTCTGGATAAGCGGCACTTCCCCTGTGGGTGTGCTCTGATCACTAGGGGGCAGCTCCTGTATTGAGTGTCTGCCCCTTGGTGGTCAGTGCATGTCATAGCAACTGGTCCTTCCACTGTTGGGACAAAATCGGTTCTCTGACATCCCCTGAGGGGTTCTGGATTACAAGAGGGCACAGGCCAGACTAAGGGACCCCCACGGGTGCATGATCGGGGTCAGGGAGGGATGCAGGAGGTTGGCCAGCCAGGGAAGGACTGCAGTTGGGCTCCAGGGTGTGTCTGGACCATCTCACTCAGTCCTGATCGGCCAGACCCTAGAAGCAAGCTAACCTACCAGTCAGAGTGTCTGCCCACAGGTGATCAGTGCATGTCATAGCAACTAGTTGAATGGTCGACTCTTTGCCCCCTGGTGATCAGTGCACATCATAGGGATCTGTTGAGTGGTCTTAGCATATCATCATTAGCATATACACTTTGATTGGCTGGATGGCCGACCAGCTGACTGGAACTTAGTGTATTAGGCTTGTATTATATAGGATGAGAATGTTTGATAAATTGGATATAAATGAAACTTGATGAATCAAACTATATTTTCCTTTTGCAAAAATATTCATTAAAAATTAAAAATTTGTCTGAAATCATTATATGATTCACAATTAAAAAACAACAACTATTCTGTATTTTTAATATTCACAAAATAAAATACAACCTAAAGTTGCTGATAAAGTATCCTGAAAATAAATGATAAGTATTTTAATGTAACTATTATGCCCAGAGTTCAGGGTCCCCAATAATCAACCACCAGAGAGCCTTTTTCCGATGCAAAAGCAAAGAGTCTTTATTCAAACCCGGGTTTGGCTCCCAGCCTCTTTCTGGCACAGTAGTGAGACGAGAGAGCGAGCCCCGGAAGAACAGTGGGCTATATGGGGTTTGGTCATTTGGGTGGGCTTAGGGAAGTGACGAGGGTTATAGAGATTGGTCACTTGGGTCAGGATTTTTCTGTGGTTTAGCCTTATTAGGACCCTCTCTGTGTTCCTGGAGCTTCATTGGTCCATTTGGGCGATGGTTGGGAAGTTAGGACATTGCTGGCACACCTGTGGCCACTCCCAGAAAAGGGAGTGGGTTTAGGCAGGGGGCCCAGCCCTATAGGACAAGATGGAGGGGAGTTCATTTCTGCTTTGTCCTTTCATAACTGAAATAGAACATATTTTCAAAAGGTGATTAAAAATAATCACAGATTTGCCGAGACCGGTTTGGATCAGTGGATAGAGCGTCGGCCTGTGGACTGAAAGGTCCCAGGTTCGATTCCAGTTGGGGGTATGTACCTTGCTTGCAGGCACATCTCCAGTGTGGGGCGTGCAGGAGGCAGTAGATCGATGTCTCTCTCTCATTGATGTTTCTGACTTTCTATCCCTCTTCCTTCTCTCTGTGGAAAATCAATAAAATATATTTTAAAAAATAAAAATAAAAATAATCACAGATTTGACTATATGTTTAAAATTTTTATCCAACAACAAAAAGTATTTTACACTAAAATGAACAGCAAATAATGTCAGAAATGTACAAAAGTGATATTATTTGTCCATATGTGAATGTCTAGATATCACTTTAATAAATTCACTTTAGAGTAGGGGATCTTGCTCCTTTCTCTGTTGATTATATGATTTCATTGTGCTTGCTTAATAAATATATAAATAATTTTTGTGTGTGTGAAATTTTTACTATAAAGGAAAAATGTTTTATGATTACTGGGGACATAGTAAGTGCTAGACAATGAAATAGGAGATTTGTATTTATTAAAATTTCTGCATATACTTTCCAAGTAGCAACCTATCTAACAAAATTAATAAGTACTTTGGGAGGAAAAGTCATGATTGGGGCCAAAGCCACTGTGTCAAAGTTAAATGGAAAAATTTTAGCATTAGGGAATATGAACTTTAGTAGGTTAAATAATGTGTGAAAAGTCACATAGGTTGTGATTAAATAGTTTCTTTTTCAAGCTGAAATTCTGGCCATTATGGCAACCAGTGCTTAGACATACAGTATTGAGAGGATAATGGTCCCCAGGACTGACTTCACTGAACTGAGGAAATTACCCTCAGACACTGCTCTTCTCAGCAATATGGTGATCTGGGGTCAAATCCCCAAGCCCACTACTTATTTTAATCAAAATCACTCCTTGCGATTTCAGAATTCAACTGACTTAAGTGCTCACGCTTCACTGGGAATATGGGCATTGGTTGATTAGTTTTTACTCCATGGTATCAGCTGCTGTTGATCCAGGTCCAAAGCCTCACCAGTAACTTTCAAGATTCAATATAATGTCTGTTCATAACTTGAGAATTGTCAACTTTACTGAAGGTTTGGAGATGGTGATGAAGCTGATATCCCAAACTGCATTGCTTTCCCCCAATTCTTCTGCTCTGCCTGCTTCAGCACAAATTTGTCCCCCAAACAGTTCTAGCTACACTCAGGCCCCAGGGACACATAAGTTGCTTTACTAAGGTACCAGCCCCACCCATGCACACACAGAAAAATAAATTATTTTTATGAAAAACAACCTTGTGCACACAGTGGTTCTCTGTCCCATAGTAAAATCGTTCTGCAGACTGCTCTGCATGGCCTTCCTTTGAAGCAAATATTCTCTAGCTTCTCACATATCCCTCCTTAAGCGTGGGAACAGAAGCAGGGCACAGGCATTGCAATGAACACTTCTTGTTTATTTTTCACCCATCAGCAACACCTTATCTATTACTAGTAGCACCTAGCTCTTGCTTTCCTATAAGTATCCTCTTCCTGCAAGTGCCTCTGGGAAAACACTCCATCTTGTGACCAGTTCGAGGATGGGATGTGCACATGTCAGAGCCAGGAAGACCAATGAAAACATTTGAGCTCCCAGAGAAGCATGTTGTCTTTTTTCTGCTGGACTTGACCCTAGAAAAGGATACCTGTGGTATTTTTGCAGCCCTCATTTGTGGAGAGATGTCTGAGAATGAAAACAGCAGAGAGGACAGCAGACCCAAGAGAGACAAAGATATGTTCTAAGATGCCATTTACATCTTTATCAATCAATACCTGAGGCTGCTTTTCCTTAGGCTTTTCAGTTAAGAAGACAATGCATCTGGTAGGGGTGTGGAATCTTTTTACCACCAAGGTCCATTTGGATATTTACAATATCATTCACAGACCATACAAAATTATCAACTTAAAAACTAGCCTGTTATATTTGGTCAAACATTGAACTAACTCACCCCTAATGCTTTGGCAGGGCCAGACCACATGACTTCCTGGGCCTTACACAGCCTTTGGGCCAAACAGCCCCCACCCCTGTTTATTGGAATAAACAAATTTTGGTTATATTTTCTGTCACTTGCCCAGAAACATGCAAAACTATTTAGAAAAGATGGCGGCATGAAATACTAGCCTGAAAATATTAGAAGGAAACATGATAGGATCTTTTAATAGGCACTATCACTTCTCAGGCTTTCTAAAAATTTTTTCAAAGATGTACACAAATTTGATGCATAAAAATATTCATTTTCTGTTTTTCTTTTTGATATAATTAAATACCTCATGTTCAACATTCAGTTGGTAAAATATTAAATGATAAATTATTTTGCATTACATCTTTGTTATATTTAATGATACAGATACTATAAATGGAATTTCAAGTGATATCTAAAGTATATGAGATATTACATAGATGATAATCTGCTAGGAAAGTGACAAAATATACTGTGCTTAAGTGCCTAATAAGCTCATTTTTCACTGAGCAGCCATTACATGCACTGCATTCTTTTTTCTAATTTCTCCAATTGTGCGGGTAAACTTTTATTGGCTCCTTTTTTTCTCTACCCTCTTTTATGTCATTATATGAAACCAGGCAAATGAAATGGTGAGGTTATCGGATAACCTGAAGTATATTCAAACATGGCTAGCTTTAATATTCTGAGAAACCAGATGGGCACATTGATGTAGCAAAGAATAAATATTATCACTGCCCTTGAATTGTCCTTGAACTCATTCGGTGTTCAAATATTCTAACAGGATATACAGTGAGTGAAAGTATATCATAGACACCAAGCTGGAATTGATTTTCACAGTTGTTTCTGACTGCCCTTGAATTTTCTCCTCAGTTTTACTTTTTCACATATCTACTAACTTTAATTCATCTCTCCCTATTTCAAATCCAGGGCTGATATTCAGCTTATACCTCTAGTCACCCTTATATGACTAAAGCAAGACCTTGGTAAGGATCCTGTGGACACTTGTTTTAACCTAGCTATGTTGGTGTTTGCATATGAATATTTTCTTTACTAAGATAATTTTACTACATTTATTGCAGTGGCATTGGTCAATAAAATTTATAGTTTACCAGTGTACAATTCTATAACACATCATCTATATATTGTGTTGTGTGCTTACCACTCAAAGTCAAATATTCTGTTTTATACAATATATTGCTCTTCTCTCTCTAATGCAGCCTTTTAATTTCTTTTTAATTTCATTTAGATTTCCTTTGAAGCTTTTAGTAACAGCTTCAGGTTTAAGTTTAATTATGGGAAAGGTGAAAAAAGGAGATTTGTTTAGAGATATGAAATACTATTTTCATAAAAATATTACTAAAACTATTTTTTAAAAGGTGTTTTCTGAAACGTAAGAATAATTACGTATGCATATGTGTTTATATGCAAAAGTAGACTTACAGTTGGGAGTACATAACACACATTTTATTCTTGTATTAATATTTATTAACTAGTGGCCCCGTGCATGAAATTCATGCACGGAGGTGGGGTGGGTGTGCCTCAGCCCAGCCTGCATCCTCTCCAATGTGGGACCCCTCAGGGAATGCCCAACTAAACCAACAGTCAGACATCACTCTCACAATCTGGAACCACTGGAGTGCCATTGGGGCTTTATTTTTATTTATTTACTTTTTTTAGGGCAAAAGTCTATGATTTTTAATTAAAACTGAAAAACTGTTAGGGATAGGAATGACAGAGAACCCATCCTAGGTGGATGGGATCCTGGGGGTAGGGAGTGGGGAACATTGTTGACACAGTTGTCAAATTCAAATGGGATCTATGGATTGAACCTTAATAACATTGGAATGGAGATTTCTTCACGTGGTCAGGTGGAGAATTGTTATGTAGGAGTGTCTGCTTTTGGGAAATACACAGGGGAGTATCTGGGCATCCTGTCATGTGCAGAGATGCTCTCAAAGAGCTCAGTAAAAGACTGGGGGAAATGGGCATAGATGTGTATAAATGCACACTCTCACACACAGTCTAAACTTGCTTTTTTCGACTCCACTTTTGTACACCTGCCTACGTGCAAGATCTGTAACTCCAGAATCAAGGCTTGCAGCGTTTCCTCGGCTATTGGGCCATGGCCAGGGGCAGGAATCCTGCAGACAGACCCACGGGCACAGTCCAAGCTGAGGTCCAACGGTGCCACTGTTTTCTTGTTTCCACTCCAGTGTGTGAACTGATGTCTGTTTCGTGGAGGGTTCTATTGGGGCTTGGGCATTTTTGTGTGCTTCCTGGTAGTGTCTGGCTGTGTGGGATGGCCACTTTGGCACTCCAGTGGCTGCCTATTTCCTGAGCCCAAGAAGACTGTGTGGTAAAATACGGAGAAAAGATCGTGTGTAAGCAAGTTCAGGCTGCCCGATTGCAACCTTAAGGAATCAACAACACCCACCACATACGGTGTCTTTTCCATGGAAACAAGCACTGCCCTGGGAATGCACGGTGCTGGCTTACCGGGGCCCACAGACCAGCAGCGGTGGCCACTTGTGGATAACATCGTGAGGTAGTGACACTGAGGCGATGCCAGGGGGGCAAGTCCAGCTGCCAAGGCCACGTCCTGGCCCACATCCAGGCCTACGCCCCACAGTAAAGCCTGCAGTCAGGCACCGACAGGCAGCCCGGGGAACCTACATAGCCACGTCAGTTTCTCTATGCACGTTTAAACCATCCGCGTTCTTCTGGAAAGAAAGGCTTTTCCTCCCACTCTGGACAGACATGCTCCCCCAGGTGCCTGAGGACCTGGGGCCTGCCTGGAACCCCAGGCTCGCTGCCCCCACAGTGAGCCCTAACTGCTCCATACCTGGAACCCC
>JAAGEH010000426.1:15890781-15905001 GCA_011751065.1 Lasiurus cinereus
CCCCACAGTGAGCCCTAACTGCTCCATACCTGGAACCCCAGCCTCGCTGCCCCCACAGTGAGCCCTAACTGCTCCATACCTCTGCGACCCTGCGCAGCCCGCCGGCACTTTCCAGCACGGGCCTCCTAGCCTGGGCCATCCATCTGCATGAGCCCGAGGCCGCCCGGCCACATAGGCTCGGGCTGCTCCTGCCGGGACTCCGCTCTCCCACACATGCGGTGGGCCCCGTGACCTGCAAAGAGCGTCGGCCTCCACCAGTCGTCCCTCTGGGCGTGATGGCCCTAGTCATTATTAGTATAGATTATGGCATTATTTTCCATACAGTCAACTGTAAGCCTACTTTTGCCCCACCCTGTATGTAGTAGTACATATACAATGTGATGCCCATACACTTTTTACATGTAATGTGTTTAAAAAGTAAATAACTTGAGCCCCAAATAAAAATAAATGAGCTTGATATTTCCCTTGAGATTTGAAGATTTGAAATATTGTCATGATATGTAGATTTATATCTCACTACACATATCACACTAAAATTTTAGTGTTGCAGAATATTTTAACAACTCAACTATTTGTGAATAGCTTTGTTATAAGAGGTAGCATTATTTCCCACCTGTTACTCCATTCAGTCCCAAGCTTATAGCTACTGTTGTGAGAAAAAACAGAAACACCTGTAAGAGACCTGGCACAGAAATCAGGTCTTCAACAGAGCGTTAATACTTTGGGAACTGACAGAAACCTGCTCCAGACTGTTGTGCTGTGGAGGAGGAAGGCTTTAGATTAGGGGTGGCCAATCAAGCCTATAAAATATTTCTTGGAAGATCTAGCCTCCAGTTCTGAACACACAGCCACGCTAACTGAAAGCACATTCTGTGGACAGCCCTCCGGTTCTGAAGTATGCCAAGCTCAGCTTAATAAATAAACCTGATTTACTGATATTAAATATAAAGTTTATGCACAGCTATGTAATAGATGTTTTGCAAAGACCATTTTTATATACGCAGTATTTCATTTCTCAGAGTGAGAAGAATGGATTCTTCATGAAAAGCTAGGGGAAGATGCTTTATTTGATGTGTTTTACTGCCCTTTCATTTTGGAGTCTGAAATACTATTTTTCTTCATTAATGTTTCTGCTTTAAGTGACAAGAAAGATGTTGAAATAAAATGGAGAGGGCCATATTTGTCAGCCCACATGTTTTGTAGAGCTTAAGAATAATTATATTAATACACCATATTTGTAGGTTGTAATTATATAATTACACTGTATTTGTATATAAAGATCATAAATAATAAAAAAATAGAAAACATATTAGACCAGAAACTAATGAATGTAAACATAAAAAATTGCATCAGTAGTTTGATTATAAACTTTTGTGTGTTATTTTTAAAAGCTCCTAACAATGTTTTTTCAAAAAATACAAAATTATAATAAAATAATAAAGTGAAAAAATATATATATATATTAGAGGTCGGGTGCACAAGATTCATGCACTGGGGGTCAAGGGGTCCCTCAGCCCAGCCTGTGCCCTCTTTCAGTCTAGGACCCTTTGTGAGGTATCCACCTCCCTTCAGGAATCAGGCCTAAGCTGACAGTCAGACATCCCTCTTGCAGTTTGAAGCACTCTCAGTCTTGGATTCTCAGTCTCGTACCTTTGCTCCTTACTGACCACCTGCAGCAGAGGCAGGAGAGGCTTTTACCACTGTGTGCTCACCAGCCATGAGCCTAGCTTCTGGCTGAGCGGCACTCCCCCTGTGGGAATGCACTGACCTGCAGGGGGCAGCTCCTGCATTGAGTGTCTGCCTTCTGGTGGTCAGTGAGCATCATAGCAACTGGTCGTTTCACTGTTTGGTCAATTTGCATATTAGGCTTTAATTGTATAGGATTTATACATTGTAAAGCCAAAAACTGTACAACAATCTTGGGTCTTCTCCTGTACTTCCCCCACTGCAATAATCACCACTGCTTATGCATTTTACTTCTTAGTATTTGTTTTTTTTTCATTGTCTTCACTTTACTCTATTTTAATATTCCATCAACATTCCTAGATTATAGGAATAATCTCTAGTAACACTTATTTCCATTCTTTCTTCAGCTGAAGATAGAATAATCTCTCTTATGATCAAACTAGAGGACTTATGGACAAATTCGTGCATAGTGGGTCCCTTGACCTGGTTGGCCAGGTCAAGGGGCCGGCCAGCCAGGGGAAGGGACCATAGGAAGTTGACTGTGGGAGTGCACTGGCCACCAGGGGGAAGCTCCTGCATTGAGCATCTCTGTCATTTGACCGGTCGACCAGTCGGAACCGTCACTTAGGCATTTATATATAGATGTTACCTTTTTATGCTTAAAGTTTCTTTACTGTAAATGCATTTGTAAAGTCTAGCACTTTAAAATGTCTTAAAACTTCCACTGTCATATAGCTCTGCTTCATTACAAGTTGGTGCAAAAGTAAGTCTACAGTTGTGAGTATGCAAACAAGGAGTTTATTTTTGTATTATTATTTATTAATTATGATATTATTTTACATCTGAACAACTATATATCTACTTTTGCCCCACCTTGTATTCTCTACTTTTTGTAAGAGACAATCAGCCTTGGGATCTGATAGTAAAAGTCATAGGGCTGAAAAGAAATGCATTCCCTGCTTTCAACTCACTGGGAATGAAAGGGTGGGAACCCTAAACCAAGAATGGAAATATTTGAATTAACAAGCCTGTGAATATTTAACCTCATGAAAACATTTCTAGATGGTGGAAGCAATGATTAATCCCTTGCCAAAATAAAACTTCCTTTCTATCCTCTGAAATCTTGCACTAACTTTACTAAAAAGTTCAGAAGACCATTATTTTCCTCAAAATCTGCCCTCACTAACACTCATGGCTTTCAGACCAAGAAAAAAAAAAAACTAAAAAAACACAACAAAAACACACACACAGAGTCAGGTCTTAGAAAAGTTCTACCAGAAAAGCTGTGCTCTGAGAAGAAATGGCCTACAGGCCAAGCAGCTGCAGAACTAGAGAATAAGTGGCAGAACATAAACATTTGTGGGTGTTTAAGGGCAATAGGCCAGAGGAAACAAAATAAAAGACTGTTCACAGAACTCACTGATTTAAGAATGCCCACATACAGCAAAGGATTCAATGTTATGTCAGGGTTACTTGGAGTTGGTCCTGTTAATTTGTTGGGATGTCTCCTTGAAACTTGGACATGAATATGACATACGGATTAGATGACGAGTTGCCACTTCATTGAATTGAAACACAGGAAGGATATCAGGAGACTCAGAGAAATGTCTATATTAGAATGAATTTACTATGTAAGGTGGTATCTAGCATCTGATTATTCCCTTCCAATTGGTAAGGGAACTCCCTTGACAGTGATAATGAAGGAAGCACTGGCATCTTTGCACAAATCCCTACAATATTTCACCTTGATGTAAAATTAATATTAAGTAGAATATCACTTATGGAGCAATAATGGATCCAACACATTCTTTCTTCCCTTTAAATAGCCTGGGAGTCTAAGCAGCTCTATTGGAATGCAAATAAGATTATTACAGTAATTTTGGATGGATATTTTCAAAAGCAGTTACTGCGTGTCAGTAATGTTTATGATTACCCCAAATCCTTTAATGGCTCTCTTGAGATGCCAAATGCAAGGGCAAATAGCTAGTTTTCAGAGTAGACATTAATGGAAGAAAATAAAATCCAGTTAGTAGCTTGCTTTGTAAAAGTTCTCTAGCTGTTTTAGAGAATCCTCAGGATGGAGAAAAGCAGTATATATTTGCCAATGTTATTTTTAAGAATTCTTCCATCTTTTTCTTTGATCCTGATATATTTGAGAAAGAGAATTATTAAATCTATTTTAAGGCAGCATTTTGAATAAGGATTAGAAAACATGTTGGTAGTTATTACTAACAGTATTGGTTGATAATAATACCATTATAGATGAAAAAATCTACATTTGCATGATTTGATGTGGATTTCTAAAATATTTTCAGGAAATTAAACAGGTGAAATTTAGTGGCTGTTGACAGTTCAAATAAAATATATAAAATGTTTATGATTAAGCTAATTATAATAAAGTACAAAAGATGTTTAAATTTTTTATTAAAACATTTATAAAATAGTTTATTGAACATGTTTTCATTTCTAATCACACTGAATGAAAAGTACCCTGTATGCATTAGTAAAATATTCTAATGCTGTGTTATTCAGCACATGAAGCAAATTATAGAAATAAAACAATAATTATTTATATGCATAGTGCTTTATATATTTTAAAATATTTTATGTATTGGATATAACTTTACTCTTATAATAAGTCCATGCAATTTTATTTTCGGTTAACATAAGCAAAATATTTTAATATGGTTATTGAAATTATATTCCTAGTATATGTGTGATTGTATTTCCAGCATGCTATTTTATGCTTTCATTTTTTAAACATTTATCAATGTAGTTTTTAAAAAAATCTTTGTAATTGAAAGCATTACATAGGTCCCCTTTTCTTCCCTACTGACCCCTTTTAGCCCACCCTACCCATGCCTTCACCACAGTATTGTCTGGGTCCATGGATTATGCATATATGCATACAAATTTTTTGGTTGAACTCTTCCTACCCACTTACCCATGCTACCTGTGTACTTTGTAATGATTTTGTCCATTTTCTTTACTTGTCTTCCTTTACTATAATACAAGCACTAAGACAACACAGATTTTATTTATCTTGAATACAATTATAGCTTAGTACTGACATTATGCTTAATGATTAGTGGCTCCTAATGAAGATTTATTTAATCAATAAATTACATTTTAAAAGCTAAATTTTTGGCATTATGGCATACTCATGCATCCTAATTCCCCTCAAGTTACACAGTGTACACTGTCTACTGTCAGCCCTTTATAAGTTAAAGTGTTCTAGTACAAGAGAAAAATAAAGTGGAAATGAGTAAAATAAATAATTCCTACCCTGAACACCCACCAAATGGAAATGCTGTTACTATCACTTAAGCATTTACAAGGTTGTATATATTATTCCTGAACAAAATAATCTCTTAAGAGCCTTAAATAAACTTATTGATCCAAAGTAAATTTTAACATAGATAAATATAATTAAAAGTATTACATTTATTTCTAAAAATATTAGTAGATAGGTTGGTTATGCGTTAGTTTATATATATATATATATATATATATTTTAATATATATATATACTTGTATTGATTACAGAGAGTAAGGGAGAGGGAGAGAGAGATAGAAACATCAATGAAGAAAATCATTACTGGCTGCCTCCTACTGTATGCCTCCCACTGTGATCTAGCCTGCAACCCAGGCATGTGCAATCAAACAATGAACTCAACCACTGAAACACACTGCTGGGCAGATAATGCCTTAATTTTTAATTACAGAGTTATATTTCCTAAATATAGGCCAACTGTAGATTATTATTTATCTCTGAACAAGTTTATAACTTCAGCATGAATTCTGCAACAAAAACTCCATGTAAATAATGTGCTAGCTTCACATACTTTTCTTAAGAAGGCATAAAAAAATGACTACAACCATTTATAATAATGAAAGCATAATATGCTAATTAGACTGGGTATCCATCCAGATGAAGCCAGGGCTGAAAGGAAAGTCTGGGTCCCAGGTGACAGAGGGAAACTGGTATTGGCAGCCAGGAAAGGAAAGCCTACTCTTGCATGAATTTCGTGCATCAGGCCTCTAGTAGAATAGAATAAAACTTTTAGTTTGTCTTCTAGATATTCTATGCAATAATTGTAAAGTTTTCTTTCCTTGAAGTCAGGAAGTATAATACCTCCAACTTAATTCTTTTTTTCTCAGGATTCCTTTGTTATTTAGGGTCTTTTGAGGTTCCTTACAAATCTGATGATTTTTTTTTCTATTTTTTTAAATGCCACTGGGATTTTGATTGGGATTTCACTTTTGCTTTGGGTAATAAGGCCATTTTAACTATGTTTATTCTTACAATCTATGAACACAGAATATCTTTTCATTACTTCCTTACATACATTTAAAGAAAATAGAAAGCAATATTCTATAAAGGGAAAGTGCTTCAATTGATTTGATAGTATTCTGACTAATTGAAGGTTTCAGAAGAAAACATCATTTTATAACATCACTGCATCTGTAAGCTGTCCATATATATTTAAAAACATATTCAAGGTCATGCTACTATTTCTAACTATGCTTCTAACTATAGGTCACATTAACATAGACCTTTGTTGCTTAATATAAACAGCATTATCTAACTCAACTCATGAGTCTGCAAATACAGATAATTGAAGTTTTAATTACAGTGTGTGGTACTTAAACAAAATTTAACTGTAACCTAGGAAACCACTGACATTTAGATAACAATAATAATCTCTACACTCTAAGAAATAGTTGGAGTAAAATTCATTTTAAAAAGAAAAAGAATAGGAATATATAGATTAAAATTACAAATTGAACACAAACATAAGGAGCTTCTGATTTCATGATAGGGGGAAGAGGTTGATTTTAAAAACAAATTTAAAAAATCTATATATGTTATGGAATTCTAAACTATATTTTATATTTTACCCACATTCTTCCTTCTTGTTTAGGAAAAAAAAAAAGGAGCTATGGCACATGTCTAGTACAGACTACTGATTTGGATTTGATTTTCAACCCAAGCTCCATTACTCACTTTGTTATCTTAAGGTTGTTAAATATTTTAAATATCAGATTTATCCTATATAAATATGGATAATAACACACATTTAGAAAGGGTTCTGGAAGGATTATTTCAGAAATATGTTTAAACATTTTTCCCACATTATTTTTCCAAGGATATTAAAATATTTTAGCACAGCCTGGCTGGTGTGGCACTGTGGTAGAGCACTGACCATGAACCAGGAGGTCAAGGTTCCATTTTCAATCAGGGTATGGGTTGCAGGATTGATCCCCAGTAAAGGGTATAAAGGAGACAACCAATAAATCATTGATATTTTTATCTCTCTCTCCCTCTCTGAAATAAATAAAAATATTCTAAAAATATTTTAGCACAATTATAATGTTAAAATATTTTATTCCTGTTCTCAGACTTCTTTAATGATGGTCAGTGTGTACATATATATTCTGGTAGTTGGCGAAGATTAAAATCTGGGACTGCGTGTATTAAGTGCCTGTAGAGAAACTCTTGTGGCTTTCGTATCAATTTCAAGGATTTGTCTTTTGCATTCCACTCATGCCCTTTCTTGTATAAACCCCGTGTCTTAAAAGAAATTCTACTCTGTGCTTCTGGTTAAATTTTCTACACTGACATTGCAAAGGTAAACTTGTTTTTGCTCAAAATGTCTCATATGGACATATAGTTAGAAGCAAGTATGGTAGAGTGTTAATTTAAAATATACATGATAGGTATAATAATTTTCATGGTAAAATTATTTGAACATTTTCATAATTAAATATTAGGTGAAAATTTGCTTTTTATTCTTTTCCACAATTTATGAACGTATACTATATGTATGTTCAATCTAACTATTTTCCCTGTTACATTGTTTTCATCTGTTTTATTTTCCCTTCTAGTTGAATAAGAAAGAACATGGCAATAAATATATTATAATTATAATTATAATTATAATATAATTATAAGTGATGGGAACCATTATAATTCCCATCACTGTGCACTTCCTTGTCCCTTTCTTAAACTACATT
Source organism: Lasiurus cinereus (assembly GCA_011751065.1). Lineage (NCBI taxonomy): Eukaryota > Metazoa > Chordata > Mammalia > Chiroptera > Vespertilionidae > Lasiurus > Lasiurus cinereus. Next base: position 15,898,486 of record JAAGEH010000426.1, read on the forward strand.
TAGTCAAAGCAATAAACCAGCTGCTTGCTTAGGTAATATCTGCTCTGAAAAGTAAGACTGAAAAACAATCTAAATATATCACTTGTCTTGTGAAATGCCAGCAATGGACAACAGAATTGTGAATGGCTGGTTTAGGGAGACAATTATATTTTTAAACTTATCCTATTTTAAGTATCCACACTGCAGAGCATCTAAAACTTAAGTTCAAAAAGCTGATAGAAACTCTAGGAAACATACTGATTTTTTTGTAAGTACTAAAATCAGGATTATATTTTGAATTTTAGAAATAATCATACCTATGTATAAGTCTAGGCTTTAACAAACATTATTAATAATCTTCAACAATTCCATAAACTCTCTAGGCGATAGACATAATAACGCTTACTGCATTAAGCCTGGTGTAAGTTTTGATAGTATATATGATTTTATATACGTGTATATATATATGTATATATACATACTGGCATTTATATACATATGTGTATACATATATGATTTGATTCAAGAATAGTAACTTTTATGATGAATATTTTTTATGTGTTGATATTAGTACAATAGATATATAGTTATTGGTAGTAAAACTAATGAGTTCATTGAAGGCTATAACTCTGTCTTCTTCATTATCTAACTTTGTTATAGTCAGGAAATAAAAAATATTTTGATGATGATAATAGAAAACGTATTTGGGGATGAATATTGATTCTTAAGATCAGATTTTATTCAATAATTTATTAAGATAATGTCCTTTTACTAATAAAAGTTAGAGTCTTTCATTTTTTTCAGATTTTCTTTTTTTTTTCTTCTTTTTAACCTGTGTTTCATTTTTTTCCCCCCAGGATTCCATCTAGAAGAGCCCATTACACCTAGCATTTAGTTATCAGGTTACCTTAGGCTCCTTTTGGATGTGACAGTTCCTCAATTTTTTTAATTTAATTACCTTGGTATTTATAGGTATTCCGGTTGCTTATTTTGTAGGGTGCCACCCTTTTGAAATGTGTCTGATGTTTTCCTCAGAATTAGACTGGTATTATAGGTTTTCTGAAGGAAGACCACAGAGTTAAAGTGCCATTTCCATCACTTCATATTAAGAGTTCCAAGTATCAGCGTGACTCATTACTAATGATGTTGACCTTGGTCACCTGGACAGTGAGTGCAATGCCTGTCAGAATTCTACTCTTTAAAGTTATTCTCCCCTTTTTTCACGCTGTACTCTTTGGAAGGAGGTAACTAGGTACAGCTCACATTTAAGTAGTATTAAGTCATGTTTCTCCTTCTTGAGAGCAGAGTGACTTTTGAAAAGCTTCCCATATGCTTATTTACAATTTGTTTATCTTCTTTGATTATGTCATTTTCCAATGTCCTATTTCCTTTTTCTTTAATTGAGTTGTTAGTGTCCTTATTATTGAATTATACAAATTCTTTTATATTTTAGGTATTAGTTCTTAATTAGATATGTGTGATATACTTTATCCTAGACTTTTTTTCTTATTGTTGTTATTTTAATAAGATCTTTCAGAGAATAAACAAATACAATTTTAATGAAACCAACTTATCTTTTCTTCTAAGGATTATGCTTTGGTTTAACACCTCAGTACTAAACCCAAAGTCACATAGATTTTTTTTCTCAAGTTTTATTCTAGAAGCTTATGTTTTGTGTTTTAAATTCAAGTCTACGTTCTTTTATTTTCTTTCTTTTTTGGTGTAGTATAAAATCTGTATCTATTTTTTGTTTTCTTTTTAAATTTGGCTATTCAATTACTACAGCACCATTTGTTAAAAATACCATTTTTTTCCCATTCACTTTGTGTGAGTTGATTTCTGAATTCACTATTCTGTTCCATTGATCTCTCTCTCTCTCTCACTCTCTCTCTCTCTCTCTCTTTCTCTCTCTGGTCAATTCATGTTGTCTTGATTACTGTAGTTAAAATAAGTCTTGAAATATGGTAATGTAAGTCCTCAAATTTTGTACTTCAGTATTGTGTTATCTGCACTTGGTCTTCTGCCTTTAGGATCAGTTCATTTATATCTATAAAAGACCTACTGGAATTCCAATAGAATTGAATTGAATCTACAAACCAAGTTTGGAAGAATTCACATCTTAACAATGTTCAGTCTATCTATGCAGGTGAAATAACCTTCCACTTATTTAGATCTTTGATTTATTTCATCAGAGTGTTGTAATTTTCCACATATCAACTCTTTATTTTGTTAGAATTATATCTAAATATGAATTCATCGCTAAAGAAAAGTAATGGTATTGTGTTTTTTATTTCAACTGCTAACTTTTGATTGCCACTATATAGGAAAGCATTTCACTTTTGTATATTAACTTTGATTCCTAAAACTTTGACCAGTTCTCTGAAGTTTTCTACATAGATAATCATGTCATCCTCAAAAAATTACAGTTTAATTTTTTTTTCCTTTTAAACCTATGTACCTTTTATTTCTTTATTTCTCCTTAATGTGATAGCTAGGACACTTTCGTTGCAGTATTGAATAGGGATGATGAAAAGCTACATTCAAGGCTTGTTCTCTGTCACAGATAGAAAGTATCCATTCCTCACAATTAAGTATGATCAGCAACAGGGTTTTCTGTTTTTGTTTTTGTAAATGCTCTTTGTAGATTACTTTATACAGTTGAGTAAGTTTTCCACTATTCATAGTTTGCTAAGAGTTTTTATCATGAATGGTTGGTGGATTTTTTTTTCCAAATTTCGTTCTGTTACCAATTGATATGACCATATGATTTCTCTTTATTAGCCTAGTGATGTGGAGTGTTACATTATTTGACTTTCAAATATTATTTCAAACTTACATATATGGAATAGATCTCAAATGGCTATAGTATATATTTTTGTATATTGTTGTGCCTAATGTGCTAATATTGTGTTAAAGATAGCTACATTTATTTTTGTAAAAACATTGATCTATGGTTTTCTTTTATGTAATGGCTTTATCTGGTTTGGTAATAAGGTAATGCTGGACTCAAAAATGAGTTGTGACATTTTCTCTCTGCCTATTGCTTCTGTTCCTAAAAGAAATTTTGGAAAATTAATATATTTCTTCTGGTTCTGATGATTTTTAATTTGGAGATTATTATTGACTAAATTTTTATAGAAATATGCAGGTTCAGATGATTTATTTCTCCTTGTGTGAGGTTTGGTAGTTTGTGTTTTTTAAGTAACTGTTGTATAGATAGATAGATGATAGATAGATAGATAGATAGATAGATAGATAGATAGATAGATAGGACTTTTAAATTATCTGTTTTGCATGTGAAATATACTAATTTAGAACAGTGATCTGTAAATCTTAAAAATTGCAGAATATAAATAGAGCTGGTAATCTCTAGGGAATTTAATACTTGTTTAATTGTTGAAATTTAGTACTGATAAGATAATAAGCCTTTAGTTAAAGCTTGTTATTTACCTTATTATCTAACAGCCAGAATTATCAGCTAGCTTTTATGAAAAAGTGAAAGAAAATAAATCCATATGTATAAAATGACCTCCTAGTTTTTCAACTGCTTCGTTACAAAAGATAGAGACTAGACCTACAAAAATGTGGCAGGTTGTACCTGAATAATAAAAAGTATTAAAATGATTATGTGCTGACAATGGTGAGAATTATCAGTACATGAATATAAGCAAGTGAATCTATTCCATGCATGCCTTTACAGAAGAACAGTGTAAGTGGTAAGAAATTGATCCTTTAAGGAGTGATAACAAACTGCTCCTTATGGAAGGGGAGACAGATTTATGATATATTTAGCTGGTAAAAATTGGCTATTTGAATGAATGAAGAAGAAAAAGGAAGAGTCAAGATGAGTGTGACTGTATGATGCCATGAATTTTGATAGCACATGAATGAAAAAGAGTCTGATTTGGGAGAGAAAGTCAGTTCAGCATTAGGTATGACAAGATTGAGACCCCCATAGAGGTTTAGCTATGTCTATCCAGAAAAAATTTAAATACAAAACACTGTAACTCAAAGGTCAGGTCGCTGCTGTATAGAACATAAGAACATGTGCTTCAAAGGAAGATTATGCATTATTTAGGTCACACATTTCCTGACTATCACATCCTGATTCTATGAAGGTTCTTTCATCTTCCATTGTGTATTAATGTACTCAAGCTGATATAACAAAATACCATACATGAGGTGTCCTGACGAAAATTTATTTTCTCCCAGTTCTAGAGGTAGAAGTTCATGATGAAAGTTTCAGCTGAATTAGTTGCTTTCTTTTTCAAATCTTTATTGCTGAGAGCATTACAGATTCCACCATTCTTTTCCCCATTGTCCCTTTCCACACCTGGTTCCCACCCTGTTGTAGGCCTTTACCACCTTATGAATAAAATAGTTGCTTTTTATGTCTGACAGATGTCCTTCTTCTTGCTATGTCCTCAGATGGTCTTTTCTCTGTACATTTTATGGAGAATGAGAGAGAAATAGAGCTAGAGCTAGAGCGAGAGAAAGAGAGAGAGAGAGAGAGAGAGAGAGAGAGAGAGAGAGAGAGAAGAGAGGGAGAATGCTCTGGTATTGCTTTCTATAAGGAACTAATCCTATTGGAGCAGGATTATATCCCATTCTTATGACCTCATTTAACCTTAACCAGTTACCTTCATTGGTTCTTGGTATCATGGGGTGTTTTTATTTTTTAATTTATACTGCCTAAATGTAATTATAGTATTTTAATATGAATTTAGAGAGTTAAACAGGTAAGAATATTTGACATTTGTCTAACCTTTGGCAGTCGTCGGCAAACTGCAGCTCTGTTGACTAATGAGTTTGCCGACCACTGACCTATGGTGTCTCAGAACACTCTCCAACTAAGTAAAATTTATCTGTATGGAAAACAGTATCTTATTAAGGCATATTAAATAGCCTCAGGGTACATGTTTCTGAAGCTCAAGCATAAGGCATTGTTCATGCCTCATGTTTTAGCAGCTGTTTAATGAAAAGTGCCAGCTCAGTGTGTAGCTTATCTGATAATTAATACAACAGCAGCCTGGGACCAATGTGGATATAATTCCAAAGTCCTTGCTCATTTGCAAATTAATACAGAGACTTGCTTTTATAGTCAGTTTGTTACTTGGAAAGGAGATGGGATTATTGAAAATTTTTAATTTTCAGAGCTTCTATTTGATCATGTCTTATTTGAACATACTATATAAGACAGAATTTAAAGAGATAATGCTTAAGAGCCTAATGCAGAAAATTAATCTCTTTATGGTTATTAAAGTACATGTGTACCTCTCAAGGCTAAATGTAAGCCAGTGTGTTTTCAATACACATGCGAAAGAAGCTAATTTGAGAGCAAGCTCTTTCTAATGTTATACTCAAAAGTGATCTAATTTATTAAAAATATGTCAAATTGACTGCCAGATAGTTTTAAAATCTCAATTTAATATATTTTTTCTAACCTGATAGCTTCATGGGTGTAAGTGGCCTAAGATTCTGAGATACTTTTAAGAAGACAATAATTGAAAGCAAATATAAAAAAGCTACAAAATAATGAAAATTGTGAAGAATACTTGGTTTGGGTCAAGAAATATGTTAAGGTTAAAATTGCAGTTATGATTAATAAAAGCCCTAGTTCCGGCACCATTTTAAACAATTAACTGTATTATTATAGTTTATATGATAATACTTGTGAAAATATATTGTTCTGATAAGAAGAGTTTGACTTCCTCAGAATGTCAAAGATACTGTATAACACAGAAATTGCATCCCCTAAAGAACTGAAAATATATGCTCACATAAAATTTGTATACAAATGTTTATAGCCAAATTATTCATAATAGCCTAACGTAGAGACAACCCAAATGTCCATCAACTGATGATGCATGGATAACACAATGTAATATTATTCAGCAATAAAAAGAAATGAAGTACTAAAACATGCTACCACATGGATAAACCCAGAAAATATTATGTAAAGTAAAAGTAGATTGGTGGTTGCCTAGGGCTATGGAGGGAGTTTGAAGGAGGAGGATTGGAAATAGAAAGTTAATGCTAGTGGATGCGGGAGTTCTTTTTAGGATGATGACAATATTCTAAAATTAGATTGTGATGATGGTTGCACAACTCTGGAGTATATTAAAAACCACTGAATTGTATACTTTAAATGGTTGATTTGTTTGGTATGTGAATTTATCTCAGTAAAGCTGTCAAAATGGACATTAAGCTAACCTGAATAATTCCATTTGTATAAGGCTTACATCTACAAATCTTATGGGCTTTTCAATGTAATACAACATTCTAAAGCAAGAGAATATTGTTGTTAGGGACAATAACAATTTTCCAGAATACTTGTCAAAAATGAAATCCAAATAGAATTAAGACTGCTATTTAAAAATATGCTTTTATAAGGAATTAGAATTTTTCTCAATTTTATTAAATTTAAAACAAATAATTTCAATATTGAAAAACACAACATAGAAACATAGCCAAACTGGAAATGAAAACCCTCTCTCTCTCTCTCTCTCTCTCTCTCTCTCTCTCTCTCTCTCTCTC
>JAAGEH010000426.1:15905011-16028258 GCA_011751065.1 Lasiurus cinereus
CTCTCTCTCTCTCTCTCTCTCTCTCTCTCTCTCTCTCTCTCTCTCACACACACACACACACACACACACACCAGAGTTAGACAGTGAACAGTAAACAAAGGCTTAGAAAATGTGTTCTGTGAAGGTCAACCAAAGATCTTTGGATAGTGGCTTGAGGAAATAAATATTTTTATATACACAGATATTGATGGTGATGATTAGGTGAAAACCCACCTAAAATCTAATTTGAGTTGTTAAATAAATGTAGGAAACAATAGCATAATGGTGAATCAAATCTTATTACAGTGGTACCTCGAGATACGAGTTTAATTCATTCCATAACCTTGAGGCGTGGGAAACTATAAGACGCTTGAGTCTGGGTAAACTGGTGGGTCGTGTGCAGTCGACCAATCCACAAGATTACTTGTATCTAAAATGTTGCTCATATTTCAAAGCAAAAATCGCTCGCTCGACGGCTCGTATCTCAAAAATCTCGTATGTTAGGGCACTCGTATCTCGAGGTACCACTGTATGTAAATGACAGGAGATAATAAAGTTTTTTTTTTAACATATACATACTCACAAACTATTTACATAAACCTGATATTGGCATACTTTGAGCATATTTCAAATCTATTTATTAAAGAAATGAGCTAAAATTAAATCTCACGTTTTTCAGTTCTTTAGTTTTATTTCTTCCAATTTCTTTTTAAATTTTTCAAGTTTATATGAAATCTGTAAAAATAATAGATTAACAATGGTATTTTGTGAACATTTTAACACATTGGCTTTAAATATATTATTTTCTGAACTATTTTAAAGTTTATATATATTTTTTCCTGAACTATGTTTAAGTTAATTATCTTAAGAACAAAGACTGCTCTATCTAGTTTGACTCCATGAATAGACCTTCAGCTTGCTGACTGAAGGGTCCTGGGTTTGATTCTAGTCAAAGGCATATGCCCAGGTTGGGGGCTTGATCCCCAAGGGGATGTGCAAGAGGCAGCTGATCAATGATTCTCTCTCATCATAGATGTTTCTATCTCTCTCTCCTTTTCCTTCCTCCCACAAATAAAATATATATATATTTTTTTTTGAAAAAAGAACAAAAGCATCTTTTCATATAAGTTTAATAAATTATGATACTACCAAAATCTAACATTCACTATTATTATCAAACTAGAGACCTGGTGCACAAATTTGTGCACAGTTGGGGTCCCTCAGCTGGCCAGTGAATGGGGCCATCAAGGCTGATTGGGGCCGGCCAAGAGAAGGGACCATGGGAGGTTGGCCTGCTGCAGGAGGTTAGCTGTGGGAGCTCACTGACCACCAGGGGGTAGCTCCTGTGTTGAGCATCTGCCCTGTGGCGGTCAGTGTGTCGTTATAGTGACCAGTCACAATGATCACTTAGGCTTTCATATATAGAGAATAGAGGCTCGGTGCACAAAATTCATGTACTGGGGGCAGGGGTGTGTCCCTCAGCCCAGCCTGCACCCTCTTCAATATGGGACCCCTCGAGGGATGAAATGGGCAGTTGGACATCCCTCTCACAATCCAGGAGTGCTGGCTCCCAACTGCTGGCCTGCCTGCATTCCTGATAACCCCTAACCTCTTCTGCCTGCCAGGCTGATCACCTCCTAACCACTCCCCTGCCAGCCTGATTGATGCCTAACTGCTCTCTTACAGGCCTGGTCCCCCTCAACTGCTCTCCCCTGCAGACCTGGGTACCTCCCAACTGCCCTTCCCTGCAGGCCCAGTTGCCCTCAACTACCTTCCTCTGCTGAACTGATCATCCCTAATCCCTCCCCTGCAGGCTTGATTGCCCTGAACTGCCCTCTCTTGTAAGCCTGGTCCCTCCTAACTGCCCTCCGCTGATGGCCTGATCACCACAACTGCCCTCCCTTGCAGGCCATCTTGTGGTGGCCATCTTGTGTCCACATGGGGGCAAGATATTTGATCACATGGGGGCAGTCATCTTGTGTGTTGGAGTGATGGTCAATCTGCATATTACTCATTTATTAGATAGGATAGAGGCTTGTGGCATGGGTGGGGACCAGCTGGTTTGCCCTGAAGGGTGTCCCGGATCAGGGTGAGGGGTTCCTTGGGGAGTGGGGTGACCTGAACAAGGGGCCTGTGGTGGTTTGCAGGCCGACCATACCCCAGCAACCCAAGCAGAGGCCCTGGGATCTTGGATTTATCTTCTACAGTTGAAACTTTGTAGCCTGGAGTGGAGCCAAGCCTCCTGCTCACTCTGTGACCACAGCCATTTCTGTTGGGATTTATTTATCTTCTATAATTGAAACTTTGTAGCCTTAAGCGGAGGTCAAGGCAGGCCAGGGCTGTGGAAAGCTTGGCTTCCTCCATCACTGGGAGCAAACCTAGCCTCCTACTCTCTACAGCCACATGGCTGCCACCGTTTTTGTTTTATTTTATTTATCAACTTTGTAGTAGTGAGTGGAGGCCTGGGCCAGCCAGGGTGTGTGTAATGTTTGGCTGCCTCCATTGCCAGGGAAACCCAATCCTTTCTCCTGATCTCTCTGTGGCCACAGCCATCTTGGTTAAGGTTTATTTGCATACTTACTTCTGATTGGCTGGTGGGCATGGCTGGTGGTATAGCTGAGGTATGGTCAATTTGCATATTACTCTTTTATTAGATAAGATATGTAGTCCTAATTCAATAAAAGTGTTGACGGGATCATTTAGATATTCTTGAGATTTTCTATTTCCTATAAGAAAGAGGAACTCAAGTTATCATTTGAGAATTGATGATAAAAATTCCATTGAGGTCTGAGGAGAGATTAGAAATTTAAACAGAAGAAGTTCATCTGATTTCCCAGTATTATTACTTAATGATTGGAAATCAGTGAGATTGACTGATAGTATTAAGGGTCCATCTAAAGTTAGCAATGACTAATATAATTGAGATAGTCACATAAGTTGTGATTTTTTTCTTCAGTGATATTTGACTGAAGGAGCACAAGTGTGAAGCAGAAAGTTGGATTTAACTGAGCCTGAGGTTTTGTCAATTGTATGCATTTATAATGTCTTCTCTCCATTTTTAAATATTTTTTAAGTATTATGTAAGTCTTCTTTTTCCCCCATGACCTCTCCCCGGCCACCCCCACACCCCAGCACATGCTCTTATTCTCCTACTGTCTGTGTCCATTGCTTATGCTCATATGCATGCATATAAGTCCTTTGGTTGATCTCTTACCCCTTTACCCCCTGCCTTCTCTCATAGATTGAACAGTTCGTTCTATGATTCTATGACTCTGGTTCTATTTTTGTTCATCAGTTTATGTTGTTCATTATATCCCACAAATGAGTGAGATCATGTGATATTTATCTTTCTCTGACTGGCTTATCTCACTTAGCATAATGCTCTCCGGTTCCATCCATAATATTGCAAATGGTAATAATTCTTTCTTTTTTACAACAGCTTAGAATTCCATTGTGTAGATATACCAGTTTTCTAATCCACTCATTTACTGATGGCTGTTTCTAAATCTTAGCTATGGTGAATTGTGCTGCCATGAACATAGGGGTACATATATAATTTCAGATTGGTGTTTCTGTTTTCTAGGGATATATTCCTAGAAGTGGGTTTACTGGGTCAAATAGAAGTTCCATTTTTAATTTTTTGTCCTCTTTCAAAAAGTGTCTATTTAGGTCCTTTCCCCATTTTGGATTGGATTGTTTATCTTCCTTTTTTTAAGTTGTATGAGTTCCCTATAAATTTTGGAGATTAAACCCTTATCGGAGATAACATTGGCAAATACATTCTCCCATGCAATGGGCTTCCTTGTTTTGTTGGTTTTTTTTTTTTTGCTGTGAAAAACTTTTTATTTTGATGTAGTCCCATTTGTTTATTTTATCCTTAGTTTCCATTGCCCTAGTAGTTCTATCAGTAAAGATATTGTTACCACAAATGTTTGCTATTTTGCTGCATATGGCTTCTAAGATTTTTATGGTTTCTTATATTATGTTTAAGTCCTTTATCCATTTTGAGTTTATTTTTATGTAATGTGTAAGTTGGTTATCTAGTTTCATTTTTTTTTGTATGTATCTGTTCAATTTTCCCAACACCATTTATTGAAGAGACTGTCTTGAATCCATTATGTGTACTTTTCTCCTTTGTCAAATATTAATTGAGCATAATGGCTTGGGTCAATTTCTGGGTTCTCTGTTCTGTTCCATTGGTCTATATATCTGTACTACAGACCCGGTGCACAAAATTTGTGCATGGGGGAGTGTCCCTCAGCCCAGCCTCACTTCCTCCAATCTTGGATCCCTCAAGGAATGTCTCACTGCCTGTTTAGGTCCGATCCCATGGGCAATCAGACATCCCTTTCACAACTCAGGACTGCTGCCTCTCAACTGTTTGCTTGCCTGCTTTCCAGATTGCCCCTGACAGCTTCTGCTGCCAGCCTGATCACTGCCTAGCCACACCCCTGCTAGCCTGATTGATGCCTAACTGCCCTTCTGTCAGCCTGTTTGCCTCTAACTGCCCTTGCCTGCAGGCCTTGTCCCCATCAACTGCTCTCCCCTGCAGACCTGGATCCCCCCGCAACTGCCCTTGCCTGTAGGCCCAGCCACCCCACGTGCCCTCTCTTGCTGGCCATCTTGTGGTGGCCATCTTGTGTCCACAATAGGGCAGGATCTTTGACCACATGGGGGCAGCCATTTTGTGTGTTGTAATGATGATCAGTCTACATATTACTCTTTTATTAGGTAGGATAGAGACCTGTTGCATGAGTGGGGCCAGCTGGTTTGCCCTGAAGAGTGTCCCATATCAAAGTGGGGGTTCCCTTGGGGAGTGGAGCAGCCTGGACAAGGGGCCTGTGGTGGTTTGCAGGCTGGCCACACCCCATGGTGACCCAAGTACAGGCTCTGGTATCTGGGATTTATTTATCACCTACAATTGAAACTTTGTAGCCTGGAGTGGAGGCAAGCCTCCTGCTTGCTCCATTGTGGCAGCCATTTCTGTTGGGATTTATTTATCTTCTACAATTGAAACCTTAAGCAGAGGTCAAGACAGGCCAGGGCTGCAGAAAGCTTGGCTTCCTCCAATGCTGGGGGCAACCCTAGTGGCCTGTTCTCTACAGTTCTGTGCTGCTGCCATTTTCGTTGGGATTTATCTATCTTTTATAATTGATAATTTATAGCCTTGAGTGGAGGGCTGGGCCTGCCAGGGTGTGTGGAAAGCTTGGCTTCCTCCATTGCCGGGGAAACCCAAGCCTCCCTCCTACTCTCTCCATGGCCACAGCCATCTTGGCTGGGGTTAATTTGCATATTCATTCCTGATTGGCTGGTGGGCATGGCTTGGGGGCATGACTTGGGGGGCAGAGGAGTGATGGTTAACTTGCATATGACTCTTTTACTTAGATAGGATAGGTTGATACCTGGTATTGTGATTCCTCCAACTTTGTTTTTCTTTCTCAAGATTGCTGCAGCTATGCAAAGTCTTTTTTTTTTAATTTCAGTGAATATTTGGAGAGTTTGTTGTAAGTCTTTGAAATATGCTTTGGCATGTTAATGGTGATTGCATTGAATCTATAGATTGTTTTGGATACTATGAACATTTTAATGATGTTGATTCTACTAATCCTTGAACAGCTCCTTTACCTCCTTGGTTAAATTTCTTCCTAAGTATCTTAAATTTTTTGTTGCAATGGTAAATGGCATTGACTTTTTTTTTACTATTTCTGTGAGTTCATTATTGGTATATAAAAAAGCTACAGGTTTTGGGTGTTAATTTTTTATCCTGCTACATTGCCAAATTCATCCCCAACTTGTGATTTATATTTTCACTTAGTTTCAGATGGTTTATCACTTACAGAAATTGGTTTTCACTATAAATTTTAATTGTTACATTTTCATTGAAGAAGTATCTCAGAGAGGTTGATAAGAGTATAGAGTGCTCAGTTTGATCCACTCTGCTTAATAGTAGTATAACTTTATCCATATAGCTTAATTTTGCTATGCCTCAGTATCCTCCTTTGTAAAATGTATGATAATAAGGCCCCTAAAATTGTTAGCTCACAAAAATAATATATTTAGCATAATAGCAGTGGACACAATATCAAGTTTGCTGCCATTATATTTGCCATTTTCTCATTGTGCATTTTATGACATTTTTACCTCTGCTGGGCTACCAGAATACCAAATTTTAAAAATTGATTTCTTGGTTTGTAAATTGAATGTTGTTATACCTTCATGAAGTACAAGATTTGTTTTTATTAAATTAATTTTGAAAATGTTATCTAAAACTGGGACAGATACAAGCTTTATTTGGCTTCCATCACAGGTGGGTTGAGTTCTAGCTGTGAGGGTACATAGAGAGGAAGCACCAGATTCCACTCTGTTCAGCAGCCTCTTTCCTCACTCCTAGCCCTGCAGAGACCTGGAGCTCAATCCCAGCACTGAATCACCAGCCTGTAACCTGGAAACTGCATGCACTGTTCCAAGTTACCTTCATTTCAGGCACTGGCGAGTTTCCTTTCTTTATTTATAGCCCATCTATAAATTTAATGTTCTCCAATAATTTGATTTTATTCAGCATTTCAGTGCTAGTAATATATATAGGGCAGAGGAATAAAAGAAGTTCTATTACCTCAGTCTGCCATGTTGCAGAAACCTGACATCTCTCATTATTTCCCCTTTGCCGTTTCTTACTTTCTCTATTATATTCAAAAGCATTTTTCCCCCCAAAATAAAAGCTAGGTGTATTTTGTTGGAAACAGGGATCAGACTCCTTGATAAATGAATTAATTTTATAGTAACAAAGTCATTATGGTTTAGATTCAACTGAACTTTATGCAATTGTCATTTTTATAAGTAAAAAAACAGTTAAATAGCAAAAATTTCATAGGGTTCATCATTGTAATATTAATATAACATTCTTTAAGAACTTTTCTTGGTGATTATTTTTTCACCTAAATAAACTCAGTATCATTTAGTCAATTGCAAGACATTGCTGATTAATATAATTAGTCCCTTTTCCTACAACTCTGCTCAGTTAGGGAGTTTCATTCTGTGCATCATTCAGACTCCACATGTTGCACAATGGAATGCCCCTGAAGAAAAACTCTGACCAAATCAGTTTCTCATTAGCAATTTTTGAGGGATATCTATTGCCAGCAAAATGTAGTCTAAATTCCTCATAATGTTACTCTGATCTCTGGGATCTCCGTTAAATCAAAACTCTTCTTACATCTCATAATTTTCCAAACATATTCCAGTCCTCAAAAATCACTCAGGGGGCCTAGAATAAAAACAGCAATGTCCATTTTTACCATTTGTTCAAACTTGCCCTCCATTTAATAAGCTTCTCTGTCTCCCCCTATGTCTCTGTGGAATGCCTTCCCAAATCTTTGAGGCTCAGCTCAAATGCATTTTTCTAAGAAGTTTCATTTCCTTGAGCATCAGTGACTTTTTATTCTGTGTTCTCACAGCTCATTGCTCATTTACTTCTGGTTTCACACTCTGTTTTGCATACGTATCTGTGATAATGAGTATCTTGGCTTCTTGAAGGCAGGAATCCTGCTTTCCTTTCATGCCCTTGCACACAATAGGTACTTAATAAATGTTACAGATGTGGTTGAATAGAGAAGCACAGCTTAAAGAATGCACATCATTTTTGAGGAAATATTGAAATATTTTACAGTTTTGAAATTTAAAATCCAGTTAACTTATTAAAATATAACCTGGATTACTTTCTTGCAAAATAAACAATCAGATTAAAATAATAGTGTCATCGAATACAAATAATACTTTCCTTCTTTTATTGTATCTTCTCCATTTTAATTTCCTCTAATGAGATTTACACAAAACAGCTGGTTATTTAGCAAAGTCATGCATTACTTTTTATATCACCTGTTCAGTTCCATATTTTATAAATCATCGCTCATGCCTCCTTGGTTTTTGAATTTCATAGAGCTGTGCACTGAAAGCAATTTATATTAATTGAATAGCCATAAAGGATCAAAATCACTTGACTTGTACAAAATCTTATATTTTTCATATTTCCCTGAGTTCAGATTGCACTTTCAAGAATTACACTGTGGTTTCTTGACATTTCTAAACTAATCCCTAATTATAGAATTATAAGTACATTAAAAACCCAGTCAAAGTACATCTTTCTTTTACAATTAGAATCAAATTGTGCTTCCTTATTTTTGCCTCTGCAAGCCCAGCTACAGAAGCCCAGCCTTAAAAACACACCTTGTTGTCCCAGGTCTTTTCACTCTGTACCTGCACCTCTGATTTTAGAAGTTGACTTCATGTTTTGGCCTTCCTTAGTAATGAAATTCTGAATATGTCCACTGCATATTAATCCACTATTTTTTATACTCAGGAAAAAATGCAAATGTCAGCCTGTTAGTTGTTTGTGTAGTGTTTGAAAAACTGTGTGTGGGGAAAACACTCTGCACTCTGCTGGCTTCAGGTTTTATGCTAATATTTCATGTTTGAATTATACTCCATAGGCTGTGAACTCTTGAATTAGTTTTGGTTGTAAGAATTTTCCCCTTCTTTTCTATAAAGTAGGTGTTGTCAACATAAAAACCTAAATGCTTTATTTTAAAATCCACTTTTGGTTAAAGCATTTATTGGACAATAGAGCATATTTTCTCTTGTACTAATTTTTTTTCCTAATTAGGTATTAGTGTCTTGCTCTTTCTTCTTGCTACTGCTAAGTCTTCAAAGTCTTTCATTCATACTTTAGAATATAATGTTGGCATAACCTACAGAATAATTCAGACCAACATATGTGGTAAGTTTATAATTATGTTTCTAGTGCTGGGTTAGATATTCTGAGTTAGAAAAACCCTCTTCATGTGGATAATAAAGAACATTATAAACTGATGAACAAAAGGATAGATACAGAGGCAGTAAAGCATCAAACAGACTGTCAAATTACAGCAGGAAAATAAAGGAGAGGTGGGGTAGATAAGAGATCAACCAAAGGACTTGTATGCATGCATATAAGCATAACCAATGAACATAGATACTGGGGGGTTGGGGTATACCTTGGGGGGGGGGGGCAAAGGGAAGATATATATACATGTAACACAATAAAAAAAATTAAAAACAAAACAAAACAAAACAAAAACCCTCTTCATACCCAGCCATGGGGTTTATTTGTTGGTGGCTGTGAGCAGGCTTGGAATGGCCTGTCCCATTCTTCATTCCATTTCTTACCTACCCATTCTAACTCAACCAGGTGGCAGACCCCACTTCCAGGATGGATTTGTTTCTCTTTTCTGTCTTCTCTTAATACCTTGTTTATAGATCTACTAGAGGCCTGGTGCACAAAATTTGTGCACTTGGAGGAGTCTCTCAGTCTGGCCTGCTCCCTCTTGCAGTCTGGGAGCCCTCAGGGGATGTCCAACTGATGGCTTAGGCCTGCTCCCCACCACGGGAACTGCTGCTGCATTCGCCAGCTGTGAGCCTGGCTTCTGGCTGAGCAGCAGTTCGCCTGTGGGAGTCCACTGACCACCAGGGGGCAGCTCCTGCATTGAGTGTCTGCCCCTGGTGGTCAGTACGCATCATAGTAAAAGGTCGTTCAACTGTTAAGTCAATTTGCATATTAGCCTGTTATTATATAGGATAGTTAGTATGTCTATGTGTTTTATAAAACTGTGAATTCTTTTAAGACTCTGGTTTCATACTGTGTACTAGGAACAAGTAGACCATGCTAGCATTGCTTATGCATATATATGGAGGCCTGCAATGAATCAATAGACTTTGATGATTCTATGTTCAGTTTTGACCAATGGAAGATGTTCTCAAGCAACCTAACTGACTATCCTATATGGATGTAAGAGTTGACTTAGGACGCACTGAGTACCCAAAGAGCAAAATCCTTAACCTCAAGCTAAAAGTAAAAATAGATACCTCTGTGGAAAAGCAACATTTTTCTGGGACAGTATATTTATGTGAAAAGTAGAAAAAAACTTAAATGAAAGTTTAAGATAACATAGGCTGTATTACAACCCGGTTCACAAGTAGCTGTTTGATTAATTGTCCAATTAGAGAATATCACAGAAGGGAGAGATTACAAAGAAAGATGTTCAGGCAAAATTTATACAAGAGGTGGAAATTTAGGCTAGGTTGGATTTTTATTTTTACAGGCGAAATGTTACAGACATAAATAAGATTTATACACTGAAAACAATTACATTTCCACTTTCGTGTTTTAAATCATTGAAAATTCCAACTCATTATTTGGAAATAATGACTGTAATGACATAATTAGTGGTTATGTTGAAATGAAAGCACAAACTAATTTCGTGGCATAATTGTATGCCATTTGTTTTATACATCTTAATTTTGTTTCTTATATCAGCTTTGCTAGCAACTCATATACAAGAACAAAATTAAGCATCTGATATTTTGCTAACTTTGAATCTGTTTTTGGTTTTGATTATTACTAAAGTATATATTTTAAAGGAAGAAAAATAACTATTTTATTTAAAACTTTCTCAGTTGATTTCTAAATTTTAGGTATTAACTTATGGTATGAGGCCACCATCTCTGTTCTCTTGCTTTGGATGTTTCAAACATTAGGAGTTGACCTGGACCATTATACCATTATCCACTGCAATTGTATTCCCATGTTTCTATGCTTGCTGATGTGCCTGGAGATCTTGTGCCTTAGCCAAAGAAAATTATTTCTAGTGTGCACTTTATCACAATTTGTCAAGGCAGTAAGTGAATAATTTGTGGAATGTGTCTTTCACAGGTTCTTTGTAAATCTTACAGGTGCCTGTTAACTTTCTTTTGAAGTCTGAGATTTGAACCCAAATTTTGCAATTTACAGGGCCATGGTTGTTTCTCTTCAATTGTCTTGCAATTGTGAGTATTAGAGTAGTTCTAATTTTCTCCTAGATGATATTGTGTGTGTGTGTATACTTTTAATCTTCTAAGTATGAGAACATACAAAAGCCACCAAAAAAGGGAATCCTCACTTTATCAGAAACTGTGCATGTCATAAATACTTCTGTTTTCCAAAACAGACTGTGAGCTTGTTATAGCAACTCTATTTTATTCATTTTTATATCCTCACTACTTTCCTCAAAGAAAAGTAATTTTTCAAACATAGTCTACACCATATTGACCAAAATGAATTGTTTCAAAAGAAAATATAGAGAACATTTTTCTGACATTTAAACAGACTCTTGTAGATGGAAACTGTTTAAAGAATGTTGGCAATGTAAGTATGCCATTTTCATTAGCTCTGATATTGAGTTTTCTCAGTCACAGATTGCACTTAATACCATATGTTTGCATATTGATTAGTAATGACATTATCAAATATACCAGACCCTCGGTAGGATATGTATTTGCATAACTATCAACAATAAAAGAGGTCATCAAAATATAACCTTATTAAAGTGCTTTAGATTCTGTTAATAACTGATTAGATTTAATCAGGCTTTTACACAAAATCATTTAATATTCTAAGCAATGTAGTAAATTATTCCATGCATTTTTATTTCTCTTGGTTATTATTGTTATAGGATAGAAGTAAAAAGATGCACAGTTTTAAAGGTATACTAGTGAACTCCATTTGCCCTTTCTCTTGATTACTCATACATAAAGTATTTGATGTTTTAAGTATGGAATCAATATTAATTTATCTTGCAAGAAATCTTTTATTGCTTTTTTGTTCCTGTCCCTTTTAATAAAAAGGGAAATGATTTTAATAAATAACAATTTTAACTAAATGCTCTTATATGGAGGTCATGGACCATAAGGATTTCTTAAGCCCAATGAAAGTATTTGAACAATTTTATGTTCATATGAAGAAAGAATACATATACATATATTTTTTTAAATATTCAAAGGAGCCTTTGACTTGAAGTTTAATGATCACAGATTTATGTAGATAAATGTTACATACTTAAATATTTTCTTGACTCTGTAAAGTTTCCACTTTTAACTTTGGTAATACTCCGTAGTTTTTCAGTTGTTTTATGGGGCTTTAGGTATACTATTTACATGTGCTTTACTTTGTTTAGGTATGTCCTACTGACTTAAGAAGGAGTCACTTCCATGAGACCTGTGTGTGAGATTGTGAGAAATGATAGATTTAAAAGCATCTTTGCCCACTGGCATGGCTCAGTGGTTGAGCATTGACCTATGAACCATTTTCAATTCACATGCCTGGGTTTTGGGCACATGCCTAGTGTGGGGCATGTAGGAAGCAGGTAATCAATGATTATCTTTCATCACTGATAATTCTATCTCTCTCTGCCTTCCTCTCTGACATCAATAATATGTATATTTTTTTAAAAAAGAAAAGCATCTTTTATTGGTCAGGCATTCTTAGTAAATGCCTCACTATGCTCTATCATTTTATTCTGTGAACGATAAATAATTCCTGGCACTAAAGTGGTAAGAGCAGGTTTATTCAGCAATAATATCACAATAGGGAAGAGGGCCTAACTTGAACTGAACCTAATTTTGCCAAACTGTGGAAACTGTTGAAAGCTGAGGTGCACTAAGGGGAAGGCACTGAGGAGTGTATGGACACCAGGATTTGTTCACTGGCGTTTATTGAGAGACCAAACAACCTTCTATCTTTATAATGGAGGCAGTGGTACACGTTGAAGCATGCATCCCCAGAAGAGAGGCCCTTATTTTTCAACAGGGACTGGGAGAGAGAAGGAGCCATTTCCCTGAATATTGCCATTTCAGAGAGAAAGCTCTTAGGTCTCTGAGGAAATATTTTGTGGTGCTAGTTTTACAGCACAAAGGGCAAAGAATGAATATAGCATTTCAAACTTTCTAAAGTAACTGTCTTAAGAGAGGGTTCCGTGTCTAGCTGATTATCACCAGGTTTGGGCTGGATCAAGTAATAAGTGTTCCTGGCAGCCTTGAAATTTCTCAGGGAGGCATTTTAAGGAGGAGCTGGGGGCATCCTTTGGACAAGGCCTCAAGCTGCCAGAAGCCATCCAGAGCATAGCCATTTCTTAGTGCAGAGGTTTGGACTCAAGTGTTCCATGCTGAGAGTGCTAAAGTTCTCAATTTCTCCCTTTGGAGGACAAAATCAAGAGAGGATTCTTTTCCAGACTTTGCAGTTAGAAATGCTGAAAATTGTCAAGTGAAGATTTAAAGCTAGGCATGTCCAGTTCCAAACCTGGGTATTCTTTCTGCTATACCATGTCATTTAATATATATATATTATTGATTTTTTACAGAGAGGAAGGGAGAGAGACAGAGAGTTAGAAATATCGATGAGAGAGAAACATTGATCAGCTGCCTCCTGCACACCCACCACTGGGGAAGTGCCCACAACCAAGATACATGCCCTTGACCAGAATCAAACCCAGGACCCCTCAGTCCGCAGGCTGACTCTCTACACTGAGCCAAACCGGTCCCGGCTATACCACGTCATTTTTGTTTAAAGTTACAACCTATCATTTCTTCCAAATTCATATTGAAAAAGAGGCCGTTAGTGTAGTTTTACTGTAAAATATAATTTGATGCACATATGAATATTTAAAAAATAATAATGAAGCCAAGTGTTCATCATATATTTGAAACAGAATTTTTAGCACTATAGAAGCTCCATCAGTTCCTATTCCCCCATATAGCCCTTTTTTTCTGTACTTCAAAGTTAACCACATCATGCTATTGTATTATCTATTTTCTAAGTATTCTTAGAAAGTTTGCCATATATATTATCATGAAGGCATACCTAGTGTTATTTTGCAATACTTTACTGAACTTCACAGATGTATTTATTAAAACTGAATCTAGGAGTTTCAACCAGTGAAATGACTATCACTTGCCTTACTGTGTCCTACGAGCTTTATTGCAGAGGTTTGAAACCAAATCCCCCATATCACTGAGGTATGTCTATGTATATACCTAAATGATATACAGGTGCTTTGTGACTTACAGTGGGGTTATGTTTGGATAATTCATATCAGGTGGAATATATACGTTGAAAAGCATTTATATACCTAACATCCCAAACTTCATAACTTAATCTAGCCTATTTTAATTATGTTCAGAACAATTCCATTAGCTATGGCTGGCAAAATCATCTAACACAAAATCCATTTTTATATGAACTGTTGAATATCTCCTGTAACTCATTATTCATAAACTATTGCACCATCCTTGCCAAAAAGTTGTCAATTAAACTATTGCAAATCAGGGTGTCCCCCTCTCCCCCCTCTCTCTATCTATCTATCTGTATATATAATAGAGGCCCAGTGCACAAAATTCATGCACTTGGGGAAGTGGGGCTCTCAGTCCCTCCTGCAGTCTGAGAGCCCTTGGGGGGATGTTCAACTTATGGCTTAAGCCTGCTCCCTGCAGGCAGTAGGCTTAAGCCATCAGAGGGACATCCTTAGTGCTCCCACGGAGGCAGGAGACGCTCCTGCCACCACCACTGTGCTCACCAGCTGTGAGCCTGCTTCTGGCTGAGCAATGCTCCCCCTGTGGGAGCGCACTGACCACCAGGGGGCAGCTCCTATGTTGAGCATCTTCTTCCTGCTGATAGGTGCACATCATAGCAACCAGTCATTCTTCCATTTGATCAATTTGCATATTGGCCTTTTATTATATAGGATATATAAATGTACATATATACACACTATTTATGTAAATATGAGAAAATATATATATATATATATATATATATGCAAAGTATATTATATAAAATATATTTTACTTAATTACATAAATAATACCTTATGTACATATACTTCTGTGAAATCTTCTGTTGTTCAACATTGGGGTTTTTTAGCCATATGTATGTTGATACCTGTAATTATAGATCATTCATTTTCATTGTACACAATATATATCTATCTTGGTGATGTATACTTGTGGTGTTTTCAGGTGATTTCCTTTGCAGAGCTGCTACAAATATTTTTGTTTCCTGACATATATGTGTAAAAGTATATCTTGAGTACAGTGGTACCTCGAGATACGAGTGCCCTAACATACAAGATTTTTGAGATATGAGCCTCTGAGCGAGCGATTTTTGCTTTGAAATACGAGCAACATTTGAGATAGGAGTAATCACACGGATCGGCCGGCTGCACAGGACTCACCAGTTAACCGCAACTCCAGCGTCTCATAGTTTCCCACACCTCAAGGTTTCGGAACGAATTAAACTTGTATCTAGAGGTACCACTGTATATACCTATGTATATAATTTCTGGATTTTAAGGAATGTCTATCTATAATGTCATATAAGTAAATGGAAAATAGATTTCATAAACTTATACATTACCTATAAGTTAATAACAATTTATAAATATTTATATCTTCTGCAAAAATTGATGGTAAGGGGTTTTTATTGTTAGCTAAATACTATGATAATACTTTGATTGAATTTTAATTTGCATATTTCTGATTGCTGATAAGACTTGAACGTATTTCCATGTTTATTGTTATTCTAGGAAATATCTGCCCATGTTTTTAACTCTTTTATTCCAAATGAATTTTATATATATATATATATATATATATATATATGTATATATATATCTTAATTTCTTTTTATATTCTGGATAATAATACTTGGGTTAATATGTGTTAAAAGTAAATTCTTTCTAAGCCTTATTTTTTCATTTTATAATGTATTTTGATTAGCATAAACTCTAATTTCAACACAGTGGAGTCTATTAATCTTTCTCTATGGCTTGCATGAATTAAGTCTTGTTTAAGAAATCTCCCTCATTCCACAAATCACAGAGCTTTTTTTAAAAAATATTTTCCCTTTCCAATTTAAATGTAATATTCATGTAAAGTTGATATTTCACAATTTGATGTTTTCTTTTCTATGTTATAGTTATTTCAGTACCAATTATTAAATGGCCAATTCTTTTAAAATTAGTTTGCAATACTTAAAAAATATATTATTTAGCTCTTCTAGACATAAATAAATTTCTGTATTTGTGTTAGTTTGTCAACTCTCTATCCTTTTTTCATTTGTCCATTTTTCTCTTTCTGTATCATTTCATAAATAGTATAGTCATTTTCCAAAATTGTTGTTTAGGAGTTATTGACTATCCTAGGATTTATAGTGCAAATTAAGTTTTAGATTAAGCTTGTCAAAACAGGGTCTTTTGCCTTTTAATTACAACAAATACCTTTGTAGCTGTTTTGGTCATAGGTGGGTCATTCTACTTCCTACCCTACCCACTTTCTTTTCCATAAAATTGCATATATGCTTTAGTGATATCACAGGTATAATGTGAAGATTAAGTAAAATAATACACATATGTGAGGAGAAACCAAGATGGTGGCATAGGTAAACACCTAAACTGCTGCCTTGCACAACAATTTCAAAACTACAAATAAAGACAGAACAGACACCATCTAGAACCACAAGAAAGCTGGCTGAGTGGAAATTCTACAACTAGAAGGAAAGAGAGGGGCTCACAGAAACTGAGAGGAGCTTCAAAAAAATGAGGTATGGAGACACGCAAGTGGAGAGGATGGGCAGCGAAGAGTCTAGATGACTTCCTCTAGCAGAAGGGAGATGGAAAATCCTAACTGCACTGAACCCCACTTCTTACTGCACTTAACCCCAGTTCCAGGCGAGACTCATATGGGGAAAGTCTGGACTGTCGTGAAAAGGGAGGAGTGCACAGAAAATCAGGGGAGTGGGAAAGGCAGAGTTCTGGAGGAGCACGCAAAGAGGAATGACTGCATTCCAAAGAGGAATGGGCTTTCTCTAGTGGGAGGAAAACAGAACCTCCCAACTGCACTGAAATCGAGGTCTGACTGCACTGATCCCAGTTTCAGGCAAGACCCTGGGGACCCAGATTCATATGGGTCCCCAGAGCACATGGGAACTCAGGGGAGCTGGAAAAGCAAAGGTCTGTAGGCTCACGTGTATGCACACAGAGAGGGCTGCAGCAATTACTGAAGGGCAGTGAGACTCAGGAGCCTCATACGGCAGGGCTGATGGGAAGCCGAGGCTGTCTGCTCAGCCCAGAGACTCCGCCACATCAAAGCCCGGCGCAGAGGCTTTTGCAATCTTGCAAGTCTTAAGGCCGAGTCCAGCACAGGAGTTCTCTGTCTTTAGACAGAGCTGATCCTCACAACCAATTGGATTGGAGATCAATTCCCCCAGTGATACCAACAACAATCAAGACTTAACCACAACAAGGCTGTACACACAGTCCACAAAGGGGTGCACCAAGAGTGTCTACCTCAGGTAACTGGGGAAGCAGAGCTACTGTACCCTTTAGGACACCTAGCACACAAAGCTACTCTACCAACTCAGAGAAAGAGCAAAAATGTGGAGACAAAGAAACAGATTACAAACAAAAGAAATGGAGGAAAACAAATGACTAGATATAGAGTTCAAAACCATGGTTATAAGGTTTTTCAAGAATTTCCTAGAAAACATGGATAAATTTAGTGAGACCCAAGAGGAGATGAAAAAGGACCAACTAGAAATTAAACATACACTGACTGAAATAAAAAAATATATATTATACAGAGACCTAAGAGCAAACTAGTGGAACAGAAGAATCAAGTCAAAGATTTGAAATACAAAAAAGAAAAAACGCTCAACTGGAAAAGCAAACAGAAAAAAAGAATCCAAAAACTGGAAGATAGTGTAAGGAGCCTCTGGGACAACTTCAAGCATACTAACATCAGAATTATGGGGCTGCCAGAAGAAGAGAGAGAGCAAGATACTGAAAACCTATTTGAAGAAATAATGAGTGAAAACTTCTCCCACTTGGTGAAAGAAATAGACTGACAAGTCCAGGAAGCACACAGAACCCCAAATAAAAGGAATCCAAAGAGAACCACACCAAGACACATCATAATTAAAATGCAATAGCAAAAGACAAAGGGAGAATATTAAAAGCAGCAAGAGAAAAACAGTTAATTACCTATAAGGGAGCACCCATAGGATTGTCAGCTGATTTCTCAACAGAAACTATGCAGGCCAGACAGGAGTGGGAAGAAATATTCAAAGTGATGAATAGCAAGAACCTACCCAGCAAAGCTATCATTCACAATTGAAGGTCAGATAAAGAGTTTCACAGATATGAAAAACTAAAGGAGTTCATCAACACAAACCATATTATATGAAATGCTGAAAGGTACTCTTTAAGAAGAGGAAGAAGCAGAAAAAGATAAAGATAAAAATTATGAACAACAAATACATATCTATCAAGAAGTGAATCTAAATATCAAGTGAATTGAAAATCTGATGAACAGTATAAACTGGTAAATATAATAGAATCAGGGGCATAGATAGGGAGTGGACTGATAATTCTCATGGGGAAAGAGGTGAGAGGGGTGCAGGGAGAGACTGGACAAAAATCATACACCTATGGATGAGGACAATGAAGGGGAGGTAAGGGCAGAGGTAGAGTGAGAACAGGGTGGAGGGGAACTATGGGGGAAAAAAGAGGAACAATTGTAATCTGAATGATAAAAAATTATTAAAAAATAAAAATACACATGTGTGAAAATCCCAATGTATATAAAATATAAAGCAGTAAAAACACTGTTGCTGAAAGAATAGCATATTTTTTATTTGTGAATATGAGTCGAGTACCTCTCATCCTTCTTTTGTTATCTACCCTGACAACCCATGAGACAGATATCACTATTTTAATAACAAAAGAAGACCAACCAGAACTCATTTGTGCTTGTACAAATTAACTGTAACTTTCCACATTTGTGTACTAAGAAATTACTTTTTCAGTTCATAGATTGAAACTAACCTCCAAATTAAAAAAAAAATCGTAAGCTAACAATTTAAGAGTCAAGAGAACAACTTAGGTCATCTAAGAATGAGGACTTCAATTAGCAAAGAGATTTGGTGATAATACAAGATTTTGATTCTGACTTAAAGATAATTTAACTGTTTGACATGGTTTTATTTAATCTTTTGCATATTAACTTCCTCATATAAAAAATGAGTTGTAATAATATTGACATAATGATGTCATTGAGAGATGCATGAGATGGGAAAAATGGTGTTGGATACTTCAGTGTGCTCTTTAAATTGTACTGTGGTTGTTTGATTGTAAGTGTATATTTGCCATATTGTAGAATCAAAACCAATTTTTAGTGTCCTAGGGCAGTGGTCAGCAAACTCATTAGTCAACGGAGCCAAATATCAACAATACAATGATTGAAATTTCTTTTGAGAGCCAAATTTTTAAAACTAAAAGTTCTTCTAATGCCACTTCTTCAAAGTAGACTTGCCCAGGCCATGACATTTTGTGGAAGAGCCATACTCAAGGGGCCAAAGAGTCACATGTGGCTTGGGAGCTGCAGTTTGCCAACCACGGTCCTAGGGCAATTTGTTTTGAAAGAAATATGTCAAATGTTTTTATAGAGCAAATAATCATTTTGTAATTAAGGTAAATTCACACAATTGGAATATACAACTGAAATTCTTAAATAAGTATCTTCTTATGATGACCCACTTATTTACTCATTCTAAAACAGTTTTAATCTACATAAGTGGGAAACACTTCAGTTACTACAAATAACAGGAAAAGTAAATGTAGAATTAATTGAAGCATTAAGATAATTACCTGAGACCAAGGGATTAACAAATTATTAGGTATTCATCTATAAAACCACTCATGTGTTATAAGTATTAGGATTTACTGTACTTTCATTTAAAAATTACATTTTGCCCTCTAATTGGAGATTAACTGATCACTATAACATTTTCTTCATTTTAAGAGGCAAGAGAGGTGTTGTTTTAAAAAACAAATGTGCAAATAAATAAATGTTTCCTATTTAATACAAGAACACACAAACTGAGAAAAGATATGAGAAACTATAGAGTATTAATTTACCCCACTGTCAATCAATATTGTCTAAAATTAAATTGATTTTAAAAAATGATTTCAACTTCTTAATGTTTTTCATTATCATTGTTACTTAAACTAAAGGAACAGGTTAGAAAACTATATTTTTTGTGATAGAAAACCTTTATTTGAAAATATGTGAATTTTTCAGATTTTTTAAAATATATATTTTTATTGATTTCAGAGAAGAAGGGAGAGCAAGAGAGAAATAGAAATATCAATGAGAACCATTGATTGGCTGCTTCCTGCACACCCAGTATTGGAAACTGAGCCCACAACCTAGGCATGTGCCCTAAGAATTGAACTGTAACCTCCTGGTACACAGGTCAATGTTCAACCACTGAGTGACACTGGTCAGGTAGATTTTGTTTCTTTTAGATTTTATTTATTTATTTGTTTGTTTGTTTGTTTGCTTGTTTGTTTATTGTTAGTCCTCACCTGAGGATATTTTTTTCCATTTATTTTTAGAGGGAGAGTGAGAGAGAAACATTAATGTGAGAGAGACATGTCAATTGGTTGTCTTCTGCAGGGTTGGTTGGAGCCTGTAACCCATGTATGTTCCCTTGACTGGGAATTGACCTCGCAACCTTCTGGAGTGTATGCCAATGCTCTGACCACTGAGTTACACTGGCCAGGTCTAGGTATTACTTTAAAGGTTAACAAAATGTATACATTAAAAGAGAGCATAGGATTACTTCTTTTATATTACTATACTAGAGGCAGGTGCACAAAATTTGTGCACGGGGGAGTGTGTCCTTCATACCAGCCTGCACCCTCTCCAATCTGGGACCCCTTGAGGGATGTCCAACTGCCTGTTTAGGATTAGGCCTAAAAGGGCAGTCGGACATTCCTCTCACAATCCAGGACTGCAGGCTCCCAATTGCTCATCTGCCTGTCTTCCTGATTGCCCCTAACTGATTCTGCCTGCCAGCCTGATCAGCCCCTAGCCACTTCCCTGTCAGCCTGATTGATGCCTAACTGCTCCCCTGCCTGCCTGTTTGCCCCTAACTGTCCTCCCCTGTGGGCCTGGTCACCCCTAACTGCCCTGCCCTGCAGACCTGGTCACCGCTAACTGCCTTTCCCTGCAGGCCTGGTTCCCCACAACTGCCCTTCCCTTCCAGCCCAGGTACTCCCAACTTCCCCCCTCTGAGGGCCTGGTCACCCCTAACTGCCCTCCCTTGCAGGCTTGATCACCCCCAACTGCCCTCCCTTGCAAACTTGCTCCTTCCCAACTGCCCTCCCCTGATGGCCATATTGTGGTGGCCATCTTATGTCCACATGAGGGCAGTATGAGGTGTCCTTGGAGAGAGCCATGCCACCTGCTCACTCTGTGGTGGCAGCCATTTCTGTTGGTATTTATTTATCTTCTATAATTGAAACTTTGTATCCATAAGCAGAGGCCTAGGCCAGCCAGAGTGTGTGGAAAACTTGGCTTCCTCCATCACCAAGCCTCTCTCCTGTTCTCTCTATGGCATAGCCATTTGGTTGTGTTAATTTGCATACCCGCTCCTGATTGATTTGTGGGCATGGTTTGTGGACATGGCAGATGCATGGTCATTTTGCGTATCATTCTTTTATTAGTTACCACACCTCCTCTACATCCACAATCCACACCCACCAACCAATCAGGAGCGAATATGTAAATTAACCCAACAAAGATGGCTGCAGCCATGGAGAGAGTAGGAGGCTTGGGATGCCCTCGGCAATGGAAGAAGCCAAGCTTTCTGCCTTCCCTGGTGGGACCAGGCCTCCATTCAAGGATTCAAAGTTTCAATTATAGAAGATAAATGAATTGCAGATACCAGGTCCCCTGCTTTGGTCGCCAGGAGGCATGGCCCACCTGCAAACCACCATAAGCCCCTCACCCAGGCTTCCTCATGCCACAAGATGACCAGCAGGGAAGGGCAGTTGGGGGCAATGAAGCCTGCAGGGGAGGGCAGTTAGGGTGACAAGGCTGATAGAGGAGAAAAGTTTGGGATGACAGGGCCTGTAGGGAAGATCAGTTATGGGGGACTCAGGCCTTCAGGGGAGAGCAGTTGAGGGGAACCAGACCTGCAGGTCATAAAATTCTTTTGTAAAATATCTGAAACACCAAGGCCAAAAATAAGGACAGTACATGAACAACTAAACTTATTTTTTCTTGTTTAGTAACTCAACAATCTTGTAAGTAAAAAGAGTGTGCAAGAGTGTAAATCTTCAAGATAAACTAAATTTAAAGGTATGGACCTCTGATTTGTTTTCTTAGAATAATTGGAATAAAAATTAAAATGTTGCAAAATGGAGATTAAAATAGTGACCTCTTAAGAAATATTGCTTAGGGTAAGATATTTAACCTGTATAATCCAGAAAACTTACTTTTCTCTAATATATATTATTTTCTGTTTTGCTCTATTTTATAGTTTTCATGAAAATAAACTGAAGGTATGTCTTCTAACAGGAACCATTGGCAGAGCATATGTAGGTCCCATGTTGTCCTGCCCTACTTTACTAAACTTTTTAAGTTACAATTTACATACAAGGATCATTTTTAGTTTCATGAGTTTTGACAAATATACATTTTAGTATCCACAATCAAGATAAACAATATTGTCAATATCCCTTTCCCAGTCAAATCTCCTCCCCACACCTTTATTCTGTAGCTTTGCTGATTAGAGTAATTTTGATAGTAGGTCCTTGCCTTTTGTTACTTTGAATATTTTATGCCAGACTCTTCTAGCCTGAAATGTATCTGTTGAGAAACCAGCTAACATTTTTATAGGAGCTCCCTTCTAGGTAGCTAACTGTTTTTTTCTTGCTGCTTTTAAAATTCTCTATTGGTCTTTAACCTTTGGCCTTTTCATTATGATGTGTCTTTGTGTGACAGGCCTTTTTTGGTTTATTTTTTGGGGGATGCTCTGCACTTCCTAGACTAGTATGTCTGTTTCCTTTACCAAATAGGAGAAGTTTCCCATCATTATTTTTTTCATTTAGGTTTTTAATTTCTTGCTTTCTTTCTTCTCCTTTCAGATCCTCCATAATGTAAATGTTGGGAAAAATATATGAAATACTGTTTTCATATTTTGAACAACAGATAGCATAAAACTACAAATATAGGAATAAAAATGTGAATTTTGCCTTTACCCCAGCTACATGAGACAATTTCCATGCTATATCACAAAAATATAAAGCCAAATAAAGTAGAACACATTTGAGTTTGAGAAAGGACAAGATGATTAAAATATGCAAAGCAGAATAACAGAATTGTGGAGCTATACAGAGACAAACATCTCCAGAAATTGGCATAAGGAACAAAATAAATCTTCGGCTGAATACCAATTTATGCTTACATATGGTGAAAGTCCTATCAAATATATTTAAGAAAAGGAAAAATAATCACTGGGTAGCTATTATAAAATATTCCCAAAGCACACAAATGACAACAAACTAATTGACAACTAAGCTTTTAAACTGCATAATTAGGAAAGTAGCAGGCCTCCCTAGCCTAGTTGCCAGAATGCAAACCATAACAGAGCCTGGGTTTCACTCCCATCCTGCCTGCTGAGTTGTAAGGAACAATTGTCTTTTACAGTCAAAAGGAGGCCAAAGATGTTTATAGTGTGGCAAATCAGTGTCAGAATTGATGACATCAGCATTTATTCTGATAAAACAATAGCTCTTCCCTGGTATGATCAAAGGCTGGAGTGTAAGGATTGTGATTGACTGATAATCAATTGCCTTAAGCCCTGGGTTTTAGCCATTTTCCATGGGGCTTTGCAAGAGACCAATTTCTCATCTAAAATCAAGCTTGTCGGGGATTAGCTTTGGACAAATAATCTAGCAATACGTAAACTGTGTCACTTCTTTAGAACCATACTGAGAGAATTTCCAGAACCTATATCTATAGACTGTATCTATACAGGAGTATAAAATTATCTTGGTATTTAAGATTTCTACTACTACAGAATTAGTATTTAAGAATTATACTATGTCAAGCTTATACTATAATTCTATTTGAGAATTCTACCCCGCCAAGTCTTAAAAAAAATGTGTTTTGTTTGCTTCAGGATAACTATTTTATTAGTTATCCATTCTCTATAATATTCTAAACTCAAAATTAATAGTTTAAAATAATAAACATCTATTATATTTTGGTTGCCAAGAATCAGAAATCCCATAACAGTGTTTCTGGCTCAGGATCTGTCATGAGGTTGAAGTCAAGTACTGTTGGTTATATTTTTAGTCATTTGAAAGCTTGATTCAAGTGGCTCTAGCAGCAAGTTTAGCTCCCTATCAATGGTTTTGATTAGGACATAATAGATATATATTCTCTCACCATGTTCTAGCATGGTATGAGGTCTCTAGGGTCTGTCTTATAAAGGCACCAGTTCTATTCATGACCTAATCATATCCCAAAGTCCCATCTCTAAATACCATCACATTTCATATTAGGTTTCAAAGTATGAATTTTTGGGCAAACTGATTCCACAGCATTACACGCAGGCCTCCCAAAATTCAGTCCTTTTATATAAAAGATACATTCATTTCATCTCTATAATAACCTCATTCCATAATTAACGTTAAAACCTAAGTCTAAAGTCATATGTAAATGTCATCGAAAGCAGATTTGGGTGACACTCAAAGTATGAATCATACTGCGACAAACTCTTCTCTAAGTGTGAACCTGTGAAACCAAAAATGTTTTATGCTTTCAAAATCCTTCGAACAGGATTAGGACACACATTCCCATACCAAAAAAGAGGAATGAAAGGAGAAATGAATAACATCTACCAAAGAAGTTCCAAAGCTAGTAAACAAATTCCATTAGACCTTAAGGCTTAGGCATAATCCTCTTTGGTATAAGGCTCTAACTTCCAGAACCAACTCATCCTCATGAAGTAGAGGGACAACCCCAGTGTTGCTCTCTACTGGGGCCCTACCTGTTGCTTCCAGTGATTCTCTCAAACTATGGTACCACATCTGAAACTCTGCCAGGCTTCCCTGTCCTTTATAACTCAGGTGGAGGCATCCGTGCTTCTCAGGCCCATGCACTCTGCACCTGATGGCAGTGGCATCCCTGGTGACCTTTGAATCACCTTTGGTGGTGTCCTTCTATTGTCTTGAACAACAATTCCTAGATTCTGTTTATCTGGCTGATCCATACCAATCTTAGTTTTAAATGATCACTTGCCAATACCCTTAGTGTCTTCACTGTTTGCAAGAGGAATAGACTGAGGATTTTCCAAATCTATCAGTTCTTCTTCTTTTTGCTTAATAATTCCATCTTTAAGTAATTTCTTCTCACATTTTATATAAGTAACCATGTAAAACAATATATCATTAAGGAAGACCAAGAGGTGGCTCTTTATATGCACTGCTTCATTTCATTAAAATTGTATGGAATCCAGATATATGAAAAAATCCCTCATGAACTTGAAGTAGAGGCAATAACACTTCATAAGGGCAAACTGTCTTATTCTGAAATAAACCTTTATGAATAGGACTGAATTTATAGTTATTTCCATCATTTTGGCTAGTGCAGTTAGATCTCTATTCACCTGAATACTTTTAAAGAAATTTCATATTAATATAATTTAAATTTTTATATCCTTTTCAGTCAAGTTACAGAGTATTTGAATGATTAAAAAAAGATAAAAGTACCAACAATTATGTTTATCATTTTGGTGAGTGTGTTAGTTGTTAGATATTAGTTCTTTGAGTTCTAGGAGAAATATATTTCCTTGTAAAATAAATTGATTGAGGGGACTTTTCTAAAATATCAGTTTTACAGACAACTGCTAATCCTGAAATTATTATTCATACAATTAATGCAATATAAAACAGGCAAGAAATAATTTTACTACCAGGTGCTGTGGCAGCAGGCCACCAACATGCCAAAAATATCAAGATATTTCTCTAAGATGTAATGTAGGCAAGGACAGTTGACAATATCTTCAAAGAGTTGACTCATTCAATTCCGTAGGAAAAACAACGTGATGGTGATGAATAAATAGATGTTGTGTGCTTTGTTAAGTTTCTACTAATACCTGCTAAGCTTAGAGCTAGGAGGAAAATAACTTACTTTTTTAGCAGTAGCATTCTTCAGTGTGGATTTTATTTGTAGCATTTAAAATAGCAAAGTTCTTCTCTGCCTTTCTGTACTTTCACATTTTATCAATTGTCTCAGGCTATTCAGCATTAAAAAGAAATGAGCTACCAAGTTGTGAAAATGCATAGAAGAACCTTAAATCCATAATACTCAGTAAAAGAAGGCAATCTAAAATAAGCTGCATAAGGTATGATTCCAACTACATGACATTCTGAAGAATGCAAAGCTATGAAAACAGTAAAAAGATTAGTGATTGCCAGGGATTGTGGGAGTGGAGAGGAATGAGTAGGCAGAGTACAGAGGTGTATTTATCATATGCATTTGATATTCAAATCAGCAGAAGAAAGTTTTTCCTAGATTAGAAAAAAAAGGATAGATTTTTTTAAAAGGTCAGAAAGAAATGAATAATAAATTAGGGAATAATTACCTTAAAAGCATTATAATTCACCAAGAAATGTTATTCTAATATTATTTCAAACATGGCTGTGGACAGATACTTTTTTAGTGACATAGTTCACAACCTCCTTCTAAAACATCACTGGCATTCATGCATGATACAGTGCTTCAGCAATTTTCATATAAACTATCAAGAAATTAAGACCTTTTCTGGGAAAGAAACTCCTCGCCATTTAGCTGAATAGCAGTTAAAAATCTAATAATCTTCATCAAAATTCTCTTTTCTTATATTCAGTCTGAAACTGATTATGTAGCAATTATGTTTTCACATAAAAATCCCTATCAAAAGAAATTATTTGAACAAGCACATGACACATTTCTTTCTTATAGCATTAAAACTAAAATTAAAAAGTTGACATATGGTCAAAAGTAATTCTGGGGAAACTTTAACTTAATAGAATAATAATTACCAATTATTAACTAGGTTACCTTCCCCATTGCAAAGATGGAGACTCCCAAGTAGATTTATTATTTTTAATTTAATACATCTTTATTGTTCAGATTATTAGAGTTGTTCCTCCTTTCCCCCTTCCCCATAGTTCCCCTCCAACCAGTTCTTACCCTACCCTCTGCCCTTACCTCTCCCCACTGTTCTCATACATAGGTGTACAATTTTTGTCCAGTTTCTTTGGCATCCTCTCACCCCTTTCTCCTTAAGAATTGTCAGTCCATTCCCTTTCTATGCTCCTGATTCTATTATATTTACCAGTTTATTCTGTTAATCAGATTTTTAATTCACTTGATTTTTAGATTCACTTGTTGATAGATATGTATCTGTTGTTCAAAATTTTTATCTTTACCTCTTTCTTCTTCTCTCTCTTCTTAAAGAGTACTTTTCAGCATTTCATATAATACTGATTTGGTGTTGATGAATCCTTTAGCATTTCTTTATCTGTGAAGCTCTTTATCTGCCCTTCAATTCTGAATGATAGCTTTGCTGGGTAGAGTAATCTTGGTTGTAGGTTCTTGCTATTAATCACTTTGAATATTTCTTGCCACTCTCCTCTGGCATAATTTCTGTTGAGAAATCAGCTGACAATCATATGGGTGCTCCCTTGTAGGTAATTAACTATTTTTCTATTACTCTTGGCATTTTAATATGGAGTTTCTTGGTGTAGTCTTCTTTGGATGCCTTTTATTTGGGGTTCTAAATCCTCTTTGTATTTCTTTTATTTGGGGTCCTGGTCTTGTAAGACTATTTCTTTCACCATGTGGGAAAAGTTTTCAGTCATTATTTCTTCAAATAGGTTTTCAGTATCTTGCTCTCTCTTCTTCTAGCACCCCCATAATTCGGATTTTGGTATGCTTGAAGTTGTCCCAGAGGATCCTTACACTATCTTCCAGTTTTTGGATTCTTTTTTCTTTTTGCTTTTCTGGTTGAGTGTTTTCTCTTTCTTAATATTTCAAATCTTTGACTTGATTCTTGTGTTCCACTAGTCTGCTCTTAGATCTCTGTATAATATTCTTTATTTCAGTCAGTATATGTTTAATTTCTAGTTGGTCCTTTTTCATATCCTCTCAAGGGTCTCACTAAATTTATAGGCCTTTTCTAAGAAATTCTTGAAAAACCGTATAACCGTGGTTTTGAACCAGTTGTTTGTTTTCCTTCATTTCTTTTTTTTTTTGTGATCTGTTTCTTTGTCTCTACATTTTCGCTGCTTCCCTCAGTTGATAGAGTAGCTTTGTGTGCTAGGTGTCCTATAAGGTGCAGTAGCTCTGCCTCCCCAGTTGCCTGAGGTGGACACTCTTGGTGCACCCCTTTTTGGAGTATGTGTAAAGTCTTGTTGTAGTTAAATCTTGATTTTTGTTGGTGACCTCCAAGCCAACTGGCTGTGAAGATCAGCTGTGTCTACTCTGGGAGAAATTCTGTGCTGGAGACAGTCTTATGAGACAAGACTTGTAAAATTTCAAAAGCCTCTGTGCTCAATTTGGATGGGACAGAATCTCAGGGTTGAGCAGACAGCCTTAACTTCCCTTCAGCCCTGCCCTATGAAGTCCCTGGGTCTCAGTGTCCCTCAGTAACTGCTGCAGTCCTCTCTACTGGCACTTGCACGTGCACTTCCAGAACTCTGCCTTTCATGGCTCCCCTGAGTTTTTGTGCACTCCTTTGTTTTCCCAACAGTCCAGACACCCCTCTGAGTCCCCACAGTCTTGCCCAAAACTGGGGTTCAGTACCTTCAGAACTGGAGTTCAGCACAGTAAGGAACTTCTGTCTTCCTCCTGCTCAGCCTTTTGCAGCTCCTCTGAGTCTCCATGAGCCTCTCTCTTTCCTTCTAGTTGTAGAATTTCCACTGAGCCAGATTTGCTGTGGTTCTGGATAGTGTCCATTCTGTCTTTTAGCTGTAGTTTTGAAATTGTTGTGTGAGGCAGCAGTTTAGGTGTTCATCTATGCCTCC
Source organism: Lasiurus cinereus (assembly GCA_011751065.1). NCBI lineage: Eukaryota > Metazoa > Chordata > Mammalia > Chiroptera > Vespertilionidae > Lasiurus > Lasiurus cinereus. Next base: position 15,933,754 of record JAAGEH010000426.1, read on the forward strand.
ATCTTGGTTTCTCTCCAACTAGATTTATTAATATAAATGAACTGTAGATTATTTTGGTGAATAATTGATAAAGCTCACATAAATTTATCTATATTAATACATATCTATCATTTATTAACTACCTTGAATATATATATTAGAGGATCAGGTCACAAAATTCATGCACTGGAGGGAGGATCCTTCAGCCTGGCCTGTGCAGCTTAGGCCCATTCCCTGCTCACTCATTGAGCAGGCCTAAGCCAGCAGTTGGACATCCCTCCTGCATTCCAGGACCCCTCACTCCTTACTGGTTGGCCTGTTGCTCCTTAGTGCTGCTGCAGAGTCAGGAGAGGCTCCCGACACTGCCACTGCGCTTGCCAGCCATAAACCCAACTTCTAGCTGAGTGGCTTTTCTCCTGTGGGTGCCCACTGACCACCAGGGGACAGCTCCTGCATTGAGTGTCTACTCCCTGGTGGTCAGTGTGCATCATTGTGAACAGTTCTGGTTGTTCTGCTGTAATGGTTGCTCAGGCTTTTATCATATCTATCTATCTATCTATCTATCTATCTATCTATCTATCTATCTATATATCTATATCTATCTATCTATCTATCTATCTATCTATCTATCTATCTATCTGCCAAGCAATGGAATAACTGGAACAACTAAAACATCTGGTCACTATGATGCACACTGCAGCCTTCCAACCAACCCGATGGGGGCAGGGCTGGCTTGCCAACCTCCAGAGAGCACTCCTACTGGATGGTCCAGTTTATCTCCCTCCCCCCAATTCCCCGATTTGGGGTGGGGCTGGCCAACCTCCCATGGCCTCCCTGCCCCCTGATTGAGAAGCACTGGCAGCCAAAGTCCTGCAGCCCCTACCCCCAGCTGGCCTGGCCCCAATTGGCTCCTCCCCCCTGATCAGGGTGGGCTGGCCGGACCCCACCCATGTACAAATTTGTACACTGGGCCTCTAGTGTGTGTGTGTGTGTGTGTGTGTGTGTGTGTGTGTGTGTATAGACAAATATATTTTCTTTGCATTTAGTCTTGTTAAGTTCAGCTCATTATTCTAGCTGAAAGATATGGATTATTTCCTATTTCAGTCACTTAACTGATTTCTTCTCCTTCCAGTTTTGTACAGTATGCAGATTTGATGAGCTTTGCAGCAATGTCATGTATAATGTTGTTGAACTAGGTAAGAATAAGGACAGCACACCACTAGAAATGTGTCTTCAGTCAATACTATAATACATTTATTTAAAACCATTTAACTAAATGTTACTCTACTATTTGACTGAGCACTTATGCAATGAAAGCTGGAGGATTCAAAAGGAAGAAATATGTATTTTTACACCATAGTTACCTCTCCAAACAAATGTTTGTGGACTATCTCTTCTATAAGTTGGCATTCATATAGCACAATTCATGCTGATAGCCACTTAGAGGTGACAGGGAGGCAATTCTGTAAAAATGTGTGTGTGTTTTTTCTTTCTATAAGAAAAGAAAATACACCTCTGTACTCCGCCTACTCATTCCATGTAATTTAAAGGAAGGATGTAACAGTTCACGTGAGAATTCTTAAGTGAGAACTTGGTTCGCATTTCATATAAGTAAATAATGTCATCATACATGTCAGTACTTCTACCTGTCCAGTGCAGAGAAACGTTGAAGATATCTTAGGCCAACAAGAGAGAGGTTCAGCAGTAACTCTGCTCAGAAATTCTGTCCAGCAATTGTCAAATGCATTGATGTGAGGCCCCAAAGGACTGGAAAACTGCTTGCTCCAACGTCAAGCGCAACTAAGCGCTCATTTCCAATTACCAAGGGGTTTTAAAGTATAAGCTGTATTCCTCTTCTGTCAGCTGCTCAGAACCCTGGAAAGGGGATCAGCAGCATTTCAACACTAAATTGCTCAAAACCCTTGCATGAGTTTATGCAGCATTTGGCCAGTATACATTTGGTGAGTAAAATGTTAATGTAGCGTGTTTGAGATATTGTTTCCTGTGGGATGGGTTTGGCTTAGAGTAATAAAATAGTCTTTTTGTTTGAAATCAGACATAGCATTTAGAGAAATTATTCAAGTGTTATATAAGCAAGACTCTCCAAACATTTTTTTTAATTGTGAAGGCACTTTTAATGTAAAACCTGTAGAAAAGAAGCACTAACATTACAAATTGCATATAGAAAAATGAGACACACCTGAAACACTTTAATTTGGTAGCCTGAGAGTTAATTCTGGTATCAGACTTTTATCTTTTATTAGTTTTTTCTATTTTTTAAAAAATTTAAGGTGAAGCTATACAGCAAGTATAATTAGAAACATTGAGAAAAATGTTTAGATTTTCTTTTTCTTTTTTTTTGTTTTATTGTTGAAAATATTACAAATAGTAGTACATATGTCTCCTTTTTTTCTCCATTGACTTCCCGCTGGTCTCCTCTACCCCTGGGCCCATGCCCTCATCTCCCCACTCCCCAGTGTCTTGTGTCCAATGGTTATGCTTATATGCATGCATACAAGTCCTTTGGTTGATTTCCTGGGAAGACCCTTGAAAACCCACTTTCTCTGAATAATTTTACATATATACTTTCTTATGCTCCCCAGATCTCTATGGCTCACCTGGTCCTGTTGATTTCATCTCACTTAGATAGTAACTCATTAAAATTACTAGCCTAATCTCTATAAGCATTTGACTCAGTAACCCTGATACAATCTTCTTTAGTTCTTCAAATTAATTTTTGAATTTCTGTTCATCTCATCTAGCAGACGTCAAGGTATAAAGAAGAAAGAATATCATACCTTTTCATAATAATAGAACAATATGCATGTGAAAGATTTTCTTTATTTCATTAATGAATAAAGCAGTAAGGTGTAATGACTGAATAATATTTTAGAAACTTAGAGGTGTATGTATGTGTGTGCATATATATATGTGTGTGTGTGTGTGTGTGTGTGTGTGTGTGTGTGTGTGTGTGATTACTAGATTTGATATAGAGTGGGATAATATCCATGAGACATAAATTGATATGTCCACTGAACAGAAATTAATTGTAGCTCTAACAGGCAAAATCAAACTTAGAATGGAATTTACCAAGTGTGAAGTTTTTAATCAAGAGTTAATATTTTCACATTTTGTGAGTTTTTTAAAAATATTTCCAATGTGATTTCTTCTTTGACCCACTGGTCATATTAGAGGGGTGGGAGAAGTAGGGATATCTTGGTCAAAGGATACAAAGTTCTTGTTAATAAATTCTGGGGATATAATATAGAATATTGTGATTATAATTAACAGGAGGGTATTATATACTTGAAAATTCTAAGAGAGTAGATTTTAAATGCTCTCACCTTAAAAAAAATGTGGTAACTATTTGATGATGGAGTTGTTAGCTAAGGCTATAGTGGTAAATACATTGCAATGTATAAATATAGCAAATCCATATGTTGTATGCCTTAAACTCACACAGTGTTATATGCCAATTATATATGCATAAAGTTGAAAAAAATAAAATTAACAATTAACTTCACACACAAAAAAACATATACCTAGAAATTACAAGTGACATTGAGTGCTTATTTCTCATGTGATGTTGAAAGCATAGAGCAGGAAATATATGGGCCCATAATTTTGCCTTATTTCTAAGATTTGCCTTTTCTTTTTTTTTTCTGACACAGGTAAGGGAACTGATTTTCAGAGAAGGCACTATTTAAGAAGAGGGGAAGCAATATAATTGGAATCTGTGTTTCCTGGATTAAATTTCTGTGACCTTTCCAGTATATATAACTTAATACTAAGCTACTCCTTAGTGGAAAATAAAAGTTTGAGTAATTTCACAATAGAGGAGGGATATTTGCAAAGGGATTTCTTAAAATTTTAGTCTTTATTATTTAACTATCTTTTCTTTATGGAATAACTTTTCTTATTAAAGTTTTAATATCTCATCAAAGATATCATATTATACTTAGCAGCCATGTCTCCTAGGGCTCCTATTGGTTGTGAGAGTGCCTCAAGACTTTCCTGATTTTGATGACCTAGACCCGTGGTTGGCAAACTGCAGCTCACCAGCCATATGCTGCTCTTTGGCCCCTTGTGTGTGGCTTTTCCACAAAATACCATGGCCTGGTGAGTCTATTTTGAAGAAGTGGCGTTAGAAGTTTAAGTTTAAAAAAATTGGCTCTCAAAAGAAATTTTAATCCTTGTACTATTGATATTTGGCTCTGTTGCCTAACTAGTTTGCCAACCACTGACCTAGACAGTTGTTAGGATTACTGGTCAAGTACTTTGTAGACTGTCCTCCTAATGAGATTTATCTGATGTTCTTCTCATGATTACCTTGGGGTTATGGCTTGTTGAGAGGAAGATCTAATCATAACAAAGGTACAAACTAGCAACATGACTCATCCCTTTTGCTGTTGACCTTGATCCCCTGCCCATGTGGTCCTTATCAGATTTCACTTTACAATTACTCCTTTGTTCCCATTTTTGGCACTGTATTCTTTGAAAGGAAGTCACTATTCTCAGCCAACACCTTGGAAGTGGAAGTTATGTTCCACCTCACTGAATGGAGTGCCCATATACTTTATTTGTATGTGCTTGTGAGATTTATGTATTGGCTCACATTTATTTATCTATTCAATAATGGATTTATATCAGTATGGACTTATGGATATTTTTTTGTATTTGGGGTTATAGTTCAATACTGATATGTTTATTTTTTTTGCTCAAATGGTTTTACTTTTGGCCACTGAGGCCTAGTTCAGATGGTGCTTGTGTTCATCTGATATATCTATCACCAATGTTTATCCTTGTTTTGTATATTCTTAGCGCAGACCTGGAATCAGCCATTTCTTTAAGGAACCCCTGTTCTTTTTCTTGGAGAAAGCTATTAGAAACCAAGGTCTTGGTGTTAAGTGTATTTATTGCTACTGGGGGGCTATTTTTTTAGCCCTTTTTAGCTAATAGAGCAAGAAAATATATATGTATATGGACACTTTTATATAGATATATCTATAGATAATTTATACTATGTAGCCATCTCTATCTATAGCAAGCTAAATGCTTATATTAATACTAGAGGCCGAGTGCATGAAAATTCAACACTGCGGGGGACTTTCTTAGCCTGGCCTTTTCCCTTCACAGTCCAGGAGCCCTCAGGGGCAAGAGGTGACCTGGTGATCAAGGGAAAGCGATGCCCCATCACACCTCTGCTGCTGCCACTGCCAGCAGCACAAGCCTCGGCTGGCCCTGGTTACCTGAGTTTTGGGTGGCCCTGGGCAGCTAGGCAGCCTCCATCTGAGGGGCTGAGGGGACTGAGGGACTCCAGAGGCAGGCTCACGGAGTGGCCGGGCTCATCTGTTGGTTGAGGCAACTGGGCGCTGCCATTTTGTGGCTGTGGGCATTGCCATCTTTGAGGGTGTGGCAGTCAATTAGCATATTCCCTCTTTTTTGGCTGTGAGTGCTGCCATCTTTAAGGTTGGGGCAGGCAATTATCATATTTCCTCCTTATTGGCTGTGGGTGTCACCATCTTTGTGATGCTTGAGGGTTAATTAGCATATTTTCTCTTTATTAGGTAGGATCTCCAACACTAATCCATTACCTCAAAAATTATTGTAGCTTCCTTTCTTTGTTTATTAGAAAATTCTCATGACAATAGTGATAAATATGACTCTACTATTTGCCATACATTTACTTATTTGTTCAAATCCAGTGTATAAGAAGAACAATATCTGAACCGTTACTCATATCTCCTTGGGACTCAACTTTATTAACTAGAGTACAATGCTTGTGTGAAGCTATGATTTTCTGTCTTTAATATTACAGATTCTTCTCATTTCCAAAGTTATTTTTTTAAAGTTTTCTTTGGTTTCTACACTTTGAATGTAATACTAATTGGTGTGCTTTCTTTTTGTTGTTATCTGTCCCGCTTGGTGTTTTTTCTCATAGCTACTGGCTCTGAGATTTGTAGTCTGCCACAATTTTAGCCAAGTGTTCAGACATTATTACATGAAATATTGATTCTGATATATTCTTTTTCTCTTCTCCAAATTCTTTTCCAATTTCGTATATTATACCTTTTCACATTGTCCCACAGTTCTTTGATAGTCTATATTGTTTTCTTTCTTTTTTGATTTGTATGTTAATAGGGGAAAATCCTATTTACCTTTCTTCAACATCATTGGTTCTTTCCTTATCTCTGTTGAATTTACACATGAGCCCATTTAAAGCATTCTTCACTTTTGATTAGTGTTTTTTTTTTCTATTTCTAGCATTTCCTTTAGATTTTTTTAGTTTTCATCTTTCTGCTCATGTTACTCATTTGTATTTGCATATTGTCCATTTTTACAGAAATTAACATATTATATATTTTTAAAATTTTTCCTATCTAATTTAAGTATTTGCATTATGCTTCAATCTGGTTCTAATACTTGCTTTCTTGCTTTCACTCTTCAGAATGTGGGACCAGTGACTGGGATGAGGGGGTTCCTTTATGTTAATGTAGTTAGGAGTTAGACTACATTGTATGTCTTTAGTACTTAAAGATAACAAAAGCTTCCAATTCTAGTGTCATTTTTTCCTCCCATGTTGGCTTTGGAATCCCCAAGAAATCCTCAGAAATAGACCGTGTCTTGCACCTCTTTCAGCTGTAATTCACTGCTAGCTTTTCTATTAGAGCCCTACATCCTTCATCCCTTCCCTGATGGCAGTATTCCTCCTCTCTTCTCTGGAAGTCCTCACCTTGGAGACAGGAAGACTAACTGACCCAGGTGAAAGGAATGCCATTCCTAAGCTAGGATAAGGCTCAGCAACAATTTTCCTCTGGGGAGTAGGCCTTCATTCTGGGGAAGGTAAGGTGTGGATTCCACAATGATTACTCTCCCCCTACTTTCACGAGAGTCACAACTCAGATCTTTCCCAAGAGAATACCTAAGGATAAATCCCACAACTGTGTGTCAATTCCCCTAAGGCTGCAGCTCCACAGGAGTTTCTCACTGACATGCTAGTTCACACTCAGCCTCCAGCAGTTCATCAAAATTACTGTCTAAGTATTCCTACAGATTCACAGCACCAGTGGTTTCTGCTCCAGGTAAGCAGATTTTAGCTCTCTCTCCGTGTTCATGCGTCTTATGATTTGGCAAAGTCATCCCCACAATGGCTTCAGATTTTTTTTCACATTTGTTGCTTTGCCATTTCCAACAAATTGCTATTCTCATCAAGCTTATTTTCATAAAATTATAAGTTGATATCAGGGTCTCCTAACATTCTCACACATTATTATTAAAAGTAACAACAACAAGAACAAACTTTTTTGGCTCCTTTTATAAAAGAAGATGACTTTTTCCAAGGCATTCCTTCTTCAGGCTTCTTTCTCTTAGTTTATTGACCACAATTGCTTCATATTTTTTCTTTAAACACTTGTAAGTAATTTACCATCTTTGATACACATCAGGGTACAGCAAAGTAAATTACTGCCTATTTTTGTATGGCCTGCAAGTTAAGTATGATTTTAACAATTTGAATGGTTGAAAAAATTGAATATAGTATTTCATGATACATGGAAATTATAAAAATTAAAATTTCAGCATCTCTTGTGGGGGTGAATTGAATCCTCAAAAAAAAGGTATTTTGATGCCCCAACCCCTATACTATGAACATGAACTTATTTGGAAAAACTGTCTTTACAAATATAATTGGTTAAGATGATATCATACAAGCTGAGGTGGGTCTTTAAATTCAATGATGTGTGTCCTTGTAAAGAGAAGGACATGTGGAGACACAGACACACACAGACAAAGACAGCAGGCTGAAGAAGAAGGCAGAGAGTGGAATGTTGCAGCTACAAATGATGGGCCATATTGGTTTACAGGACAACACAGAAGCTAGAAAAGAGGCAAGCAGGGATTGGTCCCTAGATCCTCTTAAGGGGCATGCATTTTCTGGTACTTTGAATTCAGACTTCTAGCCTCCATAAGTGTGAGAGAATAAATTTCTGTTGTGTTAAGCCTCCCAATCTGTGGTATCTGTTAAGGCATCCCCCAAAAACTAATACAGTGTACTTAAATAAAGTATTATTGAAACTCAGCCAAGCTTGCTCTTTTGCATATTATGCATGGCTACTTTTACACAGCAATGAAAATCTGACTAATTATGACAGAGACAATCTGGCCTGCAAAGCCAAAAATAATTACTTTCTAATACTTTTCTGAAAAAATGTACTTCCCTCCTCCTGCCCCCCGCCCCAACCTTCAGTTTAGAGTTTGACTTCATGTTTCATCTCTTGAATCTGGGTCTACCTTTCCTAAAGCACATGAGATGCTTAAAGGGGAAGAACAAATTTTGTGCTATTTTAGTATAGAGAGCAGGTTGTGAGCTTAGTGTATATACAAATAGAAGGATATCTCACAATTAAGAAGTATGAATGTGTTTCTACTGCTACAAAATTACCTCCAGATCAATATATTGTATATATTCTCTAAGAATTCTTCCTATTTTTATAGTTGTAAATTATTATTTATCATAACACACAAGTGTGTGTGCGCACATACACACGCACACACACAATATAATACTTCCCTTTGGCCCTTGTTGGAAATTGTGAAAAATAATACATTTGAATAATGCTGATTAAAAATTATTGCAGAAGCACAATATAATACTGTTTCTAGTTATACATGAGGTCCAAGATCCTGCTTCTGAAGTCATGTCATTTCTAATCATTTCACAGAGACCAGGTAGCCACAGCACCGATTCTGACATGTAATATCAATTACCCAGAGAATGAAATACCACTGGTATTTGCCTCAGGCACTTACTCCAGAACTGACCAGCAATTGGGACTATAATGGAGGTGGGCAGACTGCCCAGCCTGGGATCACGTGGAGCCTGTTCGATTGATTCCATGCCCTGTGATTATCCACTCCCAATTATGGGCGATGCCACACGGAGCAGAGCTCACAGGTGCTGTTTCTGCCATTCCATTCTTTAATTTAAACAACTAGCAAATGCAGAAAATTGTATTGATTAATTGATACATTAATTTAAAAAGAAATCATGTTCCTAAAAGGCAGTACTATGCAGTGCCATGGAAAGAAAAATAGGCCTCTCCAAAATTGGACACCCCTAAAATTGGACACCTCTTGTGAGTTAGTTCTCCATGGATCTGTGGCATTTCTGAAGGTCCAGATGTTAAGAGACAGTGTGCCCTGGAACAGTCTTTTCAGGGACATATAGCTCTGGAAACACAGGTATAGGATTCTGAATGAAATTGACGTGCATTCTTGGATAGGTTAAGGTAAAGATATTGACTTCCTCTAGAGTCTAGACAGATTTAGAGGCATCCCTTCTTGGAGATGCTCTTTTATTCCAGGGTAATAAAAATGATCTCTCTCTGGAAAAGAGGATGGGCAAGTGTGGACAGATTTGTCAGTAGTCCCTATGTAAGGTCAGAGTTTACAACACTTGGGGTTTCTCTGTAATTCCCCTCGCTGTGTGTGCAGTTACAACAGGACCCTCATCATGGCACACTGTGGGAATTGGGGCTCAGGAAACCAGTACGCCAATACTCCTCTCTGCCTCTTTTGCTGTGAGTAATACACCATCTTTGTCTCTGACTCAGAGGTCTCCTGTTTTCTAAGTATAAACTTGTGGTAGGGTGACTTGTGGGATTATAAATGATGTAGAATTTGGGACCTTTCACAGTACCCAGTTTTATCTTAAAAATTGTATTTTCGGATAAAAAGCATAATATATGTTCACATGTTCACTGAAGAAAACCTGAAAAATAAAAAAATATATAAATGTACAATAAAAGTGACTCCAAACCTTTTTCCATTATGTATTTTTGTTATATAATTTTTTACTCACCAGGATTTATAAAATTTACATTTTTGTTTTATAATATTTATAATTTTCACAACAGCCTAACATGAAGTATCTTTTTAAGTAGATTGATTAGCAGGCATACTGTTGCATATTTTTCCTGTTCATTTCTTCCTGGTCTGGATATAATTTTTAGAAAGGTGTTTGTGAATGTAAAAATATTGCCTTCACACTCCAATGTCATATTTGTAGGTTATAATATCTGGATCATACTCTTCTTCCCCTGAAGACATTACTGGCATAATTTTAGTCTCCTAGAAAAAAATGGTGTGCAGAAGCCAATGGTCAGCATGACTTTTTATTTTTGCTTAGATGACGAAGGATTATTTTTCTTTGTTCTCCAGGATTTTGACTAGAATAGATCTCATTGTTGATAATTCTATAATTTATCCATAGACACCTTGCAACTTTGTGATTTTTTTATTTTTTTTAAGTTTAAAAATAAGCATAATTTTCTTTTCCCATTTTTCCATTCTCTTCATCAGAAAAACTAATTGAGAAATTTTGATGCTCAAATATCACATTTCATAGCTATTATTTACATGAGCTATGGTTTAAGCTGTTGTATTTTATGCAATATAATTCTGGAAACATTTTGCTCACTTTACAAAACCTATTTTTCCACTATTTTTATTGTTTTCAACATTAATCTCTTTAAGCTGCTTGGCATGTGAAACATTTCCATGATAATTCATTTTTCTCTCTAAACTCTTTCCTAAACACTCCCAGTTCTTGTTTCACTTTATTATGTTGCCTTGCGTTATTTTCCTCAGTAAGGAAAGGTGTGTCTCTTTGAGTTACTTAATGCGTGGTGATAGATTTAGTTCCACTTTTAATTTGCTAAGCTTAGTTGCAACTTGTCTCACCTGTCTCACCTTTCCCTGATTCTCTCACCTTTGTTCTTTAGTATATTATTCCATGATGCCAAGTGAGGTTCAGGGAGGTTCCATCGCCAGCTGGAACTGCTATCCCTGCTGTGCCCACAGGAACAGTTTGACTCCCTTCTGCACCTTATTTGAAAAATCTGACTTGCCAATGCCCTTTGCGTTCAGTAGTCCAGTGTTTATTCCTCATGTCTTCCTACATGGAGACAATAGAAATTGCCTTTGATGACACATAATGTAGCACTAGGAATTATATTTTTAGTCCTATTTCACCTTCTCTTTGTTATCTAGAGGTAATTTCAGGGAAAAGAAAATTAAGTCTCTTTCTGTCACCTTAGAACCATTTATTTTTTAATTGGATGCCCCAAAGAGTTCTTTTTCTCAGCCTAATGATTTTCTATTCATTATCCTTAATTTTCCTAGAAGATAATCATCTGAAAATAATGTAACATTTGGCATCCCTTTTACAAAGACATACTACATAGTGACTTTAAAATGCATAAAAATGACTAATTTTTTATGTTCAAGTTATGATGCAGTTTTCAGGAATTCTTATCAATTAGAATCCTGGGCTGCCTACAAGTATATTTACACATTAAAGCTTCTATATTATTAATCCAGTGAAACTTCCAATTTGTGTTTATGTTTTTTCTTCTCTAGAAAATATAGCTTCCTTACAAAGAACCCACTTTATATTTCTGTATGTTCAATTATTGCAATTAGAGATGTACCATTAATAATTCATGCTTTATGCAGAATTAGTATAATAGGATTCTGACATTTACTGTCTAAACTTATTGTGCTTGGAACTTGATTTACATTGTACACTATGACCCAATGATTTCACTGTGAGAGAAAAAAACATAAAAGCTTTTAGTCTTTACATTTGAGCCCTATGCTTTATAAATGGATAGTTAGAGAGCTTTGAAAATATGACACAGCTATGTTTTATTCTAGGGATTCTGAGATCCTTCACAAATTAAAAATGCTATGTCTGACTTACAGTGCTTTCATTTGTATTACAGAAGGACACACTACCCCACTTAAAATGATATAGTATGGTTAGGGTTTCTATAAAAGTCACTCCATTATCAAGGCTGTTAAAACTCCCATTGGCAGTCATAATTTAGTTGTTTGAATAAAGTGAATTTGGTTCAATCAATCATTTTTTCCTTAATGAGTTTTGAGTTTTTGTCTGCATTTTACTTACATCTCTCAATGTATTTATATAATATATTGAATACAGTTTTTTCAGACAATGTTAGTTTTAGGAATACCACACTTTTCTCCAAATACATTATCTTATAAATAAATTTATTTTTATCAGTCAATCTAAAATTATCTTTTTATTTTCCTTAGAAAAATCCCAGCCATGAATCTATAACTACTTGGAGTCTATAGCTTTCTATTTTGAATCTATAACTTTCAAGTAAGAAAAATCTAGTATATATCATCTTAAAATGTCCCTCTCTAGAAGTATTTATATCACTATCTGCATTTTATGATGATACATATTTTTAAATTTTGTGAATTGAAATAATTCAAGGTAGTCAAACATGTATCATAATTTCATCTAATTAGACATGTTAAACTAGGTGTCTGATGAAGCTCAGGGAGCCTCAATTCAACTCACTGTGGGAAATATACACTATATATTCTATTTTACACCATAGATGCAACTAAAGACTAATAAAAGGTATTACATAGAGTGTAGGATTGTGATATCTTCAAATAATTATTTTGGGGCTTGATTGGAAATAGACCTAGAAAAAAATTTAATTGAAAATTTATTTTATAGATTTAGAAGTCCCTTTTGGTTTTGGAATTGTAATAAGTGTAAAATTATCAGCATATAATTCTGAGAAAATGTGTTGTTTTATATATTTATTTGTAAAAATATATCACTTAGGCTTAATTTTTTAGCATTTATGAAAATTTTTAAATATTCACAAAAAATGAATTTTATAGTGAACACCCATATATCCATATGCAGATTATATAATTAACATTAGTTGTACTTGCTTTATAATATCTATCTTCTATATTTTAATTAATTTTTATAAATCTATATTTATGTGATTTTGAATAAATTAAAGGTAAGCCTAAATGTCCATAAAATACTTATACACACAAAATACTGTCTAATGGGAAATGAAAGCAACTGGAAAAAGTTGTAGTTGATTTGAAAATCTTGCTTAGGTTTATAATTTTATATAAGTTTGAAGTACATGGAATTTGTATCTAACTTTATGTTTGTTCACACCTAAGTAACACTGTAATAATAAGTCAATACTGGGGAAAAGAACTTATACATACATATTAATTAGGGTGTTATACTTGTTTAAGATTTATTTTTTGTTTCTTTTGAGGTAAATCTATACTAATAATAGACAAATATGTAAATTGACTGTACCTCTGTGATGCCCACAGCCAATAAGGAGTGAGTATGCAAATTAACACAACAAAGATGGCACAGGTGCTGAGCATCCACATAGCTGGGGCAATGTGGTGGGTGTCCCTGGGACCCCACCTGTTCCAAGTGTATGGCCAGCATGTGCATGCTGGCACTGAGCGGCTAGGGTCCTGAGGCCACCACTGGAGTGTCTGGTCCTGTCAGCCTGGCCTGGGGGTAGCTGGAGTTCATAGTCCTTTTGATTCCTGCATCCCCTGGACCTGAAGTGGAAACCAAGAGCATGGGTAACACCAGGAGTTCTGGTGGCAGCCCCTGGAACAAAAGCAGAAGCCCAGAGCGTAGGGAGCATCAGGAATGCTGGGAATCATAGTTCTAGTGGCAGACACATTGCAGGATCTCCTAGATACTAAAGCAAAGTGAGCCTGGAGTAAGTTACTGTTGTGGGTGGGGGATGGAGGGAAAGCAAGTTGAGAGACATAAGTAAAGTCAGAGTGTAGAGGAAAAATTAAAAGGAAGATATTCTACAACTTCTAGGAAATCTCCACCAATGAAGCAAAAAAAGACACATCTATTATTCTGTGAGTACCAAACCAAATTGGGTTGGGGTCTCAGACAATTTTCTCATATGAATGCAAAGAGACAGAAACTCCCATATTGGAGTGGGCCCCCAGATTGGAGAAAGTGCAGGCTGGGCTGAGGGACCCACCCTCTGTACACGAATTTCATGTACCATGCCACTAGTTTGTATATAATGAGCATTCTAAATCTTACATATATAATTTGATTAGTTTTGGAGAAAAGCATACACCTATGCAACTCCCAAATCCATCAAAATACAAAACTTACCCTCAGCTCAGAGAGTTCCCTCACACCTCTTTCCAGTAAACTCTGCTTTCCATACCCAAAGACCACCCGTTTTGATTTTTTCAATCATATTAATTTTGTCTATTCTAGAAATCCATATAAATGGAATTATATAAAATACTAGATTCCTGGTGCATGGAATTTGTGCATAGATGGAGTCCCTAGGCCTGGTTGGCGATCAGGGCTGGTCGGGGCCAAGCTGATCAGGGCCAGGCTGGATAGGAGGCAACAGTTGCCAGGCCAGGCACAGAAGGAACAGATGCCAGATGCCAATAATGCCATCATTGGTGCCCCACCATCACGTAGCTCCCCACCTCCCCTCCTTCCCTTGCTGTTGTGCTGCTACCACGGTGGGTGAGTGCTGGGCTGATCAGGCCTACTGGTGGGTGGGGAGGTAAGGGACACAGGAGGCAGGCCACAGGCCCCAAGGAAGGAGCTGGCCCTCATCACCCCTGGGAAAGGGGTCATGTCCACCACCACCCACCCTGGTTGCCCATCCCAGCACAGGGCCCAAAGGCCCTGGCAGGGTCAGGAGAGGAGGCAACAATCACTAGGCCAGCCACAGAAGGAATGAATGCTGGATGCTGCCACCACCATTGTCGATGCCCCACCACAGCACGGTTCCTCACCTCTCCCTACTTCCTTCTCTTGCTGTCACACTGCCACCACAGTGGGTGGGTGGCAGGATGATGAGGGCCTGCTGGCTGGGGGCAGGCACAAGGCTCAGGAGGTTGGTCACCAGCCCCAAGGAGGGAGCCGGCACTCAGCCTCTCTAGGAAATGGACTGTGTCTGGCACCACCGACGCCCACTTCCATGTCCCAGCACAAGGCCTGGGGGAGAGACTGTAGGAGGTTAGCTTGCCAGAGGGGAGGGACTATGGGAGGTTGGCTGGCCAGGGGAGATTCCTGTGGGAGCGCACTGACCACCAGGGCACAACTCCTGCATTGAACTCCTGCCCCTGGTGGTCAGTGTGCATCATAGCAACCAGTTGTTCTGGTCATTCCAGGAGCTTAGGCTTTTATATATATACTAGTAGCCCTGCACACAAACCCATGTGCCAGTACTTTGCCAGTAGCTAACTGCCACCCTCCTATAACTCCCCTCATCTCCCTTACCCCTGCCCCATCGTAGCTTGCTTCCCTGCCTCCTCCTGTAACTCTCCACCCACTGCTCTGCTCTCCTGTAACTCTCTCCACCTCTCCATGGCTTGCTGCCCTGCCACCTCCTGTAGCTCTATGACGTCCCCTTCTAGATCACTGCCCCACCCTCCTGCTAACCCATAATCCAGTTGTTATGCTCAGTTGTATGCTTCATGGTGTAATGACTATTTTCATATTATATCTTTATTATATAGGATATAGGTAATGTATTTGGTAATCTTTTTTTTTTTGATCTACAATAGTATCTTGGGGATTCATCTATGCATTTCTTCATACCTTGTACTTGATGAGAAGTATTCTGATGTATAGGTATACCAAAATCATTTAGCCATTTACTATTTAATAGGCATTTGGTTCTTTTCAGTTTATGTTATTATGTGTAATGTTGAAAGTATTTATGCTCAAGTCTTTTGGTCATTTTCTAGAAATTAGGTTTATATTGATGTTAAGTAAATTTCTAGGGGTGTTTTACAGTTACCTATCAGAAATGAACCAAAGTGGTTGTATAATTTTTATTCTTATATATAATATAAAAGAATTATAGTTCTAAGCTCCAATATTTATATGTGGTTATCTAAATTTAAATTGATTGACATTAAGGTTTGTTCTGCAATCACACTAGACATATTTTAAGTGCTGAATGTGTGTGTGTGTGTGTGTGTGTGTGTGTTCATTTCAAAACTACCTTTTGGCTTCTATAGGTATTATCTAGTAATGAATATAATTTCACAGTAGCAGAAAAACCATCTTATCTAATAAGAGTAATCTGCAAATTGACCATACCTCCATACACCCACAAGGCATGCCCACCAACCATGCCCACCAGCCAATCAGAGTGAGTATGCAAATTAACCCAACAAATATGACAGTTAATTTGCATATTCTTGTGCATAGCAAAGACTGAAAACAGCATAGAAGGAAGCCAAGTGCTGCAGAAGAGAGGGAAGCTGGAAGAAGCAAGCAAGTGGGGCGGTGAAGAAGGGAGGTATGTTGGTGGGGCAGCAGAGACCAGAGCAGGAAACCCTATTGCAGGAATCTTTCTGCAATGGGCCTCTAGTTAAATCTAATAAAAAAGCAATATGAAAATTGACCATACCTCTGCTACACCCACAAGTCATTCCCACCAGCCATGCCCACCAGCCAACCAGAGCGAGTATGCAAATTAACCCACCCAAGATGGTTATAGCCACAGATAGAGCAGGAGGGAGGCTTGGGTTGCCACCGGCGATGAAGGAAGTTAAGCATTTTGCACACCCTGATGGTCAAACCTCTGCTTAAGGCAACAAAGTTTCTTCAATGGCTGTGCTAGCAGAAGGCTTGGCTCTACTCCAGGCTACAAAGTTTCAATTGTAGAAGATAAATAAATCCCAAATACCAGGGCCTCTGCTTGGGTGGCTGGGAGATATGGCTGGTCTGAAAATCATCACAGGCCCCTCCACCAGGCTACCCCATGCCCCAAGGGAACACCTACTCTGAACCAGGACACCCTTCAGGGCAAACCAGTTGGCCCCCACCTGTGCATCAGGTCTCTATCCTATCTAATAAAAGATTAATATGCAGATTGACCATCACTCCAACACATAAGATGACTGTCCCCATGTGGTCAAAAGATCCTGCCCCCATGTGGACACAAGATGGCCACCACAAGATGGCCAGCAGGGAGGGCAATTGGGAGGGACCAGGCCTGCAGGGGAGAGCAGTTACGCATGATCAGGCCCACAGAGTAGGGCAGTTAGGGGCAACCAGGCTGGTAGGGGAGCAGTTCGGCATCAATCAGGCTGGCAGGGGAGTGGTTAGGGAGTCATCATACTGGCAGGCAATAATGGTTAGGGACAATCAGGAAGGCAGGCAGGTGAGCAGTTGGGAGCCAGCAGTCCTGGATTGTGAGAGGGATGTTTGACTGCCCGTTTAGATTGGAGAGGGAGCAGGCTGAGCTGAAGGATACCCCCTGCCCCGTGCAGGAATTTCATGCACCTGGCCTCTAGTCTATTATATTTTTGATATATTAAGTCTAAATTAGTTTCTAAGTTTAAAATGTTTGCTCTACTGTCCTTTGGGTTCCAATATCTAGTGCAATAGGGCAATTCATGTGTGTCCTGTAAGTAAAGTTTTCTAAGTTAATATAAGAAATATAATTAGTATATTGTATGTTGGGCTTCAATGGTGATATCTGAAATTGTTACTAAAGTAATTTGGCACTACTTCATCCAATTTATTTTAGGCTTTTCTTTGTGTTTCTCTCTCTGTGAGTAGGGAGAGGAATCAGAAGACTCAATAAATGTTTCTTATAAATCTGTATCTTGTATTGTGACATTCTACAAGGATACTTTTTTTCTTCTGTCAGGATTGCTCATCTAGGATGTGGGAATTGAGTTAATTTATTTTTTCCTGTTCTAGAAAGTAGATTTTAGAATCCAATGTACCAAAATTTCAATTCTGTATTATTTCTGCATAGTTGGATTAAAAAAATATTCTTATCCAGAGTGACTTTTAAAATGAAAATCCTATTCTATCGACCTCCTGTTTTTAAGCCAATATAACACCTTCAGAGCAACTCAGGAAAGCATTGTAAATGGACTATCTAATAATAATAATAATAATAATAATACAATTTCAGAAATGTAAGCAGCTAAATATCTTAAAAAGCAGGTCTCTTCTTAATAATTGGGGTTGGAAAAATCATGGAAAAGCAGCTCCAATATCTGGGGAGGTGTTTGGGAATTGGAACCTGACAACCCTGAATAGGTCATCATATTTGCAGGAATAGAGGCAGAAACAAATAGCTCATAAACATGTTTCTCCTATGGATTTATAAGGTGATATTCAATAATATTTCTTATTTTATACATACAAATGCCTTTTGGTTTTATAACCATTCATAAGGGGCAGTATTGCATAGGGATGCACATTTTGACTTGAAACATTTTGATAGAAGCCCACTGTTCCACTCATCCGGCTACTCATTCCATTCTTGTGAGCTACTTTGTCTACACTTCAGTCTTCATATCTTTAAAATTGCAATCACAACATGCACTTCATGGTTTCATAAGGGGATTGTGGCCCTAACATTAATAACACTTTAAAAATTTAAGTCAAAAGACCAGAGTGATGTAGTTCTACAGTTAGATATTTGTTTGGTGAAACAGACTGTGTTATACAGGTGGATTCTAATCAGACTCAAGACAGTAAACTATGACAATCACCACTTAGGACACAAATTCAGCCTCTGAAATTATAACATTAAATTTTGATGAAGCATTTTACAATGTAAACTCTTTAATTAAGATCTCTTTCTGGACTTCCTTTAGATTATCTTGTAGCTGGAATGATTTGTATTTCCTATGCTGTGTGCCTATTATTATAAATATTGGAAAAAAACTCTCAAAATTAGGCTGGTCTCTGCTTAACATATTTTATATATACCTATTGATTACTTCATGATTTATAATAGTACAACATCAATATAAATTAAATTTATACCAGACAACCCTACATTATTGTAGTACCACATATATTCAGATGAGTAAAATATAGCCTTTGACCACGCTTCAACAGTGTTCAAATTTTTTATTTGCCAGGTAATTTTACAGTCCAATTAATTCATTTTTACTGACTATGATTGTGTAATCAACTGAGAGTCTCATTCTGCCAACTTAACTTTCTCAGTGTTCCAGTATTTAAAGCATACATATAAGTTAATCCCATGTACAAAAGAAGTGAAATTTCATCTTTGTTTTTGTGTTCTGTGCTGTTTAATTTTTCAGAAATGTTAATATTTAACATTTGTTATTTGACTAGATCTGCTAGTTCTGTTCAAATTTATTTGGAGATCACCTGAAAAACATGATATAACCTGTCATCAAAAAGTTTTTATCCTTTGGTTTCTTTTAGATGATTTAGAGTTTTAGCATGTATATTATTACATAATCTATTTTCATCATTTTGCATATATTTTAAAGTAAGGAACTAGGTTTATTTTTTTCTGCTCATGGTTATCCAATTATCCCAAAGTCATATTTATATAAAATTAGTTTTTTAATCACTAAAGTTCCTTGACATCTTTTTAAAAACATCAATTGAGCCCAGCCAGCATGGATCAGTGGTTGAGTATCAACTTCTGAACAAGGAGGTCATGCTTCAATTTTTGGCATGGAGGAGACATCAGATCAATGATTCTCATCATTGATGTTTCTCTCTCTCTCTCTCTCTTTTTCTCTTCTTGTCTGAAAGCAATTATATACATAAAATCGATTGAAGAAAAATGTAAGAATTAATTTATGGATTTAAAAATTGTGTTCCATTGATTTACATAAGTCTATTTTTACACTAAGACTATTCTCTCTAGATTATGGTCACTTATACTATGTTTCAAAGTATATTTGAAGTCAGAGAGTGAATCAACTTTTCCTAAATTACTTTGTTTAATCTAGTGCACTTTCATTTCCATATTAATTTATGATTAGCTTTTCATTTTCAATAAGAAAAGCCCTGGTCATTAAGAATTTTATTGACTCTATAGATCATTGAGGAGATAATTACCATGTTAGTTTATAGTTTTTTCCATACATTAACAAAAAGTCTCCTTTTCAAGCAAGATATTTTAAAATTTTTCTTAGTTATGATTTAGAGATTTTACTGTAACAAGTTTTGCAAATTTGTATTCACTTTAATGCTGTTTTAATTGAATCATTTCTTAATATTATTCTGGGATTGATCATAAAAATACAATTGCTTTTAAAATAGAAATTCAATCCTTAAACCCCACTCAGCTCATTTATTTTAGTAGTTATTTTCTAGACTCCTTAGGACTTTCTATATAAAGATGCATACTATGATTAAAAGGAGATTTGCTTCTTTCTCTCTTATTCAGATTCCTTCAACTGCTTCCTGGAATTATTGCACTGACCCAGGAAAACCCTGAAAAGAATTAGTGAGTAAATAACATAAATATTTGTTATATTCTTTTTTTAATGAAAGTATATTGTTTTATGTTTTTTTTATTGATTTTAGAGAGAAAGGGAGATGGAGAGAGAGATAGAAACATCAATGATGAATGAGAATCATTGATTGGCTGCCTCCTGCACATCCCATACTGGGGATCTGCAACCTGGGCATGTGCCCTTAATTAGAATCTAACCTGGGACCTTTCAGTTCACAGGCCAACATTCTCTCCACTGTGCCAAACCAGCGAGGGCTGTTTGTTGTATCCTAAGAGTAGAGGGAAATAGTTCAGTCTTTAATCAATAAGATGGCATTAGCTGAAGGTTTTTCATATCTGTCTTTTATCATATTTAAAAAGTTTCTCTTAATTTATAATTTTTGGGAGTGGATATTGGATTTTTTGTAATGTTTTTTTTTTCTTATGTATTCTGTTCAGATAATCACGTTGGTTTGTCTTTTATTCTATTAATATGGTGTATTGCATAAATTGGTTTTTGGATGTTCAACCTATCTGGAATTCCAGTAATATCCAATAATATATCCCATTTGGTCACCGTTGTGTAGTTCTTTTTTTTCTGAGTTGTATTTCCTGGCATTTTGTTAAAGACTATGCATTTATATTCATGAAGTTGTTTGGAAGTGTTTCCTAGGCCTTTATTTTTTTTAAAGAATTTGTGTAGGATTGGTACTACTTGTTCTTTAAGTATTTGATAGTGCTGATCAGTGACATCATCTAGGGCTGATTTTTCTATGTTGGAAATTGGTTTAATTACAAATTCAATGCACTTAGTTTTAATGTCTATTAAGATTCTTAGTTCTTCTTGAGTCTTTTATGCTAATTTGTATTTCCTGGGCTTTACCCATTCAATATGGTTGTACTATATGTTGGCAAAATATTGTTTACTAGAGACCCAGTGCATGAGATTTGTGTCCCTCAACCCAGCCTGCACCCTTTCCAATCCAGGACCCTTCAGGGGACATCCCTCTCACAATCCAGGACCACTGGCTCCTAAATGATCACCTGCCTGCCTGCCTGATCACCCCTAACCACTCTCCCCTGCTGGCCTAATTGCCCCTAACTGCTCTCTCCTGCTGGCCTGATTGCCACTAACCACCTCTGCCTTGGCCTCCTGCTTCTTGGCTTTGTCCAGAAGGACATCCAAAAGGATGTCCAGAAGATGTCCGGTCTGATTAGTATATTAACCTTTTATTAGTATAGATAATATTATTTTATAATCCCTTTTATATCTGAAGGGTTGCTTGTGGTGTCCCCTTTATTTAACTCAGAGAGTGAATAACATGAATAACATGGTAATTTGCATACATTTTAGACATAAATGTTAACTTTATTATTCAGTTGTTTATTACTGCTTTATAGATAAACATTAATTTTATGTATATATCATTTTATGACACTACTCTGATATATTACACATTCACATATTTGTGAATTTAATGTTAATCTTTTAGAATTTTCTATATAAATATGCATTTCATTTAAGATAGTGGTTGGCAAACTCATTAAGTCAACAGAGCTAAATATCAACAGTAGAATGATTGAAATTTCTTTTGAGAGCCAATTTTTTTAAACTTAAATTTCTAATGCCACTTCTTCAAAATAGATTCGCCCAGGTTGTGATATTTTGTGGAAGAGCCACACTCAAGGGGTCAAAGAGTCACATGTGGGTTACAAGCTGTGGTTTGCCAACCACTGATCTAGGAATAAGGGCCATTTTTCTTTGGGCTTTCTCAAATTATTGAACCTGTTCTTTATTGTTCTATCCTTGTTGCTATTTATAGATCCTACAGTTGCCTAAAAATGCCAAAGCACATTTTTAAGTTGTTCCTAGTCTAGGGAGGAAAGTGTTCCTACTCTTATTTTTACATATGAGGCAGTTCCTGGCTTTTGTTTGTTTTTAGGTGCCTTTTATTATACAGAGAGCATGTGTTTTATTCTGTTTGTTGAAAAAATTTAACATAATTCAATGTTCCATTTTCTCAAATGCATTTTGGCAAGTAATAAACTGATCAGATGTTGCTGTGGTTGTTTTCTCATTTAGTCTATTAATACAGTGGTGGAGTTTCCTGTGCTGAGTCAAATTAAGCTGCAGGCTCCACTTCTGGTTGTGTCCTTCTGTCAGTTCTTTCTATTTCAATTTTGGAATGATCCTCCCCAAACGCAAAGACTTTGGTTTCCCAGATTTTTCCAGGAGGATCATGAGAATAATGCTGCTTCCCAATTGCCATCATTTATGGAACTACCACTGTATCTGATCGTATCCAAACTCTGACTTTCATTCTTGATTAATGAAAACATTCTTGACAAATGCTTTTGCTCTGGTCTGTCTTGTGCTGGTCCAAGAATTTTACTCCCAGTGGCACAGTGTGAATGCCCCCAGCAGTCTCTCTTAATCATAGCCTCTATTCTGTAAACCAACAAAAAAAAAGAACTAAGGACCTAGTCTATTAATCCTATCTGTGGTATCAGATGCCCCCTGCCTCCTTACATTGATTAACTTTTAAATATTGAACCTGAGGTCAGCCACACATTTATCATTACAATGCTTATTTATATATGTAATATAATATCCTGATCACCTTCTAGAATCTTCAGAATGTTGAATGTTAGCCCTAGCCGGTTTTGGTCAGTGGATAGAGTATCTGCCCTCAGACCTAAGGTCTCTGGTTTGATTCTAGTGAAGGCACATACCTCATTTGCAGGCTCCTCCCTGTCCCAGGCCCCGGTAGGAACTTGAGCAAGAGGCAACCAATCAATATGTTTTTCTCACATAGATATTTCTGTCTTTCTCTCTCTCTTCCACCCTCTCTATACATCAAATGGAAAAATATTCTCAGGTGAGGTTAAAAAGAAAAAGTTGCATTTTATATAATTCATCATTACTTTTAGATAAGTGTTAGTCCAACCAAGCCAGTCAGTGAATAGAGGCCATGTCATCAGTAGACTTAATTTGTCTTAAAATCCAATGTATTAAAAGATATTCAGTAATGATATATGTTATTAGAGTACAATTTAAAAGCTATTGAGATCTGAGAAACAAGTCCATAATCTTCCAAGCTTATGCTTTAAGTTTTTGAAACAATATTTAATATTTCAAATTAGCAAATTTTTAAATCTTAAAGACATGAATATACCATTTTGCAAAAATATACTTGACTAACTTTGATTTTATATAATTATTCAAGTCACAAGTCTGTATAAATTAAAATGTGTTATATTAACAACTTCAACAAGTGGAAATATTAGTGCCTGCTATTTTGGATTCTTGTGTTCTATTTAGGTTTTTCATTGTATTCTACTTACAAAAATCCTTGCATCTGTAAAGTGTTCTGTATTAATGGTGTTCTCATTGATTTGAATTTTCATATACATACATTAATAGAAAGTACCCATTTTACTTATTATCTATAAAGCAGAAAAATATACTCTGTGGCTCTAAAATGTCATAAAAATCATATATTTTAAGTAATATTCTCTTAGCTCTACAAGATATTCTAATATGCTTCTATAAATTTAGAGGTTATTGTTCTCGGATTTTTTGGATTTAAGAATTAAGAAAACCTGTATTGTAAACAGTATACTACTTCAAAATATATAAAGCACGCTTAAGAATTTGATATAATATAAAAAATAACTCAACTGCATTTTGTTGTAGATATAACAAAATTCTTCTCAAACATAATCTGTTTTTCTTAACTGCAATCACAGGATCTTTCTTATTCAGAACATTCCATATATTAGAGAACATTTCAAGTTATAGTAATCTAGTGCTATCATTTCTTATAATATCAACTAGAGGCCCGATGCATGAAGATTCATGCAAGAATAGGTCTTCCTTCCCTTGGCTGCCGGCTTCCCTCTGGCACCTGGGACCTTGGCCTACACTCTGGCCCTGCCGCCCTCCTGTAGCTCTTTCTACCCCTTGCACCTCTTCATAGCAGGTGTCCCGCCTCACCCCCACTGCTCTGTGCTTGCAGGCATGTGCTGCCCTGAGGCCTGGAGAGGCCAGGGTGGGGTGGAATACCTGCATTGTCTCCATGACAAAATGCAAGCATCCCAGCCTAGCCACTGTCATCTTTGTCACATCAATTTGCATATTTTCTCCTTTTGGCTGTGGGTGCCACCATCTTTGTTGTAGAGTGACAGTCAAATTGCATATTCCATCTTTATTAGATAGGGTTTTAAATTCATTTTAAATACATGTGAAGGAAAAAACAGTCTTTTCAAAAAATGATGCTGGAAAAACTTGATATCCTTACCAAAAAAAAGAGTAAAATTGAACTCTTACACTATATATAAGAATATAATTAAACTCAAGAATAAATTAACTCAAAATAAATCAAACCTAATTATAAGACCTAAAATTATAAAGTCTTAGAAGAAAACCTAGAGGGAAGGCTTCATGACATTGGAATTGGAAATTATTTCTAAGATATGATACCATAAACAAAATACACAGACATCAAAGAAAAACATTAGATAAATTGAACTCATTAAAATTAAAACTTTGGTATATCAAAGGATACTATCAACTCAGTGAAAAGGCAGCCCACAAAATGGGAGACAAGATTTTCATATCATGTATCTGATAAGTTCTTAATATCCCAAATGTATAAGGATCTACTACAACCCAACAACATGAAAGCAAACAACTTAATGTAAAAATGGGCAAACTACTAGCATAGATATTTCAAAGATATACAAATGGCACATGACAAGATATTCAACATCACTAATCATTAGGAAAATGAAAATTAAATCCCCAATGAGATTCCATTTCACATTCATTAGGAGAGCTATCATAAAACCAGCAAATAGGACACTGAAATGGAAAATAACCCAGAGATTTAAAATCTTTGTGCATTGTTGGTCAAAATGTGAAATGGTGTAGCCACGATGAAATAGTTTTGAAGTTCCTGAAAAAAATAAAAATGACTTTACCATATCATCCAACAATTCCTCTTCTTGATGTATGCCTGAAAGTATGAAAAGGAGAAACTCAAACAAATATTTGTTCATACATATTTATAGCAGTGTCATTCACAATAGCCAAAGGAAAAAAATAACCCAAAATATCTACTGACATATAAATAGGTAAAATATTATATCTATGTATAAAATGCTAGGTGACCTACCATCCATACATCTGACCATTCAACAGACTGGCTGGTACATATGATGCACACTGGCAATTTAAAAATAGACATTGACTCTCACATGCATGATACATATTAAGCTCTTTCTGGTGCCAATCACATGTATACAGGGAGATATTAGAAAAAGTTTAATCAATTTGTCAGTCATTGTTTTTATCAATATTGTTTTTTATCATGTTTTTGTTGTTTTTATTACATGTATTTGTTGTTATATCATGTTGTTATTGTTTATTTATTAAGCAATTTATGTATTATTATCATGTACATTTTACTAATTTTCTTTCATCTCTGATACTTCTAATATAGAGAAAGGGCAAATAGCAATATTAAAATATTTCTTCTTATTAATTTCTTTTCAATATGCATGATTCTGTGCACCAGGCCTCTAGTCCTATATAATAAAAAGCTAATATAATAATTAGACCTGAAGGTGGAACGACCTTTCAAAATGACTTTCTGGAATGACCAATGGTCAGAGGATGGCCAGGGCTGCGAGGGCTGAAGCAGTAACGGCTATGAAGGCCTACCTTGCAAGAATTTCGTGCATTGGGTCTCTAATATACAAATAAAAGGATATAATTCAGTCTTTATAAAGAAGGAAATTCTAATTTGCTACAACATGTATGGGCATTCAGAATATTATGTTAAGTAAAATAAGCCAGTCACAAAAGAATAATTACTATATGATTCCACTTATATGAAGTACTGGAGTAGCCAAATTCATAGAGACTGATGAAAGAGGCCAGGGATGGAAGAAGGAAGAAAGATGAGAGTTATTGTTTAATGAAGTTTCAATTTGGGATGATAAAGGTATAGATATATATACAGTGATGGTTTCACAATAATGTGAATATTCTTACTATTGCAGGTTAAAACAGTTAATACTATATTTTGTGTTATGTTTACCACAATAAAAATTCATATAGAAATACTAAATGAGCAAAATGCTAGTTATATCTATCCCTCACCACCTGCTCAAACTTCTAAAACACAAAATTTGAAGAAAATTATTGATAGTGAAAATATATATTTCAGTACAAATTAAAGATGGCAATTGTGAAAAGATAAAAAGCCAGAAATTCTCAGTGAGTTTAAATTTTTATGAGACTTCATTGGCCATTATATTTACATTTTTTCTGTCCTTATTGCAAAAAGGAAAAGATCAAGTTCAGAATCTACTGAATTTTTTTTATCCTTGTGGTTCATCACTCCAAACCTTTTCCCCTGTTTTTCTAAGTATTCTAGAGGATTAATATATTTCTAGAAATCCTCCCTCAGAAAGATTTCTAGTTTTATTCTTTATTAAATCAACTTGACCTAGACCTATTAATAGACAATTTCCCTCAGGTTGCTGCCATTATACTCAATAATATATTACCTCATTGGGCAAACCTCATTTCGTAATATACTACTTTAATAGTGAATTTATGTATGTTAAGTGCATAAGATTTTATATGTAAAGCTGTGACTTTACATAAAACTTTATCAAATATTCAATGATGATGGAAGGAAAGGGAAGTACAGCAAAGACATTTACTACTGTTTATAGATGTGGTCACTTGCAGAATCTACAGGCCCAAACTTTATTCTGTGGCTGTGGGCAGTTATATCACCTCATTTAGATTTTTCACACAAATATATATGTTCAGGTATTCTAATAATCTACATTCCATGGAGTCCACCCCAAACTGCTAAAAGACTCCCTGAAAAGAATAAACAGGTGGAGGAATTATAGCACCATGCTTGGAAAACTAATAGCCTTAGTCTCAATGACTGTATCATTTGTCAAGGGAAAGCAAGAAGGGACACTGTGAATTAGTTCATATATATATATTTCATATATATATATATATATATATATATATATATATATATATATATATTTCATATATATATATTTCATATATATATATATATTTCATATATATATTTCATATATATGAAATAGATTTTATCGGAGACAGAAGTATCTTTAATTGACAGTTTTAAGGTCCTTTCAAAAAGATGGAATCTCAGGAGCACAATGAGGACAGTTACAGGAATAAAACAGACTTCCTTGGTGATCTGCATGAGTAAATGTAGTTAATGTATTTTCATGTTATCAGATAACTAATATAAATAAGTGGCTGGCTGACCAGCCAATGGTTCAACTGGCTGACTAGTAGCTATGATGCATACTGACCACCAGGGGGCAGATGATCAATTTAAAAGCCAAAACCACAGGCATGGAAACATGGAACAGACTGATGAATCTCAGAGGGAAGCAGGAAGGGGGGAGGGCAGAAAGAGTTAGCCAAAGATCTTATATGCATACTAGATTCATGTACTGGTGAGGTCCCTTGGCCTGGCCTGCACCCTCTCATAATCCAGGACCTATCAGGGGATATGTTGGAAAGCCAGTTTTGTCCTGATCCCTGCAGGCCAGGCTGAAGGACCCCACCAGTGCATGAATCTGTGCACCAGTCCTCTAGTGTGTGTGTGTGTGTGTGTGTGTGTGTGTGTGTGTGTGTGTGTAATAAAAGCATAATATGCTAATTAGACCAGATTTCCTTCTGGACATAATTCCAGAGAAAGCTCAGGCTGCGAGGAAAGCCCAGGTCCTGGGAACATGCCAGTGGCTGGATTCTGGGTCCCAGAAGGAAGCTGGTTCAGGCAGCTGGAGGAAGGAAGGCCTAATCTTCCATGAATTTTGTGCGTCAGGCCTCTAGTGTATATACACTACCAGTGTGTGTATATGTGTGTGTGTGTGTATGTGTGTGTATGTGTGTGTGTGTATGTGTATGTAATTTTACTACATATATACATATATATACTACCTATATATATGTATATGTGTGTGTATGTGTAATTTAATACACATATATATACCATTACTAGAATTAAGTAGTAATTTTTCAAAAGTAAATTGTTTTTATGAATAAGTAGTTGTTTACTGAAAACTAAATTATTTCTATAACTGTTTCCTCAAAGATAAATTTAAGCCTTCATCCTTTGCAAAAAACAAAAAGCATTATTTAAAATATTTACATGTTAATATTTCTAATTTCTACTCAGCAGTTTCTAAAACCTTGAGACCATAATACTCACGGTTATTTCCTTGCATATCATTTTCACCGAGTGATAAATATTGGTGCATATTCATCTAGGAGTTTGGGCAATTTTTATTCACTAAAAATTTAACAAAAACAAAACAATTTTTATAAATATCTGTGTAGACAAATTGACATTTTCTCTATTGCACCAGCAAGCATGTTATATAAGCCAATTGAACAAAGCAGTAATTTCAATTGATTTTATTATTGCAATTGGCAGAGGGAGAAAATACAGCTGGCAGAAAGAGATACCACCGATTTTACACTTTCCAGAACATGTGGTATTTATGTCTAAAAACTAGCTGCAGACATATCCAGTGGCATTTGTGCAAATGTGGAATAGTAGACAACCACAATGAAGCGACTCTAGCCAAGTTGCTTAATTGGGTGCTCTGGTTTTATTTTTATTTATCATCATTAAGATGTAATTACTAGATGACCATTATAATTATTGTTGCTGTTTTCCTGATGATTTCGGGGTTTTGGGTTGGTTCTAAAAAGCTACCTAATTTTGTTCCAGAAACAATGTATGACTTGATTTCTCACTTTCATACTCTCTTTACTACTATCCTCAACAAAAAGATGCTTTGTGGCACACATATTAAATTAAATAATTGATAATGCTAAAAAAATAGTTAAAATTATAAAGAGCTCTTTTGGTACTGAAAATCAAGCTTAGAAAATACTATAATTTACTTTAAAAATTCCCTTTGGATTTCTGAACCTATGATTTTACACATAATTCACAATCCCACCAATTTTTATTTATCATTTTATTTGTTTATTTATGCTCAGAGAATTGTATTGTTTATGTAAATGTATCTCCCATCTGTGTCCAGATAGATTTTAAGGAAAAAAGAGAGAGAGACTCATTTTCACTTATTTAAAAGATTTAAAATGTTTTATTAAGATTTTTTTTAGAGCAGTTTAAGATTAACAGAAAAATTGAGGGGATTTTGAGAGATTTCCCATAAATTTCTTGCCTCTATATGTGCATAGCATCCCCGCTATCAATTCACCTTATTGGCATATTTTGTGGAATGAATTAACCCAATTGATACAACATAATCATCCAAAGTCCAAATTTTACATTAGGGTTTATTCCTGATATTGAACATTCTATAGATTTGGACAAATGTATGCTGATGTGCGTTAGTTATTATATTCATACCAGAGGCCCAGTGCACAAACTGCATGCATGGGTGCAGGGCGTCCCTCAGCCCAGTCTGCTCCCTCTCCAATCTGGGACTTCATGAGGGATTGCCAACAGCCCGACAGGCCCGATTCTGGTGGCATCAGGCCTAAACGCGCAGTTGGACATCCCTCTCACAATCCAGGACTGCTGGCTTCTAACCACTCACCTGTCTACCTGCCTGATTTCCCCTAACCACTTCTGCCTGCCAGCCTCATCGATGCCTAACTGCTCCCCTGCTGGCCCAATTGCCCCTAACTGCTCTCCTCTGCTGGCCTGGTTGCCCCTAACTACCCTCTCCTGAATGCTTGGTCACCCCCAACTGCCCTCCCGTGCTGGCCCGGTCACCCCTAACTGCCCTCTCTTGCCAGTCTGGTCACCCCTAACTGCCCTACCTGCATGCCTGGTCGTTCCCAACTGCCCTCCTCTGCAGGACCGGTCCCCTCAACTGCCCTCCCCTGAAGGTCTGGTTGCTCCCAACTGCCCTCCCCTATAGAACTGGTCCCTCTCAACTGCCCTTCCCTACAGACCTGATCATCCCCAACTGCCTTCCCTTGCATGTCTTGTCCCACCCCACTGCCCTCCTCTGCTGGTCTGATTGCCCACAACTGCTCTCCCCTGCAGGCCATCTTGTGGTGGCCATCTTGTGTCCACATGAGGATGGCCATCTTTGACCACCTAGGGGCAGCCAGCTTATGTGTTGGAGTTATGGTCAATTTGCATATTACCTCTTTATTATATAGGATAGATAATTTCCAATACTGATCTTTACATTTTTCATAGTTTTTATCTTTTCCATATATCATATATTTTTAAACACAAGGTATGCTGCCTTCTCAAATTGACTTAGTTATATGCATTTAACATTTCTTCATCTTTTTGTGTCTTGATATTTCATGTATTTGTAGTGATAAATAATATTCCATTGTCTGGATATATATTACAAGTTGTCTTTTAAAGTATCTGGGCCATTTAAAAATCAGATTATTTGTTTTCTTATTGAAAATTATAAGAGTTCTTTATATAATTTGAATAACTGTTTTATGAATTGTGTTTTTTTTAATTTTAATAATGTCCAGTTTATCAATTGTTTCTTTTGTGGATCTGGTCTTTCATGTTGCATCTAAAAGGTATCCCCATGCAAAAAGCCATCTAGAGTTTTTGTCATTTTATAAACATTTTATAAATCTGCATGTTATATTTAAGTCTATGATTCATTTTGAGATAAGGGGTATAAGATCTGTGTTTAATTTCATTGTTTTGCATGTGGGTGTCTAATTACTCCAGAAAAACATTGAAGAGACTATCTTTAGCCCATCAAATTGCCTTTTCTCCTTTGTCAAATAGCAGTTTACTATATTTATGGAAGTCTATTTCTGGTGTCTGTATTATGTGCCATTGATTTGTTTGTCTGTCCTCTTATAAATACCGCACTGTCTTGATTACTGTTGCTTTATAGTAAGACTTGAACTTGGTGGGAGGGAACATCAATATTATATTTTTGTTCTTTTCTTCCAATTTTGTACAGTTTATTTAGGGTATTTGGCCTCTCCATATAGACTTTGAATCCATTAGTAATTATCAGAACTCTATAGATTTTCTGTATAGTACTTATATACATTATGTGAGATTTATGTGTAAGTATTTCTTTTGGGGGGTGCTAATATAAGTAGTATCATGATTTTTATTTTATTTAAGTATAGTTGGTACATAATATATTGGTTATATTAGTTTTACATGTATGATATAGTAATTTGATACTTTTATAACTTAAAATGTGATGACTTCACTAATTCTAGTATTATGTTTTTAATGTCAAATTCCATTTGTTCATTGTCAGTATGGGAGAGAAAAAATGACTCTGTATATTAAAATTTTAGCCTGCAAATTTGCTATAATTGCTGATTATTTCAAGGAGATTTTTTGGGTTTTGTTTGTTTTCTAGTGTCTATAAAATTAGGTGGCACTTTATAGTTTTGCCAGGTTTGTCACGTATTTCATCATGATAGATGCATTCTAATAAAGGCATAATTAGCATTATATAAATTAAATATGTTAAGGATCTAATTAAAAGTCACAAAGCTAGTTAGTGACAGACTTTGGGAGAAAAATCACATATTATGACTTCTGGTCCTATGTTGTGTGTATCAGTCTCAATGAAAGTATTTTAATTATGTACTTAATTTGGCCACTAAAATCCCAGGTCTTCTACCACCCACCAGAATAGAAGTGATCAGTAAGGTCAAAGATCAATTGGACTCAAGCATGGAGTGTGGACCTAAAGTAAATCACAACTGGAGTAATTACAGGTCTGAGCTGAAAAGACATGTTCAGGATCAGGGAAGGACTGAAATTCAAGAATGAATTGCAGGTGCAGATTACTTTAAAATTAATATGAAATGGTCAAAAGCGTCAAGGATAAAGTAAAGAGATAATTGTATGCATTAATTTGTGGTGTCAGAACATTTCTGTGGCCAAGTCAAAAAGGCTTCTTGTTCATCCATTCAGCAAATGCTATTGAATACCTACTACATGCTTTACATAGCAATTGTAATTAAGGTATGAAGAAATCAAATCTATACCTTCATAGAAATTCTATTCTCAATACTAATATTTTATAATTTTCTTTTTACCAAAGAATGACAGTAATAAAAAAAATTCACACAAAAAAACTTGCTCCTGGAAATTAATTCATAATCCAGATAATTTATAGAGGAATGGTGAGCTAATAAAACTTTATAAGTGTAAAAAATATTGAAGAGAAAATGAACTTGTGAGCTGTCTGTCCAACATTGATAAACCACTAAAAATAAAACAGCCAAAAAAAAAAGTCTGAAAAAATAAGTATTTTTTTTTCAAGCCATATATATGTAGGTACATTGTTGGGGTTATCAGATCCACATTTGTCTTATTTTTTTTAGATTTTGTTGTCCAGAACTTCCTTTACTCTCCATAATAAAATAACCATCCATAAAACAATTTACATGAAGTTGAATTTGAAGCATAATGACATTTCTCAACCATGACAATCATGACTGTCAATTTTCACTTCTTAAAGGATTTTCATTAAAAATAATTTTTGAAATGGACATTTCATTCCCTCTCACTAACAAAACAAAATTCATAAGCTGACATTAATTCACAGGTCTTAGCTGATTAGTAAAAGTGCCTTGTCAAAATGCTTTTTAATCTTCCTCTAATTTAGACTCATAATATTCTAGGAGTGAATGAATATCTTTTAAACCAATAAGCTAACTAAGCTAGAGTATGCATCCCTTAGGAAGTTCTTACTAATTAGCTGAATCAGACCTGGGTTAATCAATATAATCAAACATTCATTTCCCCATTTTTTTTAAAATGTTTGCATGTGCTTGGTTATGTGCTGAATCCAGAGGAAGACAAAATGATTCAAACCAGTTTATTTTGTTTTTAGTTTTTCATCTCAATGGCTTACAGTCTAGTAATGCAGATTAGCAACTAAAAGCAAAAAGTATTTGTTATATACAATATTTAACACTGAGTACATATTTAACACTGAGTACATACATGTAGGTTATCACTATGTCAATATAGAGGAGCACATCCTACACATGTAAGGCAGGAATGACAATATTTACCATATAAGGATACACCATTGTTCAATATTTGAACAGAAATAAAAATAAGGCAAGAAAGAGTACAGAGTATACTGGGGATACTCTAAGCATAGGAAAAGCATGAAATTAAGAGTTTAAAGTCGTTTGTATTCTTAAAATTATATGTAGCTGGTTCATAGAATTTATGAAACAAGATGCTGGCTGGAAAGGTAGCAAAGGCACATGCTGCGGAGGAACATGTACAGCAGGCTGAAGAACTGTCAGTTTGTCCTGGTCACTAATGTAAACAGTTTTAAGAAAGTTCACTCTACTGTCAGATACATGTTTTTTATTAAGAAACTAGAAGCCCAGTGCATGAAATTCATGCACGGGTAGGGTCCCTAGGCCTGGCCAGTGATTAGGGCCCCCCACTTGCACCTGTCTTGGCCTACCTAGCACTGCCCACACATGACCCACCCTCCTGCAGCCACCACTGGTCATCTCCCTCTTTGGGGTGACTGGTGGGGCAATTTGGTGGGCCCCACTCTCACTCCCTCCTTAGCTGGCCTGGGGCCTGTGGGCTGGGGGCAGCTTCTGTGTTGAGCGTCTACCCCTGGTGGTCAGGGTGTGTCATAGTGACCAGTCATTCTGCCATTCAAGCAATTTGCATATTAGGCTTTAATTATATAGGATTTTAAACTCTTACCATTTGCAACAGCATGGGTCAACCTGGAGAGTATTGTGTTGAGCAAAATAAGCCAGTCAGAGCAAGATAAGTACCACATGATATCACTCATATGTGGAATCTAATGGGCCAAATAAACTGCTGATCAAAAATGGACCCAGAGTCATAGAAACATGAACAAACTGTTGAATCTCAGAGGAAAAGGAGGCAGAGGAAAAGGAGGGGAGGGTGGGTGGGAAGAGTTCAACCAATGAACTTATATGCATATATACATAATCCATAGACACAGACAATGGAGTGGTGAGGGCTGAGGGGGATGGGAGCAGTATGGAAGAGGTTAATGGGACAAAAAGTAGGACCTATGTAATACTTTCAACAATAAAGATTTGAAAATAATAATAATAATGATCTTCTAAATTGGGTAAAATGAAAAAAACACAAAAATTATCTATCTATACATAAAAGGCTAATATGCTGTGTCCAAGTGTTCGACCATTTGACCAGTAGCTATGATGCACACTGACCACCAGGAAGCAGCCGCTCAACACACAGGAATGAAAACATGGAACAGACTGATGAATCTCAAAGGGAAAACAGGGGGGAGGGAGGAGGATGGGAAGAAATTAACCAAAGATCTTATATGCATACTCGATGCCCAGTGCATGGGTTTATGTATCAGTAGGGTCACTTGGCCTGGCCTACACCCTCTTGCAATTTGGGACCCCTCAGAGGGTCCCAAATCCCTGAAGGCCAGAGTGAGGGACGTTGCTGGTGTAAGAATTTGTGCACTGGGCCTCTAGTTTTAAATTATATGAATTTCTTGCTTCTAGTGTCATGGTATAAGTTTCAATGTGTAATTTTGTGTTGCCTTCTTCACTGATAAATTTTCTACATTCTAATAAAAATTTTTCTCAGAAAATATTTAAATGGAATAAATTATTTATATTAATTAATTAATTTATTTTATAAATAAAGATGTATATTACATGCTAGGCCAGAAAGTCTTGCAACTCTGGGTTTTATCCAAGAATGCAATATTGTTGATTAATTCAACATCCATTCAATGTAATTCACCATATCAACAGATTATGAAGAAAGACCACAAATCTTTTATGTGAAAAACTGAAGCCTTTCCTCCTAAGGTCAGGAACAAGAAAAGTAAGGCACTTTCACTGATCTTATTAAACATTAGCGACTTAAGTAATACAAACAAAGAAGTAAAATTGTTATTTATAGAATCCATGGTAGTCTACTAAGAAAAGAAGCCATGAAAGAATGCTGTAACTGCCCAGCTGGCATGGCTCAGTGATTAAGTGTCAATCTATAAACCAGGAGGTCACAGTTAAATTCCTGGTCAGGGTACATGCCCAGGTTGCAGGCTCAATCCCCAGTGTGGGACATTCAAGAGACAGCTGATCAATGATTCTCTCTCATCATTAATGTTTCTCTCTCTCTCCCTCTCCCTTTCTCTCTGAGATCAATAAAAATATAATGTGTTTTTTTTTAAATGCTGCTTTAGGATGTAAGATCAACATATAAAAATATATTTTCAATTAGATTTGGAAGTAGAATCATATAGTATACAACCCTTTGAATCAAATTTCATTCAGTTAATATAATGTTTTTGACATTCTGTGTAATTTCAAGAGTGAGACAGGTATAAACCTAGTTCTCAGGTACAGAGAAAATTTAACCTAACTCACACTTATTCATGGTAAAAACTCTCAGTAAACTATTCAGAGAAAGGAAGTTATGATTAAAGCCATCTACAAAAATTACTAGTGCTGAAATTACCATGCATAATGATGAAAGACAATATCTTCCTCCTAAGTCATGTAGAAAACAAGTGTTCACCCTCACTACTTCCATTCAGCATCATACAGAGTGTCCCAGACAATTTAATGAGACAAGAAAAATAATAAAATAAATAGAAATAACTAAAACTCTCTTTATTCACCCAGCATATCCTAATGAAGCTAATTAAAAGCCACATGAACTAATAAGTGTTTATAAATTTTTTTGAATATGAGGTCATCAATACTGACATGTCACATATCTCTATATTAGCAATAACCATTTGAGACTTAAAGTAAAAAAATAAAAATAAATATTTAGGAAAATATTACATATGTATACAAGATAGGTTCACGGAAAACTACAAAATATTATTGATAGATTTGAGGATTAGCAAGATGGCCAAATAAGATGTCCTTTGGACAACAATAATTTTGTATCTATCAACAGACAAAAATGCTGTTGTGGAAGCTATATGATCCAGGTAGGACACTGGGAAATTCTGGGAGAGCCCAAGATAAGAACCATTTTGAGAATGCTTACCATAGCCAAGTGACTGATTTGCTGACCATGGTTCTGGCTACAGACCTAGAAACAGCTGGATATCTTTGAGGAATCACCTACAGACCTATTTGCTTAGTCTTATCACCAGGTCATAAGCCAAGGGACCAGGTGGAGTCATGCTAACCCATGAACCAACTAATGGGCATATATATCTTAGAACAGGTTGACCCTACAGTGAACTAGCTCTAGCCAGCCCCTTTTGGACTCAATCCAGGAGCCTCTGTGGTAAGCCCACCACATTGGTCAGACTATAGATTCTGAAAGGACTTGTAACTGAGCTCCAGCCACCAGGCATAGTGAAGTTATGCTGGAAGAGGGACTCTAGAGGAGCCACTTTCATCTCTGCTCCTGGAGATTCTGTTCTCAAAAATTGGGTCTAAAAGGAACATATCTCAACATGTTAAAGGCCATTATATGACAAATCCACAGTTAGCAGCATATTCAATGATGTAAAGCTGATAACCTTTCCTATAAAAGAAGAGTTCCCATTCTCACTACTACTATTCAATATAGTACTGGGAGTACTAGCTAGAGTAATCAGGAAAGAAAAAGAAATAAAGGCATCCACACAGGAAAAGAAGATTTATATTATCTCTGTTTGCAAGTGATATGATATTATATACAGAAAACTCTAAAGATTCCACCAAAACACTGTTAGAACTAATAAATAAATGCAATGAAGTTGCAAGATAAAAAAAAAAAATCAACATAGCAAAACCAGTTGCATTTTTACGCACTAGTAAAGAAATATAAAAAATAAGGGAAATAGTCCTTTTTATAATAGTAATGAATGTAATAATATCATGATAAACTTAACTAAGAAGGAAAAAGATCTGTACACTGAAAACTGTAAGATATTGATAAAAGAAATTGAAGACAAATGGAAAGATACCTCATGTTTATAGATCCGTTTACGTAGAAATGTAAAATACTTTAAAAAGCTTAAATAACTTCATAAGTAGAACAAATATATACCACTTATTGTATCAGATTTCAAAACTTAAAATGGGTATTGGCTTCAGAGTAAACAAATTGATTTCTGGAGCAGAAGAAAGTCCAGAAATAGATCTAAGACATCCAAGCAATTCAATGGGGAAAAGAAAGTCTTTTGAACAAATGATATTAAAAAGGTGGATATATGTATAAAATCAATGAGCAAAAAGCTTTGATTTCTACCTCACATTATGCACAAAAAAATAAATTAAGATGAATCATGCCCATATATGTAAAAGGTTAAAATATGAGACGTATAGAATTAAACTGAAGAAAAAGTATATTTTTATATAATAGTTTTGGCAAATAGATTTCAGGACAAAAATCAATGAAAAATTGAAAACTCATAGTTTAAGAAGTGTATATTTATTTTAAAAATGACTTTTCATAGTAAATAAAAATATCCTGCAACAGAATTATGGGAAGACAATCTACTAAAAATGGAAAATGTACTTGCTCAGATATTTCACTTCAGAAAATATATGAAGAACCAGTAAGCATATGAAAACATGCTCAATGTAATTAACAAGATATACTAAATGGAATCACAATCAGAAAACACTATATATATAATAGATTGGCTAAAATTTAAAAGTCTGACAACATTAAATAATAGTTAGGTTGTGGATCAACCAGAATTCTCATGCATTGCTGGTGAGAATGTAAAAAACAGAATCATTTTGAAATACATGGTATTGGTTTTTTACAAGGGTAAACATGTATTTATCATATGAGCTAGATACTTAAGCAAAAGAAATAAAATATATATTCACACAATCACAAAGAAACACTTTTACAGGAAGGAATACAATACCATGATTTATAATAGACCCAAATGAAAAAAACAATCCAGATGTTCTAACAGGTGAATTGGTCCAGAAATATCATAGCATATTTATAGAAAATAAATGTATTCAGCATTTAAAAAAAACACCTACTAATATATGAAACATGCTATCAATCTCCAAAATATTATGCTGGGTGAAAAAAACCAAGTGATTCAATTTATGTGAAGTTTTTGTAGGTAATACTGAACTAATTTGATAGAAACAAAAACAGTGGTTGTTTTGTTGTGCCAGTGATGGTAGTAGTGAATAGGGGAGCAACTTGACTACAAAAGGTCGTAAAGAAACTTTGTGGAGTAAGAGGAATATCTCATATGTTTTATTTCAATGGTGGTTACACACATGTATATATTTGTCACAATCCATTGAACATACTACTTATAATCTGTGTTTCATCATATGAAAAAAAAAGTGTCTCTTGTTTTAAACACTTGAGATTAAACCTCTTTTAGTCGTACATATATATTATACCTATGATGACTGTCCTTAAATTTTCTTTAGATAAAATCTGTGGAATAGACCTTGAAGGGGAAAGTGGATGTTATCGGAAGCCTGAAAAATCTACAACTATGGCACCCACCAAACAGCTATAAACTCCAGAACATTGGTCCCCAATTGGACAAACACGTGGATACAGAGGAGCTCTACATTCAACCATAGAAAGGTCAGATTTTGCCTTGGATAAAGAGAGAGAGAACTACATAACTGACAATCATAGAAGAGAGACTATGGAGAGAAAAAGAGAGAGCCTTCATATGAATGAAAAGCAGGCATCACCAGAAAAGAAAGTAAATGAAATGGAGACAAGCAAACTGCCAGAGAAAGAATTAAAAGAAATGGTCATAAGGTGGCTGAAAAGGCTGGAAGACAAATTCAACAATAAGAGTAAGAACCAAAGGAAATGAAGAAGAACCAAGAAGAAATGAAAAATGACATCCTGCTGTAAAGAATTCAATAGAAAGCATCAAGAGTAGACTAGAAGAAGTAGAAGACCACATCAGTGAGCTAGAAGACAAGGTAGGAAAAAATACACAAGTAGAGCAGCTTCTAGAAAAAGAAATCAAATTAAAAATCAGAAGGAGAGCCTAAGGGAAATTTGGGAAAAACAGGAAACAAAACAACATCCACATAATAGGGGTTCCAGAAGGAGAGGAAACTGAGCAAGCAATAGAAAACCTGTTTAAAGAAATAATGACAGAAAACATCGCTGATATAGGAAAAGAAAAACCCACACAAATCCAAGAAGCTCACAGAGTCCTAAGCAAAATGACCCCCAAAAGACTGATACCAAGGCACATTATAATTAAATTGGCAAATCCCAACGTCAAAGTAAGAATTGTAAAAGTGGCCAGAGAGAGATATAAAGCTACCTATAAAGAAACCTCCCTCCCACTAGTGATTGATTTCTCAACAGAAACTCATCAGGCCAGAAGAATGGAATGAAATACACAAATTCATGCAAAAGAAAGGTCTGAATACAAGAATATAATACCCAGCAAGGCTATCAATCAAAACTGAAGGTTAAATTAGGAGCTTCACAGACAAAAAATGACTAAGGGAATTTATTACCACCAAACCAGCAATGCAAAAAATGCTAAAGGGTCTGATGTATTGAAAAGAAATAGGAAGTGAAGGAGTAACACAGGGGTAAAGAACAAAATGGCAAAAAATAAGTATCTGTCAATAATAACTTTAAATGTAAATGGATTAAATTCCCCAATCAAAAGACATAGGTTAACAGATTGGATAAGAAAACATGACCCATATATCTGCTGTCTACAAGAAACCCACCTCAGAAAAAAGGCCACACATACTGAGGGTGAAGGTATAGAAAATAGTTTTTCAGGCGAATATAAATGAAAAAAAAGCTGAGGTAGCAATACTTATATCTGACAAATTAGATCTCAAAGTGAAGGACATAACAAGAGATAAGGAAGGCCTTCATAATACTAAAGGGAACAATCCAACAAGAAGAAATAACTCTGATAAACATATACACCCCCCATACAGAAGCACCCAATTTTATAAAAAATAACTCCTGGAGGATATCAAGGGAGAGATTGACAGCAATACAATCATAGTAGGAGACTTTAATACCCCACTGTCACCACTGGACAAATCTTCTAAACAAAAAACCAGCAAAGAAACATCACTCCTAAATGACTCACTATACTAGATGGAATTAATTGATATCTTGAGAACCTTTCACCCCAAAACCACAGAATATACATTCTTCTCAAGTGCACATTGGTCATTTTCAAAGATAGATAATATGTTGCATCATAGGCAAAGTCTCTTCAAATTCAAGAAGATAGACATCATATCAAGCATCTTCTCAGATCACAGTGGCATAAAACTGGAGGTCAACTAAAATAAAAACAATACAAAGAAATCAAATACATGGAGACTAAATAGCATGATATTAAACAATGACTAGGTTACCAGAGAAATCAAGGAAGAAATACAAAACATCATGGCAACAAATGACATTGAAAACACAACAATCCAAAATCTATGGAACACAGCAAAAGCAGTCTTTAGAGGGAAGTTCATAGCTCTAAAGCCTACTGGAAAAACAAACAAAAAAACAAAAAACAAGAAACAATGGTAATAAATTGTATAACCCTACAACTCAAGGAGTTAGAAAGAGAGCAACAAGAAAAGCGCAATGTAAGCAGAAGAAAGACAATAATAAAAATCAAGCAGAGCTTAACTACATAGTTACCAAAGAAACAATACAAAAGATCAACAAACCAAGAGCTGGTTCTTTGAAAGGATAAACAAGATTGATGAATCTCTAGACAGGCTCACCAAGAAGAGAGAGAGAGGATCCAAATAAACAATATCAGAAATGAAAGAGGTGAAATAACAACAGACCCCATCGAAATAAAAAGGATTGTTAAAAAATACTATGAATAACTCTATACCAACAAACTGGACAATCTGGAGGAAATGGACATATACCTTGAAAAATATAACCTTCAAAATCTCATTCAGGAAGAATTCAAACATCTCAATAGGCCAATGACTATGGAAGAAATTGAAGCAGTCATCAAAAAGCTTCCAGCAGAAAAAAGCCTGGGGCCAGACAGCTACACAGGGGAGTTTTACCAAACATTCAAAAAAGAATTAAAACCTATCTTCCTCAGACTATTTCAAAAAAATTCAAGAAGTAGGAACACTTCCAAGCACCTTCTATTAGCATCACCCTAATACCAAAACCAGATAAAGACAACACAATGAAATAGAATTATAGGCCAATATCCCTCATGAACATAGATGCCAAAATCTTCAATAAAATTCTAGAAAATCATATCCAACAGTATATCAGAAACATCATACACCATGATCAAGTAGGATTTATCCCAGGGATGCAAGGAAGGTACAATATCTGCAAATCAATAAACCTGATACATCACATAAACAAACTGAGAGATAAATAATAACATAGTCATATCAATTGATACAGAAAAAGCATTTGACAAAATCCAACACCATTTCTTGATAATCACTCCCAAAAAGGTGGGAATAGAAGGGTCATACCTCAACATTATCAAAGCCATATACAGTGGTACCTCGAGATACGACTTTCATTCATTCCATAACCTGGCTCGTATATCAAGTTGCTCATATCTCAAAGCAAATTTCCCCATTGAAATCAATTGAAATACCGTTAATCCGTTCCAGCCCCAAAATACCACCCCAGTTGTTCTTGCTATGTGTTTTTGAATAGGAAAAATGTATTTATAAATGTATTTATAAATGACAAATATTGTATAAAACCATAGTAAAACAGAATGTAAAGGAATAAACTGGTTTTATAAAGTGTATTAACCTACTTGTAACACTCTTAATGCTACACTTTATCACTAAACTAAATGTAACTTAATTAATATTCACTGAACATAATTGCTACTGGTCTTTGCATTTTTGGCCTATTTAAAAAAAAAAACGTGTCCAATGAGGTTTGCCTCTTCCTCCCTTTCAGAATATTTCTGAAATGGATGAGGCAAGTTTCATTGAACAGTTCCAATGCATCACCAGTAGCAACTTTTTCTGGGTGTTTCTTTTCCACGAAGTGTGACACCCTCTCCCACATTCCTAAGATCTCCTTTATCTCACTTACTCCTCCTTGAAACATTTTTTGGAGAACCTCTGCATGTTGCTGAGAGTGCAACTCTTGTAACTCCTCCGTGGTGAGTTCCAGAGAGTGCTCTTCGACAAGCTCATTCACATCTCTCTCATCCACCTCCAGGCCCATGGATTTTCCCAGAGACACTATCTCCTCCTCCACTGGCACCTTGGGTTTGAATCCTTCCAAGGTCCTTTCGGCTACGGCCTCAGGCCACAGCTTCTTCCATGCAGAGGTCAAAGTCCTCGTTGTAACACCCAGCCAGGCCTGATCAATAATTTTGAGGCATATCATGATGTTAAAGTGGTTCTTCCAGAACTCTCGAAGGGTGAGGTTTGTGTTCTCCATCACCTCAAAGCAGTGCCAGAACAGGTGCTTGATGTACAGCTTTTTTAAATTAGAAATCACCTCCTGATCCATGGGCTGCAGGATAGGAGTGGTATTGGGAGGTAGGTAGACAACCTTTATAAACTTGAACTCTTCGAGGAGTTCATCTTCGAGGTTTGGTGGGTGAGCAGGAGCATTGTCGAGGATGAGGAGAGCTTGCATGGTTAGGTTGTTTTCCTGTAGATATTTCTTAACAGAAGGGCCGAAAACCAGGTTTACCCACTCCACAAAGAAGTGCCTGGTGACCCATACCTTCGGGTTTGCCCTCCACATAACTTGCAGTTTATCTTTTAAAATCTTATGTGACTTAAAGACTCTGGGGTTTTACGAATGGTATACGAGCAGAGGCTTGATCTTGCAGTCGCCACTTGCATTGGTGCACAGTGTGAGAGTTAGCCTATCCTTCATGGGTTTGTGGCCTGGCATTACCTTCTCCCCTGCCATTATATAAGTCCTATTTGGCATCTTCTTCCAGAAAAGCCCTGTCTCGTCACAGTTGAAGACTTGCTGGGGGATATATCCTTTGGCTTCTATCAGTTCTGAAAAAGTTTTGAGGTAATCCTCAGCTGCCTTCACTTCCGAACTTGCTGCCTCACCATGCCTGACGATGGAGTGAATGCCGGACCTTTTTCTGAAGTTAGCAAACCAGCCTCTACTGGCTTTAAGTGAGTCTTTCGATGCTTCGTCGTGGAAGTGCGTGGGGGTCTGCTCCAGCAAATCACCTTAAATTGCTCGTGCCTTCTTGAATTTTTGCCCTGTGTTAACGTGTCTCCTTTAAGCTGCTTCTCCATCACCCACACCATCAGTAGATTCTCTATCTTTTCATGAAGAGAGCTACGGAGCTTAGAAATTATTGTAACGCCCTTAGCTGGCATTATACCCTTTATCGACTCCTTCTGTTTAAGCACAGTGCATCTCGTTGAAGTACTATGCACATACTGCCTCGCCAAGTTAGCCACTCACCCACCTTGCTCTTATTTTTCTATGATTTCACGCTTTAATTCAATAGACATCATCCTCTTCTGAGCACTGACCTTTCCACTCGCTTTCTTCGGACCCATGGTTATAAAAAGAAATGTGATAAAGTATGTAAATGCATAAAAGATGCTTCGACAACGAGGTAAACAAGCACAATGACTGAGGCATGGGAAACTATGAGAC
The DNA here is from genome assembly GCA_011751065.1 of Lasiurus cinereus. NCBI lineage: Eukaryota > Metazoa > Chordata > Mammalia > Chiroptera > Vespertilionidae > Lasiurus > Lasiurus cinereus. The sequence goes on from JAAGEH010000426.1 coordinate 15,977,465, forward strand.
GCTCCAGTCGGGGTAAACTGGTGGGTCGTGTGCAGCCGGCTGATCCACACGATTACTCATATCTCAAATGTTGCTCGTATTTCAAAGCAAAAAATTACTCGCTCGATGGCTCGTATCTAAAAAATCTTGTATGTTAGGGCACTTGTATCTCTAGGTACCACTATATGATAAACCCATAGCTAACATCATACTCAAAGGGCAAAAACTAAAACCATTTCACCTACGAACAGGAACAAGACTGGGTTTCCCAATCTCACCACTCCTGTTCGACATAGTACTGGAAGTATTAGCCATTGCAATTAGACAAGAAGAAGAAATAAAAGGCATTCAAATTGGAAAAGAAGAAATAAAGCTATCCTTATTTGCAGATGCCATGATATTGAACACAAAAAACCTGAAAGACTCCATCAAAAAACTAATAGACTTAATAAATGAATTAGCCAATGTATCAAGATACAAAATTAATGCAAATAAATTTATGGCATTTCTAGACACAAATAGTGAATTTACAGAAAGAGAGACTAAAAAAGCAATCCCATTCACCATCGCACCAAAAAAATTAAGATATATACGAATAAACTTAACTAAGAGGGTAAAAGACCTATATGTGGAAAACTACAGGACACTGCAAAAAGAGATAGAGGAAGACATAAATAGATGGAAGAACATACATTGTTCATGGATTGGGAGAAACATCATCATTAAAAGTCCATACTACCCAAAGCAGTCTATGGATTCAATGTACTCCCAATTAAAATACCAATGGCATATTTCACAGACCTAGAAAGAAGTCTCCAAAAATTCATCTGGAAGAAAAAAAAAAGACCCCAAATAGCCACAGCAATCCTGAGAAAGAAGAATAAGTAAGTGGGATCTCAATACCAGATTTCAAGCTGTATTACAAAACAGCCTGGGACAGACATATAGACCAATAGAATAGAAAAAAGAATCCAGATATCAACCCAAACCACTATGTTCAATTAATATTTGACAAAGGAGACATGAACTTTCAATGGAGATAAGATATTCTCTTTAATAAACAGTGTTGGGAAAATTTGACCGATACATGCAAAAAATGAAACTAGACCACCAACTTATACCATACACAAAAATAAACTCAAAATGAATACAGGACTTAATCATAAGACAGGAAACCATAAAAATATTTGAGGAATCAACAGGCAGCAAAATCTCCGACATATGCCGAAGGAACTTCTTCACTGATATTGCTCCTAGGGCAATAGAAGCTAAAGAGAAAATAAATAAATGGACTACATCAAAATAAAAAGTTTTTTTACAGCTAAAGAAAACATCAACAAAACAACAAGAAAGCCCACTGTAATGGAGAACATATTTGAAAATGTTATCACCGATAAAGGTTTAATCTCCAACATCTACACACAACTTATACAACTGAATAAAAGGAAGATAAATGATCCAATAAAAAAAATGGGCAATGGACCTAAATAGAATCTTTTTAAAAGAAGATAGAAGGCCAAGAGACACATGAAAACATGCTCAAAGTCACTATTAATCTGAGAGATGCAAATCAAAACGACAATGTGATACCATCTCACTTCCGTCAGAATGGCAATCATCAACAAATCAAAAATGATTTGCTTCTATCAGTTCTGAAAAAGTTTTGAGGTAAAAAGTGTTGGAGAGGATGCAAAGAAAATGGAACCGTGGTTCACTGTTCATGGGAATGCAAACTGGTGTAGCCACTGTGGAGAACAGTATAGAGTTTCCTAAAAAAAAAAAAATGGAACTTCAATTCGACCTAGCATTCCCACTCCTTGGAATATATCCCAAGAAACTAGAAACACCATTCAGAAAGGATATATGTACCCGTATGTTCATAGCAGCACAATTTACAATAGCTAAGATTTAGAAACAGCCTAGGTGCCCATCAGCAGATGACTGGATCAGAGAACAATGGTACATCTACACAAATGGAATACTATGCTGCCATAAAAAAGAAGGAATTCTTTTTTTTAATATATATTTTATTGATTTTTTTTTTAGATAGAGGAAAAGAGAGGAATAGAGAGTTAGAAACATCGATGAGATGAGAGAGAGACATCGATCAACCACCTCCTGCACACCCCTTACTGGGATTGTTCCTGCAACCATGATACATTCCCTTGACTGAAATTGAACCTGGGACCTTTCAGTCCACAGGCCAATGCTCTATCCACTGAACCAAACCTGTTTTGGCAAAAAGAAGGAATTCTTACCATTTGCAGCAACTTGGATGTAATTGGAGAGCATTATGCTAAGTGAAATAAGCCTGTTAATGAAAGAAAAATACCACATGATCTCACTCATTTATGGATAAAAAAGAACATTATAAACTGATTAAAAAAAAGACAGGTTGAGACTCAGGAAATAATTAAACAGACTGTCAAATTACAGCAGGAAGTTTAGAGAAAAGTGAGGTAGCTAAGAGATCAAACGAAGGACTTGTATGCTTGCATACAAGCATAACCAATTGACGCAAGACACTGGGGAGTGAGGGCATGTTTGCTAGTGGGGTGTGGAGGACAATGGGAAGATATGTACAAGACGTAATACATTAAATAAAAAGAAGTGCTTTTGCACCTAGAAAAAAACTCTGTGGAATAAATTTTAGTAAATTAACAATATTATATTACAATAATATCTCCTAAAAAGTATTTTTAATTTTTCTTCCTGGTGATAAATTTAAATATGTAGGGTAGTGGTTATTTATAGTCAGTGACATTCTTTTTATCTCTAAGTGTTAGAGATTTACAGTGATTAATGTTCAAAGTTATTTGGATAACTTTGGACCAACCATAGACTATCCATGATGATAATCAGTGATCAGCATGATTTTTGAGCCTATAATCCATCACCTCAAAATGCATAGTACATTGATGCAAAGCTGATTTAGTGTAGCAGCCACTTCAGCTTAAATCACCTCAGTGAACCTTCTAAAAGATTGATAGAATAAAAAGATTGAAGCATATGCAAAGACTTATTCTCACAAAATAACTTTTTAAAATGAGAAGTTAACCTAATTTTGCATATTAAATAAATATGCCCAATTTACTTGAAAGTCATCTCAATTTGTTTATACATTTCTCATAGATACATTTCTCATTTTTTTTCTCTTTTGTCTCTATGTATTCATTAAAAAATATATATATATAAATGGCCAGCTATATTGTCTTGACTGAAAACAAAACAAAACAAAACAACAAAACACACACACAAAAAAAAGCAAAAGAAAAATACACTCAGAGGCAGTATGTCTGGTGGTTAGGAGCACATGAATTAGAGTAGGATTGCCCAGCCACACCACTATATGATATGTATGCTATTCATGAGTTACCTTTCCAAACCTAATATCAACCATATTTAAAGGTGATAAGTGATTACCCCGTAGGATTGTTGTGAGAAATAGCTTAGAAAATAGGTGCATGTCTACCAATGTCCAATAGATTTTAAGCACATAATAAATGTTACTATTTATTATTTTCTGTAACATTTGTTTGCAGATTTTCAAGAGGCTCCTCTGATACATAAGAAACCCAATAAGAACCACAGACTTACTGAGGATGTTGATGTTAAATTAGATTCTCCACACATAAAGTAGATTAAATTATTTTTGCTAAGGCAGACAGAGGTTTAAATAAAACTCAGTAGAATGAGTAGTTGCCATAAATTGCCTGGGCTACCACATTCACTTTGCTTTTGTTCACTGATTATTCTCAAGTATCAACATTATCTACTGTAATATAGTATGTCCCAATGCCTGCAGATTGAAATAAATATTTTTGAATAAGTAGATTGACATATGGGGGCTCTGAAATTTGTAAAAGCAAGGATGTTTTGATGCAAAATTTTAAAATTATTTTTAGCATGGTGAAATAAGCTAAATGAAGACATTATAAAAGCTCATGAAAACTACATTGTTAATTTCTGAATATTCAAAAACTTAGCTGTTGATTAAAAAGTTTATAACTTTTAACTTGTTTGCTATGAACATAATGTTAATAATTTCTCATCCTAGAAGAAACATTAGTCAATGTGATCAGAAGTATACTATCAACATAAGGTAACAAAATCCACTCAAGCATTTTTCAGGAACCCTCACAAAAGCATTTGTAGTGCACAACACAAGGATTTGCTGAATCCCACACCTGTATTTCTGGTCCTTAGTTATAACTGTTCCCCAGACTCACTCTGCTTGCATATGTACAGTTGATCATGGAACATTATGGCTCCACATATACATCTTTTTTTTTTTAAGTAAACACAGTTGACCCTTTTTGTATCTACAAATTTTCAAGTCTAAATTCAGCCAACTGCAAATCAGAAAAAGTATTTTCGCATTCCCACAGCAAATTCCCAGCAGCCGATACCCAGATGCTAATGGTAACTGCTGTTTGGATTGCATGTGGTTGAATCTGTGGATGCAAATGGCTGCTGTAAAGTCAAAAGTTACACTGGTGTTTTCTACTGTGCTGGTGTCAAGCACCCCTAACTCCTGGGTATTCAAGGATGAACTGATTGCTAAAAGCTTGTAAAAGACAATATGCAAAAAACAGAATGCTTTTTTGTTGGAGGAGGTTATCAAGAGGATGGTGATAACTAGCTGGATGTGGGCAACTAGAGAGACCTTACCCCCTCTCCTGTCCTTGGAATGTACACCCTACCCACTATTCCTGCATTAGTGGAAAATGCATCAACTTTATTCAATGCAAACAGCTCAACAGTGATAGAGCATGGCTGTGAATACAGCACTGCTGTGGAGCAGCTCAACTTGATGCAGTGCAGCTGTGCAAACAGCAAGGCTGTTCAGCTCAACTTGAGGCAGTGCAGCAGCAGCGGGGACATGGGGCCAGGCCTCTGTTGCTGTTTCCAACAATGCAGCCTTGAGAGAGAAAAGTATTGTTGAGACAAAATGAACTGATTAAGTGTCTGAACATAGTTAAGGACTCTATTTAAACTTCTAAAATTCTGGCAGGCAGGTGTGGGGATTTAATTGTCATGCCAATGCCAAGACAGGCTTTGTAAGTAAATGCCCTTGCTTTTTAAACATGCCACATACCTATCTGGAGTGGCCTGCCTCTTTCTTCCCTTGCTCTCCTTGTAAGAGGGCCATTTTGCAAACCAACAATTTTCTCAACAAAACTTATCTTACCCTTTTCTCGTACCTAACTTACTTCCTATCCAGTCACCCAGGTGAGAAATTTGGTATATATTCTTGAAAATGTCAACAGATGGTCACTGGCACCAACAGGAATCCCCAATTTGGGGTGCAGTGAAGAAGAAAACTTTATTCAATGCAAACAGCTCAACAGTGATAGAGCATGGCTGTGAATACAGCACTGCTGTGGAGCCGCTCAACTTGATGCAGTGCAGCTGTGCAAACAGCAAGGCTGTTCAGCTCAACTTGAGGCAGTGCAGCAGCAGCGGGCACATGGGGCCAGGCCTCTCCTTAAGGAGGCAGCAGTGCTCTACTCTGCAATACTTCTCCACTCTACTCCACCCTTTGGAGAGTCATCTTTAGTGTTTCAGCTCTATCCAGAGAAACGCAGTCTTCTGTGGAAAGTGGGTTTATCATGGCATCTTCTAATTGGTTATTTGTAGCTTCTTTCTCTGACACTGATGATTTGGTCATTGTTATTGGAATATACTTACTTTTTCTTGCAACTCTAATATACTTATAAAGTAGTTTCAGGATTGCTACCTGTAAACAAGTGAGAAATAATTTTATGTGTAGAGAACAATCTTTATGTGGAGTTTTTTGTTGTTGTTTTAGCTTTAACCTTACCTTAGTATCAAGAAACACTGTTTTCCAAAGTTACGTCTATCCCTTTTCTCATTCCCTTCAGTGTGGTGATGTCATACATTTATAATACAACTGGATAAATTTGTCACAGTGCACATTCTATCTCAGGTTTCTAAAACTTTCTGGGCAATTTTTTTTTTAAATTGACTGAGGTGAGGTACTGTCTTTATTGTGTGTAAGTCCATGGATTTGGGCAAATGTATAAAGTCATGTGTCCATCACTCCAGTTCGTTACAGAACATATCCATCATCCCCAAAATTCCTTATGTGTCATCTTTGTGGGCAATATTTCTCCCCTTCTCCAATTCCTAACAGCTACTGATCTCTTTTACTATCTCTATAGTTTTGTCTTTACCAGAATGTCATATATATAGAATCTAAAAATATAGTACATTTTGTGTCTGGCTTCCTTTGCATACCAAAATGCTTGAATCAATAATGTGTTTGCTTTTATTGCTGACTATATTCCATTTTATTTTATGGATGTTCTTCAGTTTACTTATCTAGACATCTGTTCAAGGATATCTGAGCTGCTTCCAGTTTTTAATGAGAATGAACAAAGCTGTATAAACATTCACACAGGTCTTTTTAAACAGGTACTTTAAGAGGCAATTCACAGATTGAAAGTTTACTCGAAGTGTATAATATAATAGTTTTTAGTGTATTAGGAGCACGCAACATCCACCTCAATTAATTTAGAACATTTCCATCATGACAAAAACAAACACCATACCCATTAGCAGTCACTCCACATTTTACTCTTAATGCACTTGCCCTTAGCAACCACTAATCTATGTCTGTCTATAGATTTGTCAATTCTGGAAAATTCATGTAACAAGTGGTCTTGTAACTGGCTTCTTTCTCTTAGTATAATGTTCTTGGAATTATTAATGTTGTAGCATTTATCACAGCTTCATTCCTTTGTATTGCCAGATAATATTCCATGTTATGGTTATCACATTTTACTTACCAGTCATCTATTAACGATCACTGTGTTATTTACACTTTTTGTTTGCTTTGCTATTAAACATCCATGTGCATGTTTTTGTGTGGATATATGTTTTATATCTTTTGATTATAGACCTAAGAGTTGAATTATTGGATCATATGATAACTGCATATGTAATATTTTGAGGAACTAATAAAATGTTTCCAGTGCAGTTGCACCATTTTAAACACTCCCATTATCAGTGTATGAGTTATATTGGAAGATTAAATATTTCTAATATATCAACTATCCTCAATTTAATATTTTACTTCAACACAATCCCAAGAAAACATTTAATAATTATTTTGTTGATATTGATAGTTTAATTGTAAAATTAACATGGAAAGATAAAAATATAGTAGAACAGTCAAAATAATATTGAAAAGAACAAATTTGGGGGAATCATACATGATTTTAAGACTTACTATGAAACTATAACAATATAATATGGTACTGGCAGAAAGATGGCAATATAAATGATGGAACAAATAGAGAACTCAAGAAGGAGATCCACATGCCAACTGATTTTGACAAATGTGGTGGAAAATTAAATGGAGAAAGAGTTGTCTTTTTGACAAATGATGATTAAAAAAGTGTATGTTCATATGCAAAAATAAATAAGTAAATAGATACATGATATATGATAGATAGATAAATAATAGATAGATAAAAAGGAAAATCAATCTACCTCACGCCTTATATAATAGTAGCACAAAATAGGTTGTATCCTATATGATAAAAGGGTAACATGCAAATTGTCTCCTCAACCAGGAGTTCAACTGGAGTTAAACCAGGGGACAGGGCTGAACCACCAACCTCCCACATCCCCTCTCCTTGCCCAGCCTAATCAGCCCCAATATGGGTGGGCCAGCCGGACACCACCAATGCACAAATCCATCACCGGGCCTCTAGTGTAAAGATAAAAGACTAGAAAAAGAAAAGCAGAAAATTTGTGAGGCTTTGTTTTAACAGTTTTTATTTATTTATTTTTAACTTTAGTTTTCTTACTGAAAGTATTACAAATGTCCTCCTCTTTTCCCCATGGATCCTCTCCATCCTGTTTGCTCCCCACCTCCTGGGCCTTCACCACACTTATATAAATTATCTAAACTATGAATCTAAGTAAGTTTTTGAAGTACAATTTTAATGCTTTAAGATTCACCTAATATAACAGTGAAATTAATTTTTATAAATTTATAGATTTGTGCAACCATCATCTTAATCCAGTTTTAGAACATATTTCTAACCCCCCAAATTGCTTTGAGCTCATTGCAATGTTCCCACACTCAGCCCCAGCAAATACTGGTTTGTACTCTACATATGAGTACATAGAGTTTATAATTTTATTATTATTTAATAATTATTATATTATATTCCATTGAACAATTGTAAACCTACTTTTGCTCCACCCTGTATTTACAATATCTGTGCATTTTGTTTATATAAATGGAATAATAAAATATATAGTCTTTTGGGTCTGGCTTTTGTCAATTGTCAAAATAATTTAGAAGACCAGTAATCTTTTCAAATGTATCTATATGAGTACTTAAATTATTTTAATTGCTAAATAGTATTCCATTGTATGTATAGACACATCATTTTCAACCATTGACCACTACTATTAGATTTTTATACATAAATATGCATTCCATTTATTAAATTTATTCTTAATGTTTAATACTTTTGTAAACAATGTGTTCTCTCAATTTTATTTTCATATTATTAGTTGATAATACTATATAAAAATAATAGTTCTTTTTTTGTTCCATAATTAACTTTAATATATATATATATATATATATATATATATATATATATATACCTTAAGTCCTCCTTTGACCTTTCTAAACTTTATTAATTATAATAGTTTGTATTAGGTTCCTTAAGATTTTCATATAAAAAGATTACTATGTCATCTGAACAAGAAATTTTACTTCTTATTCTTAACTTGGCTGCCAGTAATTTTATTTTATATTTTACCTATTGCATTTGTTAGAATCTTTGGTGGATAGAAGTGGTGAAAGTAGACATCCTTAGCTTGTTTCATGTATTTAAGGGTAAAACATTCAGTGTTTCACAATTAACTATTAATTTAGAAGTAGGCTTTTATAGATGTCCTTTATCAGGCTTAGAAATTTTATTTATTCCTAGGATGTTGATACCTTTTATAATGACTGTTATATTTTGCTTTGGCAATTTTATTCTGAATTTATTGAGATTGTCATGTATTTTTCATTCCTTTATTCTATTAATATGATATGTTACATGAATTGATTTTTTTCATGTTAAATCAACCTTGAATACTTGAGTTAAATACCACTCATTTATTTTGTATAATTCTTTTTATGTATTGATGAGTTATTTGTTAATTCTTTGTTAAAGGATTTTCTGTGCTTATGTTCTTAAGGAGTATTGATCTCTAATTTTCTTTACTCATGGCTTATTTATCTGTCTTTTGTATTGGTGTAATCTTGACATCATAGATGAGTGAGAAAATGTTCCTTCTATTTTCTGAAAATGTTTAGTAGGTGATATTATTTGTCTTTTAAATATGGAGAAGATGCATCAGTGAAATATTTAGGGTGTGAATATCTTTTCTAGAAAAATTACATCATATCTGCAATTTCTTTACTTATTATAGTTAAATGAAGATTTACAATTTTTAAATCAGTTTTGGTAATGTTTTATCATCTTGGAAATTTATCCATTCATTCCAGTTCTCTAACATGTACACAGAAATTTATCCTCAATTTAAAGGGGCCAAGTGGGACATCCTGAAAGTTAACAAATATCAATGTGGCAAGTTTTTACTAATGGGAAGTAAAAAAGGGGAGCAGGGCTACTGGCATCTGAGCTAGCTCTCTATTCTTCCTCACTCTCGTGCCCTGAAATATCCTTCCACCCAGGAAATCATCTGCACTTACACCTTTTTTAAGACACTGTTTCTTCAGGAAGGAGGACTAAGGTATCTTTTAAAGTACATTGTAAGGGGTGTCCATATTCTTATATTTGCATTGGCTTTGTCATTTGTATTATGAGCTCAGCCTCTGTCTACAGACATAAATGATCTACCATTTTGATTAGGTGTTTATTAAGGTATGTAAATATTTTAATACACTCATTTTTATTCAATATATTTGCTCAAACAAACAAGTAATAATTGAGCTATTATTTAATAATCATTTTCCCACACTGATGATATAATCTAATTATACAAACAAATGTTAGTTCCTGATTTATCAAGTGCATGGAGATAAAGTTTGTATTCTGTGATTGCTACTGTGTTTGAGATGTGAGCACTGATAATAGTTTTTAAATTTCAACATTAGTTTTTATAATAATCTTAAGGAGACAAACTCAGTAAAATAATGAAAGAAGGCAGGCCAGCAAATCAAAGGCTCAAATTTTGTTGCCATTTTATAAACCTTTGTAAGTTCTGCACATATTTAAGTTCTCAACTTACATTATAGAGGATATATTAAAATATACTCTTCTAAATCTATTTTTGCTAAGAAAAATGAAATTAATTTTATAACATTTTCTTTAAAAATACTTTTATATATGTTTGACTTATTTTTCAATTCTCTACAAGCAAATAAATTTTATATGCAAAAAAAATATAACAAACTTTTTGGCAACTTGGCAGAATATTTTTGAATATTAATAGTATTGTTGACATAACATTAAAATTATTAAAATAATAAATGTTGATTTCTAAGTGCTCCTTTTGTATTCTGGAGTAAATATATCTTTATGTCAATTATTTAGTTAGTTTCTTAAAATGTTTATTAGATTTTGACTGTATTCTTAAACCTCCAAATAGATATAGAAATCATTGCCTAACATTTATCATGGTTAAAAGTTACTGAACGGAAAGAAAGTAGATTTGAACACTATTTACTCACTGTTTTGTCTATTTGTGCCTTTGAGGATTCATGGATAAGAAAGGACAGGTTCTTACACACTTTCCTATCTAATAAGAGTAATATTCAAATTAACCATACATCCACTACACCCACAAGCCATGCCCACCAGCCACATCTACCACCCAATCAGAGTGATTATGCAAATTAACCCAACCAAGATGGCTACAGCCACAGAGAGACAGGAGAGAGGCTTAGGTTGCCCCTGGCAATGGAGGAAGCCAAGCTTTCCACACACCCTGTTGGTCCCAGGCCTCCGCTAAGGAAACAAAATTTCAATGGCTGTGTGAGCTGAAGGCTTGGCTCTGCTCCAGCTTACAAATTTTCAATTTTAGAAGATAATAAATCCCAGATACCATGGCCTCCACTTGGATCACTGGGGTGTGTGGCTGGCCTGCAAACCACCAAGCCCCTTGCCCAGGCCACCCCAAAGCCAAGGGAACACCCACCCTGATCCAGGACACCCTTCAAGGCAAAGCATCTGGCCTCCACCTGTGCAGCAGGCCTTTATTCTATCTAATAAAAGAGTAATATGCAGATTGACCATCACACCACCACACAAGATGACTGCCCCCATGTGGTCAAAAGATTCTGCCCCCATGTGGACACAAGATGACCACCACAAGATGGCCAGTTAGGGGGGAAAGTTGGGAGGGACCAGGCCTGCAAGGGAGGGTAATTGGGGGTGATCAAGCCTGCAGGGGAGGGCAGTTAGGGGTGACCAGGCCAGCAGAGGAAAGAAATTGGTGGTGACTAGGCCTGCAGGGAAGGGCAGTTGGGAGGAACTCAGTCCTCCAAGGGAGGGCAGTTGGGAATAATCAAGCCTGTAGCAGAGGGCAGTTAGGGGTGACCAAGCTGGCAGGGGAGGGTTGTTAGGGGTGACCAGGCCCACAGGAGAGGGCAGTTAGGCATCAATCAGGCTGGCTGGGGAGTGGTTCTGGGGTGATCAAGCTGTCAGGCAGAAGCAGTTAAGGGCAATCAGGAAGGCAGGCAGGCAAGCATTTGGGAGCCAGAAGTCCTGGATTGTGAGAGGGACGTCTGACTGCCCAGATAGGATCAGGCTTAAGTGGGCAGTTGGACATCCCTCAAGGGGTCCCAGATTGGAGAGAGAACAGGACACCCCCACCACCCGTGCATGAATTTTGTGCACCAGGCCTCTAGTGAGGTTGTAATTAAGGAGAGGAAGTTAATTAATGTCATCTTTGTAGAATACAAATAAAAAATTATACACATTAAATAAAACTAAAGAAGAATGTATAGAATTGCATTGCCTTATTATTTTCCAGCTAATGCCATGCATTTATTAGTAGTTAATTAATTGACATACTAGTTAGCTAGAAAGGTAAATAGAACACATTTTCACGGACTTTAATATACTGCTGTAGCATGGCATTTTCTGAGAATAAGTTCCTGAAAATAAGACTTTGAGTGATAAAGCATAGCTATTAGAAATGACTCCTATGTTATTTGAAAATATTAAAGGCTGATAACATTGAAAATCTATAATGATATATTATAATTTTTATGTTTCCAGATGGAAAACCTTTACAAATCTTGTAAGCCTTTGAAGAGCAGCTAAATCGAATGAATTCACTGCTAATTGTCCCACTTCATCACATAGCACTAGCATGCTCTTCACGCGGGCACTCCATTGTAGAGTCACATATGCTACACACGCCACCCGGGCACAGCCTGGCTTCCTGTGTTGAGGCCATTCTCATCATGGCTCAGCCCCATTTTCATAGGACAGACTCAAAATATGACTCCCTGCTGGGGAAGGAGTTTTTAAAGGGAATGGGATCCTGACTTGGCGCTGATGACACTGTGGGCTAGATAATTCTCGGAAAGAGGTGCTGCTTTGAGCATTGTAGAATATTTTAGCAAACTCTACTCACTAGATGCCAGGAGCACCATCACTTCAACTTGTGACAACCAAAAATATATCTAAACACTTTTAAATGCTCCCAGGAGAAGGGACTAAAATCAGACCTGGATGTGAACCGATGAATTAGCCTGATTCATTTGGCGCATGGCTATCAGCCACCTGTCGGAGAGTTTGTACTCACCCTGGATTGCTCATAGGCAGCACATCAGCTCCCCACTGAGACTGGATATGTCTAAGAACCGCTTGGCTGTGGTCCTGGGAAAGGATCTGTTGGGGCAGCTATGGCTATGACTTCTGGACTCTAAGAAACTTAAATGTTAGTTTTGGCAACTACACTTACTATTTCATGACTATTATAGACTGAATTGATATAACCCCTTCAACTCCAAATTCATGTATCATATATTGAAGCCCTAGCCCCCAATGTGGACTATATTTGAAGAAAGGGTCTTTAGGATGTAATTAAGGTTAAATGAGATTAAAGGATAGGACAGTAATTCAATAGGATTAAGAATAAAACTAGTGTGTTCCCTTCCTTCCTTCCTTCCTTCCTTCCTTCCTTCCTTCCTTCCTCCCTCCCTCCCTCCCTCCCTCCCTCCCTCCCTCCCTCCCTCCCTTCCTTCCTTTCTTCCTTCCTTCCTTCCTTCCTTCCTTCATTCTTTCCTTCCTGCCTTTTTCTCTCAGCCATGTGAGGACACAAAGGGAACCAGAAAAAGAGCTCTCATAAGAAATCAACCATGTTGGCACCTTAATTTCTGAACTCTAATCTCCCAAACTGTAAGGAAATAATGTTTTGTATGGCACCCCAAGCTTATTAAGACAACAGCTTTGCACAAACTACTTACCTCTCAGTGTTAGAGTCTTTGCCAGTTAAATGAAGGAAAATAATAAATCCTTGTGTGATCATTATAGTGAATAAATGAGATAATACAGATGTAGGTAATAGTATAGTTGCTGCACAGAGTTTGCCTCGGGTAGCATTACCTTGGTTTCCTTCTTAGTACCAGAATTATATTTAAATTTTTATTCTAATGTATGGAAATTTATTTTATTCTATTTCATAGGAATCTATTTTTAATATTTTTTTTCAGGGTGAGGGTGACTAGATTTTGATCCACATACCCACAGACATTGGCTAAAGTGACTTCTTTGAATGGGGTGATTACCTAGAATTAAGATCATGTCAAAGACATCTTATTTCAAGGACTTTCTCTGCACTTATTTCTGTTTTTGTAACTCACCCCATTGATTTATACATTCTCACATAGCTCTCTGAACCAGATTCAAGTTTGTTAAATAAATGCATACACTGTGCTCTTACATATATAGCTGCCCTCAAAGATAGCTAGCAACAGCTTCTTTCTCCTTCTTGTGAATTCACCTACATTACTGAGGTCTCATGCAAGTGCTTACATGTACACCTAGTTTTCAAGTGCAATGCACAAAACTTTGTGTGTATAATTTATTTTGACCATAATAACAGTATTCTACTAGTCCCTTCTCTGATCCATGATAATGTTGTGCATAATACATAATACATAGACTACAAGAAAACCAAACTTCAGTGGATTATACTTTACATCTGTAATATAATAATATTATTACTTCTTTATTAACTCATTAAATAATAAGATCTAATTGAAGGTCTAATTACTACAGTAATTACCTGGTAATATTTTAAGATATTTGCAACATGATTTGGAAATATGTCTGACTTGGGCTGGTGAAAATTAAGATATATTAATACTACAGGCATTTGTTGCCAACATTCATAATTGACCGAAGGGCTAAATTTACCCAGAGGTTAGTGGAAAATCAACTATTTTTTAAATGAAAATTCACTTAGAACTTCAAACTTATGATTCTCTCCATAGATCCTTTGGGCCCCCTGATATGATCCATCACACTAAAATGACTTAACATTGCTTCACATAGCACTGAGGTGGCTGGCAGGTACGGTGCCAAATGGGGGACTCATTTCTCTACTCCCATGTCACGTAGGAGTAGAGCTGCTTTTAGTCAGGTTTATTCAATCCTCACAGCTTAGATGCAAGTTTTATCTATTCCCATTTCAACTTTCAAATAGATAAATAAAACTAATGTAGATGGGGGTGTTCATCTTCAGACCCACTTGTTCTCTATTTCTCTGGGCAGTCCTGAGAGGAACAATTTCCTTTCTGGGTGGAGTGGGCCTGTTTCCTTGGCTTCACTGATATCTCTATAGATAGACTCCCTTTGAAGAATCGCCTGTTCTGTAGCTATTACTTCAAAGCTGGACATGAAGTCCAGCAGGAATTATCCCAGTTTGTTTGTAGTAAAATTGTAGTAAAATAAAGAACATCAAAAGTGAAAAGGGGAACAAAGGAAAGGGGTGGGGTGGGGGGATAGTCCACTGTCTTTTATCTACTGACGGGAATGGCCATTGTGTATTTGCAGTTTTGACTCTAGATGTTTGAAACTGTAACATTGAACACTTTTCAAAATTCAAAAAAGCTCTCCTTTTTATCTTTGGAACCATGTTCTTCATCTTCCCTCCACCTGGAAGTAGAGTTTCCAGAAATCTGAGCTACGTTAGTCTTTTTTAAATTTATTTTAACCTTAAAACTGTGGGACCTTAAAAAGCTGCTCAATGTTTCTGGGCCTCTGATGGTGCCCGCATAACATGAAGTATGAATTTCTTGCTAGTTCTGAGAATTTATATTACTGATTTACATGACTGCCTCCAAAGAATAGAAGAAAAACTTGAAGGCTCTTGTATATTGAAAGAAAAGGCACTGAAGATCTTAGAGACACCATAAGGAAAAGGGTCTGAAATAACAGACAGGTGATGAATATAAAAACAAGGTAGGCTAAGTGTATTAAAAGCTATAATTTGGGGCTTATGTGAAAACTGCAGACAAAGAGGAAATACTTGCTTATTAGTGAGGTCAGGACTCAGGTTAGTTTTTCTTCTTAGAAGGAATCCCCATGTTCTCCTTATCATTGTACCCATTCTTAGGTTTCCCAGTCCTAACTCCTTGAGGTTGGTAACCATGTCTTATTCGTGTTTGCCTCTCTAACCTTACACATCATCGGACATGTAGTGGAGTTCAGATAAATATTTGTTAAATTGATGAACTATGTTTAGATCCTCTATTTTATGAAATGCAACATACTAGATACTATAAATTATTGATTCCAATTCTCAAAAGTGCTTGATATTTTTTCTGTATCCCTTTTGCAATCCTTTCAAAAATGCATATGATTAAATAAGTATAAAACACCATTGGGTCATAAAAGTGTGCTAAACAGTAATGGGGAAATAATGGGAGATTTATTATTCCTGTGTTCTTTGTATAATATAGATATTATATTCATTACTTAGCATTTGGTTTGTGAATTTTGGAATGCCCATAATACAAACAACAACAGAGAAATGTCTTCAAAACAAAAGTGGAGTTATTTATTAGTTGTTTCAAGAGTAATAATTCAAAATGCATGTCTGTTTTTAGGGATATCAATTCTACTTAGAAAGAGAGAGCACTCAGGTACTGAATCCAAGAAAGAAGCTATAGAGCCTGATTTATTGCTGAGGCTTCATTCTACAGTGTAAACTTTCTTCTATCCTGTACACAGTGTGAGCATTTATTTCAGAATGAATTCCTTAATCAATAAGGATCACCGTTAAGAGTCTTAGTCTGGATAGATAGCATAGGATTGCCCAGTGTAATCCCAGAAGGAGTATCTATTTATTTTTACTCTGAACTTTGCCACCAAGTATCTTTGAATTGAAAAGCATTCTTGCCCTGTCCTTCATATGTCTCTAACTTGTATCTATTGTGTGTATAAGCTGCTACATTTTGATAAATAAATAAACTTTATTGGGATACACTTTTAGAAAACTAAAACCTACTTGATTCAGTCAGCCTTTTAAGTTCCTATATACCGATCTTACCCTATGGTACTATTAAAATAGTAATATATATATAATTTATCTGGGTTGAATGAGACATTACAACTTAACCATTTGCTAAAGTCTATAATACACTTCACCCATCAGATACTTGCCAGGCATTCTTAGGTTCTTCATTTCCACACAGATGGCCCCTTTGACACTCTACTTCACACCAATTCTTTAAATTACTTGAGTTGCTACATCGTATCTTCTACTAACAAGCAATTCAAACTGTGGTCCTGATTCCCCAAGCTGCCAGCTGTTCAGCCCTGTTTAGCTGCTGGCTGTATAATGAGGAGGCTCTTTCTGCTAGCTACATCTATAGTGTGGCTCACTGCACAAACCTTCATTGGATCAAGGCTCAATGGAGCTTATTTTGGAGCAAGAACCTATTCCATCCCTTAGCACGTAGTTTTTGTGCCAGGGAAGGGACAGATGCACCTGGGAATCAAATTTCCATTGTGTGTTAAATTAAAAGGTTGATAAATGTGTTGTATATTTACACAGTACACATATATTTATACCTATTTACATTCACATATACATTTACACTTCAACATATATCTATTCTTATTCATTTATTCTGAATTTCTGAATAGACTACACTTGTTCTTAAGTCACCAGAAAGCGTGAAAATGCATAAATTAAGTTTACTGATATAATCAAGCAAAAACTTTTCTGTTTTAGTTAAGTGTGCTTTTTATTCCATGACAGCCTCTATTGAAGTGGATACATTGAAAAGATACACACTATCAAGAAAATAGATCTAGTATTAAAATGAATTACTAATACAGGAAATCAAGTGATATGAAAGTGAAAATTAATTAAAATGAGGTTAGTGTATGTCAAAATAATATCAATTCAGATTATTTATGTGAATAATTATACTTATGTACACATTTGCACACACTCACATATATGTAGTGTGTATAATTGTGGTAAACACTCTTACATATTTAACTCCATTTGTCACCATGGGAATTATAATTAATAAAAATTTCCACTGTTCATGGTACATTTCTGCATTTTTAAATGTTTGGTAAAGAATTTGCTTTATTTGTTCTGGCCAAGTGGTTCAGTTTGTTGAACTATTGTCCTATACACCAAAGGTTGTAACTTTGATCCCCAGTCAGGGCACTTAAAAGATAGATATCTCTCTCTCTCTCTCTCTCTCTCTCTCTCTTTCCCTGCCTCTCTCTAAATTCAATAATCATATCCTCAGGTGAAGATGGAAAAAAGAGAACATGCACTATTTAAAAAATTTCACTTCATAAAATTAGAAAATTTAGATAAAAATATCTAGAATGTGTTTTAAAACTTCAAAGACTTTTTATAGATGATCAAATTAGTTTGATTTGTGGTAACTAAAATAGTCTTTAAAAATATACATTCAAATACACTGAATATTTTTTCTTGTCTTTATTCAATAGTTTTTTTTTGTGACTAGAAGGAAGGAATTATGGTCTAGAAAACACTTACTTTGAAGCTAGGGATTAATATTAGTTTAATAATAATCTAATAAATATAGAGAATAGACCTTAGACCTGAAGCCCAAAAGGAGCTTCCTCCATCACAGCTTGAACTGAAGATATTTATCAGTACCTACCTGACTTAGCCACTGAATCCTAGACTGAGAAGAGACCTTAGACCTCTTGCATACAG
The DNA here is from genome assembly GCA_011751065.1 of Lasiurus cinereus. Taxonomy (NCBI): domain Eukaryota; kingdom Metazoa; phylum Chordata; class Mammalia; order Chiroptera; family Vespertilionidae; genus Lasiurus; species Lasiurus cinereus. Next base: position 15,995,678 of record JAAGEH010000426.1, read on the forward strand.
GCATATGCAAGAGGTTCAAAGAGAAAAATTATATAATCTGTTGTGCATTTGAAACATTCACTAGTTGCATGGTGCAATTAGATTAGCCACTTGTCATTCAGTGGTAAATAATAGTTAGAAAGAAAAAAAAAGGAACATTCCTAATATTGGTTCCATTGTTCAGTAATGAACACTTGAGTATTCTCTTCAGAATATGTTTTAGTTAAAATACCAGAAACAAACTATCCTATGAATAATTTTAACAGGAGATTTGAAAGTAGAGACAGCAAGGTTCCCAAAATCCTGCCACTGTATCTGAAAGCTGTCATTTTCCAGTATTTTCATAACTTCCAGAAATCTATTACAATATTCCATATCTAGTTGAGAATGTACATTATACATGCAAAATTGTTGTTTTTGCAAGCATACAGACATCTACACTCAACCCTTACTATTCATTAAAATCACCCATGGAACACTTAAAAAAAATTCTACATCCCATGCTGGGTCAACCAAATTTGAGTCTTTGTGTTTAGACTTAGGCTTCTCCTTAAAATGTTTTTCAGGCTGATTCCTATTGACCATTGAAACCCACATTTCTTTTGTGTTTGGCTCCAGCTCCCACCAGGCAGACCCACTGAAGAAATAAATTCCACATGTTTTAAAATGTTAATGCTACTGTTCTCTCAGGGCCCGCAATATTTGTAGGACTCACTGCAAAATGAAATGTATGGCCCCTCTTCAAAAAAGCAGAAAAATGCCATTAAAGATAGCAAAATATATATCATTCTTTTTTTCTGTCTTTTATCTAGTTGTTTTGTATTTGTTGTTTAATGTTGTTCTAAGTAAAAAGAAAAGTTATTATAAATTTTGCCATGTGGGGTACATTTTGCAATGTATATTTTGTAAATGCGAATAGGGAAGCCTATAGTATCACCAAAATTGCACAATTCATATTTGTATCTCACACAAGCATATGTCCCACTAGAGCAGTGGGATCAATACGCAAAACTAGCTCAGATGTTTTTGTTTCACTTCTTGATATGCTCACATCCTACAGCTATGCTCTACCTTCAGCTTACCAATAAGTAAACTGAAGCTTTCCAAGAAAAAAACCTTCTATGTCATCATCTTCAGTGTAAGTGGTAAGCCAATACAGGGAGGTTACAGGAGTAGCAAGAACATGGTAGGGCTCCTTGGTCATTCTTGCTTCTTAGAGAGCCAGTCCTTGCCTTTGTGTATGGATCTGTTCAAAACAGGTTTTGATGCCAATGCAAGCATGGCATTTTGGGGCCATAGGTGCCCCTGCTTGTTTAGGTGCAGATGTAACAGATTCATGTGGGTCTCGCTGTACGGCCATTTATTGGGATTTTATGCTCAAGAGGTATCAGGAATGCTACATGCAAATGTGTCAGCGTAATTTGGTAGCAGGTGTGCATGTTATGCATATAATTTCTGCTCATGCATGCTTCATGGTTTTATCAGACTTCCCAAGAGAAACAACATTTCAACGATAAAACTATAGATTATTACAAGATGGCAACAGCAGCCAAAACCGGTTTGGTTCAGTGGATAGAGCATTGGCCTGAGGACTGAAAGGTCCCAGGTTTGATTCCGGTCAAAGGCATGTATTCTGGTTGTGGGCACATCCCCAGTAGGGGGCGTGCAGGAGGCGGCTGATCGATGTCTCTCTCTCTCATCGATGTCTCTATCCCTCTCCCTTCCTCTCTGTAAAAAATCAATAAAATATATTTAAAAAGCCCTGCTCTCTGAATGAGATTTCCTGCAAGTCAGTAAATGGTCTGTTATGGTTGAAAGGTTTGCAATGGGCTTGAATCACAGTTCTAACATTAAGAGACAAAGGAACTTAATGACTTTCAGTAACTGCATTTCCTCGAGCTTCGGGGTTCAACAAAAATAAGATAATATTTTACAAAGTGGTGGAAAATAAATTACTCCCTAAAAACCTCTACTTTGCTTCTTTTGCCCCTTTGATCTTTGTAACCACCTGGTCTGTTGTACCTGCCCGTCTGATTCTATTTAGACCAAATTCAGAATCCTAATAGCCTTAGGTTTTTGACCCATCATCTCTTCCTGTCCTGATCCAGGTGCCTGGATATAATTCATTTATCTGCTCTTATACTACTAGTGGGAAAAAGCAGAGCTTCTGAGCCAAGGCACTCTGAAGATTCATGCAAGTCTTTCTTTCCATTTACAAACTTCCCCATTATTGAATTAATATACATATATATTATATGCACACATACGGATGCAGATATATATACTGATCATGTGCTTGTTTACAGAACCATTTTCACCTTCCCCCCGGTCACAGGGCAGAATCTTTCCAATTTTGTTTCCTAGATTTTCTTGCTAGCTTCTGCCAATGGAAGATGACAAAGTATTTTTCATTTTATTTTTTCTGCATGGAATAGTGTCAGCAGCAGTGATCGCATCTCCTTTGCAGATGGATCCAGCTTCCACCAGCAGACCCACCGGGCTTTACACTCCTGCCTGGTTCGATTTCGGTAACACTGCATTTTCCCTTTGTCCCTCTAGGTCTGAGTGTAGAGATGCCTCACTCAAAAACTGATGTTGCCTCACTTTCTCCTTTTTGTTCTACTAGAGACCTGGTGCATGAAAATTCACCAGGTGGTGGGGTCCCTGAGCCCGGCCTGCCCCCTCTCACACTCTAGGAGCCCTCAGGAGTGGGCGATGGCCCAACAATCAGGGGAAGACAATGCCCCCATCACACCTCTGCTGCTGCCACTGCCAGCAGCGCAAGCTTTGGCCAGCCCTGGTTACCTGAGCCTCCGGTGGCCCTGGGCAGTTTGGCAGCCACCATCCAAGGCTTGACTGCACCTCGGGCCCTGGGCAGCTGGGGGGAGGAGGGGACAGGGGGACTCCGGAGGCAGGCACACAGAGCAGCCAGACCCACTTGGGGTCAGGCCTGGCCGTGCTGCATGCCTGCTGCCCTGGTAGGGCCGAGGGGACTTGGCGCCTCCATCTTGTGGCTGTGGGTACCTCCATCTTTGAGGGTGTGGCAGTCTATTAGCTTATTCTCTCCTTATTAGATAGGATAAGCTAGTCCAACTATCTTTGTATGAAAACCCCTCTATAAAATGCTCTCAGGTGAAAGTTTTCAAGGGAGGAACTCCTTTTGCTGCCAAAGAGAGCGGTTGTGTGTAGTTCATTGCTGAAACCTGGAGTTTGGATTCTAATAGCATCCTTTGCCAATGCAGTCACCAGCTACCACAGCACACAGCAAGGTGCCTCACCTTAAACAAAACACTTTCCTGTTGCTTAGAGCAGATTTTATATTGTTTCAGTCTCTTGTCCACTGCCCTCTCTTCCCTGATTAATTCATTGTCTTCAGTTTACCATGGTTTGCAACTTTAACTGAAAACCTAAAAACAATATTAAGGTAATTTTTATGGTCAAGAAAATACCAGATATTTCAGTTTCTTGCTAAGACAATTTGATCACTAATGTATATTCTCTCTTATTCCAATAAATTATTAATGACACACCTATTTCTTGCTGCCACTACTCATTGTTTTTTGTTTGGAAGCTGGGAATAATTCCAATTTTTTTTTCTTTTCTTGCTTTGTCTTTTGTACTTTGTAGATTTAAGTGTCTCCTAACAAATTCATTTCATACTAGAAATATATTTAAAACTAGATTTGAGTTAATAAAAATTGATCAAAGTAATCATATTAGGATTCTCAAATTTGAGGATGTTGTAAAATATATGATTGATGAGATTAATATGAAACTCCCTAATTTCATTATAAGTAATATTTGCATATAGTCAGGTTTAGAATTCATCAGCAATGTATACATACCTCATGAACTTTTACATATAACTATAAAATAAGTCTATAATAACTGCAACTATTTAAACCACCAAACCCTTTCAATTAACAGAGAAGGCATGCATGGTCTTAGTGTAGTGTCACATTCCCCTCAGCCTCATAATTTTCACATCATCCCTACTTGTTTTAGGAATCATCTGTACCATTTCATCAATCAGCCAGTAAAGTCATTTGCTTTGAATCCAATGGGTTAATGTTTGAGTTATTTTTTAATTCAAAGCAAGTTTAATTACTGATTACAAATGAATCCATATACATATGTAATTTAAGGGAATAAAGGACATTGGTAATATCTCATTTTAAAGTATTTACCAGCAAATCCAGAATAAACATATTACTTTGCAGTTTATCGCCTAAATAAAAATTCAAAATTCCCTTTATGTTGTGTTCACAGTGTAGGTTTACTTTGACCCACAGGGTATCCATTCATTTCCTAAAACAAACTAGCTGCTGAAATATTTGGAAAAACTTATGATCTATTATTATTGCCAGGAGCTTTGCATACTCTCAGGGCTGGCACATTAATGACCAGTGACTAATAGGACTCTCTTGGTTCTGAGAAAGGGGATATGCAGTGGTCCTTATAGAAATCTACAAAAGAACTTTATTTTATTACTATTATTAGTTTTTCATTTTTGCTTTATATCTAAACCAGAATATTTTTCCCTTGAAAAGAAATAACATAAAAGATCTAGGAACCAAATACTCATGTCTGTCACATTCTGCTTCCTGGGAAGTTGAATCAGTTGTTTTCCAAAGTGAAGCATCCCTGGGCACAGTTTCAAGGCGGGAGTCAAACATCTTACATTAAAGGTAGTAAGTGCTCCTAGCAATGAACTGAAGTAACAGATACCTAAGGAAATGCTGCCTTGAGGCATTTGATTCTATCAGTCCACCAGCTCTTAAGTACATACCAGTATGTAGGTCTAGGTCCTCACCTGAATGAGGCTTCCTGAGATCACCAGACTTCAATGTGTTAATCTCTGCTCCTTTCCCAATAGAACTGAGGTTCTCAGCCCAGGGGCTACTTCTTCAAACCCTCCTGTCAATTAACATGCTCTTGATCTTGTAACAAAACTAAAGCATGAAAATTCCACATAATTTGGAGCACTGGAATTTAGCCCATACAACTATGATTTTAGACAAGCTCCTCTACTTTTGGTCATGTCAGAGTCTCTTCTATGCTTGAATGTTGAACCTCAGAGGGAAAACAGCAGAGAGAGGTTGGGTGGGTGGTAAGAGATCAGCCAATGAACTTGTATTCATTTATACATAACCTGTGGACATAGATAATGGTATCATGAGGGCAGATGCAGGCTGGAAGAGATTAATGGGGGGAAAGAAGGACCAATGTATCACTTTCAAAGACTTTTTTTAAAAGTTTCTTAAGTTAAATTTAACTTCAATTTTAAATTTCTGAGTTGTAATTATTTTATATTCCTCACGAGTGGTGGCACGATTATTTCATAATCATCCATTACATGCTAGACATGTGTTAATTGCTTTTCATGATGTATCTCACAGCCCTATTAGCTCATTGTATTGAAGAGAAAAATAGAGGCTGAGAAAGGCAGTGACTTAGCAGAAAGGTAAGTGGAACACAGACTTTATACTTTTGCAATCATATTGTTTATCTGGAAAATTAGCTCAACAAATACAGACCATGTGATTTCAAGAAAGTTCATATCCTGATATTTAATTTTCCTTATTAAACAAAGGTGGTTTGAGAATTATAATGCTTACTTAGCTGATTTGGAATAAATGAGTAAATACATGTGAAGGACTGACAAATGTACCGTGTGTTTAATAAATACTCAAGAAATGTTAGCCATTATTGTAACCTAAGATCACATAGCTAAGTGGTAACAGAGCAGAGAGTTAAACCCCAGTTTACCTGAGAATAAGAAAAGATAGATGCCATGCCACCCAGGAGGTATATAAATAGCATTGTTTCCTCTAATTCCCAAATATTCAGTAGGATAAAATATGTCAAGGTTTTGTAAGTTTTAAAGTCATATATACACATAATGTGATGCCCTTAAATAAAGGTGTACAAATGTAAAAAAAAATCACAAATATATTTAAATGTTGCCATTAATTAATTATCATTATTATTAAACTTTTGCAAACTACTTTGAATGGACTGGTGGCTGATGTAAATTGTCACGTTTAATATTCGACTTGCTCCTGTTTTCCTCTACTCCTGTTGTGAGTGAGAAACTTTCCCCAGCACGGAGGTCAAGAATTACCAATGCTTCCTGGCCACTGTGCTTCACATACTGCCTCCAGGGCATGCCTAGGTTTGGGGTATGGGGTTTGGACTCTATCTCATTCCATTCTATGTGGTGATTCCTAAAAGGGCCAAGACAGTTATTTGGAAGATGGGGAATGAAAGGACTGTCATGAGGAAGAATAAAGGAGGTACAGAAAAAACAACAATGAGGAAACAGAGAAGCAAAGGAGAACAGGGAGGGTAGTCCAGATGCCAAAAGCCCTGAGCAACCAACACCTTCCACAAGCAAGTGCATTTTTCACAAAATCTACACAACATGGAAGGTCTCTTCTCTTCCTCTGCCCTAGTCTGGTCCTTCCCAGTCAGGTACTGAGTGCCAGGAGCAGCACCAGCTCATGGCTGAGCCAGTCTTCTCTTCCAGGTCTAGTTTCCATAATCATTATGCCCTCAAGCAAGAAAGAAGGGGGCCCTGGAGGGAAGAACTCCCACTCTTGTCTTGGGAGTGAGACGGATTCGAGAAAATAAATCAGTATAATATTTTAATTTTAGGAAATTGGCAAAATGTGCATTTCATTGACTTCTTCTCATTTCAGAAAAAAATCATCTTAATTCTTCATTTGAAGAATCAGAAACTATATTGAGAACTAAATATCTAAATATATATATTTAAAAACACTGTATTATATTTGTTTATTCTTTAATTTACGCATTCTAGCCGAAACCAGTTTGGCTCAGTGGATAGAGCGTTGGCCTGCGGACTGAAAGGTCCCAAGTTCCATTTCGGTCAAGGGCATGTATCTTGGTTGTGGTGGGCACATCCCCAGTAGGGGTCATGCAGGAGGTGGCTGATCGATGTCTGTGTCTCTTATCGATGTTTCTAACTCTCTGTCCCTCTCCTTTCCTCTCTGTAAAAAATCAATAAAAATATATTTTGAATAATTTATGCATTCTAGTTCACTTTCTTGACAAAAATTAAAATTCAATACCAAACTCCTCTTTTAAATCCTTTTCTTTTTCATTATGAATAAAGAGTAACAACAGGGTCCTTTGTTGAATATTTTAAGGTTTAGGGTATATACTGGACTTTATTTTAATTTTTTTGCTAGTTTTCTTTGTACAGTTTACCCTTTATTTTCCCCCAGTTTTTTAAATAATTTCTTACATTTGGGCATTCTTCTCATTTTAAATCATCTTTGAAATGAACAGATTTTAATGCATTGACGTCATTTTTACCTCATTTCAAATTCTATGTAATTGTGTCTTCCCCCAAAAAATACTATTTATTCTCTACTTTACTCATCATCACTTAACATTTTCCTCTTTATGAAAGGATCTTAATGTCCTTTCCTCTTATTACCAACATATGTCTTCATGCTACTGAGCATAGCCATTCTGTGTGTAATGTCATCATACCATTGTTTAATGCAAAATCTACTGCTGCACTCATGACTCTACCCTTCCTTATTGTTAATATTCTGTAATGAGTTCGAATGTAGAAGACTAATGTGATATTTCTGTATTTCATTTTGAACTTTTGATCTTTTATTTTACAAAATATTTGGAATTATTGTCTTTATTTTTGTGTTTGTTCATGTTACTCATATATCCCTTTGGAAATCTCTGAATCATTTTCCCTTTTAGCATGCTTTACACAAAATCATCTTCATAAATAGCCCTCATTTATTTAATCTTACAACCCCTTTTTTAAGGAAACCTGATTTTTAATAACCTTAATCTCATGACTCTCTGTCTCATTGTGTTTATTTAAAACTATTGTACAGACAATCCTCGAAAATTGCTTTATGTCACATCATAGGAACAGATCTCTGATGTAACCCAAGGACCTATTGTATATCTTCTCTTTTTTATACAATTCTCTTATATGGTTAATCTCTGGTAGTGCTTTTATTGATACAGTACTCCTTTTTAAATATCTACATTCAGTTTTGTAAACTTTTGAAGTTTGCATATGTGTATAGATTAGAGATATATGATTATAAAATCATGCTAGATGTAAACTGTATTTAAAATACACATGTAAATATGTATCTAATTTATATTTGAGAAACATCTCTTTGAAAAGAGCCGTCCTGTTCAGCTATCTTTGGGATCTGCGTGATACTCACATGAACAGTGCCTGTTGTATCCAGATTTTATATATCAAAATAAATTCAATGACAAATATTTATTATAGAAGACATGTGGCTAGCCATTTATCATTATCAAAGGTGCATAAAATATATCTACTATTCATAAGGATCTTTATATACCGTTGTGATCTTCAGATAGGTAAGATGGATTCACTTATATCACTCATTCTTCATTGGGAATCTAGAGATGTGTTATTGAGATATCCACTCTTTCATAGTCACAAAAAGAACAGAACTCTCTGCTCAGAAGGTCATCAATACAAATTTTACGGTGGCTCAGAAAAAAAGATTTGCAAAGATGAAAGCAAAATTCACAAGCTCAAAGAGTTTTAGAAATGGGGTATGCAATATAAATGCATGGACACACAGGGCTTAAGAAAACTAATGTTGAGCTGTTTGCATTTGCATCAAGCCAAAAACAGGCCATGCTGGATTGTTGTTCCTTTAAAAAAAAGTCTTTATTGATTTTTAAGAGAGAGGAAGAGAGAGGGATAGACAGATAGAAACATAGATGAGAGAGAAACATCCACTAGCTGCCTCCTGCACACCCCCTACCAGGGATCGAGCTCCTGGGCATAATCCAGGGACCTCTTGTTTCATGGATCGAAGAAGCTCAATTACTGAGTCAAACCAGCTGGGTTCCATTTTTTTTTAATTGTAACATAGAGCCCAAACCACCCAAAACATACAAATATTACTTATATACTCTTTCCCTTTTAATCCTTGTTTAATGTTAAGTCCTATGTGTAATTACTGTATAATTTCATTACCACTGCTCATGGCTCTTGCTAGTTATTTTGTTGTCGGCAGCTCATTCTTTGTAGATTTCTTAAGAAGGTCTTATGGGAACAAAATTCTGTGAGATCTTGCATGCTTGTATCCTTTATACTTAAAGTATATTCTGGATATAAAAACTTCTTATTTATTTATTTATTTATTTGAGAGAAAGGGGGAGAGAGAGAGAGAGAGAGAGAGAGAGAGAGAGAGAGAGAGAGAAGAAAGAAAGAGAAACATTGATTTGTCGTCCCACTTATTCATGCATTCATTGGTTGATTCTTGTATGTGCCCTGATCTGGAATGGAACCCACAACCTTGGAGTATGGGGAAGGTGCTCTAAGGAACTGAGATACGCAGCCAGGGCTAATAAATTCAGATGTTAATGAATCCCCAAAAAGATCTAAGGCGGCTCATGAAGAGAGTGAGCACAGGAGTGTTTATCAAAATGAATTTGGTCCCATTTTTCAAGGTGAAATGTATTAAGGAGAAGTCAGTAGTTGAATGATGAATTCAGGGCTTAGTTATAGATTTGTATAGGAAAGAACAAAACAGAAAAAAAAATGGGCCCAACAGCCTGCTTCTTGATATTGGGCACCAAGATAACAGGTTTGCAGGACTGCATGCAATTGATGGGCTCAACTCCCCAATTCCCAAATATGCTGAGAAAAATATTGAATCCTAGAACACTTTTTGTGCCATTTAAGTTTAAGTGTTCATATTGATTTCCCTTATTCCTTGACTCATTTCTTAAATTTTTAAGTCTCTGTGCACATACTGGAGCCCTTAGGCTTTAATCACTCTACAGAATTTGCATTCTCCCTGGGATCATGATTTAAAGACTGAATAACACACTGTCTAAATTTGGTTCACAAAGAGACGTAGATCCCAGGAAAGAAATGAGAAAAGCGGGTGAAGTCAGCAAAAGCTTCTCTATGCAGATTTAAAGTGTTCTTTAAGCTGGTTTAAGATGGCTGTTTCCGTATATGCCATACTAGAGGCCTGATGCACGAAATTCATACACCGGTGGGGCAGGATCCCACTTCTTAGCCTGCACCTTCTCACTATCTGGTACCCCTTGCTCCTAACTGCTCATCTGTTTGCTCCTAACCTCCTGTCTGCTTGCTCCTTACCACTTGGCTCACTGCTCTTTAGTGCTGCTATGGAGCCGGGAGAGGCTCCCACCACCACCACTGCACTCACCAGTTGTGAGCCCAGCTTCTGGCTGAGTGGTGCTCCCACTGTGGGTGCACACTGACCACCAGGGGGAAGTTGAGTGTCTTCCCCCTGGAAGAAAATGTGCATCATAGTGACTGGTTGTTCAGTCGTTCTGTCTTAATGTTTGCTGGGCTTTTATATCCAGAGATGTGTGTTTACAGAGAAATTCCAGTCTTTATGAGGTCTCCATTTTCAGTCATTGGTTATCAGGGTTCTCTCCAGTGAGTCTTCTGTTGATTATTCAGGAAGTTTTTCTGTATTTTAATTGTAATTCCAATTTGTTCCTGGGAGCATGCCCATGCAGCATCCACTTACTCTGACACCATTTTTAATCACCCTTCTTACATTTTAAAATTGTAAGTATTTTAAGTATTTTAGCCTACATTTTTTTTGGTACAAACCATTTCTGTTGAAAAATTTAGTGAGACTATCATCCTCCTGCATAACCTTTTAAATCATGTGTTGTGTTGGTGAGATGACCAAAAGAATTTTTTTTCTCTTTCTTTGAAATCCATCAACTTTACTAGAATATGTCTTGGTCCTGGTCATTTAGGAATCATATTCTTAGATTTGTGTAGTGTTATTGAACACATAGCTTAAATATTAATTACTATTCATATTATTTAAGAACAGTTTTCTTGACTTACAGATTTTATTATTTGTACTAATCCCTAGTATTAGTTTTCTATTTTAAGGATTTCTGTTATCTGTATGTTACATGTTTACCTTTATCTTTATTATTTGTGACTCTCTCCTGAATCTGGTTTTAAATCTGTCCCTATATTTTATTTTGATTTAAATTTTTTTACTTTGTATCACCTCTCTTGAATCTTTTTAAAAGATCTCTTCATATATTTTGTTTTGGTTTTAATAAATTACCTTTATCTCACCACATTTACCTTTCTCACAGAACTTATATAAAACATACATTTTTCTTTTATTAATGTCTTTCTCCTTTAAATGTAACATCTTCCATATCTCCACTGACTAGAACACTAAGCAAATATTTATTGAATGAATGAATAAAAAGTTTGACTCAATGAACTTTTTATTAATCAATATATACCTCATCATATAGTTTGAATGTGTTTTTGAGCACAATTAAAAACATCCAAAAATTAATTCTACTTAATTTATCATAATAGACCAATATTATTTTAAAATAGGAATTCTTTGTTTTTTTCTATATTTTATTATGTAACATATGCATATACTTGTCTGTGCATAAGAATGCATTCAAAATTTAATAAAAGGAGAATCTCTAAGGTTTTGACCTGACAAGAGTATTTCCTTTCACTGCTTTTCCTGCTCTGATCTTTATTTCTTTCCTGTGTCAGTTGCTGAGGCCTATAGAGGCCTGTGGCAGGTGAGGTAAGTGTGGTCAAAGCCTTGGTGTCAGTTTGAGTCCTGGCAAAAAGTTCTAATGCAGGTTTTTTCCTTGTTGTGTTTATGGGAGAGAATTTTAAGGAATTTGGTGCAGTGTAAAGGTGAAAGGAACACATACATGTGTGTATTTATTTAATGTACATATCCTATCTAGTAAAGAGGGAATATGCTAATTGACCCTCACACCATCGCAAAGATGGTGGTGCCCACAGCCAATTAGGAGGGGGTATGCTAATTGACTGCCCCACCCTCAAATATGGTGGTGTCCATAGCCACAAGATGGCAGTGCCCAGTCCCCTCAGTCCCCCAGCCACCCAGGGCTGACCCGAGGTGCAGACAAGCCTTGGATGTCAGCTGCCCAGATGTCCAGGGCCACCCAAAGCTCAGGTAATCAGGGCTGGCCAAAGCTTGCATTGCTAGCAGTGGCAGCAGCAGAGGTGTGATGAGGCCTCACCTTTCCCTGATTGCTAGGTCGCCTCTCGCCCTGAGGGCTCCTGGACTATGAGAGCAGGCAGGCTGAGCTGGGGGACCCCCCCTTCACCCAATTCTGTGCATGAATTTTCATGCACCAGGCCTCTAGTATAATTATAATATGTCTGTGCAAACAGGGTTCTGGCAAAATTGTGTATAAGGTTTAGAACATTCTTCAATGCCAGGTTCTAACTTTTAGGACACAGCTCTACCAATTATGGTGTGCATGACTTTAAAATAGTTACATATCAATTTAGGACTTTATATCTGTATATATTTCCTATAGCTATTGTTACAAACATTTACTACATCACATTGTGAGCCCTGAAGCCCTGAAGTCTGAGTGTCAGCAGGGTTGCATTTCTCCTGGAAACTTGGTGGCAGAAGCCATTTACTACTATTTCCAACTTCCAGTTTCTGAGTGGTGCTCCCATTTGGCTTCCTCCATTTTCAGGGCAGACAATGCAGCCTCTTCCAATGTCTCTGTCTTCACATCCAATTCTCTGACTCGGACCCACCCGCTTCCCACAGGAAGGATTCCTGTCATTTTGCCATTAGGCTGATCTGGGTAACACAAGATAATATTTCTGTATCAAGCTCCCTAATATCCACAAAGTCCCATTTGCATTTAGGTAACATCCAGTGGTGGGCAAAAGTACGTTTATAGTGAAACAGTTTATTCTTGAATTTGTGCATGAATTTGTGCATGAATTTGGGGGTCCCTTAGCCTGGACTGCAGGATTGGGCCCAAACTGGCTCTCTGACATCACCTAAAGGGTCCCAGATTTTGAGAGGGACCCTACTGGTGCACAATTGGGGCCAGGAGGAATGCAGAAGATTGGCTAGCTGGGGAGGGAGTGCTGGAGAGCTCCCAGGCATGTCCCCTTTGTCTGAAGATAATTTGTCCTCTCAGTCCCCATCATATGGACCCCAGCGGCAAGCTAACATACTGGTCAGAGCATCTGCCCCGTGATGGCAGTTGAGCAGCCTTAGTGTAATCTCATTAGTATATTACACTTTGATCAGTTGAACAAAAGACTGGATGACCAGTTAGCATATTAGGATTATATTATATAGGATTGTATTATTTGTAGTCTTATTCATCTTCTTTGTATTAATATTATTATTGTCACTATTTCATATCCTTACTTATAATTTATGTTTTATGTAATGGTATTTTTCCTACTTTTGCCCATGCCTATATTCACAGTTCCAGGGATTCAGATATAGATGTCTTTGGGAGGCCACTATAGATTTTTGTGGGTGTTCTTTCCTAATAAAATTGAGATAATTTGAATTTGTTTCACAGTAGTGTTTTGATATTCCAGTGATGTACTACATGTAAGACACCTAGAATAATATATGACTCATAATTATGGCATTAATGTAATAATTTGTGAACCATTGTGGTTTGTGAGTAATGTGTTTGAATGTAACATATTTTATATAGAATTGTGTGTAATGTCAGAGTGAACATGTGTGTGTGGAAGTGTTTGTGTGTATGTGTCTGAGGAAGTTTTATGCATGTGTATGGATGTATTTATCTGAAGCTCTGGGTATTAGTCAGGAAGAACTCTATGTAGTTGAGCTGATTGGCCCCTGCTTCTGCTTTTGTGTAAAGAGACCAGGAAATGAGTCTTCATAGTGTGTATCAGGAGATGACAGGCAGCCTGGAGCTTCTGAACCACCATCTCAAATCACTAGTAGCCCATCCTTTCCATCCTTGCTAAGAACAAAGGTGTTACAGCCACCTGTCCTGACCCACAAATGGCAGAGACTCATGAGGCATTTTTCTCTCATAGAAGCTTATTTCTGTATGCTGGAAGAAAAAACGTACCTGGTCATACATTAAAAGACAAGACAAAACAAAACACAGTCGTTCATTTATCCAAGAGGTACTTACTGATAGAGTGAAGTTTATACTAATGTGAAGACCTAAGAATTTATGAGTGACTGGCTGGTAGTGACATTGTAGCCTGATCTAATGGAAAACGTGGTTGGTGCCCACTCTAATGGGCACCACAGTGATGTCTTAGTGCTTTGATAGCAGTCATCATGATGACTCATTGCTATGTATATGTTTGGGTGAGTAACAACTTGTATAAGGCATTTAAATTCAATTGTGCAGGTATAAAACATGCTCCATTTATTATGTCATGTAATGGGAATAAAATAACTACAATAATGTATCTCAAAAAATGGTGAGGTTTAAATTATCCTTTTTGCAATCATAAAAGTATTTTAGAATTGGGTACTGGAACTCTAGAAATATGATTAACATGGGATAGATCAGACCTCATAGAAGAGATCTACTCTATTTCTTGGAGTCATTTAAGCTGCAATGCAAGTTAACATCCACTTTAAATCCCTAAATAGTAAATTTGCCAGTTTCCATATAATAAACACCAGCCTGGAATGTGATTCATTTGGATTCCGCTACTATAAATTGTTATAAAAATTAAGAAAGTTTAGGCTTTAAATTTTTCATTGCTCTTGCCATAGAAATCCCACCTTTCTCTTAAGCAAAGAAAAATAAACGTATTTCCATGTAGAGATGTTTAAAATACTTGAAGTATAATACAGACTATACAAATACCTTTCTATAAAGAAGATTCTCTATAGAATCCTTTTAAAAGTATTTATTAGCTAAGTTCATGTTTCTGCTTATGGTAGAAAGAAATAATATTAATTTATAATGTTACTTCATGCTCTTCACCCTTTCAGATGCGTTTCCTTTCTAATCATCACAAATTAAGAATATTTCTCAATTATTGTAAGACCTTTGTGATTAGTACTGCTGGATAAAGTATGTTTAAGAAACATTTAAAATATATAAAAAGGCATTGTTTGATACACAACATTTTTATTTAAAAAATTGTCTTCAGACTAGTGTTTTAGTTTGTCCTTTCTAAAATAAATTATGTTATTTAGCAATAACGGTTTGAAAAGTTTCCTCTCAGAACTCTTTTAGAAAAGCAATTCACTTAGAATATAGTGGTCAATAATATAAGAGTGTTTTTTTGACTATTACATACCAAACTAGAGGTTCAGTGCATGAAATCTGTGCACGGGTATGTGTGTGTGTGTGTGTGTGTGTGTGTCCCTCAGCCTAGCCTGTACCCTCTCTAATCTGGGACCCCTCAAGGGATGTCTGACTGCCTGTGTAGGCCTGACACCAGTAGGACTGGGGCTAAACGGGCAGTCGAACATCCCTCTCACAATCCAGAACTGCTGGCTCCCAACCGATCACCTACCTGCCTTCCTGATTGCCCCAAACCCCTTCTGCCTGCCAGCCTGATCACCCCCTAACCACTCCCCTGCTAGCCTGATTGATGCCTAACTGCTCTCCTGCCAGCCTATTCACCCCTAACTGCTCTCCCTTACAGGCCTGGTCCCCCACTACTGCTCTCCCCTGCAGGTCTGGGTCCCCCCCAACTGCCCTTCTCTACCGACCTGGTGATCCATAACTTCCCTCCTTTGCAGGCTTGATTGCTCCCAACTACCCTCCCTTGTAGGCCTGGTCCCTCTCAACTGCCCTGCCCTGCTGGCCCTCTTGTTGCTGCCATCTTGTGTCCACATGGGGGCAGCCATCTTTGACCACATGGAGGCAGCCATCTTGTGTTTTGGAGTGATGGTCAATTTGAATATTACTCTTTTATTAGATAGTATAGTTACTTTAAAAAAATAAACATTTAACAAGTGTATTCCCCAGATTAGATTTTATATTTATTTATCTGCCCTTCTGAGTCTCAGACAAGACTTGCTGTGGGATGAAATGGAGGGTGGCAGAGCTGTCCTTAGCTCTGTAGTCAAACTTAATGGTACTCAATTATCTTTCCTGAAGCACTTATGCTTAATTATACTGAACTCCCAAAGTGTCAGCAATGTGCGCTAGTAAGGAAAAAAAAAAAAAGAATGGTTAATCACACTAATTTCAGTGAGGAATAATACCAGTTTTAGAGACTGACACTGTCTCCAAAGAGGGAAATCAAAAGTTATAGGACTTTGGGGCCTGGGTTATTAGTGAATATATTATTCTTAAATTATGATTTAGTTTTTAGAATTAAAGCCACCTAATTTTGGTGACTTAAACATGCAGGTATGGTATAATTAAGTTGGTAAATAATTTTTTTTATATTTTCTTTGTCAATTAGATTTTTAATTCCAATTTGTAAATTTAACTTTTTAATCATAAATTATTTATTTATTACTTTTTAAATATATTTTATTGATTTTTTACAGAAAGGAATGGAGAGGGATGGAGACTTAGAAACATCGATGAGAGAGAAACATCGATTAGCTGCCTCCTGCACATCTCCTACTGGGGATGTGTCAACAACCAAGGTACATGCCCTTGACTGGAATCGAACCTGGGACCTTTCAGTCCGCAGGCCGACACTCTATCCACTCAGCCAAACCGGTTTTGGCATAAATTACTTATTTAATCAAATTTTTACCATTATTTTCATAGAAATCTATCTACTAATTCTTAATACAAGATTTATGTAAGTGAATTTGTATCTGGACCTCTTTGAAATTTTATTAAGCTAAAAATTCTCTCTTAAAAATGCATATACATGCAAAATATTACCAAAATATATTCTAGGATGTCAAAGTATTTCTGAAACTCATCCATGATCATTTTGAAAA
Source organism: Lasiurus cinereus (assembly GCA_011751065.1). Taxonomy (NCBI): domain Eukaryota; kingdom Metazoa; phylum Chordata; class Mammalia; order Chiroptera; family Vespertilionidae; genus Lasiurus; species Lasiurus cinereus. The sequence continues at coordinate 16,012,414 of JAAGEH010000426.1, forward strand.
TGCTTTATTTAAGGATGAAACGCTAGAGAAAGAATAATTAAAAGTTGAGAGTAAAACAAGTATGTCACAAAACTATTATATATATATATATATATATATATATATATATATATTTAAATCTACCAATAATAAGAAACTAAAGAAGCAGAAAAGCATGATAATTAGAGGGAGACAAAATAATTATTTTTTCAGACATTGTGATTATGAACTCAATCCCAAGAGAATCTTGAATTCTGAAAAAGAATCATAATTAATGAATTTAGTGTCTAGATATAAGTAATATATGCAAAAATTAATAGCTTTCTTATATCTCAGCAATAACTAGGTCAGTGATATAATAGCAAAGAATATTAATGCCCAGGAATATTTAATAAGAAATGTTCAGGAACTATATGAAGACAGTTACAAAGTTTACTGAGAGATATAAAAAGAGATTTTAATAGTTGAAATGTCACAGTATACTCGCATCTAAGAAAAAAATAGTATAAAGATGACAATTCTTCAAAATTGAATCAAAGCCTAATAAAATTTCAACTAAAATTCTGATGATTTCTTATACTCAAAAACATGTTTCTTAAATTAAATTAAATTAAAAATAAACTTGAAAAACTATGAACAAATTAGTAACATTATATTAAAGATTGTAGGTATTCTAACATGATACAATTTAACTGTAGCAATTAAAATAGAGTTAAAATAATACTGACAAAAGAATGCAGAGAGATCAATGGAGTTGAATACATAGCCTTAAATAAAACTACTACAACATGACCAATATCTTTTTTGGGATTTTATTAGAAAGGCTTTTTCTTTTATTATTTAATTAAAGGAGGGTCAAATTGAGTAAAGGATCTAAGTCTAAGTGATTTTTGGAAAATTCTGGATAAATATAATTTAAATACTTTCATTATTAAATATAGAACTATAGAATTATGTAATGTAAATTTCCTTAAAAAACATGGTTAACAATTTTTAGCTAGTGGAGATATTATTTATAAGAAATCTTCCAAGATGTCCATTTAAACACTTAAAATAATGAATTTCTTTACACCCACAGAAACCATGAATATCATTGTAAGACAGTGATAAAATTAAAATAAACATGAAAAACACAGAGTTAATGTCCACAATAAAAAATTGAATTTTATTATTAATGAGAATAAATGCATTCTTATGTACTTATTTTAATCAAAATAATAATCCCAAATGGATGAGTTTTTTAAATTTAATTTAACCCTCATAAATCAACTTAAAAATACCTTATGAAGAAAACAACAACCAAAAAAAAATGCAGCTAGAAATGTAGAACCTTTTAATAGGAAGAGAGTTGGTGGTCAAATAATATCAAATGCTAACCAAATTTGTATCGGGTATCTAAGGAGGTTATGAATTTTCAACATTGTTGAAAAACAATCTCCATTTAAATTTTAGAAAGAATGGTTGTTGGTAAATTCTTTGTTGCTATGAAGTCTGGTGGACAAGATGGCAAAGTAGCATATAATGCAAACATTCTATGCCTGGAATTTTAAAAGAAGTAATAGGATCCCAAAGATGATGGATCCTAAAAATGAGCTAATTAACAAAGGTTATGGATGTCTTTTAAGGAGATGACAGTGATTGAATTCTGGTTGTATTTGTGTGGGAAATGGTATCCTAAAACTAGAAGGGGCTGAAAAAAGCTTTCTTGATAGGTCTCTGTTTCTCTGATATTGCCCTCTGTATATTTAAGCTGTTTAAGGCTGCTTTGACTCCATCAGAATGATAAATTTCTATTTAATTAAGAATGCAGTAGGCAAAGTTTAAAGATTAGTGTTAGACTGGGTAAATATAGTTACTTAAATGTCTAAAGTTAACAAGTTATGAACATACCTTGTCCATGGTACTCCTTTAAGTGACAAGGAAAAAGTATAAAACCCACTATAAAAATAGTCAAAGATTATGAATAGGCAAGTCATAGAAAGAAACACCTGAAGGACTAATATACATATAAGAGCTCACTTCACTGGTAACCAGAAGAAAAGTAAATTCAAACAAGGAAGTGCCAGTTAATTACCACTGATGACATTAGAAAGCTAGATATTAGTATATGTGGCAATTACATGAGAAACAAGGGCCCTCAGCCAATCCTAGGATATCTGCAGGTGTAGTCCTTGGAAGGAAGGAAGGAAGGAAGGAAGGAAGGAAGGAAGGAAGGAAGGAAGGAAGGGAGGAAGGAAAGAAAAATTTATAATTTATGTTAAGCAAAAGGAGCCAGTCAGAGAAAGATAAGGAACACATACATGATTTCACTCATATGTGGAATCTAATGACCAAGATAAATTGATGAACAAAAAATAGACCCAGAGACATAGAAACCAACAGACTGTCAAACCTCAGAGGGCAGGTAGGGGAGGGTTGGGGTGGGTATGAAGAGATCAACCAATGAACTCATATTCATATATGCATAACCTATAGTCATAGATAATAGGGTGGTGAAGGCCTGGGGGTGGGAGGAGAGAGACACATATGTAATACTTTCAACAATGAAGATTAAAAAAACAAACAAACCAAAAAAAAAGGCCATAATTTAGTGATTGTTCTAACTGTAATCTTTGTTGCTACTGTTATCAAGACATAATTTCAGTCAATATAGGTTTCAAAGAGGGATACATTTTTAAATTTTTCCTTAAGTTTCTACATTTAATTAGGATATTTTTTTGCTGTCAACACAATTATTTTCCTCATCAACATCACTGTCATCATTATTATTAACATCATCATCATCATTTTTACATATTGACTTTCCCAGATAAAACATACTGACTCTTAAAATAAAACAATTCCTATGAACACAACACATTTTTACTAAAGTTCTTATAAAATGTTACTTAATATTTAGAGCTAACTTCCACAACAAATACATTCAGGTTTTTTTTTGTTTTGGGGGATTTTTTTTTTAATAATGTCATAGCTTTTATATGTAAGATGCCAAGTTTATTTCAACATGGCCTATTTTCATCCACAGCTTTTGTATCCAGTTATCTACTAATGGGCACTTGAGCTCTTTCCAGATCTTAGCTATTGTAAATTGTGCTGCTATGAACATCGGGGTGCATATATCCTTTCTGATTGGTGTTTTGGGTTTCTTAGGATTTGGGATCACTGGGTCAAATGGCAGTTCCATATTTATTTTTTTGAGGAAATTCCATACTGTTTTCCATAATGGCTGCTCTAGTCTGCATTCCCACCAGCAGTGTTCTAGAGTTCCCTTCATGTTTTATAAAATGTATATTGAGAAATATTTGACAATTAATGCAAAATGAACTCAGTGATACTTCATAAAACAAATAGAAATTAAAGTGTGCCTAAAACATTATTTTGACAGATACATACAAGGCAGATAAGATTATTGTATGGAAACCACACAATGAAGAAAAGCATCAACCTGTGGAAATAAATGGCTTCTCAATATATAAGCTCCATGAGAAGAGAGCCCATGTCTGATTTGTGCATTGTTAGATCTCCAGTGCAATACACATATGCCACTACTTTTTATATTTTGAGCAATATCTAAAAGCGTTGTTAGGCACATGTGCACCTTTATGCTTACTACAATGATAACATGCTAAATAGTTTTAATATTGTATTCTGTCTTCATTGAGTATAATTTGAAAAAAAATATATTTCTTTCCTCCAAGTTTTCTCTCCTTACCCATAAATACCAACAAAATATTAATGAAAATACCAACCTAATAACAAATGCAAACATGGCCTTTAAGATCTTAAACTCCTTACTATGCAATGCTCTTTTACATGTTCTTCATGGTGAATGTTCTTATATAATTACTAGAGGCCCAGTGCACAAAAATTCATGCCCTAGAGGAGGGTCCCTCAGCCTGGCCTGCCCCCTCTCACAATCTGGGAGCCCTCAGGGGATGTCCTACTGATAACTTAAGCCCACTTTCCATGAGGAGCAGGCATGGGCTGCAGGCTGGCCTCCCTCTGTGGGAGGCGACCAGCTGATCAGGGGAAGGTGCTGCCCTATCACCCTCTTGCTGCTGCTGCCACTGCTGCCCCCTCAGCTGTGAGTCTTGAGCCCCGGGCCTCACAGCTGCTGCCATGGCTGCCTGCCCTTGGCCCTCATAACTGCCCGGGCTCATGGCTGCCTGAGCCCCAGGCCTTGCAGCCATTGCGGCTTTGTCTGGAAGGATGTCCTGAAGACATCCACTCTAATTGGCATATATACCCTTTTATTAGTATAGATTGGGATTTCTTAGGTTCTAACATATACATTCTCCCTACTTTTTAATGTCTGGGGGAAAATTTCCATTGGAAAGCTAAGAAGTCTTGGAGGTCATATCTCAAACAAAGGCAAATTTAAAATGTAAGGAATTGAGGTTATCAAACTTTTAGTAACAATTAGGAAAGTTCATTAATTCTTATTTTTTTAAATATATTTTATTGATTTTTTACAGAAAGGAAGGGAGAGGGCTAGAGAGACAGAAACATCGATGAGAGAGAAACATCAATCAGCTGCCTCCTGCACAACCCCGACTGGAGATGTGCCCACAACCAAGGTACATGCCCTTGACCGGAATCGAACCTGGGACCTTTCAGTCCAGAGGCCGACCAACGCTCTATCCACTGAGCCAAACCATTTTCAGCAGAAAATTCATTAATTATTGATAAGAACATGGCTGTCTACAGCAACTAAACTTTTATAAATATAGAAATGGGTTCTAGCTAAATGACTCAAAACCATAATCAATTTTAAGTGGTATAGCAATGGTAACTGCCCTCCACTGGCACCTGCCTGAGTGGCGCCTGGTAGAGTGATTGTGGGTCACCTGCTGGCACTCACCTTGGCTGGCCTGGCACTGCCTGCTCATTGGCCCCACCCCCTGTTGGCACCTGCCTGAGAGGCGACTGGTGGAGTGATAGGGGGTCACTTGCTGGCACCCACCATGGCTGGCCTAGGGCTTGTGGGCTGGGGCCAGTTCCTGCATTGAGTGCCTGTCCCCTGGTGGTCAGTGCATGTCATAGCAACTGGTTATTCCACTGGTCATTCCACTGGCTAATTTGCATATTAGGCTTTTATTATATATGATAACCACTGTGATAAATATATATATATATTGTCAGGCCAAAGTAGTCTAGATAATTGAGCAGGAAACTGGTTGTCAAAGATTGGTTGGGTCATGCTTGCTAATGCCATAGCATTAAAACTAAAATTGTGGGTGCTTTGACTCTGGGTTCTTGTCTCATGAAAATCGAAGAAAGAAATGGAGGACAAAAAAAAATGATTAATGGAACCAAAGTTTATTAGAAGAAACCAGTCTGGGAAAAGGTGCTGCTGGGGTTTGGGAATAGCCCAGTGTTGAGAGCTTCCTTTTCCTGTTACAATGAGGAGTAGTTCAGCATCCAAGCTAATTAAAGTCCAATAGTCCATGTGTGGAGGCCCACATGGCCATAAGCCACATGGACACAGGAGATATGCTCCCCCAACAGGAACATCAGGTATCCATTGTGAGCTGCATTGGAGGAGAGGGGAGGGGAGCCTGTACTGTTTTGTTTACAGGCTTGCCTCACTGCCTTCTGATTGGTTACCTGTATCTGTCTATCTTAGCACTATGCAAACATTTTCAAGTTCATGTCTGGCATGCACCCTTCCTTCCCCACCCAGGTGGGGTGTCTTAGTCACTCTGCCTAGCTGGGTTCATGGTTTCAGTTCCTTCTTCCAGGGTCACACCCCTATTTATCTATCTTCTGTCTCAGTATCTCAGGGATAATGTTACTATTAGAGATCACCACTAACAACTGGCTTTAATGCATGTATTTTCCAATGAAGAACTATACTTTGTTGGAGTTCTGAATTTTTGAAGCATTGAGAATACTTAGCATGTAAGTGACTTCTAGAAGGCCTATGTTTAAGCTCTCCTTGCCAAAGACTTGCTATACAAGGAAGTTGCCTTTTCATTCGTCTCTGAGAAGGCTCTTTAACTTTATATAAATCGTTTTTTTTGTGAATGCACTCAGCTGTTGATTTCTGTAGAAAAATGTCAGTGCTTCAAAGATTTCAATGATTAATGAATATAAAATTAGGAATAGATGAAACACGAGATAACTTTTATACTCAAAGTCATTAGTAGCCATATAGGGAGTTCTTAAAGACCCATTAAAATAGATTATTATAACAAGGCAAATTAATGGTTTCTTCAGAGTTTGGAAAATAAACTTGATTAGTTATATGAGAAATTTATTACCAAAAGTCATTTTTCATATCTGAATAATAAATTATAGGTTATGTACAACTAATTTAGATCCATTTATTCTGTGACATATTTGACCTGCCTTTGTTTATGGAATAAATGCAGCTGTTAAATGTGTTTATATAATAACCAATTAATGTTTGATGGCCCATCAACTTGATCTATGAATTTTGTTGTAAAGAAAGAAAATAAAATCACAAAATTGAAGTAGCCAATGCTCTTCTGAGAAAAATATTTTGAAATAAATTTTAGCAAGTTATATTTTATTTTCTTGCACAATAAAATACAGATTAACTACATCACTTCAGAAGTGCTTTTTATTTTCTAAAAGGACCCTTACTCATCTCTTTTTATTTAACAGTAATAGACATTAATTTAAATATATCACTTTAAAATAAGTATTTGATGTGGATAACTTTCAGGGGCTATGCATAGTTATTACAGATGTCACCCATTTACCTCCTTTGCCCACCTCTACCCAGGCTCCCTACCTCCTCCCTGGCCTTCAACACGCTATTGTCCATTCCATGGGCTATGCATATATGTCATTTGACTAATGTCTTTACTTTCTTTTATCCAATCCCTCTGATCTCTACCCCCTATGATATCTGTCAGTCTGTTTCATGTATCTATCCATGGCTCTGGTTCTATTTTGTTCTTCAGTTTATTTTGCTCATTAGAGTCCACGTGTAAGAGAGGTTATATGATACTTGTATTTCTCTAACTGGCTTATATACTTTAGCATCATAATCTCCAGATCCATGCAAGCTGTTGCAAAAGTAAGAGTGCCTTCTTTTGTATATCTGCATACTTTTCCATTGATTGCTTTTTAAAGAGCAGAATTTTTTTATTTTAGGGAAGTCTGATTTATCAGTTATTTTTTTCATGGATTGTGTCTTTGGTGTTGTATTAAAAAAAATCACAGCCAAAACTGTGGTTATCTAGATTTTCTTCTATGTTATCTTTTAAAAGTTCTATAGTTTTTTTATTTTATACTTAGGTCTATGAACTATTTGGGGTTAATTTTTGTGAAGGGCCTAAAATCTGTGTTTACATTCACTCTTTGAATATAAATGTCTTAATTGTTACATCACAATTTTATGAAGACTATCTTTGCCCCATTGTATTTTCTTTGCTTATTTGTCAAAGTTAAGTAGTTTATAATTGTATTGGTCTATTGCAGAACATATTAAAACCTAGTATAACATACATAACAATGATTTTTACTATATCCTTTTGGAGATGTTTCTGACTTAATAACTGGGACAGATATTAAAAAAAATAAGAAAAAAATTAGCAAAAAGGGGAAGCTACTTTAATCATAAGTCTAATTGTTTTTACTCAAAAGATTGCTCTCATATTAAAATATTGGCCAAATGTACATCATAGATAGCATTTTCTGTTTTAGGGAAATATAGTCCTGGTGCACAAAATTCATGAATGGAAGGGAGGTGTCCCTCAGCTCACCTGCACTCTCTTCAATCTGAGAACTTTCAAGGGATGTCCAACTAAATGGGAAGTCAGACATCCCTCTCATAATCCAGGACTGTTGGCCCTCAATCACTTGATTACCTGCCTGCCTGATTGCCCCTACCTGCTTCTGCCTACCAGCCTGATCACCCTTATCCACACTCCTGCCAGCCTGATTGATGTCTAACTGCTCTCCTGCTGGCCCGATTATCCTAACTTCCCTCCCCAGCTGGGATGGTCATCCCTAACAGCCCTCCCCTGCCAGTCAGATTGCCCCTAACTATCCTCCCTTGTTGGCCCGGTCATCCCTAATGCTTTCCCTTGTCTTCCCCTGTTGGCCTGGTCACCCCTAATGCCCTCTCCTAACTGCCCTCCCTTACAGGCCTGTTCTCCCCCAACTACTCTCCCCTTCTGGCCTGGTTACCCACAACTGCCCTCCCCTATAGACCTGGTTTGCCCCCAACTGTCATCCTCTGCCAGCTCAGTCACACCTAACTGCCCTCCCCTGCTGGCCTGATTGCCCACAATTGCCTTCCCCAGATGATCCACAACTGCCCTCCCCTGCTAGCCTTCTTGTGTCCACAGGAGGGCGGCCATATTGTGTGTTAGAGTGATGGTCAACTTGCATATTACTCTTTTATTAGATAGGATTATCCACAGGAATAAATGCCAGTTAGAACTAGGTTTCAGGTCCTTTTTAAATGTGTAAGTTATATATGTAAAAAAAGTATGCATCAAGTCCCTATCTATAGCATATTCTTCTAGTTGTCACTGTTATAAAATAGTACCTTTTCTATCATAAATCTCAAATTACTTTTATTGGTTTTGGAGCAAAAAGAAAATATACACATGACAGAGTGAAGCTGTTGATTCTTAATTAAGTTCCTGGAGTGTAAAAGGCGTGGGATCCACTTATATATACATTTTTAACTAAACTTTTCAAGTACTTTGCTTTGTTTTTCTTTCCTTCAATTTAATTAATATAATCAGTAATAGATTCCAGTATACCTTACACTTGCATTCCAGATAAAATATCTGTGTCCTACATGTGACCTATAGAATTAGTACTTAAGACCTTCATTATAAATGTGATTGTTGGGTGATTCTGTCCCACTAGGGTCCAGTAAGTATTCTAGATTTACTGGAGATCCAGAAAGTATAATATTATAGGAGTATAATTTGTATGCTTGACCTAGGTTTATATGCATAATATGCATCATAAACTTCAAGTGAAAAAAATGGAAATGAAGTATGACAGATGCATATCTATTTTTAAAAAGTTAAAGTATATGCCAAATATCTAAATGGATCAGCAGTTTCATCTTCAGGGACCTGCAAGATGTGTTATCTTTCATTGTGTAATGATTTCATTCTCTCTACTTAAATAACACTATTTAGTTGTTATTTATGGTTTACATGCCCTTTATCCTATTGATGTTTCATTGTCTAATGAAATGTTTTATTAGCAATAGCCAATTTATTTTCTTTTTTTTTTTTACTAAAGTTAAATATCATCATTTCCTGAAGGACTGTTCTCAGTGTTACTTATAAATCTGATTGTAGCATAATAAAAATTAGGCTAGATTGAGTGATTTCTCTTTCCCATATTTGCTAAAGTGAACACAGTTGATTTTTTCTGTATTAAGTGAAATTACTTTTTCTAAGAACTTATGCTATGTACATATCCATAATGCTTAACACAATGTCTGCTCTCAGTTTATAGCAGGGAGTTTAAGTGAATAGGGAGACGTCTGTGTATGCCAACCTAACCTCCTCCCACAATGTCATGATAAAGTTAAGTAGCTCTAGGAACTATAACAGAACATGAAATATGATAGACATCAGATATAGTATACTAAATAAGAAATATATCATGATGCTGTATTTGGGATGTGTAAAATTCCAGTTTTATTAAGTCAAAAATAAAAGTGATAATGTATGAGAAGCAATACATAGAAACATATCATAGTTTTAACAGCTTATCTCATCCCCTGACATATCTTACAAAACCTTAATTATGCTTCACTAGTGATAGCAAGTATCACCCCACACATACCCTTAATGGGGAAAATAAAATATTTGGCCCATCAATCTGCAACACAGACTCATTCTCAAATTTCCAAGATGACAGAAGCTTCAAAAAGCACTGATTGTTAAACATCTCAGTACTTAGTATCAATCAGTACACTAGGGGTATTTGACAAAGCATAATTTACTCAGTGATGTAACTAACCTGTGCTTCTCTCTTCTCCATGATCTGATGCCCAGGTCTGCATGGTATTTGTTTTCTGAAAGTGTCTGATGAATCTCTGGCTCATTTTATCCTATGTAAAGTATGTCTATTATTCATTCAACAGCAGATATCAAACACCCATTTAGATCAGGCACTGTGCTAAGATAGTGCATCTGTCATGACAGATTGCAAGAAACAAACCTATTCATGTGTTAGATAGCCTCTATAATTCAATAAGATCAGAGTACTGAATATGATGGAATGGGACATTTTTTTTTTAATTTACTTAGAATATTGAAAGAAGTTTGACCAGGGCATCTGTTATTCTACCAAAAAGTGACATTTTCTTTAGGGTAATAAGGTAATATTTATGTATCTAAATTCCTGCTCAGGTTAAATAAAATACTGGTGAGAAAGTTAAATTTCTTAGAAGAATTTCAAATGTTTGTGTGCAATAAGTAAACTCCAAAATAAGTATTATTTTATGACTTTTGTTTTTTAAATTTTCTTTATATCTATTATTAAAAAGTAAAGTAAAGATATTTTACCTAAAGTTTTTTTTTCATTGTGTATGTTTGTGGGCTATGTGTCTGTGTTTGGTAGTAGACAGAGATAGGGGAGGGAGGGGGAGAAATAGAGAAAGGAGTGAAAGTTCAGAAACTTAAAATTTTTTATCAGATATTTCCTTTATGGTTCTTTATTTGATGAGGGTTCTAACATTACTAGAGGCCCAGTGCATGAAATTCATGCATGGAAGGTGTTCTTCAGCTTGGTCTGCACCCTCTTGCAATCTGGGACCTTTTGGAGAATGTCCGTCTGCTGATTTAGTTAGGGATCCTTGTGAATTGGGCCTAAACCAGCAGTCAGACATCCCTTTTGCAATTCTGGACTGCTGGCTCATAACTGCTTGCCTGCCTGCCTGATTGCCCCTAACCACTTCTGCCTGCCTGCTTGATCACCCCTAACCACTTGACTACCTGCCAATTTCCCTTAACTACTCTGCCTGCTTGCTTGCCTGATCACCTCTAACCGCTCCCTGGGGAGCAAGGCCAGCCTGGGTGAGAGGCCATGGTGTTCTGATCTCTGGTCATTCTAGTTGTTCCAACATTTCATTTACTGGGCTTTTATTGCATAAGATAAGCCCTTGAAGACTTTCTGAATAAAACTCAAGCTTCTTCTTTTTTATTTTTAATATTTATATTTCTTCTTTATTTTTTTATTTTAAAATTCAAACTTCTTGAGAACATGAGGTATTTAACATTATTGACTATTCCTTAGAGCTAAGCATGGTAAACAAAGCAAATAGTTAATACTTATGGGCTTCTATACAAACACTTTCCAACCAGGAATGTTTTAAAGACTTGAACTGAAAAACCTAAAAGTAGAGTCCTCAAATTTCAGGCATCGGGTGCTATTAGTCGGATTTCTATCCCAATCAAACTCTAATTCTGAGCTCTCAACAGTCTGGACAAACTGCCCTTCACTATCTCCAAAGTTTCTTATCTGTCACTATCCCATTTTCTTCCATTTCAAACCGAGGTAACAAATGAAACCTTTAATTCTGATCTTCCTTGCTGTAAGGGAACAGCAAAACTCAATAGAAACAATTTCCCACCAGAAGTCACGTCCAAATACTGCGAAACTGAGGACTATAGTGCTGACTCTGTATATGGGCAATAACAGGCTCCCATTCTAGCAGCAGGTGCCCAGGCGTCTTCCACAATCCCACAATCCTCTGGCCGCATACTTCCAGTTTTTCTAGCTCCTCCTTAAGTGGTGTTTCCTTCAGTCCCATTGCAATGCCCAAGGCCTCTCTTGGAGAGGATGTTTCTGTTCTCTGACGTTGATAGGTGTTTACTATTTGGAATCAGCGAAGTGTCGGAAGTACTGCCTCTGCCATGAACATGTCAGTCCCAAGCGCACTCATAAAACAACCGGCCATCCAATCCACACGGCTGGCGCCACCCTAATTCGCAATGAGAAACGTCTTGTGCTGAGCCATTTTCCAGTGGGGTCTTTCTCTTCCCTCCCCAGCACACTCCAAATCTACTCCAGGCTGACCACCACAAACCCACAGACCCTTAAGACCTCCCTTCTCCCCATTTCTCCGACTTTCCCCCATCAAATTTGTATCCTATTGCATTGCCTAGGGGTGACTCTAACTGCTCCCTGGGGGCGGGGCTCCCCTGGGCCAGGGGCCTTGGTGTTCTGGTCTCTGGTCTTTGTGGTTGTTCCACCATTTCAGTTGTTTGACTTTTATCATATAGAATTGTTATTGTATTGAAGTCTTAGAAATGTCAGCAATATAACATCCTAAAATCATTTACTTTGGAAGAAAAATGAGTTCTTCTATGAGACTTACTAGTAGGCAAAGAAGGAACTAGGAAATAATAGCTGCCAGATCCCTTAGAATGAGGTCATTTTAAATTAGCCACATGGCTATTTTATGAGGAAATGAAGCTCTGGTGAAAAAGGAAAGAAAAAAAAGGTGTCACCTTACTATGTCAGTAATTTCATAAAAATACCACTTTGCTCTAATATTTTACATTAAACAGTTCTGTAAAATTAACCCTCATATTCTTTCTAGTTTATTTTATTAAAAAGTACACTGTTCTGGGAATGTAAATTGGTGCAGCCAAATTACAAGTGGAGGTGCCTGAAAAAATTGAATGAAACTAGAGCTACAGTATGATCCAGCTATTTCACATCTGAGCATTTATCTGAAGGAAATGAAAATCCTAACTTGAAAAGATATTCGCACCATTATGTTCAATGCACCATTATTTACAACTAGAAGCCCAGTGCATGAATTTGTGCATGGGTGGTATCCCTAGACCTGGTCAGTGATCAGAGCCCATTGGGACTGTCTTACCCAGTCTTGATCAGGGCCAGGCCAATCAGGGCCTGCTGGCCAGGGGGAGGGCCAGGGTAGGGACCATGGGAGGTTGGCCATATGGCTGGGGTTATGGACTGTGGGAGGCTGGCCAGCTGTGGGGAGAGATGGAGGAGGTTCACTGGTCACAGGAGGTTGGCTGTGGGAGTACACTGACCACCAGGGGGCAGCTCCTGCATTGAGCATCTGCCCCCTTATGGTTAGTGTGTGTCATAGCGACTGGTCCACTGGTTGTTCCAGTTGTTTGGTCATAACAGTCGCTTAAGCTTTCATATATATATAGATAGCCATTAATGGAAAAACCTAAGTGCTCATGAATGGATTAAGTATAAGGAAATTGTTATATATATATATATATATATATATATATATATATATATATATAATTCAGCCACAAAAAATAAATCCTTGTCATTTTCAACAACATGGATGCCCCTCTATGGTATTATTTCTAGATTCTAGTGAAATAAGTCAGACAAAGAAAAACAAATACCATAGAGTCTCTCAAGTAAAATTTAAACATACACACATACACACATACACACACACACACACACACACACATACACACACAGCAACAAAAAGCTCATAGATATAGAGAACAGACTGGCAGTTGCCAGAAGTGGGAATGAAAATTGAATGAGGGTGTCAAAGGTTAAATAAGAAAATGAATAAATGAATACGATAAAAAATATTTCATTTTCTCCACTCATTAGAATAACACTTTAGTGAAGTTTACATTATGTATGCCCTAGGATACAACAAGCTGAACTCCAGTTAATAAAGAAACAAAATTCAAATGTATGCTTTATTTTATAATTCATTTTCTGTCTTTTTGTGTTTTGCCTGATTGTCATGTACCATGGCTAAGCCAGTGTCTACCAAATTTTCTGCATTTGTGTGCGATGGTCTGACTTAAAATATAGTTAAAATGGTGTGTGCCATGTCCTTAGGGATCACTCCAGGGTGACAAAAGCCTGGTATAATGAGAAGCACTATAATGCTGATCAGGAGAAATTCCCTGTGACTTCTGACACTATGAAAAGTGGTTTCACACTGATCTCCAAATCCAGTCAAAAGATAGCCAATTACAGGCATTTCTAAGTCATGCTGCTTCAGGGGAAAAAGCATCAAAGCTTTATTTGTTTATTGAAGCATGAGGATTCTCACAGTACTTTCAGATAAACCAGATTGTATTTTGACTATATATGGGTGCATGTGGCTTTGACATAATAATAATGTCTTAAGTAGATCAGTGTGTTGTGAACATCCATTCTCTTATAATGCTAGGTGCCTGTAGCAAGCAATCTGATTTGAGTCTATCCGAAGGATTTTAAAACCTAAATTTCTTCATTTAGAATTAGATTGCTGTCACTTAATTTCTAGGCAACCATCTGAAATACCAGCACTATACTTACCACCCTCACACATTTGCAATCCCCACTGCCTTGGCCAATTAATTAATTAGCTGCATTTATATTTTTATAATATTTGTGCTATTATATTCAGATCATGGTTCCTAAAATATGGCTAGTGATATGTTTAAAGGACTTTAATTATGGAGAGAGGGTCATATTTTCAAATAAATATTTTAAACTTTTTCTAGAAAGTTAATCCTTTCCATTCACAGATGGATAAATATTTATTTATTTATTTGTTTTATTGATTAAGGTGTTACATATGTGTTATCACCACATTGTCCTCCCCTCATTCTCCCTCCCCCACCCCCGCCCCACACTCATTCCCTCACTCCCCTGGTGTCTTTGTCCATTGGTTAGGTTTATATGATCTCTCCCTCTTATCCCCATCCTTCCCTACCATTCCTCTGAGGTTTGACAGTCTGATCAATTAGGGGTCTCTATAGTTAATCCATTCAATATTAAAAACAATTATATCATGGAAATTATAAGAATAACTAGAGGGCCAAAATCGGTTTGGCTCAGTGGATAGAGGATTGGCCTGGTGACTGAAAGGTCCCAGGTTCGATTCTGGTCAAGGGCATGTATCTGGTTGTGGGCACATCCCCAGAAGGGGGCGTGTAGGAGGCGGCTTATCAATGTCTCTCTCTCTCATCGATGTTTCTGGCTCTCTCCCTTCCTCTCTGTGAAAAATCAATAAAATACATTTAAAAAAAAAGAATAACTAGAGGCTCAGTGCATGAAAATTTGTGCACTGGGCCGGGGGAGGGGGTGGGGGTTCCCTCAGCCCAGCCTGCCACCTCTCACAGTCCAGGAGCCCTCAGGGGAGCAGGCCTAAGCATCACTCTGGCCTCCCTTTGTGGGAGGCTACTGGGCTGATCAGGGGAAAGTGTTAACCCCATCACCCCTCTGCTGTGCCACTGCCGGCCACCACAGACACCAAGGTGTTTTCCTCAACACTGAGTCCAGTCCCTTCACCATGAACAAATGACAAAATTTCTTTAGGCATTTTCAAGGTATCTTTCATAGTATATGATCCTTCCTTCCTTCCTTCCTTCCTTCCTTCCTTCCTTCCTTCCTTTCTTTCTTTTTTTCTTTCTTTCATTTTTATCCTCACCTGAGGATATATTTCCATTGACTTTTAGAGATTGTGGAAGAGAAAAGAAAGACAGAGAGAAACATCAAAATGAGAGGGACACTTCCATTAGTTGCCTCCTGCCTGAGCCCTGACCTGGGCTCTGGCCAAGGAGGAGCCTGCAACTAAGTACATGCCCTTGATCAGAATTGAACCCAGACTCTGTGGTTGGCAGGCAGAGGCATTATCCACTGAGCCAAACCAGCTAGGACAGGATATGACATTTCTTAGCCCCTCCAGCAGCGGACCTTCATTTTAACCCAAGTTACCAAGAACACTGCGAGTGGCATACTGGGAGCTTAGCCAATGAGCAGTCAGAAAAGGTGTTTCTCTGTAGGTCATGTACAGAGGCAGGACTGGTGGCATGCTGTGGCTGGCAGGCTCCCTTCTCTCTAGGCCTGTGCCATCCATGGCTTGCCTCACCACACACACAATCCCCTCCTGCCCA